>JAOXNO010000070.1:16799170-16830018 GCA_028565335.1 Limnodromus scolopaceus | reverse complement strand
TCCTTCATCCAGCAAGCGGGTCACTTTGTCATAGAAGGAGATCAGGTTTGTCAAGCAGGACCTGCCCCTCGTGAACCTCGTGAATCTTGTCTTCATTTAGATTGAGAAATAATCCAGGATTTTTAAAGGCATAAATGAAAGCCGGGCATAGAGTTGCTACTGGTTCTGAGTTAGTGGGGGAGAAGGATAAAGGAAATAGCGTGAGAAAGAGAGGATGGAGAGTAGCGAAGAACCTGAGGGAAAGAAGAAAAGGCCTGGGCAAGAGAAGAAAAAAAAATCTGTTTTTAAACCATTTTCTTTCATAAAGCAGCAGGTCGGGGCCTTACAGCCACTGATGCACTCTCCACAGTAGGTATCAATTGTGTCACAGGGCACTTATTCACCAGGAGATGTTCCTGCAACCCCCAGTTTCCAGCAGAAAGAAACTGCGGGGAATTATATGATGAGATGAGCTTCCTTTTTGCAAGTTGAAATGGGTCAGAAAAGGCTGAAGTGCTGCAGGGAGCTGGGAAGGGTTCACGTGGTGGAGGAGAGCATTAAGCTGTCAGCGTGGGTAGTCGGGAAAGAGAATTCAGGAGGGAGGTGGCAGATTCATTCCTGTTTATTCTTGTCTTTATCCTGCTGTTTTGTCCCAAGGGAAATATATTTTACATGATATATCTGAAATCTGTTACCACAAAAGGTTTAAAAGGAAAGAGAAATGTAAAACTAAAGCCCTGTGTTGTTACAGCCGTGCCCCCAACCGGAGCAGAATCGCATCGCTGTGTCCCTCCACTCTACGTCCTGTCCCCAAAGTGGTGGTAGCTGGGTTTGCCACCCTGGGTTGAGAGCGGCTCCATTAGTCCCCGTCTCGGCTGGCAGCTGATGCTCGGGAGATCCCAGCGAGAAGCAGAAAGTGCTAATGGGGATGGAATAGAAAATGGTTTGGCGAAGTAATGGTAAGGGCTCTCTGCGGCATCTTCAGCTCTGGTGCTGTGTGACAGGAGGAGCACAAATAACAAAACCTGAAAGGGAGGAATTGCTGCTTTAAAAAAAAAAAAAAAAGGAAAAAAAGAAGGAAAAAAACCCCCAAACCACAAAATAAGAACAAGGGCGCTGTAGTAGTAGCAGTAAGAGCCATCTCAGGTGGGGTAGTCTCGCTCTTTAACATACATAGCACAAACCTGAATCCTTTCTTAAGGCTCCACGTGGCTCTTCCCAGAGAGTTTGCCTGGGTAAGGACGGGACAAAACCTCAGTTTCCTCAATACCAGGTAAACAGAAGTGGAATTCGGGTCACACGGCAGTGAGCGATTCCTTCACTGGCCAAAGAAGAAAGTGCAACGCAAATAGAGATTGTAGCTAACGTTGCTGGAGCCTCGTAATCTCAGCAGGGTATCAAATATATCCCTCGCTGTTACGTTTTGTCATTAACTTAATATTGCAATGAAAAAGATTATGGAAAAATGCCTAATATTTGTATATTGTCCAATAATTAAATATTGCAAAGATGTGTCAGTTCATTACTAATCATAATTTAAGTAGTTATTTCCATTTTCAGCTCAGACATGTGTGTAATTAAATGTACCTGGGAAAGAATTATCTATTTTCTCTAAATAATTAACAGCTATTGTTGTTCTGCTGGGTGCTGACCTCACAGGAGGTCCTGTTGGGTTTGTCGTAGCCTGGCTGATGCCGTAAGCTCGGCAGGCGGGCCACCACCCAGCATCAGCCCCAAGCTGTGGGACCAGCTGGTGTAGAGGGGCTCATCTCTGCCCCAGTTGAGAAGAGTTGATAAGATGGTGAGAGCTGAGGATCTGGCTCATGGTTTGGATGTTTGAAAAGGGAAGTAAATAATCTTGGTCTTAGTGAGCCAAAGAGCTTGCACAAGCAGGTTGGCATGGACAAGGAGAGAGGGAATCATGGAATGGTTTGGGTTGGAAGGGACCTTGAAGATCACTTAGTTCCACCCCCCTGCCCTGGGTGGGGACACCTCCCACCACACCAGGTTGCTCCAAGCCCCCTCCAACCTGGCCTTGAACCCCTCTAGGGATGGGGCAGCCACAGCTTCTCTGCACAACCTGAGGGGAAAAAGCTTATGGGACAGAAGGAGATTTAAATGGAGCAGAGCCTGGTCCAGACTTTCCACCTGCTTTGGGGCCAACTGTCCACTCACTGTTTTGCTTCAGCATAGGCTCAGAGGAGAATCAGTTTCCTTGACAGTGTGTGTGAACCTCAAGGTACAACTTGCACAGCTCAGATGGAGAACAGTCTGCTGTCTTCTTTGCAGGCTCTTTTAAGTATCTGAAGACTCTTGTCATCCTTTCAAATATCTGAAGGACTGTTTAATCTAAGTTCTTTACATTTGTTCCAATCTGATGTCTGGGGACTGGGAATAAGGGACTAAATAGGCTTTAGTTTGGGTAGGAAGAAGAAAACAAAGGCAGATTGTGAAAATATATGAAGTTCCTGCATCTTTGGAAGCTTTCCTGTCTCCCCAGCCATCCTGGGTTTGGCTGTAACTGGTTGGTTTGGGGGTGTCTCACTGTCCTTTTCTAACCTATGAAAGGCAAGGAGCTTTAGGGGGCAGCTTTTGATATTGCTTATGTCAGGGTAAAAGATTAGGCGATGTATTTATAAGCCCACACTTTCCAAATGATTTAAAAATATTTTTATCTTTAAATCAATTGCTGAAATGGCACCTTCTGACTGTACGTACACTTCATACCCGGAGAGTGTATTCAGAACAGCGCCTTTATGGTACAATCTGAGGATTGTCCCAGGACAATTATTAATATTGTATGGTGCTTTGGCACTTCTGTGCAGAAGGACGTCTTCCTTAGGAGGTGGACGTTGGCTGTTTCCCTCTGCTCATCAGTAGAGCCAACGCTCTATCTGCGACTGTATTTTTAATTAATCTTAGACTTAACAAAGGTAGACGTCTCTTGCGTCCTACTGCTCTTCTGAGTTGTGGATTGGTTTGAGTGATATTTATCAACTGTTCTTGTTTTAACCAGATAATGATGATTCTGATGTAGAGATTCAAGAGGATGAAGGATCCGATAGTGAAGTGGAAGACAGGCAGATCACGAAGCAGCGCGCCGCCCCGGAAACACTTCTGCAAGGTACCTTAACCTTTCCTTAGCTGCCTTTATTCAGAAGGACATGCTGGAATTATCTGAGTAACCTTAAATGTAAGAAGACCCTGTTATCGTTCAAGGACATTGGCACTGCTGAGTTCTTGAGAGCTGTAAGGGGATAGTGTCTTGTAGAAAAAACAGTCCTGTCAGGGGAGCAAATTAAGGATTGTTTACTGAAAAAAGTACCACATGAGGAAAAGGGGCCTGGAACATCTCTCTTACGAGAAAAGGCTGAGGGACTTGGGTCTGTTTAGTCTGGAGAAGACTGAGGGGGGATCTGATCAATGCCTGTAAATACTTAAAGGGTGGGTGTCAGGAGGATGGGGCTAGTCTTTTTTCAGTGGTGCCCAGGGACAGGAAAAGGGGTAACGGGCACAAACTTGAACACAGGAAGTTCCATCCCAACATGAGGAGGAACTTCTTTGCTGTGAGGGTGGCAGAGCCCTGGAAGAGGCTGACCAGAGAGGTAGTGGAGTCTCCTTCTCTGGAGACATTCAAACCCACCTGGACACATTCCTGTGGGACCTGCTCTGGGTGGACCTGCTCTGGCAGGGGGTGGGACTGGATGATCTCCCAAGGTCCATTCCAACCCCATATATTCTGTGATTCTGTGAAAAACCTTCCTTGAGTATTGCCTTGCAGATTCTGAAGCAGCTTTATGCAAAACCTTAGAAAAGTAAAGCTATTGTTGCAAAGCCTTTATTTCCCTTTAGCTGTTGACAGTGGTTCTAGTAGGGTCTTCTCCAAAAGGAGACCTTTAGCAGGTCCCTAAAGCCGCCTGCTCTGGCACAGTCATGGGTGCAACACACCTGACTTATTTCTTTCCGGGAAAGACGTCTGCCTTCTGCTGCTGTTTATGTAGAGTGGAGCTGCAGACTCTGGCTGTTGATTCCACTAGGGATGTGGTCAGAAGCAACTCCGAGAAATTACTGTCTGAGGGGCTGTGTTTCACGTAGGTGGGAAAAAGAAACATTCTTCTTAGTCTATAGTCAAGCAAAACGAAACCAGAAAATCAGGTTGGCATTCCTGTTAGCAGTGAGTGATTCTGACCATCAGCAAAAGCCTCTCTGGGATCTGGATGAAGTGCCTGTGTGGGTAATTTCATCTGCCACTACTTCTGCTGGAACCTCTTACTTAGATAAACTGCAAATTTGTGTTTTTTCTGAGTTGAATTCTGCTCTCCCCTCTCTGACCGAGACCGGAGCAAGAAGCTGAAGTTCTCAAGTCAATGTAATGCAAGTATTTTTCTCCTCAATTCCTCCGTTTTTCATAAAACTTGAAAATTCTTGAAAAGTGCTAGAAATGTTAATACTCAGTAAGGATTTTTCTGTTGCAGTTTCTCAAGGAAAGTTTCGTATGCAGTTTTGGGAGCTTTGGAGATGACTGTGTAACTGTGATGCTTCATCTCACAGCGTCGTAACCTGGGCTGCAGTCAGAGCCAGCTCTTAATACCAGTTTTAGGAGTTAAAAGCTTTATTATAAGAGTTGTAGAATTTGTTGCAAGTACAATTTTTTTCTGGGAAGAGCTTTGTTCTCATTAATTACACTTACTGGGAACTCAGCATTAGCTTGTCGGGCTTAAGGCAAGCAGTTCGGAGCCCTGAGCTGTTTTCTCTGCCGTGCTGTTCAGGTTGCTGTCTCTACTTTTGTAGGTCTCTTTGTAATCTTTAGTAAACTACTTCTGGCAGATAATTATCCTCTGGATTTTTCGTACTCTCATGCTGTTTGCTGACTACACGGTTGCCATCCCAGGCTTTACTCTCCTCATCCCTGTGTAAGGTGGAAGCCTCCCTTAGCTCTCCATCCTCTTTTCGCCTCTCCCCTGCTGTGAACTGCTGAAGCAGCTCCAGGTATGTTAAGTGGCTCCTGAGATGCCTTCTCTACAGTTTCTCTGGAAGGAGTGAGGTTGTATTCCCTCATTCTGACTCACACACTGCAGTCCTACGGCGCTCCAGTGCAGTCTCTGCTGGCAGAGATGGGTACAAACATTGTTTGTACTCTTCAGGGAAGGATTCTTGGCTCACTTTTCTGCTTTGCCAAGGTTACTCATCATCATCTTGGGCAAGTCGCCCAGTTGCTCTGGCTGGAGCTACACCGTGAGATTAACAGCGGGCTCTCGGTCCCTACCGCTGGCTTTGGTTCAAAATATCTACGCTTTTTTGTTTAGGAAAACTCAACCTTGGGATATCTCTGCTTCTGGTGTTAGAGTGAGATTGTTCAGTCCTGTCCAGAACATACAAACAAAAGCTTGGACTGTATCATGACACCAGTCAGGCCAAAGCTTCCCAAGAAGAGGTCCAACCTGATCCAGAGAGCATCCTTACATTCCAGCCTCGAGAACAGGCTCAAATCTGCACCTCTCCGTCTGTGTACACGGGCCCCTTTGGTCTGGGTCCCCCATCAATAGTGAGGTTATATGTTTGCACAACTGTCACCAACTGAAGTGCCAGAGACATGTCAAGACTTGAGATTAATGTCAGCTTCTCTAGAAAATCAGGCCTGAACATTCACTGGCCATTTGTCATTAAACACACCAAGAATCTGTACAAGTTCTTCAGCACAGGTAGTTTGCATTTAAAATGTACTTAACTATTAAGGCAGCATGACAAGAACATTATTTCTATTAATTCCTGCTTTTTTCCTTGACTCAATTCAAGAGATTTCAATCATTTTCTTTTGAAGCATTGTGTGGTGCTTCTGACCCATATTTGCTCTCAAACTAAGGAGAACTGGGCCGCTGTGATCAGTTCCTGTGGTTGCTGTGATTCAATTTATACATCTCTAATTTCCAGGTTATTAGTATTGTAAGAGAAGACTTCCTCCCTCTGCCTGTAATAGGGGGGCAGGTATTCCAGTGTGTTTTGCCACTATAGAGGCAAGATTCTCGGGGAGAGATAATCTCTCTTATTAGGCCACTTGGTATAATTGAGGAAAAATCAACACACTTTCACCCTCAAGAGTCCTTTCATCAGGTTTGTCTGGATGCAGCAAAATTCAACCTAAACGCAGCTTTGACAAAATCGCTCCTGGTTTTATTCTTTTAGCCAATTAAAAGACTTGAAGGAATAGGAGTTTGTCTCCCACGGAGCAGAAAAGAGTGTTAGCTGGGGGAGACGTGTCGAGCAGCTGGTGGTACGGAGAGAAAATCAAACCCTTATTCCCCGTGTACAACAAGGAAGAGGCAGGAGCAGGTGAAGGAGGAACCTGTAACGCTCTACCGAGTTTTTATCTCCTTTGAGTTCATCGGTTTTGGTTCAGCAGCACAGCAAACCCAGTTTTAGGAAGCCTGGACAGCTTCTGACCAAGGAGGGAGCAGGAATTTGGGGCAGGGGGGTGAATAAATGGCCAGGAAGGCAGTCACCAAACTGACGGGTGCTGGGTTACTGGGTTTGCGAAACTACAGCCTGGTTTGTTATCACAATGTCACAATTGCAGGCAAGTCTCCTCCTTGATGGGGCTTATTATAATAAATCCATGTGTCACTAATCATTTGCTTTCGTAAGTAGGATTTATCATTGATTTATCATCTGTAACTTTTAATTTGAACGTTGTCAACGTGAATAAAAATTCACGTCTGCTTTTATTCTGTCTGGCAATAGATAAATGAGGTTGTTACACAAATAAAACAGATGCAGGGACCTCCCTGAGGTCACACCGTGAGTTATGATGGAGTTTGGCATAAGACTGTTTTGTCAGAGAACCAAAGAAAAAGAAATTCTTGCCATGTTGAAGGTCCTAACTGTCTGCAGTGTGGAGAAACCTCTTGGCTGAAGCAGGCCATAAACCAGTAGTTTGGAGCAGGATGGTTGTTCCTGTGCAGATGGGGTGGGCATCAGGGTGAAGAAGGCAAAGCCTTGTCCTAGGAACGTAGAAGCTGCTGTGCTGGGTCAGGCACGAGGTCTCTCCAGCCCGGTCTTGAGAGAATGCCTGGGGAAGAGTGTAGGACCTTCCCCCAGGCTCCCTCCTGCTCTCAGACGGTTTGAACCCTCATCAGGATGTGGTTTTCATAAATTTAATCTAACCCTTAGTAGATGCAGGGTTTTTTTCCAGGAACCTTTCCAGTTTCTTCTTGAACTAAAGTGGGTTTTTTTCATCCGCGCCATCAGAAATGGCAGATTTTGAAGCGGTTGTGTTTACATGTGCAAATCCATCTTTCCAGTCTCATTCAGACCAGAGTTCTGAAACGTATTTTGGAATTGTGAGCAAATTCAGAATCTCTGCCCCTGGCAGTGATAGCCCTGGCTGATGGGGAGGGCCATGGCAGACGGGCACACGCTGCACTCGCAACAAGGTAGGCAGTGGAAACGCTATGGAATGAAGAGGAAATGATCGGCGCTTGCAGAACTGTGCCTGCCTACAGTAAATCAGCCTCTATTCCACATTGCCAGGGTCTATCTGCTCCCATGGACCAATTATCCAAATGCTTTAGCTCTGATATTTTCTTCTGTAACATTGGTGTTAAGGAACATTTTTGTCCTGTTGGGACCACGGAGACCACTTCACTACCGAGACAATAACAACTTCGGTGCCGTTTGCTCTTTATTGTAAAGAAGACAGCTTTCTAAAACTCGGGATGTCTTTCAGCAGACAATCAGCCCAAACTCCAACAGCGAGAGAGCAGCTCTCTTGGAGCCTCTTACCTTTGCAGAACAGCCCCTGAGGATCAACGTGGCAATGATGTGCTGGCAGCCAGGTGAGCGAGTGGGCTTTGCCTGTGAAAACCTGCCCTGCTTAACACGGCAAGAAGAAATATGCCCACGGATGCAGCAGATGAGAATAAAAGGGTTTTATTAAGAAAGCAAAGCGTTCCTCATTGGAAGAAGCACAACCAAATATGCGACAATCAAACAAACCGGAGATGAGTTCAGGGGCAGACAGAGAGGACGGTCCCGTGTCTCTGTGGACAAGGGCTGGCTTCTCCCAGTGCTGGCTCGTGCCGTGCTGTGGGATCCCCAGTCCTGTCCAGAGGCAGTGTAGGCCCAGCAGCAGGTACCCAAAGCGCCCTTGATGATGCCACTGGGGCAGATACTCGGTGCTTTGAGACCACGGTGACGTTTGGCCTCCCTGCCTCAGTTTTCCTTTGAAGCTCGAGCTTGTGAGCTCCTTGAGGAGCCAGTCAGCAGATGTGGGGATAGGGTCAAAGGTACCTGGTGTGCTGGGGGAAAGGTTGCAGAGACTGAATTAGCCCTCATTTTTTTCAGTCCTGTAGAGAGAATTGGAGATGTGACATAGTAGCAAGAAATTTTCTCAGGTGAGCCTACACAGCCCTGATTCCAAATCCGTCCGTGCAGCCTGCGAGCTGAAGAGGAAGAAGGACCTGTTATCCGTGGAAATGGCCAGACTCCGCTTGTGGAAATTCTCTCTCCAGCTTGTGGCCATGTTCAGATTTCTGCTACAGAATTTCTAGAGTGTTTTCCTTCCCTCTAACCTCCCCCGGGCGCATAGAACCCCCAGGTGTGTTATCAATGGGAAGGGGAGTGGAGGGATTCAATTAGGAATGTGCAGCAGCTGCCTGCTCCTTGTTGGATGTCTTGTTCACATTGAGTTCCTGTGGCTGTCACCTGCCCAATTTATAAAATCACATGTTAAATAACTAGTCTATTTCTTCCCTGCTTTTTGGTTCCTAAAGGAAATTACATCTCTCGAGTCCAAGCCCAAGAAACATATGCAAGTGCATTTGTCTTTGCAAATACAAGTTGGTGTCAAATCTGCAGTTTTTCCTCAAAATGTTACATTCTTCTCTGTTGTGGAAATGAGCCCCGAGAAGAAAAACATGCTGAAGCCCACTGTGGTTGTCTGGGCGTGATTCAAATGGGGGGTGACCCCATCCCTGATCTCTCAGCTTCGTCCGCAGGGACAGCTGCCTCTTACTGGCATGTGGCTTAGCGCAGGATGTGGGCTCCTGCTTTACCCTTCCCAGGTCATTCCCCCCAGTCAGCCTGTTCAGAAACCCTTAAAAAACAGTGATCAGGGTCCCTCTGCTGCAGTCGGAGTACCTGAAATTCATGTTTTTGGAAAAAAAAAGCAGCAGCAAATGTATTGTTCAGCGTCATGCCAGGCTTGGTGACTAAAAAGTGCCCCTGGGGAGGATTTGCCAAGGGTGTTGCACGTGCAAACTGCAGCTGCAGCCTCAAGAAACTATCAGTGTCCTCCTGATGCCCCAGCATT
Source organism: Limnodromus scolopaceus (assembly GCA_028565335.1). NCBI lineage: Eukaryota > Metazoa > Chordata > Aves > Charadriiformes > Scolopacidae > Limnodromus > Limnodromus scolopaceus. Next base: position 16,820,732 of record JAOXNO010000070.1, on the reverse strand, counting down.
TCCAGCATGGCAAGGCCTGAGTCGCAAAAATGCCAGGAATCTGCAGTTCTCAGTGGGGTTTGCAGGTGCTCGGTGTCTCATGCTTTCAGAGCCCAAAATAGGTTCTGATGCCTGCGCAGACGGGAGAGCTACAGACCCGATGTGGCGTCAAGCGGGCAGAGGTGAGTCAGGTACAAACAGCAGCTTTGGCACAGGCTCTGCTGGGCTCTGAACTCTCCTGCCCGTGTGCGGTTTGTGATTATGGTTTGTAACCCCAGAGCTCCTCTGAAAATCCCCCCGTCTGATTTCCTGGCAGTGAGCAATCTTCAAAATCTCTTCTAACCTGGCCAGGCTGCTCCCTTCCTGATGGTTCTTCGTGAGCCCTGCTGTTTGCGGGCATCTCGTTGCGTGTGTTTACCTTGGTTCAAAGTCTGTGAAAGCAAGGAAATGGATGGAAATTTGGATTTCACACGCATCGTGGTGGCGGCAGAGGGAGAAGGCATAAAGAATGGGTCTGCTGGGAAGGTATGTGGCTGTGCATTAGCAGGATTCAAGCTCTCCAGCTGTTTGATAATGTCAAGGGGAAGAATTTCACAAATGCACCTGCTCTCAGAGCACCTCACAGGACTCTGCCAAACAGCTATTGCTCCCCAGGAACTTTTAAAAATACATTCCTTCCTTGTGAACTTCACAGAATGCAATTTTATGCCAACTGGGGCTTTGTACACATGGCACACAGGGGGTCCTTGTGCCCTGTGCTCCTGCAGTGAATATACATTTCTAGTAAAGGAAACCTAGTCCTAATTGTAAACCTTATAAAATCATTTTGGAGAGTCAGGTAAGTCTCCTCTTCTTTGCCTCTTCAGGTCAAGCGGGAGGGAAAAAACCAGTGAATACTGTGTTTGAGCCACTGGGTATTGCTGCTAGAACTCAGAGAAAGTAACCTGGGGAGGGAGAAAGCTGATTGAGCTGCTTCTCTCATTTTCCTGTATTTCTGTGCGGATCTCTGCAGATTCCCGTCCCCCAGATGGGAGTCTGCAAAGTCTTTTGTTTCCTGTTACATACAGCAGCTGCTGGACAATATCACCAGGCTCATGCGGCTGGGAAGGAAGGCGATCAAATGTGTTTGGAAACACCGAAAAGGGGCTGCGGTTGGAATTCACAGAAATTAATGGCTTAACTTAAAATAGAGCTTCCTCCCACCATCTCGGCGTCTGCGTCCAACAGAGCTGGCTTTGGCTGTATGTGTTGTGTCAGCAAAGTCCAGCCCTCACTGGGAGGAGGGAGGTATTTCCGTGTGTTTTCAGGCCACCGCGACGCTGGACCTCGTGGAGAAGGAGGAGAGGTTGTGGGTCTGAAATGCTGGGTTTGAGACAGGCGACTCACTTCGGAGCGAATTTCCGTTTCGTGGAGGGTGTAAGAAATAAGCAGAAACCTGCTCCTCCTGGGCGGCAGCACGGGCTTGACATATACCCACTGCTGGGGGAGAAAACGTAGATCGTTCTCGCCCTGTGGATCCATTGTAGGCAGCTGCACGGGTGAGCACCATGGCAAGCCTCGCGCAGAGGAAACATGGCCAACGCTCACAGGCTTAACATCCTGGATGCGCGTTCGCTTGGGAGGGTTGCTGGCTCAGCGGCTGTAAGCCGTGGCGATGCGCGGAGATTCGATTTGAATCCAAAGGTGCAGTGAATTACGGTCTGTTCATTACGAGCGTTTTACCTAATTATCCCTTTGTACAGCCTGTCCCGGCTGAATTCACATTATCTGTAAGTAAACATAACAAGCTCTCACCCACTTGGAAGCTGCGTGACCCTCGGTGGCCAGAGTGGTGCCGCACTAATGCCCACTTAAATTGGACCCAGGAGATTTCAAGTGACAAAACACCCCAGCTTCCACTGTCCTGGGCAGGTGACAGTTCTGTTTCCTGCCACCCCCCACAGCGCACAGGGAAATACCCCGCCACCATCTGCTGCTCCTCTGGCTCCCACACACGGAAACGTGGGGGTTTGCGATCTGAAAGTTAAAATAACGCTCCTGCCTTTGTCACGGAAGCTCTTCTACCGATGTGGAAAATGTGCTTTCCCTCCTGTTTGGTCTCCGGCGTAGTGCACAACCCTCTGTGCCCTGGGGTGTCTCCTGTGAGTGTCCCCCAGGACCTAACGCTGCTGATCCCACAGCCGCTTGTTCAAAGAGATGCTCCTGGCTTAAACCCACGTAGGGATCAAAGTCCAGGCAGTTTCTTGTCTGTCTCCAAACGGAAGCAATTAGATGCCCACAAGATGTCCCTGCTGTTTCCACTGACGGAAGAGCAGCCTCCAGCATCTTGCAGACCTTCTGTTAGCATTCTCTAAGCTCTTCCCTTGGTGTTTTTGAACTGTCCTATTTCATCCACTCTGCTTATGTGACATTCTGATTCTCTTTTACATTCGGGGTCTCTCTCGGCTTTGTCTTATCAGTAGATTTTAGGAGCTCCCTGTTGCTTTCTCCTTTGAGGTAGTAAGTCCCAATCTGACTCTTTATTCTGAGCCTTCTATGTAGCAAAATTGCAGTTAAACTCTTGGAGCCCCCTGTAGCTGGGCAAAAATGTGGTTCTGTGGTCATCTAATGATGTCAGTTGTGATCATCTACAAATTTACTTAGTTTAGTCTCACATATACTAGAGCAAATGTCTGTAAAGCTTGAAGAGAGGTCCTCTGTCCAGGAATCCTCTTATAATTCCATCTCCACTGCCTGTGTTATCAGCAACCAGGTGGATAGAGGACACTGCTTTTATTTAAAGACATAATATCCTTTAAATCATCTGCCTTTGATAACTTCTGGTTGAGTTAGCCAGCTTTTTGCTACACTTAACCCAAATCAGCCAGCAAAGGGGACAAAAGGGACCTGTCTTCTTTTGTACTTTGGGAGGTACAAAAGAGGTTTGAAGGGATATATTTTAAAGTGTATTTTAAAAAATGTTTAAGATATATTGCTTTGTTTTCATGCTAAATAAAAATGCATAGATTTTGTCTAGATGGGAAGAATCCGTATTTGGCATAGAGAAAACTGGTGCTGACAGGAAACAAACACATGGTGAAGTGTGATGGTCACAGCAGGGCTGTTAAATAGGCATCCAGTTGGTGCTGAGTGACTTCTGGTGGCTGCAGAAAGCAGGGCTGAGTCACCCCATCAGCCCACACATGGAATTTCCCCAGTCACAACTCTTGTTAAACCCATTCCCAACACCTTCTGGGTTCTCCTCTAGCAAAGGAGACCAGCCAAAAGTAACAAAGCAAGGTGCAAGCGTGTTCTCCCTTTTCAGTGAACTCCCTACAACCGTGAGGTCTGCATCTCCATCTTCAGACTTCCACATCCAACTCTCAACAAGAAATTCTTGAGTTTGCCGTGGCACTGCCTAGGAGTCCTGTGAGATGTCAATCCCTACTGCAATATCACAGAATCATAGAATGGTTTGTGTTGGAAGGGATCTAGTCCAACCCTCAAGACGGAAAGGATCTGAGCACAGTGAGCTCTCTGAAGGACAGAAGGCTTTACCACATGGAAAAGTCGAGCTTTTGGTCCCTGTGCACCAAAGCAGAGGAAGGAATGTGCCAGTTCACAGAACTGTTTAGGTTGGAAGGGACCTCTCAAGATCATCTAGTCCAACCCCTCCGCTCAAACAGGATCAGCTAAAGCAGGTTACCCAGGACCGCATCCAGTTGGGTTTTTAATATCTCCATGGATGGACACTCCACAACTTCTTCTGGCAACCTTGCTCCGGTGTTTGACCACCCTCAGAGTAAAAAAGAAAAACGGTTTCTTGTGTTCAGGCAGAATTTTCTGTTTCTTAATGTGTAATTGCCTCTTGTCCTGTCAGAACTGTCATACCAGCATAAGGCAGCTCTGGAAATACCATCCTGATTGGACTTGCTGTCAGCCTTACCCTCTTCTATCTTCTCCTGAGCTCCAGGGGAGCTTAACAAGGTGGGGGGGTGGCTTTACATACGTTAAGATCTCATTCTGTCGCTGCCATTTGATGAGTCCTCTAAGAGGTAAATCCTGAACTTCGTCTTTTGTGTCCCTTAGTGTTAACCATGAGCCAGACTCTATGGTGATTCTCTTTGCTCTTGCAGGCAGAGCTGGCGCCCGGATCGTGGGAACGATGCAAGGTGGAGACACGGAGGAAGATGTAAGTAACCACCCCGTGTGCCTGTAGAGCTTCTCCAACAGTGCTTTAGACTGACAGCCCTCTCCTCAGCTACAGAAACACCTTTTTACCTGCTGAATCTTCATGCCCCAGGCCTGCTTTTCCCCTCCTTTCCTCCAGCTGACTGCGCTCTCATCTGCATAGGCACGTATTTTCCTATTTTTGTTTTGCTCTTGGAGCCTCTGCGCGCTGCCCCGTGCTTTAAGCTCAGCCTGCAGGGTATAACCAGCGGCACACAGGCTGCGGGAATGCTGCTTCGTTGAGCTGTGGGGGAAGAGGGGGTCAGGACTTAGATACCTTAAATCTAAATCGCCCACATTGCTCTAAAATCACATTTCTTGGAGGCCTCGGCGTGGCACGTGCTAACACACGACGTCAGTCTTCCAGCTGGTGGGGCAGGGATGAGAGTCAAACTGTGAGCTGTGTCCCAGGGATCCCTGCCTTGCAGATAAAGCTGTCCCGTGACTCCTGGCTTTCCGTCTGGTTGACCTGGTGAGCAGATAGTGGCCAAGCAGGTACAGCAGGGACTCATTCTGACTGCTGTTCTCAGCCTGTGGCGTATGGGCAACCCCTTTGGCGTCTTTCTGTGCCTCCAGGCACTCATAAGTGCCGTGTCTGTACTAGGAAGCTGAAGCCAGCTGCTGTGATATGGTTTGCATCCCTACAGTAAGCTCTCCCCATCGTCTCAAGAAGGTGCTTCCATCCAAGCTGCCAGCCAGGAGCCAGCTGAGGATGTCCTGTTCCCCAGGGGATGCTGGAATCTTGTTTTGGAGAGTTCTAGTTGGCACAGGCCAAAAGTGTGCTAGGAAATAGTACAAACACTTAAAAATTATGATGATCGTGAACTTGTATTTGAACCCATGCTGTCTAGTAATTTTCTGGTGTAGATGTGGCCTTTCTGTCTCACTTTCCAGCAGACACCTCATCCAGTCTAGATGAGGAGGGCGTGCTAGAGGTTCAGACATCTTCTCTGGGCCCAGCAAGAAGCCCTGTGCTGCTGGGGGATTGTCCTTCTCTCTCTAGTACTGCCCTGCCTTCCATTGCCTTCGTGGCATAGGAATTAAGCCACTCTGAAACAAAGAATTTGCTTTTTGATGAATCCCTTCACAAAAGCCCATTCCAGACACCAAACCCCGGAGATTAGGCTGGCTTGGATCAAGAAGAAGAGGTTAATGGACAAGTCATGAGATAGCACCGCTCCAGGATCCCAAGGAGAAGGTTTAAAACGGGAGGGAAATGGATGGGGGATGCACCTCTACAGGACGTAAGGGTAGTAGGAAACTCCTGGTGTTCACCACCACACACAAAAGCCGTTTGCCATGGCTGTGTGACACTGCGAGGTTAGCTCTGCAGAGCTCTGGGCAGATAATTTCTCCTGCAGGCAGGGCCAGAAGAGGGAAAATACCACTGCTGTTGAGTGTTCATTGCACCTGGGTATATATTGCTATGTATAAGCCATAAGGGAGTTAAGGCTTTTGCTAGAGAGGGATGGGCCCTTCTTTCTGCCCATCTTCACCTTTTCTCTGAAAAGGAACTTTGCCAACAACTCTGCTGTTGGCTTCTCCCAGATGGGATGTGGCTAAGGCTGTTTGTTGCCTTCTGGGGAATGGTTTATGCCCTTGGTGTTCAGACCCGTTTTGGGGTAGGGTCAGGAGTGCCCGTGCTGAAGGTGAAGATGTTGTGACCTCAGCCACGGTGCTGCCTGATTGTCATTGACCACAGTCTTGCCAGATTTGGACAATCATCCTCTGCAATTTCTCTTCCTTTTGGACTTGCCTGTTCATGGCTTTCCCCCATGTTTCCCTGTTGGCACCAGCCCCATCCTACCCAGGTGTGGAGAGCCAAGGCCTTCAGCCTCTTATTGCTCTCACCTGCAGCCACTTGAGTTGTCTCACGGCTCTGCCCTGTTAACTCAACATCTCAACAGGCATTGGGGCTGAGAGATTGCTTAGGGAGATATTCCCTCCCAGGGAAGGAAACTAGTGAGGCTGGTTTGAAGCCCTCGAAGAGTTAATCAGGTTATAGAGAGAAGAGAGCAAGCTTCAGCCAGCCCAAGAGCCAGCAGCTGTGTGCCCGGCCTCTGTCACTTGCTGGTGTGGCACACGATGCCTGAGCTGTACCTGGCTTTGCTGCCTTCTCCCCTGCTCCCATTCTGGTTACTTTCTGTTTTCTTTTATGTTCTTTTGCTTGTTTGTTTTTTTTTCCCTGCTCTGCCTCTCCTGTTCTTCCCACTCTGGTTCTCCAAGGGGAGATCTGCCCCGGCACGGCCAGGCGCGCGCAAGAGCATCACCAAAGCACAGGTGGGTTCCTCTCCTGCAGTTCATTTCCTTCTGCTACGCCTCGATTCTTTGGTCTCGCAGTAGGTGTCACTTTAAAGTTAAACACCCTGCAAGGTTTTTAATGCCACTGATTCAGCAGAAGTCAGAGGGTTTGGGTTTCGTCAGCCTGTTAAGCGGGAAAGGAGGTTTGCAATGAACTGAAGGGAGCAGGGGCTGTCTAGCAAAGTGGGGAGCTGCTGGTGAAAGCCATGTGGGCCATTAGCTCCCAGAGGCAGCTGAGCTCTGGCTTTTCATTATTTGGGAAGGCCAGCCGCGCAGCAGCCTCAGCTGGGCCAAAGCTTCTTGCAGAATCCGCTGCTGCTCCCCAGAGCAAGTCCAAATCTGGATCCATACTGATCCAGACAAACAACCTTCCCTCTATCCCCCAGGTGTGGGGTCGTACAGAGCACAGGGGAGGAAGCGGCTGAGCCACCCTTTACTTTAGAGCCAGCAAAGCTGCTTTGCCATCTGAGAACCAAACTGGTCCTGAATTCTCTTTGCTTTCCGTGCAGGAGGACTCGGGGGATAGTGAGATTGACCTGGATGAAGATGAAGACGATGAGGAGGAGGATATGGAAGACGACAGCATGGAAATTTCCCCAAGCAAATCCAGTCACCGTGCAAGGAAGCCAGAGCCACTAGAGGAAAGTGATAATGACTTCTGACCCTTTAGTAGCAGGAGGCATCTGGAAATATAAACTTTGGAGAGACTCGGGCCAGGAGCTAATATCCTGCCATTTGAAAAGCGCTTGTCAGCATGAATTCAGGAGTCGGTAAATAATGTTCATTAAACTTGAAAATTAAACTTGGATTGCCACTCTTGTGACTCTCAAAGCATGAGCAGTTTATCCGTAATGAGAATCACAGTAATGTGGAGTGCGGTTATTTCCATAATTGCATTAGAACTGGCCCTCGCGCACGGCAGTGCCAGAAGTCGCACTCCAGTGGGTATCGTCTGCTTGATTTCCCTGCATTTTATTATGTCCAAACAGATATTTTTTTTTGGCTTAATAAAACTGGATGAAAAGCTGCTCTGGGAACGCACTTAAATTGATTTTAAATCTGGCTTAAATCTATTTATCCTAAACATATCTTTTTCTTAATCAAGGGCTTGCCTCCAGGAAGAGCAGCACCGGTTGCACCAAGGGAGTGGGAGAGCAGTGAAGGGGTCCCCAAATGTGACCTTCAGTGCAGCATCTCGTAGTATTTCAGCTGTGTCAGTGGGAATTGCTCTCAAACTTCACTGGGCTTGAGTGTCCTGAGAGCAGTCGGTGCGAGACAGCGCTGTAACTAAATCCGTATGAAATTAGTCCTTTAATTATATTGGTACTTCTGGGGTGGACTGAGATTGAGGCGCTCAAATAGGCCAAAAGTTGGGCTTTTGTCCAGTGAGTTACACTGCTGCCATCAGTAAAAGCATATTCAGGGGAACCCAAAAGCTGGGGGTTGTCTGGTGTGTTGCCTCTTGTCTTTAAGCTCTGCTTTAGCCTCACAATTTGTCTTCACAGGGGCAGAAATCAGTGCTTGATTCGAAGAGTTCATTTTGGTGTGTGTTCATCAGGGCAGACGAGAGCCCAGGCTGTTTTCCTGCCCTTCCTTTTCTTTTTTTAAATCAGCAGAGTACTTTGCTTTTCCCCCCATCCGAAGTCTAGAGTCAGGTCCAGCCCTTCCATTATTGTGCTGAAGGAAGGAATACACGTGAGTTACTTGAAAAACCAAGAGCTTTTTCATCTCTCAATGTCTCTGGTCCCAAGGGTGGCACCTTCTCATCCGAGGCAGGTCCCCGTCGGCAGAGCCCAGAGCTTGAAATGTCACGTCCAGGTGGGACAAAAGTTTACAGGTAAATACGGTGCAAGTTTTTTGTAGTAATGGGATATATGTGGGCACAGTGATGTGCTGAAATACACACAATTTTACAGGCTTGAGCTGAGCCAGTTGATGGTTAGGACACTTCCTTGCACGCTGTAAAGTTAATTGGCATTTTGCACCTCACTTCAAAGCAAGCAGACACAGAAGATGATGTTCTCAGTGCTGCAAAGCGCTGGGACAGCCACTGAGAAAGTGCATGTGCTCCCCACATCCCTCTCTCAAGGGACGAGAATGTCCTGATTTTAGGATCTTTTCTTAAAGCATTTTTTTCCACGTTACACAGGGAATCTGCTCTGGTCCTCTCTGAGCGCTGAGATATATCTGACCCGTGAGAGGGACTTCCCACAAGTCTCCAAGTCTGGGCTGCAGTTTCAGAGTTAGTTTTCTATGTTATTTCTGATATTGTAGGCCAAAATGAAAGCTGACTTAATACCTTGTGTGCTCAGAACCAGGGCTTTTCAGCGCAGCCGGATGGGTTTTGGGGTAGCTGTGATTTTGCTTTGCAGCTTCTCATAACCGGGCTAGAAAAGCAGTGCTGTTGGTAGCCACCCCTGGTTCCAATGGAAATGCACCCTCGGAGCACTTGGTGCTTTCAGCTCAGGAGTGTTTGTGTACAGCTGGGTGCGGGCATACGCATGTAGATCGATTACATATATTTCAAACTGTTGTTAACCCCCTGTTTCTCGGAGCTCCAGGGTGCTGGAGCTGGCTCAGGGTTGTTGATCGCTCTCTCCTTTGGTGTTTCAGGTCAGGATTAGACACAGGCTTTGGGCAGAGCTGGACCCGAGCCTCAGGCTGCCCTGAAATAACGGTGGAAGAGGTAGGACTTAAATCACTCAGGGTCACCGCATCCTGTTGGAGAGCACGTGCCAGCCCCTGATGCCTTATGGAAAAGCCGTGAGCCCTCTTGTCCCACCAGCACAGGGCATGGGGTCTGGAGCCGGGGCAGCGGAGTGCAGCGCACCCCAGATCTCCTAAGTCATGGTCCACGACCAAGAGAGGAAGGCAGTGCGAGGCATCTTCTCAGCTAGGAACCAATTTATTTCCCAGTATGTACATCTCACACAGCTCAGCCCAGCATTTCTCCAGGATCAACCCACAGAGGTCCCTGCCTGCAGCAGCAGCGTGGCTTGGGGTGGGCTCTCGTGGGGGTTGAGTGGGGAGAGGGGGCAGTGGCTGGAGGGGGGCTCTGGGAGGCGTTGCATAGTTTGGTGACTGGCCGACCTGCAAACCTGGCATCTTCTGGAGAGCCTGGGTCTCTGCCGCACAGACAAGGACATCATCTGGCACCTTTGCCCAAAAGGTGACCTAGCAGGGGAGGACCCTGCCTGCAGCTGGGACGTCAGGAAGACACACCTCAAGGTCACACAGCTTGTCACCGATGACAACAGCAGGAGACCCAAGAAGTCCAGCCTGTACTCGAGAGGCAGAACTTCATGATAAGGCAGTCCTGGTGTAGCACCAAGACTCGTGTGCTGGAGATGGCCCATCCTTGTGCAGTGCTGTTCCTCTTACGTTCACCCTCCCGCTCCTCCTCCCGTTCTCCCAAGGGCTCTTTATTTCCCAAGGTCTTTCTAGATGGTTCCATCCTATGCCTTGGGATGTCTCTCTCTTTGATGGAGAACAGCACTAATGAACACTTCAGGCCTGCTGGGCTAGCACCAACCTGTTATTGAGGGCTGGCAAAACACTCGCTGCCTCGGACCCTGCTCTGAAGTGCCCAGGGCATCGCTCTCATCTGAGCAAACCTCATCTCCCTCTGAGATGCCAAGGGCAGCCTGCAGGGCCAGGCAAGAAGGGGCTGCTGTGAATCCTGCCCATGTATTACCCGCTTCTCTTGGGATCCCTGCCAAAACTAGAAGGAGAAGAGCTGGAGCAGAGTGCTGGGACCCTTGGCTGGAGGAGAGCAGAGCTCCGGGGCGGTCAGATTGCGCCTGGTCTGGGGCAGGCTCTGAGCACAGCGCTGTAACCCCATGGAGATCACCGGAGGGGGTTGCTGCCACCCGCGGTGGCAGGTGAATTACCCACAAAAACAAGAAGGATGTGGGATCTTCCCCCTCCTCCCTTCTTTTTCCCCTTCACCCATTCCTTGAAGCTCCCCCAGGGCCTGGATGAACAGGGACATGGTCGCACATCCCCCAACTTTCAACACCAGTGAGTCTTGACCGTCCTGCACTGCTGATCCAGAGGCCCCATGTCCTCGTCGGCTGTGATGGGGAGCTCGGGACCTCTCCTTGCCCCAGCTGAGACAGGCGGGCAGAGGACTGAGCAGCTCCCTGGGGGGCACGCTGGCCAAAGGGACCCACCAGGCCACCTCCTGGCTGCGGCCAGGCACCCTCACACGTCCACAACGCAGTCAGGCGAGTTCGTCCGGATGGCGTCAGAGATCATCTTGGCTCCCGACTGGCCGATGCGGTTCCCCTGCAGGCTGGGAGCAAGGAGAAGAGTTCAGGCTTGGACATGAGGCAAAGCAGGATCCTTGGTGGCTACGAGAGATACTCCCCAGCTTTGCACCAGCATCATCTGCACCTTCCCCACACCATCCAGGAGCTCTTGCTGGGACTCTGGTCACAGGAGACTTTCGGTTTGAGAGCCCAGAGGCAGCCAGGTGAGAAGGTGGAAAAAAAACCCTGGGGAGCTGGTGGGGCTGATATTTTGGAGATTATGTGGCTTTTGGGGTGGTTCTTCACCCCAGAGGCATCCCCAGAGCAGAGCTGTGGGGTCTGGGGTTGTGCGGGGATGGTGGCTGTCACACCAGGAGCAGCACAGGGTGCCCTTATCCCCTGCCCCATTGCGGGGGTCCCTGTGGGACAGCTGGGAATGGGCAGTGCCAGTGGTGGGGATGATCCCTTGATGGTTCCCGTGGTCTCCCCTGTCCCTGCCCTTATCATCCAGCTCAGCAGCCACTTACTTCACGTAGGTGAGGCCATGGTTGCCCTTCAGAGCAGTGGCAATGCAGATGGCTCCGTCCATGCCCAGGGAGTTTTCCTGCAGGCTGCAAGAGGTGAGAGGGTCAGAAAGCACGTGCCAGGGAGATGTGGCCACCAGGAGGCAATGCGTGGTGTGGGCATTGCAAAAAGCTACCAGCTGAGGAGTTTGCCCCACTGAGAGCTGCTGGCCTGGCCGTCCCCTCGCTGGAAGATCTGGAAAGGCTCTTTCTGGCTCCCAGCCTGGGGAGCGGGATACTTACTTGAGGCGGCGGAGGCTGCGGTTCACCTTCAGCGCGTTGGCCATCGCCTTGGCCCCTGCCACACCAATGGAGTTTCCCCGCAAGCTGCAGAGGAAGGCAGGCATTGAGGAAGGACAGCCTGGGATGGCCCCATGCTGTCTGTGGAGAAGAAGAGGAGGTGGGAGAGGTGGCTCCAGGCCAGTGAGTCATGGGACAGGCAAGCCAAGTCTGGTAGGACATGATGCAAGGGTGGAAGTGGTGCTGAGCTAAGGACCAGGGTCTTGGACGCCCCCAGGAAGTGGTGTCGCAACCAAGGGGATTTGGTGACCCCACCAAACACTTACTCCAGGATCTGCAGGCTCTTGTTGACCATCAAGGCTTCTGCCAAGGCTTTGGCACCAGCTGCACCAACTGAAGCCGCCTGCAGGCTGCAAGAGAACAAGGACCCTTCAGCGCACATCATGAGGTAGCCGTGGTGTGCTAATTAGAGAAGCTAATTAGACAGGCTGCGATGCCAGGGCCCTGCCGCAGCTTGGATACTCACTGGAGATCTGCCAGGGTTGTGTTGACCTTCAGCGCAGTGGAGAGGGCCGCCATTCCCTCGTCTCCGATGGCGTTCTCCTGCAAGCTAAGACACGCACGTGCTGCCTCTGCCCATGGCCCACAGGAGCAGGGCTGGGGGCTATGAGGGGCAGTGAGCACAGGGCACAGTGTGCTGGGCTTTCCGGAATGGTTTGGGGTGATCCTTGGGCCACCAAACACTCTACTGCATCCTGGGCAGGGATGTGTGATGGGGACACAGGATGGACTGGAGGCAGCAGGCAAAGCCACCTCCCCTGGAGCAGCATCCTTGGGGAAGCCCCAGTAGGAAGAAGCTGCCTAGGACCTCTCCACCCGTGTCCCCACTTACTCGAGGCTGGCCAGGCTGCCGTTGGACTGTAGTGCTTGTGCCAGGGCCGCGGCAGTGTTTGCCTGGATGAAGTTCCACTGCAAGCTGCAAACAGGACAATACAGGAGGTGAAGTCCAGGGCTGCGAGGATGCCCCGATCCCTGCAGGCTCAGCACCCATCCACTCCCATCCAGCCTGGCAGAGGCTGGGAGGTGACCCATGGGTCCATCCAGGATGGCACAGCACACCTCCCATGAAAGGGTGACCCTTATCTCCCAGCCTGAGGCCTGGGAGCATTTTTCCCTGCCCCCCATCCACACAAGGAGCTTCAAAACCATCCAGGTCCAAGGGGAAACTCACTGGAGGGAGGTGAGTGCCCGGTTCTCTTTCATCGCTAAAGCAATGGCCTTGCCGCCTTCGTCGTAGAGCAGGTTCGCCGCTAAGCTGGAGGGAGGGGACAAGAGGACACAAGTCACGCACACGGAGTTTGGGACAACTCCAGCAATGCTGCACAGCAGCGTGGGTGTCCTCCTGGGGCCCGCGGGACTTACTCCAGCTTCCTGAGGGTGCTGTTGGTCCGCAGGGCACGGGCGATGGCGGGCCCCCCCTCCTTGCTGATGGAGTTCTCCCGCAGGCTGGGGAAAGACACGGGGCTGGGGAGGAACGGCCGAGGCAGGGCTTTGGCTGCTCTCTCACAGCCCCCCTCGCCCCCCAGCTCTGGGGCTGAGACTATCTATTGCAATGGGCAGTCTGTCTGATTTGCATCCCCATCTGCATCTGGGTCTCCTTTCCCTCCGTCCTCATCAGCATCTGCATCTCCTTTCCTTGCATCCTCATCAGCATCTCCATTCCCTGCATCCCCATCAGCATCTGCATCTCCATTCCCTGAACTGATAGCGTCCCAAGGGGAGAAAGCTAACGATGGAGAGAAGGTGCTCACAGCCGGAGGAGGGACAGAGGCTGCTTTCCGTGTCGCAGAGCACTTGTGGAAGCAACCAGGCACAAGGAAAAGTCCTCGCATCCCATGTCCCAGCAGCAGCTTTTGGCTAGGGTGGCAGGAGGAACTGTCACTTACTTGAGGCTGATGAGTCCCTTGTTGGAGCAGAGAGCCGCTGTCAGCGCGGTGACCCCAGTGCTGCTGATGGAGTTGCTCTGGAGACTGAGACAAATGGGGCAAGGCATGAGGACAGGCCAGTCTTGGCGTCACAGAAAGTCTGCGGTGTCGTATTTGGGGTGAAAAGTGCCCATTTGCCCATTTTACTGAGAAATGGGCATCTCCCAGCCATGAGAGGCAGGAGGGAGCCAAGGCTAAAGGGCCAGACCAGGATCAGCATCTCCTGGAGCACCAGTCCCACCGAGCAGAGGTGACAGGGTTTGCTGGCACTTTGGGGCGGACGTGTCCCCAGCCGGCTGTCACCGTGGCTGCTGGCTCAGCTGGATGTGCGGTTCCTGCACTCTTTGGGTCCTTTGATGGACCCAGGGAACAGCAGCTTGTCCCCAGGAGCCATCAGCCCTCTGCTTTGGAGGGGTGGTAGGAATGGTCCTCTCTGGCTGCCATTCTCAAGGGGGATGAGGGTCACACCACCCCACCCTGACTCTGCCAGTCCCCAGCCCGTTACCTTCCCCGTTAGCCAATTCCCATCACTTTTGAGTGAGAGAAGACCTAAAGCTACCAGTGTCCTCCAAAAGCAGGAAAAAAAAATAATCATCATCTGGGTTGAGGATTAACTCCTTCTGTGCTCCCTTGGTGAAAGCAGGGCCAGCCCAGCTGCTTCATGGTGCTCCAAGCCCACACGGAGCACCCACAGCCCCGTGCCCCTCCAGGGAACATGGGGTGGGAGAGATGTGGGGAGGATCCAGGGCTCTGGAGGCAGGGGAGGGAGTGGGTGGGAGATGCTGCTGGAGTGAGGAGGCTGGACTGGGCTCTGCTGGGCAAGCAGGAGACCAGGCATGGAGGGGAGACCACCAAAACAGTGGGTAGACAGTTGGCGCAGAAGTGGGTGGAAAGTCTGGAGCAGGCTCTGCTCCATTTAAGTCTCCTTCTATCCCTTGAGCTTTTTCCTCTCAGGTTGCCCAGAGAAGCTGTGGCTGCCCCATCCCTGGAGGGGTTAAAGCCAGGTTGGATGGGGCTTGGAGCACCCTGGTCTGGTGGGAGGTGTCCCTGCCCAGGGCAGGGGGTGGCACTGGATGGTTTTTAAGGTCCCTTCCAGCCTAAACCATTCTACAACTTACTCGAGGCTTTGCAGACTGTGGTTCACCTTCAGAGCTTCAGCCAAGGCAACCGACCCGTTGTCTCCTACCGAGTTGCTGGAGAGTCTAAGACACGAGAGGAAGAGCAGGCGTTACCAGCAGCTGTGCTGCAACCAGCTTGGATCTGCCAGCAAAGGACTCATCCCCCCAGGTTCCTTCTGCTCCAGCAGTAAGTATGAACTTGCTGTGGTCTTGTTTCCAATCTCCTTACACCCTTTGTTAATTTATGTTGGTTTTGAGCTGAAAATCATCTTTTAATGTATCCACAGGGCCTGGAGACCAGCCGCTTGCCTCTGCTGGAGGGCAGGCTTGGCCTCTTGGTTCTTTACATGGCTCCCTGCATCCCTGGAGAGCCCCTTCTGCCCACGCCAACCCTCTTGGGCAAAGCTAGTGGAGTCCACCCTGCCCGCATCGTGTGGCCCAGCCCCTGCCCGTCGCTCCTGCCCACAGATCCCAGGAGATCTGGTGCTGGTTTCACTATCCCTCCGCCTCGCGCTGCTCTTACGTCAGCTCCTTCAGGCTGCAGTTCTGCTTCAGCGCCTCCGCTATCTTCTTGGCACCCTGGGCTCCGATGGCGTTCTTCTGCAGGCTGCAAAGGTGAGGAAGGGACCCATGAGTATGGGGTGCCACTTCCCCATCAGTGGCACCTTGGTCTGCTGGGTGGCTGGGAGAGGGGAGAGAGCAGGTCGTGGTCACTCACTGTAGGGTCGTCAGCCTGCGGTTGGTCAACAGGGCCTCAGCCAGGAAGGTGGCACCATCCTCCTTGATGGTGTTGTGCTGCAGGCTGCGAGGAGAGAAGAGCAAAGCCATGCCCAGTGATCATCTGCCTAGGCGTTTGCTTGCCCCCATCCCTGGTGTGAGAGGGTTGTCTGGCTCCTGAGCATCCCTGCTGAGGACTCTCACCCCCTCCATGGGAGACATCTCCTCCCATACATCAGCATTGTATGTACTCTCGCGCAAGGGATGGACCTGGACCTGGACCTGGACCTCCACCTCCACCTCCACCTCCACCTCGGCAGAAGGTCCCAACATCTCTGGCCCATGGTCATCAGGTCACTGTGGCCGCACTCGTGCTTGCTGCCCAGCACAACCCAACCAGGTTGTGCTCAGGATGCCCCACACGCTGACCCTCAAAGCGGGGAAAACCTCAATGGGACAGGAGAAGGCTGGAGAGAAGTTTGTCCTGGGGATCTGCTCCCGAAGGTGCTGCAGAAGTTGAGACTTACTTCAGGGAGAGCAGGACTTGGTTTTTTTTCAGTGCATCCGCTAGTGCTTTTGCTCCGGTGGGGCCGATGGAGTTGCTCCTCAGGCTGGGGCAAGACAGGCAGAAAAACTAAATTTAGCAAAGCTGGAGTGGCCTGTGCCCAGTTTAAGCCAAATGCTTCCACGTGGCACAATCTCCTTCACTGCTGAGGTGGGACATCAGGCTGGCAGCTCACAAGAGTTACATTCACCTCTTGAGCAGTGGTGGCTTTGGGGACTGGAGACCCTCCCCAGCTTGGTCAGGCTGGGTGGGATCTGGCCCCGCTGTGGCCATGGGAATGGCTCCCATGGGGAATGTGTGAATGGCAGGAGCTGGCAAAGGGGAAACACTTACTCCAGCACCATCAGGCTTCTGTTCACCATCAGTGACCTGGCCAGCGCTTTGGCTCCCTTGTTGCTGATCTGATTTTCTGCCAAGCTGCACGGAAAAAGAAAAATCAGGTGTTTTTCAGGGGAAGAAAGAGGCTTTCAGAGCCCCTGGCATGTTCCAGGATGCAGCTGGGATGGGTGAGCAGAGGAAAGCCATGGGGAACATTTCGTTTGTGGTACAACCATGCAAAGTGGTGGATGCTCCGAGGTCTGCTCTCCTGGGGTGGACGCCAGGCAGGGGTTTGCAAGGACAGGGTGGGAGGGGAGCTTCTAGACTTTAAAATTCATTGGTGTCATGAAAAGGGAATTCCGATCGCAGCATGGGGGACTCTGCTCAGCCATGAAGAAGGGGAGGGAGGTGGGGAAAGTGGGGACCATCTGTGTGGGGAGGCATCTCCCTGTGGTGGGCTCAGGAGCCCATCCCCTCCATACATCAGATGCTCCATGTGGGGGCTTAGGTGTCCAGCAAACAGCCGTGACCTTGGGAAGCAGTTTTGGGGGGATAACCCATCAATTTCTACACAATTTTTTAGGAACAGCAAGGAGGCAGTGGTCCTAGGAAGGCTGGGTGAGACAGTCTGCCCAGCCACCATGAGGACACAGAGGGTAAGGTCACCGTGCCCAGGTGCAGGAGATTGTGTGGAGCTGTCCTTGTCACTAGGCACCCTGAGGAGCCAGTGGGAGAGACATTCCTGGAGGACCCTCACCCTGGTTTTGAGATGCCCCCAACTCTGCTCTGCATCCCCAGGAGCAGCCTGTCTGCCCTGGGCCAGCTCCTACCTGAGCTTCTGGATCTGGCAGTCCTTCACACTCAGCATGCTGCCCAGCAGCTCCATCACGTTGTCCTTAAACTGGTT
The DNA here is from genome assembly GCA_028565335.1 of Limnodromus scolopaceus. Classification (NCBI taxonomy): domain Eukaryota; kingdom Metazoa; phylum Chordata; class Aves; order Charadriiformes; family Scolopacidae; genus Limnodromus; species Limnodromus scolopaceus. Next base: position 16,803,580 of record JAOXNO010000070.1, on the reverse strand, counting down.
ATTGTCCAGCCTGGGGAAAATACAAAGAGAGAGCAAAAGCAAGCATTTGGAGAACAAAGTGGAGAAAGGACTACGCTCCCGTGACATCTGCCTATCACAGGTAGAAAAACTCAAGCAGAGAAGCAGAGCTGAATCAGAAGCATCCCTAGGAGATTTCTCTGCTGAGGGACAATGTTGGTGGCCCATGTCTCCCATCGACACCCAGGAATTTGAGTCACAGCCCGGCATCCCTCCATGCTTCTCCTTGTGCAATCCAACCAGGACTCACCTGAGGTTGTGGCAGAAGAGGAGCTGGGAGAGCAGGCTCTTACAAACGTTGTAGGTGAGGCAGTTGGAGAGGTTCGTCTCCTCCATGCAGACATCAGAGACCTGCAGGAGATAAGCCAGGGCAGAGCAGTTCACGGGGGTGAGCTTCCCAGCCAAGCTCTCGTTCTTCATGGCTTCTTCCACAGTCTTGGCGATCTCCGTGTGCTGAATTTCATACAGGCAGTGCATGGTGTTCACTGCCCGTGAGGAGATGTCATAGTTGGTGTTCAGGCAGCCCTGGAGGAAGCTGATCGCTTGGCTCCTGAAGCTGTTGTGCTCATCCTTCACCAGCAGCCACCCAGAGAGCAGCTTGTTCACCTGCGGGGAGAGAAGCCCAGAGAGAAAACGCACAAAGATGTCCAGCTGCCTGTCCTCTGCCTGCAGCGACCTCTGAACAGCGCTCTTGAAGTGGTTGAGAAAGCCCAACTTGGGCCAGGACATCCCGCTCTCCGTGAAAAGGTCAAATAGAGCCCGTTTCGCTGCCGTGTAATAATAAATAGCCGCTAGAAACTCCTGGATGGTTAAGTGGGAGAAGTAGTAGGCCGTGAAGGACTGCATCTCTTCCTTGAGCAGGAGCCGGCTGCACAAGCTGCTCTGCAGCAAGGAGAGGTCGATGCCGTACGCCTTCATGTCCGGCTCGTAAAACACATATTTCTTTTTGAGCAGCCCGTAGAAGGCCAGTCTGCCCAGGCTGCCCACTATCTTCTTGCTGTTGTTCACAGCCTGCTCGATCCTGAGGGTTTCTCTCGGCTTTTCTGGCCAGTCGCTGCTCAGAGCCATCTTAAAATAATAGGAGTAGATTTCTGATAGGGTCCTGGGGACAACGGGTGTTTCTTGGGGTTGATCAGTGCTGTTTTTTAGGTAATAACCAATGGAGGAGCCAGAAATCCAGCAAAAGCCAGGAACGGTGCACATGACGTGTAAGGACCTGTTGGCCCTGATGTGACGCAGAACTTGGCGGGATAAGTCTCTGTTGTCAAGGAACATCTGATCCAAGAAGTCCTTCATCTCTGCAGCTCCAAACCCTCGTATTTCTGTCATCCGGTCGACAAGCCCGCCGGGGATTTGGCTGGCTGCCGTTGGCCGCGACGTGACCCAGACAGAAGCCTCCTGCAGCAAGTTGCCACGTATAATGTTGGTGATCAGGTTGTCCACCTGGATCTCCTTTTTGGGATCCGTGCATACTACCGTGTTGGAAAAATCCAAAGGAGTCTTGAACTCATCCAAGCCGTCGAGGATGAGTAGGGTCCTGGCGGCCCCCGCCCAGATGCAGTTGGGCTCGGTGATGTGAGGAAAGGCCAAACAGATGAGCCTTTCGGCAGAGAGCTTCTCGTAGGTGTTGAGCTCCCGGAAGGTGAGGGGCAGCACAAAGATGATGTCCCTGTTGATCTCCCCCTTTGCCCAGGTGTAGACAAACAGCTTCACCAGTGTGCTTTTGCCAATCCCGGCCACTCCGATGGTGACAGAGATCCGGGGTGGGATGCTGACCTTGGAGAGAGGCAGGAAGAGCTTCTCTAGAGGGATGCTCTTGGATGCATTTCGTAGGCCCTTGGTGGCTTCAATCTGCAGGATGTCATGCTCCTTCTGCTGGATATCAGTCAGGCCTTCCACCAGCAGCAGGTTGGTGAGTCGCTGGAGGGGACCTGTCTCCAAGCTGTTCCCATAGTAGTTTTGGAGGCTCTCCAGGTGCTTCTGCACCATGGGTTCTGCACAGAGAGAAATGAAATGGGGGGGTGAGGAGGAGGGTGGTAACCACAAATGCAAATGAGAGACACTGCTTCACTTCTCTGTTGTGCCCACGCAGAGGGGAAGCTGCACAGAGCCCTCACATCCAGGCAGAAAGGTATGTGCCAGGGCCTGGAGGGCACTAATAGGCTTAAATGGCCCTGACCAGCCTCACCCATCGGTCCAGGAGCCCTTCAACCCCTGGGCCTTCAACCCCTGCCTAAGCTATGTTGTAGGAGCACTTATCTACCGCACCATTGTGCCTGTGCCTGCAGGATCTTGTTCATCTGGACCTTGATCTTGGGTCTCGTTGCTCTGCACTTGCCTGCTGAGCACTGGACTATGTCTTAACCTGGTTGCCATAGCTGGACCTGGCCCTGACCTCTGGATTGACTTCCCAGCTTGGCCTCAGCCCTGCCTCATCACTATGGACTTGTCTGATGAGTTGGACTCCTGGCTGAACCTGGTGATCATCTCTGGACCTGTCCTGCTCACCTGACTCACGTACCATGCCCCCTGGGACAGAGTATTTAAACCCTCCAGCAAAGGCTGGACAGGCAGGGGATGATGCTGTGAGAGAGTCAGAGCAGACACCAGCCAAGGTTGGAGCCTTCCATCCAGGAGGGAAACCAGGGAAACCTCTCCTGGCAAGAGGGTTACAAGAAGAGCCTGGAGTTAGGGCAGCCACCAACAGATGGGGTCAGCCACGCCCAGCCATTGTCCTCCTGCTGTCCCCTGGTTCCCAGCCCAGCTGCTGGGAGTGACTGGTGTGATCTGGAAGTTGAGAACACTAAAGTCTCCTCGGGCTGCCCAGATTGGTGTGCTGAAGGCAGTGAGGGATCCGTAGGAAGGTCCCTCAGACGTGGTAGAGAGTCCTTGTCACCCCCTGGCTGTGTCCTTCCCCAGCAGAGACCCCGAGGCAGCACTGTCACTTGCATAGACACTCCCATTGGAGCTGCCAACGTTGCCCAGATCTGTGCACATCTTGAGGTGCCCCAGCAAGCACCCACAGCCAGGACACGTGTGCAAACACCCCTCGTTGGGTCCAAAGTGGACTGCCTACCATAGACAGTGATGTGAAGGTAGAGCTGGGAATTGGTGGTCTCGATGAAGGTCTGCAGGGACTGGGAGGCGTAGCTGCCCTTGCCAGCCAGGATGTCCACCACTGCCCTCACCTGCTCGGGCAGGGAGCTGGCCTCCTGCGCCCGGCTGGCCTCCTCTACCGTGAGGAGGTCCAGCCTCCGCAGGTAGCAGATGATCTCCTCCAGGAACTGCGGTGAGATGGACCTCACCAGCTGCTTGCGGTAGCGATTGATCCAAGCCTCTGTGGAAGAGGAGAGCGGGAGAGTTGAGTCTTGAACAAGGGTCTGGGCGTGTTGCTCAGGGGTGATGGGGAAAGGTGGCAGTGGAGCACCCCATCTGACTCTGAGGGTAGCAGAGGGTAAACTAGAGCCCTCCAGAGAGACCTGCCAAAGTCCTCTTTGAGATGATGCCATCCCAAAGCTGTGGCAGGCTGTTTTGTCAGGAGATATTTGGTCAAGGCAGCAGCTATCGAAATTGGAGTCAAAGAAACGGGAGAACACAATAATGAAATGAAATTTCCTCCTGGAAACCAAGCCCATGCAGACATATAAGTCCGAGCAAGATCATTTGTCTTTGGAGACAGCCATTCCCCCTGTGCCAGCAGAGCGGTCCCCAAACCCTTGGACTAGAAACCACTGTCAACTCTCATGCCTTGATCCCCTACCTTGTCCCATATTTGAATCCAAAAGTCCACCGAGATAATGGATCTCCAGCTGCCCAGCCACCACTCACCTTCCATCAGAGGCCTCCCGTGACATGGGTGATCCTTGGGCGAGGAGCGCTGTGTTGGCAGCAGCACGGCCGTCCCATGGGCCGCCCCGTGTCCCCCAGGCTGGCTCACAGCATCAGTTGAGGCTCCTCAGCCTTTATCCATGTTCCTGGTGGAAGAAGAGGAAAAGCATGAGAAGCGGCATGGGAGGGAGCCCACGTTGAGCTAACATGGTGCTGACTGTGGAGGAACCAAGGGTCCATTCGTCAGTTTTTGGCTAAGACCAGAGTCCACAGTGCTGTGGACCTGGCAGGGGCAGAGCCAGGACCGTCATCTATGCCCAGACCTCACGTAACACAAACTTGGTGCCTTCACTGCCACCGCGTATGCTGGAGTCTTTCTCGGGCAGAGTGATTGTATTAATTGCCCTGACGATGCACCCATGTCACCCGTGGGCCACCCAGTGATTGCTGTCACCGGAGGGACAGCAGGGCCGTGAACCGCTCGTGCGTTTTCCTTCTCTGTGTTGTGAAGGAAGCTGTGGGGCAGCAGACAGAGCGATGAAGAGCCCGTTTCGGTTTCGAACC
>JAOXNO010000070.1:16741206-16764775 GCA_028565335.1 Limnodromus scolopaceus | reverse complement strand
AGGGTGGTGAGAGCCTGGCCCAGGTTGGCCAGAGAAGCTGTGGCTGCCCCATCCCTGGAGGGTTCAAGGCCAGGTTGAAGGGGGCTTTGAGCAACCTGGTGTGGTGGGAGGTGTCCCTGCCCAGGGCAGGGGGGTTGGAACTGGGTGAGCTTTCAGGTTCATTCCTCTCCAAACCATTCCATGATTCTATGACCTGAGCCACGCCATGGGGTGTGGGTCAGCCCCCAGGCAGCATGGCGTGCCATGTGGGTCTAGCCACCAGTGTCCCAGATAGCACCCTGGCAGCAAGGCTGGCACCAGAGTACCTCCCTGCTGCCTCTGTGCCCCTGTCAGCCCTTTCTGAAGGGCACCCCACCCCTGGTTTGTTTGTGGGGTGCTGGGCAGGAGAAAGCTCACTCCCCTGCCCACAGGATGCTGGAGAGTGCAGGCAGGATGGCATCCCAGAGGTTGGGCTGCAGCCCTGGCTCTACATTGGAGGCTCCCCCCTTCTCCGGGAGCATTTTTGAGGCTGTGGGAGTTCTGGTGAGGGCTGTGGGGATCCTGGGGATGTGTGCCCCCCCACTGTGATGTGGAGCGGGACCTGGAGGACACTGTACAAGCTGTCCACAGGGACAGACACCACAGGCAGGAGAGTGATGGGCAGGAAGGAGGGGGGCTGCTTGCTCCAGCCTTCTGCCTGATACGGCCTGACATCCCGCTGGCCCCGGGGTCCTTAACCCTCCTCTGTTTTCTTTTTATCTCAACAGGACAAGAAACTGCGGATCTTTGACCCCCGAGCCAGCCCAGCTGCCTCCCAGGTACTGTCCCTCCAGGGTGTACTGGGTGATGTGGTGGCATCAGCCCTGCCTGACCAGGGTGCCGTGGGGTGGGCTTGGTGCCTCAAACTGTCCCACCCCTGGGACAGCTTGGGAGAGACAGCACAATGGTGTGAGCTGAGGGCAGGGGGAATGGGCAGCCGCCTCCTCAGCCCCGGTGGGGTTTGGTACGGGGGACCCCTGTCCTGTTGCTGGGGTTGGCGAGCTCTCCCAGTGCACCGGCACGCTGCTGCCGGGGCTGGCTACCTGCAGGCAGCGATCCCGAGCCCCGTGGGCATGAGAGCTGCGGGCTCCCCGGCTCTGCGGGAGCTGGGCGAAAGGCTCTTGGGAAGGAGGACCTGCCAAGGGTGAGGGCTGGGCAGCTGGATCCGCACAGCTCAGCAAATAACAGCGATTAGGAAATAAGTAGAGGACTTAAGCCTTGACGTCGAGTTTAAACAGCCTCTTATTAGAGGTTTCCTGTGGCTTGGGGGGGGCTCTGGCTGCCAGCGGCCGCCGGCCCTTGCTGCTGGAAGGCTTTGGGAGGGGAAGGATGCAGTGGAGAGCAGGGCGAGATGGCTCTGCTGCTCCTTGTGCCATTCCTGCCGCCCGTGTGTGCGTGCCCGTGGGCTCAGGAACCCAGTGGCCTCCAATGGCTGTGCTCAGGCATGGTGTGACCCCAGGTGCTGACCTCCTGTAAGACCCCTGGGTGCTTTGTGTGGGTGCTCTGATCCTTCTTGCAGCCTTATAAATACAACAACACAAGTATAAACCCAGTGGTCACACATGCAAGCGAGCCAGGGCAGTGCTCCCAGCCCTCAAGTGACACTCTCCTGCTCTGGGTGCCACTCGGCATGGCTGGAAGGTACCAGTCTCTGCTCCCAAATCCATCCTGCACCCATCCTCCAACAGCCTCGGGCGCTGCTCCCCACCTCGCCTGCCCCCCCTTCTCCCCCTGCCAGGCCTGTCGGCTTCTATAACGGCGTTTCGGCAAAGCTGCGAGCTCCGTGGGCTCGAGCCAAGTCTCCTGGGGAGGGTGGACTCCGTCTCGCTGAGCTATTAAAAATAACGTGTGAGTGATGGTGGCTGTTCAAAGCAAGCAGCTCGCTTCCCTCCCCTGCCGTCTGATCCAGCCCGGGGCCGGCGCTCGGGCTTTGCCAAGAGAAATATGCACCTTCGCTGCCGTGGCTGAGCGTGGCCGTGCTGCAGCCCTAACCCCGGCCGGCCGAGAATGGATGAAGATGTTTAGTCTTGGAGAAGTACTGCGCTGAAGGGGAAAACTTTAAAATGCCATAAATCCTCTGGAAGTTTGCACAGGGCTCGCTTAGCCAAGAGGAATAACACTCCTGTGTTTTGTTGTTTTGTTTTTTCTTTTTTTTTCCCCGGTTGCTGGAGGGCCAGGTTATTTGGAAAGGCTCCTTCTCCCCCCGGGCCAGCGCGGTTACGAAACCGGGTGATGCCGGGGCCGCCTGTGCGGTGCCAGCACCTTTTGAGCTCCTGGCTTTGAAGTCGCCTGGGTTGTGGTGGTTTATTATATTTTTTTTTTTTTTTTTTTTGCAGAGGTGAGCGGCATGATGGGTTTTCCAGCTGGGCTGGCCCCTGCGGCGCCGCGGGCTGGGTTTCCTCTGCTGCAGGCAAAGGGCTCGAGCTCAGCACCGCCGCCGGCTCACCCCGGTCCCGCTGCGGCACATGATGCCGGAGCCAGCCTCGGCGGAGGGCTGCTCCTCCGGCTGGTTTTCTTAATTTGCCAAGCCTGCCTCATTAAACCGTTCCTTTTTTTAGAGCCGGGGAAAAGGATGAGAAGGAGCTAAAATAAGAGCCTCAGGGAGGAGGGGTCTCCACCACCGTTCTGTGATGCCTGCTGCTCTCGGGGATGCAGCAGACAGGGCTGGGGACTGTGGATGGAGGGTGAGGAGGGTGACTGGCAGGCTGCCTATGCCCCGTGCACGGTCATGGCCCGGTGGAGGTCTGACCCTCCCCATTCCCGGCTACGGCCATGGCAGCTATTTTGAGCGTGTCCCAACAGCGGGCAGGAGCCTGTGACGCAGCGAGAGCAGCGTGGCCAGGGTCTGGCTGACCCCGCAGGGTGCCCACTGCCTACCCAAGGCCCTGATTTCCCTTGGGAGCGCAGTAGCCTCATCCTGCTTAACCCCCAGCCCCTCGTGGCTGCATCTGGGCCGGAACAGGGAGCTGCAGCAGCCCCTCTGCGAGTATTAGGGCTGTGCTTGCACCCCATTGCTCCTCGGGGACTCTAAGCTGGCAGTGGAGAAGTCAGGGCCACCCCTTTGCTGCAGCGGGTCCTGCCGTGGTGCCTCCGTGTGCCTGGCCCAGTCTGGGTCTGCGTCCGAGTGCCGCCGTCCTTCTGGAATGTTTCCCTGAGTCCCATCCTATGTCTCATCCCCTCCCAAGGCCACGCTGCCCCGGCCACAGCCCTGCCTCCCCTCCCACGGGTGCTGGTGGTCACCCTCCTCGCCTTGACCCTCTCCCTGGAAGCGAGTCACATCCTCTCCCTCCCAGCTTCAGCTCTGCTGTGGCTCGTGGCTCAGCGCCTCTCCCCTCCCACCCCCCAATGCCTGGGAAAAACCCACAAAACGGCCATCCCACCACCCCTGTGTCGTGCCCTTGGGCTCCATCCTGTAACACCCGTGGCCCTTCAGGTGTGGGGGGACAGGGCTGGGGGATGGGGTGCTGAGCAGCGGGTCAGAGCACCCAGAGGGTGCCCATGCTAATGCCTGAGGTGGGTCACCATTAGCAGCGCAGGGCAGTGATTTGGGTGCAACATGGGCTACTAAGGTGGCATCTCTGCTTGCCCCCACCCCTGGCCACCCTCTCCTCTGGGTGCGGGCAAGCTCTGGATCCCCAGGGCTGGCAGGGACAAGGTGGGCATGCAGTGCCCTGCCTGCACAGCGGGATGGGGTCTTGCCCATCCTCTAAAGCACTGCCCTGCAAAGCGGGGTGCACACAGCAATCCGGGGGGGGGGCAGAAAATCTTAGACCTTCAGCTGTACGTGCATATCATTTATATATTAATCAATACGCATCTGCTGGGGGCACATCCTCAAAAATATTTACTGACAGGGGTGTGCAACCCCCCCCCCAAAACACTTAGAGGTGCTGCTGGAGAGAAAGAGGTGGCTCACGGGGGCAGAAAGCTGCTACGTGGCGGGGGGACTGTCCCACGCAGCGTGGCCCCACGTGAGCCCGTGCCCTGGTTTGGTGTGGCAGAGCGATGTCTGCCGGACACAGCATCGCTCTGGGCGGGTGGCGTGTGGAGCCGGTGGCCACATCCTGCCCTGGCACACTCGAGGGAGGGCCTGCGAGCATCTGGCCGGCACCTGGCTCCCGTTATGGAGCGCGGCAGGCACCGCCGGTGCGGGGATGCGGGGCCGCCGCCGCCACCAAGCGTGGCCTGTGTGGGACGGAGAGGAGCTGGCTTCGTTCTCACGAGAAACTTCTTCCCCCGCCGGCGTTCGGGCAGGACCGGGGGCGAGGGAACGGCCGTGCGCGCCCCTGGCCAGCGCACGTTCCTGCTCACGTTTTAATGAGCTCCGCTTTAATGAGCGGGACCGGGGCTGAGGGCAGCTGGGGACAGTTGGGAGGTTGTCCCTCTGGGTTTGTCCCCACCGTGGGTTTGTCCCCCCGACCTCGTGGGCCACGCTGGGGACAGAACTGGGTGCCTGGGAGGGCTCACAGCCCTCCAAGTGTACCCTGGTGAGTGGCAGGACAATGCTGGCTCCCCAGACCAGGGGGTCACGCCTCTGCCCATGGCCCCAGGGATGGGGGAGGGACTCCAGCCCCTCTCCCAGACGTGGCTGCCGTCCCATGGGCCACATCAATCCCTGCCATGGTGGGAGGGAGAGAATGATGGCCATGGTGGCAGGGCGATGCTGTGGCGAGGGGGAGATCCAGGCTGGGTTGACCCAGCCATGCCCATAGCAAGGACCCCTCGGACCCCAACATGTCACCTCTGCCCAGGATCCGTCTGTCAGCCCAGGACCGCTCACTGGGGGAAGGCGCATCAGGACATAGAGAGACTTTTACCCTTCCTCCCCTCCACCCCATCGGCGCGGTATCCCACGCTGGGGTCACCCCGGGGGTACCTGACTCCCAGCCTCGGCAGCGGCTTCCTCCGGGCTGGGGGAAGGTCCGCAGCATCCCACATTCCCAAGGAGACCGTGGGAAGCTTTGAAAAAGTTGGCCTGGCTCTGGGCTGCCTATTTATAGCACCGCGCGCTCGGCGCTCTCATGCTTCTGTTCCCCAGCGTAGCTGCACGGGACTGTTTATATTTCCTCTGCTCTGCTTCCCCCTCGGCCGTCCTTCCCAGGAATGCCGCTTGGTATGGCAGACATGGGGAAGTCGAGGAGGATTCGGGATGAGCCGGCGGCATCACGAGGGGTGCGGGCGTTTGGGGGGCACTGGCTCACCCTCACCTGGGTGCCTTTCCCTCGCCAGCTCGGCAGGGTGCAGGTTGGGGCTGGGGCTCTGACATGGCATTTTGGGACAGCCGCCCCCCGGCTTGTTGCCCAATGGGGCTCCTGGCAAGCTCGTAGTCAAGGTGTCGGGGGGATTTAAGAACAGCCTCGTCGCAGGGCTTGCAGGGCCAGTGGCTGCAAGAAGAGTCCCAGCCCCATGCCTGAGCATCCGTGCCAAGGTGGGAGCCTCTGTAGCCGTGGGGGCTGTCCCGGTGGGAGCTTGCTCGCCTTCCTGCCCTTGCTGGGCCAGTGGCATCCTCAGGGAGGTTGCCTTGGCCTAGCCAAGGGCAGGAGGGGCTGAACGGAGCTGGGGGACTGTGCTGGCAGCGGGATAGGAAAGGCAGACCCTCCTCAGCTCCCCGGGGGACAGGGGGACCACGGTGATGCTGGTGGGATCAGGGAGGTGGCGTGGGCAGGAGGGGGCTCACCCCACTCCCTCCCCACCAGGATGCAGCCACCCCACACCCGGCAGCAGGCGGGGGCAGTGCTGGCAGTGTGACGGCTTCCAGAGCATCGCTGCCACCATGTGTGGTGTCTGGGCTCCCTGCAGTCCCCAGGTGGAAGGGCGCAGCTCGGGGTGTCCCCGAGCTCTGGGCAGAGACCAGGAGTGGGGCTGGCCTGGGAGAGGCTGCTCTGCTCTCCTGGCCACCTCTGGAGTAACCAGGATTTGGCAACTGGGGGAGATCACATTCTTGTGCCGGGAGGAGGAGGATGCAGCGCTGTGGTTAACCCCCTCGGCTCCCCAGGAAGCCATTCCTCCTTCTGCTTCCCGCTGCCTTGTGGGGTTTGGAGGGAGCCACGGCTTCCCCCATGTGCATGGACCTCTCCTTTATGTGTGGGGAGGAGGTGTCTGTCCCTAGAGCCTGGGGGGGGGACCCTCCTGCCCTGGCACCCGCTGGCAAAGGGGTGGCTCAGCCTGGCTCTGGTGCCTCCCGTGCCCACGCAGGTCCCTCTGCTGGGGCTGCTTCCCACGGGGGTCAGATGTTCACGGTCTGCTGGCCATGCCCACGCTCTGCCAGCCACAGGCACGGGCAGGGCTGAGCTGTCCCAGCCCCTGCCAGCTGCAGGGCCTCTGCCAAGGGCAGAGCTGTGACCCCCCCATCCAGCCAGCCCCCCAGCTCTGCCCTGGGCTCCCCATCCCCGGCTCTCCCTGCGCTGCATCCCTGCTGAGGGTGACGCTCCCCGCGGAGGCAGGGATCACCCCGGGGATCACCCCGGCGCCGGAGCAGCCTTTGCTTTGTGTCGGGCTCTCCCAGGCAGCCGAAGGCGGTCGCTCCCCACGGGCAGCTGTTACCAGCTCGCCAGGACCCACCGCGGCATCGCTGCCAACAGCTGCATCCGACACGCCGTCCCTGCTCCCTGCCGCTGGCCCCCCGCAGCCCCCCGGCAGCCCGCAGCGGTGGGCTCTGGGGCTGCACAGGGGGCAGGGCTGGGGACCCCCATGAGTACCGGCTCAGAACCCCAGCCTGTGCTGGGAGGGATGGGTTGAGAGAGGGAGAGGAACAATCCCAGGAAAGCCTCCCTGTGCAGCCGATCTGGCTCCGAGGAGGGAGCACAAGCTCCCCCCAGCCTGGGCTGCCTAAAACCAGCTGGGCTGGACCCACACAATGAGCTGGAGGAGGCTGGGCTGCCGTGGCGCTGGCATGGCTGGGGAGCTGGGAGGTCTCCTCAGCTCCCCGTGTGCCAGCCCAGAGCTGGTGGGCTCATCTCAGCCTGCGCAGGGGATGAGCATGCCTGTCCCTCGGGCTGGGGCAAGTCCCCTGCTCCAGGGACACAGGGTGGGGGTCCCAGCATCACCTCAGGCTGGGTGCCAGGGTCTCTGCCAGCTCCAGGGACCCTTGGCAGCCTCACAGCTGCCCCTGGGGCTCTCCACTGACCGAGACACACTGGTGTCCACCGTTATTGCCAGGTCACACCACCCCACCCCTGCCAAGATCCTCAGGCACTGGGAGAGAGGACATGGGGCCCCGCACGCTCACCTCTGGCAACATCTGCAGAGCCGGGTGGCTGAGCCACCACCCCGGTCCCGGCCTCCCCACATACTTGCTGCCATACGTACTGCTCAGCCGGGATGGAACTAATGCAGAAAACATGGCCCTGCGCCGCAGCCGGAACAACGCGGGCTGGGGGCAGCATCGCCCTGCCCTCTGCCAGCCCCGCTGCCCGCCCCGGGGGGCTGTCACCCACCGCCGTCTCTCAGGTGCCGTGCTGGATGGTCTGGGGGACCAGGGGTGCGTGGGAGGCAACGGAGTTGGCGTGGTTGGCTATTGAATCTCCAGCTGTTGAGTTTTGGCTGCCGCAGCCGCACGGCTCAGGTGCAGAAGTGCTCTCCCGGCCGATGAAGCGGGCTGGCCCTGGCTCCCGGGGTTTCCATCCCTCTCGGCACCGATCCCGGGATGTGTTCCATTCTCCAGGCCCTTCTCCCCCCGCAGGAGCCGGCTCTGGTGCCAGCGTGTTGGAGGCGGGGGACGGGCCCCTCCTGCCCCACATCCTGCCGCCGCGGCTGGGAGCGCCGGGCTCGGCTTGGCCAGCGCTGCCTCTTCCAAGCGAGCCGCGCTGGCTGGCGAGCGCCGTGTTTGTGCTGGCAAGGAGGCTGGCGAGCCGGAGCCAGGGGGGAGGATGAGCTTGGCATGGTGTGCCTTCTCCCGCCCCGGCTACGGGTCTCTCCGGAGAACAGGCATCCCGCTGGGGCCGGGAGCCGGGGAGGCTGCTCCCCGTGGAGCTTTTCTGGTGGGGGGGTGGGAGATACGGCACCTCTGTGTGCCCTCGCCGTGGGGGCAGAGCCTGGCTGGCGGTCACAGTGCCATCATGGCCAGTCGTGCACGGTGCTCACACCGAGGGGGATGCGGCTCACGGGTCACCATGTGGGTGCTGCAGAGGTGGGCACCCTCCTCTGCCCACCCCATCCCTCCTGCCCCCTCTCTGGCTCTTCCCTGCCCTGCACGGAGGTGCCGGAAGCGCCGTGCCGGGTTGAGCTTTGGCAGGACCCTCTGCTTTTCCATGCCAGCTCTGAAATCGTTAGCAGTCTTTTATTGACGCTCGGTAAACGAGAGCGAGGGGGGCTGCAAGCGCTGCCTGCGCCGTGGGGCGAGCGCTGGCTGCCGGCTCCCGCTGGGATGCCGGGAACCACAGGACCCATCTGGGGGCCACATGGGAGCCAGCAGGCGGCCACCACCGGCCCCGCGGTAACGCGTCCCCTTCCGTCCTCGGCAGAGCGGCACCGGGACCGGCGGGGGACACACCAGTCTGGGGAGGGTGGGCAGGACGAGGTGGCGGTGTGGGCTTGGGGGGTCCCAGTGCCTCAGGGACCCCAGGGGACAGGCAGAGTGGGGCTGCAGGGGGTTAGGGCGTTGTGGGGAGCGTGGCCGAGCTCAGTTTTGCTGTCGGTGTTTCGGTAGCGTCCGGACACACAGCGGGCACCCAGCTCCTGCAGCCGGGATCGGGCACGGATCGAGAGCCCAGGGATGCAGCCGGGGAAGTAAGTCCCTGTGACCCTGGCCATGGTTGTGGCCAAGCCTCTTCTCATGCCTGCCACCATGGAGCAGCTTCCTCACAGCACGCCGGCCCCCGAGCCCCCTTGCCAGGCGTGGAGAGAGCCCCGGGGGGGCCAGGGAGCCGTCCCATGTCCCCTCACGCTCATGTTACCTGCTGCCACCCTCCGCTCCTCGCCGGGAGCCAGGCCAGCCGCTCCACAAAGCAACCACGCCGGCACAGGGTGGGGGCTCAGGACTGTCACCGCTTGCAGGTTGTCCCCACTGCACTGTCACCGTGGGCATCTCTCAGCAGGGCCGGGAGCCAGCGCTCAGCTCCCCGTGCTCAGCCCCAGGGACGGCTCACGGCCGGTGAAGCAGGCGTCCCCTGTGGCGTGCACGGTGCGGCCGGCGGTGACACTGACGGCCGCATCTCCCATGCTTTGCAGAGCGTCCCGGGACACGAGCACAACAAGGACTCCCGGCTGCTCTGGATGGGCTCCAGCGATTGCCTCATCTCCGTCGGGTTCAGCCAGGTACGGTCCTCGCCGGGAAGGTGGCCCTGGCACTCCTGGCATGTCCCAGCCCCCCTCCCTGTGACTGCTGTGCTGGCGCCCCAGGTGCTTTTTTGGGTGGCCTGTCCCCCATGAAAGCAGGAGGTCCCATCAGCAGGTGGCCTGGCCCTTGCTGGGGACGGAAGGAGGCTGGCTGGCGAGGCAGGTGGTGCCATAGGGCCAGCCCTGGTGCCCACCAACACCGTGTCTGTGCCCCTGCAGATGCGGGAGCGGGAGGTGAAGCTGTGGGACACACGGCGGTTCAGCGGGGCAATGCTCACCGTGGCAGTGGACACCTCGCCCGGGTAAGGACAGGGACACGGTGCAGGGTGGGAGGATGGGTGGTGAGGACATGAGGTGGCATGGTGGGGACACCATTGTCAGAGACCCACGGGGAGCGCGGTGGTGGAGCAGGAGGGGGCAGAGAGCTCCTGGCCCTGGCAGTGCTTGCCCACAAAGCTGGGGACAAGGTGAGGGATAGTGTGGCCGTGTCCTGAGCACCATTTGGGTGGGATGGGAGGGTGGTGTCAGTGCTGGAGATGGCGCGGAGGTGTCCCCAGCAGCGCTGGGGTGGGACGGCTGCTCCGTGGCGCTGTGGTGGGTGGGTGGTGGCACTGCTGGGGACAGCACCGGCAGTGTCTGAGGTGGCCGCTAGCCGGGTGGGCGCACGCACTGGGACTGGCACGGGCGAGTGAATCCTTTTGGCGCTGCCCACACACCGGAGCGGCTCATCCCTGACCCCCTGCCCGCGGTGGGGCCGCGGTGCTTTGTGCCATGGTGCCGCGGTGGCTGCCCAGCCAGCCGTGGCCAGGCCGGCCGCAGAGCCCTGCTCCCCGGGCGTCCCTTGGGGGAGTGGAAGAGGAGCTTTTGTGGCCGTAAGGGGTCAGCGCCCCTCGTCTAAGTGCGATGGAGCCGTCTCCTGTCTGCAGGGCACTGCCGAGGTGAGGAACCGGTGGTGGACCCGGCTGGTTGGACCCGCCTGGCCTCTCCCACGCCTCCCGGCAAGCTGGCTGGCGTGCGGGTGAGGAAACGGGAGGAGGAGGCAGTGCCTTCATCCCACCAGGATGATGGGGGTTTGGGGTAGGGTCCTTGCCGGGTTGTGCTGGAAGCCCCTGGCTCTCCCCAGAGCTGCTGGCAGAGCACAGGGACGCAGGGACCCTCACCACACTCTGGGCTGGCTCTGTGGAGGCCAGGATGCCGGAGCGGGCTGGGTGATGGGCAGCTGCTGGGTGCCGATATGGGGCCTCTGGCACAGAGCTGAGGGAGCCGTGACAGTGGGATGGCCTGTGGCTACCTTGCCAGCATCCCCTGTGCCGAGATGTCAGCTCTGAGCCAGTGCTGGTGACAGCCAGGACTGACAGAAGGGGAGAAGATTGGCCATGGGCACGGTGGGGAGGTGCTGGCATGACGGCCAGGGGAGCAGCCCCACTGGGAGCAGGTAGGGGGGCTGGTGGAGCATCCCTCGCCCTCCTAAGGGTGAGCAGCTCCCCACTCTCCTGCTCCCCAGCTCTGCCTCGTCCAGCCTCGGTGACCAGCCATCATTAGTGACCAGAGTGAACACTCCCAAGGGAGGCCAGGGCACACAGCGCGCTGCAAGGGAACACTTTGGGGTCCCTTATTGCTGCTGGTGGAGAATCCAGGGGGAATTACCCCGAATCCTGCTGCCTCTTGCACCCTGAGCGCATGGGCCTCCCCGCCGGGGCGAGCCAGCCCGGCTAAATTGGATGCAGACGCCGGGCTGCGCTCAGCCCCCACCGCTCAGGCTGGAGTTATTTTGGCTGCCGGGTTTATCGGCCGCCAGGAATGCGGCTGTCGGGCGCTGCCTGCGCGTCATGCCGGGGCTCTGCCGGGCTGCGTGGCGATAGGGAGAGGGGCTGGGGGTGGTGGGGGCGAGCGAGGACCCCCCCCCCACCACCACCACCACCTCCCCGTGCCGGGGAGCTGCCAAGGAGCGGGAGGTGCTTTTTTTAGGCAGCCGCGCTGGGGCCAGCCGCAGTTCCAGCCCCAACCGCTCCCCGCCTGTAAATCTGGCGGAGATGACAAATGGCGGAGGGGGATTTGGGCTGGCTCCCGGCAGAGGTGCCGGGCGGGGGCTGGCGGGATGCAACGCTCGGGAGCCCCGGAGCCGTGGCTGGGGCAAGGGGTGGAGGGTTTGGGGGTCACTGTGTCCCCCCCGCCAGAGTCAGTGACCAAACAGGGCATCAGGTCAGGCTCAGTGCGGGGTGATGCTGCTCTAGGGACGGCGGTGCAGCACCCCAGGGATGGCAGATGCCGTTGTAGCTCACCAGCGTGGCTGTGGGTGCCCAGCGTGGGGCACCGAGGACCCTCTGGCAGCGCGGCGGTGCCGGCCATGCCATGAGCCGCGCAGAGGGAGCGGCAGCAGCAGCAGCAGCAGCTCGTTGAGGCTCTTTGAGGAAGCAATCAGTGGGCGGGCAGGAAACTCATACCATTCATTACTGACGCCGGGGCGGCAGGATGGGGAGCCCGCGTCCCCACCGCGTCCCCACCGTGTCCCACCACAGAGCCCTGTGCCCGCCGAGCCGGCACCACGCATCCCGAATGCCCTGGGCCATGGTGTGCCCCGAGGTGGGGGTCACCCCCAGCCACACTGAACCCCGGGGCTGGGGGGAGGTTGTACCCCTGCCCAGCATCCGCGGAAGAACAGGGTAGAGAGTGGGGGGGGCACTGGCCCCATTCACCCCCACATCAGCAAGTGCGGTTTGGGGGTCCCCCATCCCAAATCTTGAGTAGGCAAGATCTTTGTGGCCATGTAAACCTCCTTTTCGAAGCACCCTGGTTGTGTTGGGGCCGTGCTCTGTTACTGACCCCCACACACCAATGCCCAGACCCCCAAGGGAGATGGTGGCAGGAGGCGTGGGTGGCCCCAGCCGTTCTCCATGCCATGGTCCTCAACGTGCCGCCTTCGGGTACCCGCCAGTCCCTTCGACTTGGGTTTTGTCTTTCCTCCCCCCCCGGCCCCCTTTAATTAGATCAAGGAGCAGCAGGGCAGGAGCCAGGAAGGGGCCTCAATAGGTTATTGTTGCCCTAAATTGTAACCAGCACCGGTGGGGTTGAGTTACCAGCTCCCACTCGGGGTCACCGACCAGACCCCGCTGCCGCACGCCCGGCGCCCGGCTCGGCACTGCCCGGGGACAGGGCCGTCACTGCGCTGGGGACAGCGAGAACACCGGCTCCTTTGTGTCGCCGCATCTTTTGGTGTTCCCAAAAATGTCCCTGGGGAGGCTGGGGGTGCCTGCTCGCTGGGCAGGGGATCACCCGCCTCCTGCCCCATGGCTCGGGGTGACGGGGTCTGCAAAGGAGCGATGTCCCCACGGCGTGTGGCAGCGCTGGGCAGGTCCCCACGGGGCTGAGAGATGGGGACGGCCGGATCCCCACCACCCGTCACAGGGCAAAGTCCACTGCACCTGGGAGGTGCCGGAGCCAGGACCTGCCCATGGAGGGGAGCTGGCATGGCAGGATGTTCACGGAGGGGTTTGGGGCTGTTCGGCTCCCCCAGGGCTGGAGCAGGACGTGGGGGGACCGGGAATGCTGCCCAGGGGTGCTCAGCCCCCCACCCCAGCCAAAGCCTGCGGCTGAGCTGGCCCGTGGGGATGCAGCCCTGGCATCTCCTGACTCCAACCCTCCTGTGCACCAAGGCACGTGTCCCCATCGTCACCCTGCCACCTCTCCCTGGTCACCAGCTGGGACCTTGGTGGCCCGTCCTGCTCCCATCCTGCCTGCCCCCGACACCCTGTTCACACTTTATCCTGGGATTTAGCAGCCCTTTGGGGTCGTGGTGGGTGTTTTGGGGGGTTTTGACGCCCACGCCAGTCGTCGGGTCTCGGTGGCAGAGCCCTGAGCAGGACAAGTCCATCCCTGTCCCCATCCCTGTCCCCCTGCAGACCCCTCTTTCCACGGGTGCCTGGGCTGGCGGCTGCTCGCCATCAGTGGGCAAGGGGCTGCTCCCCCTTGGCTGCCACCCCAGACACGGGGAGAAGCCACCCCAGTGGGACCCATCCCTGTGAGGCGAGATGCTCTCGGGCGGCTGCACGAAGGGGTTAATGCCGGGGCGGCCCTGTCGCCTGCCCCGCTAATTACACCGTGTAAAAATAGCTCGGGCGGGAAGGCGGTGAGCGGCGGCAGCGCCGAAATCGCTCCCAGATGGGCCAGGGCCTCAGCCCACCGCCGCCTCCATGGCCGACCCACACTCCCCAGCCCGGCCTCCCTGGCTTTCCAGGAAGCCGGCGGGATTTCGGCCTCTCCACAACCTCTTCCTGGCAGTGCCGTGGGACGGGCACACGCCTGCCCTCGCCCCAGGGGAGCAGGGATGGGGGACCCCCAGCACCAAGGCAGCGTGTCCCCCCGGGACTCTGCTCCGGCCATGGGGACCTGGGGGACCCAGGGGACCCGGCTTTGGTTTCCATGGGGCCAGGGATGGTTCTCTGGAGGCCACAGACCTCCAGGCTTGTCGCCATCAGGGTGCTGCCCCAGTGAAGCCAGCGGCTCCTCCCATTGTGGCTCCCCAACGAGCCCCCCCCCATCCTGCTGGTGGCTTCTGGCCGGGGCTCTCGGTGACCATCCCCGCTGGATCGCACAGCGAGAGGGATATGGGGTTGGGTTTTTTTATTATTATTTTATTTGGGGTCATTTCAGGGGGTTTTGCAATCCTTCCCCGGCGCTGATTCAGCTCGGAGGAATTAGCAGCACCGCACGATGTGGCGCGCGTCAGGGCTGGCAGTGGCCGAGGGGGACTTTTGTGCTCGGGTTTGGGAAGCCACGGGGGCTCGGGGGCTGGAGGGGCACATTTTGGGCACTGCCGAGCTCCCACGGAGCCGCCTGGGCACTCACGTGGGTGTCAGAGGGGGTACCCAAGTCCCACGGGTGCCGAGCCCTGCCCTGGCCACATCATCTCCGTGCTGAAGCCATGCCCCACTGTCCCCTCCTGCTCCTCCAGCCCCTTCCTCGCGTGGCCACCATCGGCTGCAGCTCGGCCCCTTCCCCACCTCCCGGCTGGCACCGAAATCCTTGGCTCGGGGCATCCCGGCTGCGTGGCACCTGCCAAAGCCGAGCCCCCGCTTTGCTCCTGCTGTGCCGGGGCAGCCGGGGTGGCATCACCAACCCAGCTGCGGTCACTTCGGAGCTGCTGGAAGTCCCCCAGGAGCAGTGGGACCTGCCCGGGGGTTCTCCAGCACCCACCTGGCATGTGGGGGGGGGTCCCCTGCAAACCTCCAGCTAAGTGTGAGCAGGGAGGTTAGGGGAAGGGCAAGGCTGAAGCCAAGCAGCAGGAGGGAAAGTGAGAGGCCAGGAGGGAAGGGGCTCGAGGGTCCCCGGCAGCCCGGTGACAGTGAGGGGACACGCAGGGGCCGACCCTGCGCCCGGCCGGGCTCGGGGGGGGGCTGCGGCGGCGGCCGTCCCGGCGTGAGGCCGCAGCTCCGTCGGGGACTTTTCTTCTCCCCTCCTCGCGGGGCTGGAAAATATACAAAGCTCGCAGTGAAAATATTTACACAGCAGCAATTTTCGGAGGAATTTGGGATGTTAATTTGAAAAATCTGTGGGGAGAGGAACCACAATGGGCCCTTTGAGCGGGCGAGCGTGGCCATCGCACCGACCCGCCCGCGCCGGCGAGGGGCCCCTCCTGCCGCTGCGCCGGCCCTAATGGGAGCCAGCCCTGCCGGAAGCCCACCTGGGAGCCGAGGAGAGAGGGGAGGGGGGGCAGCCGCGCCAGACAGACCCCCCTGCCACCGCCCCGCGCCCATAATTGCATCCAGAGCCGTTCCCTCCCGCCACGGGCCCTGGGCGAGCGGGACCGGGGCGATGGCGGGGTGGGGGCCACGTCTTGTGGCGGAGCGGTGCCTGCCGAAGAGCCCCCGTGGCACGGCGGTGACCCTCGGCTCCGCTGGCGCTTCAGCCCAGTTCTTTCTTTCTTTCTTTTTTTTTTTTCGCTCATTCTCTCCAAATCAAACATACCTCGGCGGGCAGGGCCCCAACCTGGAAAATTCCAGCCCCAAAGATAAAGGATTGGAAAACGATTAAAACCAGAGGGTTTGGAGCAGAAACCACTTGGCAGCGGGAACCTGCCGAGCGCCGGCTCCCAGCCCTCCCCGCCGGGGCCAGCGCACGAAACCGGCTGTTCCCGGGGCCAGGGGCTCACGGTGGGGGCCCAGAGCCTCGGCTCTGGCTGCAGCCCCCCCTGGTTTGGGGCTGGGGGGGAAGGACGGGGACTGAGCAGGCTGAGAGTTGTCCCCGGTGCTCTGGGGGTCCCGGTGCCGTCAGGAGGTGACGGAGGTTGGGCTGGGCTGTTTGTCCCGCAGCCGGCCCCGGGGCCATCTGGCAGGCGGGGAGGGATGAAGTAAGGTTGGATGATGAGCAGGGGCAGGGGATGATTGGAAACCCGTGGCCTCTGTTTTGGGAACACCTCCTCAGCGCCCGCGGTGGGGGGCAGCGCTGGGGGGGAGGGGGGGGGAGTGAGTGTGAAGCCACCGCCCAGAGTGGGGAAAACTCCCCCCGAATCCATCGTCCTGACTCATCCCGGCGCTTGCCAACAACAACGGGAGGACGCGGCCGACCTTCCCGCTCCTCCGCAGGGCACTTGGTCGAGCTGCCCGCAAACTGGGGCAAGACGGGCAGCACAGAGGTTTTTCACCGTTGTTATTGTAATTTTTTTTTTTTTAATTTTTTTTTTTTACAAAAAAGACACCCTTCTGGTCTGCCTTACAAAAGAGATGTACACAAATCTGTACTAGGGAAAAAAAAAAAAAAAAAAAGTTTTCCCAGAAGAAATGGGAAATAACCGTGTATAAATATTCTCTCCGAGTTCTTAAAGCTTCAATTCCCGGTTTTGCCTGCTCGGCGCTTCCTTCGGCCCGGGGGGGTCCCGAGGGTCCCAGCACCTCGGCCGGGCCTTATTGCTCACATCAGCTTCCAGGGAGTTGAGAGTCACGGGCCGTGCTCCGCTAAAGGACCCTTGTTACCAGCACGTGGATGTCCCTTAGGCGAGTCACCGGCAGCTCGCTTTTTAGCAGTAGCTAAAAAAAAGCCCACCCAAACCCTAAATTAAACCCCCCCCTTCTCTTTCGCTACCCACGTTCTATGTAGAGTCCTGGAAATCAAGGCACTGAGCGGTAAAATTAGTGTCTCCTCCCGAAGCGTGGCAGCCTCTCGGAAATTGCACGTTATGGGTTTGGGGTTTTTCTGCCTGAATTCAGTTAACTCCTGGCCGTTCCTCGCCCCGGAGGGACACGGCCAGGTGACACCGCTGGAACTCAACCCTCCTTCTGTGTCTTGGGCTCCCCTGGCCTGGCAGCCCCATCCCGCCTGGCTCAGAAATAGGAGGGGGGTTTGAGCCCCGGGGTGTTGTTGTTGCTGGGGTAGTGCGACTGCATGAGCGGGACCTCGCACTCGGAGCCGCCCGAAAGGATGGCCGCCTCCGGCACCTTGCAGCCGTGGCTGCTCAAATCCCCGTTCTCCAGGCAGGCTTTCACCCCTTCCAGCTCCAACGGGCCGGCGTCCACCCCGTTGCCGGCGTGCGCCTTCGCCCGGCGGTGCCGGCGGTAGTACGTGCCGGCGGTGACCACCACCACCAGCAGCAGCACGGCGGCCAGCGCGGGGACGATCATCAGGGTGAGGTTGCTGTCCTTGCTCTGGGTGACAGGGGAGTGCTGCTGGTGGCTCACCGGCAAGGTCTGCGCCTCGGCGCAGTGCTCCTCCTTGGAGACCTTCTCCCCCAGGGGCCCGATGCAGATGCGGTAGGTGCAGTTGGGCTTCAGCGCCCGCACCGTGTACTCAGAGAGCGA
Organism: Limnodromus scolopaceus; assembly: GCA_028565335.1. NCBI lineage: Eukaryota > Metazoa > Chordata > Aves > Charadriiformes > Scolopacidae > Limnodromus > Limnodromus scolopaceus. The sequence continues at coordinate 16,747,691 of JAOXNO010000070.1, read as the reverse complement.
AGCCGGCAAACGCAGCATCATCGGTCGCTTGTCGGGCCCGGAGAGATTCCGGTAGCTCAAACGGATGCCTTTCAGCTGCGCTTTGGACTGGATGTACTTCTGCAAGTCCACCTTGAGGGAGGTGCTGCTGACCTGTACGATGCTGATCCGCCGGCCGGGCGGCGGGGCCTGGGTGGCTGGGGACGGCGTCGTCCCCCTCACCTCCAGCTGGCAGTACGTCCCGGCAAATCCCGCCGGGCACAAGCACTCCAGGTGGTTTTGGGCACCCAGGCGGCAAGTGCCACCGTTGAGACACGTGCGAGGGGGACAGATGGGCGGTGGAGGGCTGGTGGGGGCCGGAGGGCCACTGAAAGGTACCAGCGTGGAGCTGCCCTGGGGGGCTCTGGCCCCCGGGGTGGGAGCGGCGGTGCTGGGCAGCAGCAGTGGGGGGCTGCTGGTGGGGAGCGGGGCAGGCGGCGGCAGCGTGGTGGTACGCGGGGTGGTGGGGGTGGTGGTAGTGGTGGTGGTGGTGGGACACCCAAAGTCGGCGTACTGCAGGTGGTGGAGGAGCTTGCCGGAGTTTTTGGGGGGGAAGTGGCAGCGCGTCTCCTCGGGCCGCCGGAGGACCACGCCGCTGGCGTTCACCCACTGCACCAGCCAGCTCATGGGGCAGATGCAGTTGAAGGGGTTGCCGGCGGCCGTCACGGCCCGCAGTCTGGGGAAGAAGCTGGAGAAATCCCGAGGGATGGTGTTGATGTTGAGGTTGCTGATGTCCAGCTCCTGCAGGTTGTGAAGGTTGTGGAAGTCCTCCGGTGGGAGCTGGGAGATGCGGGCGTTGCCAGCCAGGCTGAGCTTGGTGAGGCTCCCCAGGCGCCGCAGCACGGCCGGGACGCGCTCCAGCAGGTTGTCGGAGACGTCCAGCTCATGGAGGTTGTTCTGGACCTGGAAGAGCTCCTCATTTAAGCTTGTCAGGCCCAGCCCCGCGATCTTCAGGGACTCAATGTTGATGGCATGGAAGGCCCCCGGTGCAATGGTGGGGATCTTGTTCCAGCTGATGTCCAGCAGCAGGAGGTTGGGCAGGTCGAGGGGGGGCACAGCCCAGAGCTGGTTGTTCTGCAGCTTCAGCTCCAGCAGGTTCTCCAGTGTGTCAAAGGCGGCAGCATGGATGTGCTGGATCCTGTTCCTCTGCAGGTAGAGCCGCTCCAGCAGCCGCAGCCCGTGGAAGGTCTCGTTGGTGATCTCCTGCAGCTGGTTGGAGGACAGGTCCAAGTTGACGAGCTCCGTCAGGGGCTGGAAGATGTTTTTCTGGATGCTGGTGATCTTGTTTTGTGAGAGGTCCAAGAGCTGGAGGGCGGGCAGGCCGGCAAAGCTGTCCTCGTTCAGCATCGTGATGCCATTCTCAAAGACGTAGAGGGAGAGGGTGTTGGGGGGCAGCCCCCGGGGCACAGTCTGGCCCCTTCTGGCTGCACACAGGATGGTCTTGGGGTCTTGGCACTGGCATCCTGCGGGACATGCCCCAGCCAGCTCCCCGGGGGCCAGGAGAAGCAGCGTGTAAAGGATCAGCTGGTTCATGGTGTCAGCTCTGCAGGAGAGAGAAACCCAGCCAAGGTTAGGGGCTGGGACCTGTTTGGGGGACACCCAAGGCTGGTGAGGAGCCTCAGACCCCCCCTGCTACCCCTGCACCACTCCCGAGGTGGGAGAGCCATCTCCCCGTGCCCTGCTCGGGACCCTCCGGCCTCAAAGGGACCTCGGGGAGAGCAGGAAAGTCCCCAACACTCTCCTGCCTCCTCTGTCCTGCTCCGGCCCTGGACAGAGGTGATGAGAGCGTTGTGTGGGCTGCCCGCCCTGGCTCCGTGCTCTCCCCCTCTCCAGACCCCCAAGATTTAGGGGCACAGCACCCCAGGTTCTACCACAAGACACGTCCCACTGGCTTTGGCCTGTCCTTGTGGTACCGTCCCTGGTGGGGCACTGTGACCTGCTGGAGGCAGCAGGGCAAGGGCCCCTACCTCCCCGGCTGCTCTCGGCAGGGTGCAAATCAAACATGGGGGATGTGGAGCAGAGCCAGGGAAGGGGGGGGGGAGCCTGGCCCCGGATCACCGAGCACCACTTAACCCTTCGCTTGTGCCGCCGTCCTGGCAGAAGTACCCACGGGCTCCACTCCTGCCTGGATTGCTGGCAGTAGCAATCCCCCTCAGCGACGTGGACACCCAAGGGTGGCCCCCACTGTGGGGTGGCCTGTGCACAGGCTGTGGGGCCAAAGGAGCTGGGTGCTCCCCTGCCCTACAGGTCCCTGTTGTGTCCCAGCAGAGTCCTGGCGTTCATACCCCCAAGCCACCCCCTGGGGGCCACAGGTGACCTTGCTGTTCCCCTCCCTGCTGGCACCCTGGGGACCCAGCACAGCACCCTGGGCTGTGTCCTTGTCCCTCTGTCACAGGGACAGTGGGGATGGAGAGAAGGATGCTCTTGGCGTGAACAAGGCTGTAACCACCACTGTCCTGACCGATGTCCTTGCCTCAGAGGTGGCTGGCTCCCCTCTCAACCCCGTCTTTCAGCCCTTTTAATGAGACACCTAATTAGCACAAGCAAGGGGGGGGTGGCGGTGGGACCTGGGGCTGAGCCAGGGACCTGATGTCTCCTCCCACCCTATCTCAGGGGGACATGGAGGTGGCAGAGGGGGTCCCCAGGCAGGAAAAGGTGAACTATGGAGGCAGCTGGAGGTGGGAGTGCCACCACCACCCTGCCCTGCCAGCCCCTTCCCCAGCCCTGGCCGTCACCACCTCCTCCCCTGCTCCCATCTCTTCATAGCTCCATGTAAACCCCCCTGCCCCGTGGCTCGCAAGGGGCCCCCGCCGTGTGCGGGGGGGCTGTCGGGTCATGCAGCAGCACGTGCCGCCTGCCCTGGCCACCCCCCCTGCCGTGGGGGGCCCTGTCCTGGCAGAGGAGGTCCCTGCACCAGCAGGGTCTGGACCCATGCTGTGTTGTCCCCTCCGTGGGGCAGCCCCAGTCAACAGAGTGCCCCCCCCCCATGCTGCAGAGGCACCGGAGGGGGTTAACACGGCAACCGGCTCTGTCCTCGCATCTTCCCTGGCCCCCCCAGGGTGGGGTGCACCCGAGGGTGGGGTGCGCCCGTGCTGGGCAGGGTCACCGCAAACGCCTGAGTCACTTGGCGCCACCGGCCCTGCCCCGCCATGACCTGTGCCGTCAGCCCCCCGACGCTGGGGAGGAGGAGTGCCGTGTCCAGGGGGGTCACTGTGTCCCCTCCCCGGCACCCCCTGCTCAGTCCCCAGCCCCCTCACTGATGCCAGGTCCCACCGCACCCCCACACGACAACCAAGCCAACGGTGCCGGGCACAAGGACCGAGCAGAGCCAAAAAAGCATTATGGAGCATTTGGGGGGGGGGCCGGGAGCAGACCCAGCACCCCCCACCACTGTGCCAGCCCTGAGGTGGCTCCAGCAGCCTGAGGGTGCTGGCTGGTGGCAATGCCCTGGGCACAGGGTGCTGGGGATGCCAGCGGTGCCACCACCGTGCCATGGTGGGCAGCACCGGAGCGGGGCCAGGGCTGCGGGAGGCTGGCGAGGCCGGGGCTGGTTTTGCAATGCCAGGGTCGAGTTTCGCTGACGTGTCCCGTGCTGCAACCAGCTGCTGACTCCAAGTCTCTCTAGTCCCTTTAATTACGCTGGCATTTCCTCCCCGCCTGCCAGGCTCCCCAGCTCCGGGCAGGTTTGGCCAGCCCGGCGGTGGCCACGGTCGCGCATCCTCGCCTCGCCACGAGCGCCGGGCAGGGCTGCTCCACCCGCACGCCTCCGCCACCTCTCCCCCGGCATCACCCCGCTCCCCCGGCACACGCCAGCATCCCGCCCTCCAGCCCCAATGCTATTTCAAGGCAGCGAGGGGTTAAGCCAGCCCAGGTTCACCCCTCTGAAATGGGGGGCAGGGGAACTGGCTCCCCACGTCCCGGGGGGGGGTGAGGGGTGTCCCCAAGAGCGGAGAGGGGGCCCTGGTCCTGCTGGAGGTGTTAGGACCGCCCTGCCAGCGGCCTGCTGCTGCCTTGGCTGGGCTCCCCCCGCGCCTGCACCGCAGATATTTGCCGAATTATTCATATTTTCCGGCTGCGGGGAGGATCCGGGCTCCGATTCCCCCAGTCCCGGCTCAGCCGTTCCCTGCCAGCCTGCTGGGGTGGGAGCACCACGTCCCCCCTCCCTGCCTGCAGCCCCCCCGCCCCAGGCCGGGCTGTTCCCCTGCCTGCCCAGGGCGAGGGACTTGGCAGGGGACACCCCACTTCACACCTGCCACGTGTTTTAAGGACGAGGACGATGCCGTCCCTGCGCCACAGGGTGACACCTGCACAGGATGGGCCGGAGGAGCCCTCCTGGGGGTCCCTGTCCTTCCCTACCACTTGGGGACGCAGCCGGTCTCCCCAGGGAACCCAGCACAGCCAGGATGTCCTGCACCGGCAAGCGAGGCCCCGCCACCGAACAAAGCCACCGTTGTTGCCGGTGGGCTGCCTCCTCGGCCAGCAGGCACCGGCACAGGCAGGACGGGGGCCCTGCACAAAGCCAGGCCCTGAGCTCTCTCCCTGTCACCGCAGGGAGGGACACAGGACACGGTGGCTTCACCAGGCGGGACGCAAGCGCTGCTCCCCTTTTTTACCCCCCCCTAAAACAAGCCCATGTCAGCACACGCCCCCTCCCGAGACCCAGCCGGGGGCTGGGGGAGATGCAGGATTAAGCCCTTAATCCTCCTCCCCTTCAACCCACCCTGCGCCGTCGCAGCTCCCACCTCCTCCCGGGCTCCCCTCCCTATTTAATTAAAGTTTCCGCAGCAGCCCCGGAGGAATGCAGGCCTGGTTATTGCATTCCCCGGGGGCGCTCGCTGGCCCCTCGGTCCCGCTCCTGCCCCTTTGACCCGGCCGCGCTCCCCAGCTCAGGTGCCGGCAAGGAGAAAAACCAGCAGAGCCGCTTTACCGGCAGCCAAACCGCCTCCGGAGGAGCCCGAACTCCGGCAGAGGTTGGGAGGAGGCCGGCGATGCTGCCACGCGTGGCCCCGGCAGCACGGGCAGATTCCTACGGGGTGACTGGGGTGGCCGTGGCTGTCCCCAAGCGCTTCCTCCTGCCGCGTCCTGCCGGCAGAGCCAGCCGGGCCGGCAGCGCTTGTGTCAGGGCCGCCCGGCGAGGCCACCCGGCCTTGGCGTGGTGTAGGGGGAAAATAGTAATTAGTGTCATCCTTGAGAGCGGCACTGCCCAGCGCCGTGTGGGCAGCGGCACGGCCCCGACTGGGTCAGGCCAGTCCGGCCGCCCCGGTCCCAGCAGGATGAGACCTGCCGGCGTGGGGCACGTCGGCAAGAGTGGGTGTGTGGGGGGGTGTTTTTTGGTTGGGAAGAGAGGTCTTGGAACTGGAGCATCTCCATTGGGATGCGCTGGCTCTTGTGGCAGCTGCCGGCCTGGGATGGAGCCAGGCATGGGAAGGGACACTTTCCCCACGGTGGCCCAAAGTCACACCCAGAGAGGGTGACAGGGGCCAGCATCCCCGCAGCACACACCGGGTGACGGTGAAGCACGCAGGGAGCTGGCGGCAGGAGAGATGACGGGGCATCCCCGCCGGCTGGCGGCCAGGCTGGCTGGTGGCCCTGCTGGCGCCCGTCCCTCTGCGCCAGCCGTGGGGGAAGCCCTCACCGGCACTGCCCGGGGACCCCGCTCGGCGCCGCAGTGGGTCAGCAACCCGGGACACCAGCCCCCTGAGGACAGGCAAGGCCAGGGCAGCCAAACCCCACCCCGGCCAAGCCTTCCACCAAGGAGGGTGGTGGTGGACATCGCTGCCAGCAGCTCCCACCTCTGCCAGACCCCAAATGGCGAGCCCTGCCGCCACGTCTGCTGGGACAGGGCGAGCTTGGGATCAGCCCAGGACCTGTGTGGGTCCTGGAGCCCTTCTGCTGGCAGGATGGGTCGCTGTCACCCAGCTGTGGCTGGAGGGAGCCAGGCGCCACATTAGCCCTGGCCACATCTGTCCCCTTCCCCGTGACGGGAGCAGCAGCAGGCCAAGGTCCCCAGGCCAGACCCTGGCGCATCCCATGGCAGGATAGGCACAGGCAGGGACAGGGACCTGTGACGCTGCCTGCACCTTTGTCCCTGCCTGCTGTAGTGCTGTCACCTCAGCCCAGCCGAGGCCTTGCCACCAGCCCAGGCAGGGGACGGCCAGGTGCCCCCTGTCTCAGCCAAGGCCTCGGGGGGAGCAGAGCACACCGACCCCCGGCCGAGGCCTGAAGCGAGGTGCTGGCCCCGGGTGCCCTCCCTGCAGCCGAGGCCTGGCTGTCACCCCCTGTCACCCAGGGATGGCAACCGGCCTTGGATGCCCCGTGGCCCAGCCGAGGCCCACAGGCCCCCCTCGGTCCCGCCACTCCCCCCCCGAGCCCCCGGGTGCCCAGCAGAGCCCCCTCCCGCCCGCGGGCCGCCGCACCACGAGCCCCCGGCCCCGTGGCGAGGGGAGGGCCGGGGCAGCGGCGGCCGA
>JAOXNO010000070.1:16676596-16700368 GCA_028565335.1 Limnodromus scolopaceus | reverse complement strand
GCGGGGCCCCCCCCCCCCCCCCCCCCCCGTCCTGCCGAGGGGGGTACCGATGCGACACCCCCACCCTGGGGCTGGGTGCCACCACTTCACATGGCCAAGCAGCGCCTCTGCCTGGACATTCCCATGGATCTGAGGATCTTGTGGGCCAATGGATCATCAGGCATTGATATCCAGGCTGACACGCCCAAGGGCTTTCACTGTGACCAGGAATCCTTGGGATGACCAAAGAAGAGGGATGGGGAGTCTTCCTCGGGGAAGGCTCACACTGAGTGCATGGAGGATGTCCCTTGGGACCACCAGTGGGGCCATAGGGTGGGTTGGTGAAGTCTCCTATGGGGACAGGACCAGCGTGACCTTGTAGGAGTCCCTCTTTTGGACCAAGAGGCTCCACTAGCCCCAGCCATGGCACAGCGCTTCCCTCAGGTCCTTCAGCATCCCCCTGGGCTGCAGATGCCATGAGGGACACCACGGGGAGACGTTCCTCGATGTACAGTGTGACATCTGCCAGTGCCAAAATATGTGCCATTTTTCCACAGTCTGCTCACTTGTGGACCCAGATCTCCCCCAGCCAGGGAGTCACAGATGCTTTATTTTCCACCACCCTGATCTTGGTGTCTTCTGCGGGTCAGGAGTTCAGGTTTCCTTCCAGATCTTTAAGGGTGGGCACCCTGTGGGGAGACCATTGAAAAAACACCCCGCAGGAGCAATTCCCCATTTTCGTCTCTATATTTAGAAAGCTCCGAGCCTGGTTTTAATCCCTTTGGTGCACCCTGGTGAGGTTTCCTTACTCTTTCTTAATCAAAATACCATGCAGTTCTAGCTGGCTATTTATAGAGATGAAATCAATTTATTTTTTTTTCAACTAAACTTAAAAAAAAAAAATCTCTTCCACCAACGAGGCCGTCCGTCTGACAAAGCTGTTTCCTCTCTCACCACTGGGCTGTGCATTATAAAAACTGGAAAATATTTGCTTTTTGCCGGTGTCCCAGGATCATGAAGTCTCAGGGATGGATGTTCTGGGCTTTGGGGGGGCAGGAGAGTGCCAACCCCGTCCTTGGCCACCATTGTGCCTCTGTCCTCTGGGCTTCTTGAGCCACTTGGGGACACCTTCCTCTCTCAGTCGGTGAAGGTGTTGGTCTGGCCAGCTCCAAACTGGTGCCAGAGCCAGGCTCCTGCCTGGGTGCTGGCTTGGCCATTGGAGCTGCTGAAGGGTCATAAAACACTGGGTGCTTTCTCCATGGGGCTCGGTGCGGTGCCAAGCTCTGCCGGGGTGGCACAGAGTGGGAAACTGAGGCACGGGAAGAGTGGGGAGGAGATGCTGTCCTCTTCTACACTCCGGCCCAGCACCCAGGGGTGGGTTACAAGGCTGGGGCACCCAGGTGTCAGCCCCGGTGAGGGGCACGACCCCCTCTTTGGGCTGCCCTGGTCCTGCCTCCTGCCTGGGAAGGGTTTCTGGCTCCAGAAAGGTCAGGCTCATGGGGCTGATCTGCCTTGACTGACTTTTTCCAGCAGCCGGGCTGCCGGCTGGCAGCAGTGGGGAGCATCCTAAATCCCCGGGCGCTGAATCCCTTCCCCGGCAGACCCCCGATGCCTGGGGCAAGCAGGGGCCAACCCTTGCCGAGGGCAGGGCCAAGTGTCCCGGTGCTGTGGCTCCTTTGCTTCCAGCCACTTTCCCTGAGGTTTTAAAGATCTTTGTCAGAACAAAGCACGGCCTTCAGGCTTTGTTCAACCTTGCCTTGCCCCAAAAAGGAAGGGGCAGAGGGGTTTGGGGTGCGATGAACCCCCCCAGACCCCACTGGGAGGACAAGGGGAGATGGGAACTTGCAGCAAATGGTGGATAACTCCCCTGAGAGCTGTGGGGGGTCAGGATCTGGGCAGGGCAAGGGGGCGTGCGAAAAGCCATCCCCGTGGCGCTGGGCATCGCCGGCCCCACGCTTGGGGCTCCTATTTCTGCTGGAGGGGGAGATCGTCCCTCCCAGGGCCACCTGTGCCCATCTGTCCCTTCTAGCCGGCTCCAGCGCTCCTCGGGGGCTGTCCCTCCCAGAGGACCCATTTTGGCACCCGACTGCTGCCATCCCATGTGTCCCCATGGCAGGGATGGAGGGGACACTGCGGCAGGGTGACGTTCAGCCCCTGGGAGCTATCCCCATCCTTTCCACATGGGCTTTTCCTGGGTGCCAACCAGCGGTGGCATCCACAGAGCCCCACCGTGAGCTCTCGGTCCCCAGGGTGCTGTCACCGCTGGGGAAAGTGTCCCCAAACAGCTGACAGCCCCCCCAGCCCTGCAGACGGGTGTGAGATTCAGGGCAGCTGGGGACCCTTGGGGAGGTCAGGTCCCCAATGGGAGCGGGGCACAGGCTCCTCTACGATGCCACCCGACCACTTGGCACAACGCAAGGGCATGAACAAGGGGAGCCCCCGGTGTCACTTTACAAACCGTGGCTGTCCCCAGCTCCCTCCCGGAGCCCACGGGGGACCCGCAGGATGGGACCCAGGTGTGGATGTCACCCTTGGCTGGCAGCGGGGCGAGGGGGGCCGGTGCTTTGCCGCCCGCACCCCGTCGAGCTGCTCCTCCTGGTCCCCTCCTGGTACAGTTGCTGAGCTGTATTTTTAGCCTCCGGCGGACGCGTGGAGGGTGTTAAGCCCATAACCTTCGGCCCATTTCGCTGCTCATCGGCCGGCCATCTGCAGATCAGCACAATTCGCCCCGGGATGGATTTGAAGACCATGTAGGGGAAACGGGAGGGAGAAGGAGGTGGAGAGGGGAGAGGGACTTTGTATAAGACCTTGAAGGTCACAGGAAATACAGCCCGTGACCAGCACACCCACAGGAACATCCCAGTCCCAGGGAATATTTCCCTTCTCCCACAGGGGATGGCTCATGGTGGGCGCTGGGGCTGTTGTCGTGCCTGGCCACAGTGGGTGATGGCCCCTCTGTCCCCGTGCATCTGTCATAGGGGACACACAGACCCCAGACAAAGCCCTTGGGATGCGCAGGGTCTCCTCTGCATGGTCCTGCTCCCCCCCACACCCACCTTGACCGTCCCCAAACACCCACCTGAGGAGCCACCCTCCCCTCCCAGCCCTCCACCGGCTATTTTGGGGCCAAGCTGAGAATATCCCTGTCCCCATCGGCTGAGGGGACCCTCAGGAGACCCAGGTCAGTCTCCAGGCCACCAGGCAGCAGCATGCTGGCTCCCAGCCACCCGGGGCTTTGCAGGTCAGACATAGCACATTCCCCTTCAAGCGGCTCCTGGCAGGCTGGGCGCCCTGAGGGGTCCTAGGGGAAGGTGACCTGAAGGAGAGGGGTGCTCTGGGTGGGAAGGAGATGGGTGGGAGCTGCTCAGGACCCGTCTCCCTCCGGCTGGCAGCCGAATTGGGAGCCCGGTGGCACCTGCGAGCCATGTGCCAGCAAAGGACCGGGGAGGTCGGGGAGGGCAGAGGGAGGGTGACCCATGCATCCGGTTTCGGCAGGGCGATGGCGGCAGCTCTGGCATGTCAGGCTGCACACGAGAGCCACTGGAAGCCCTGGCAGCCCATCCCTCTCAGCCACTGGCATGGCTCGTCCCACTGGCTCCTGGCTACCACCACCACCGGCCCCGGCACGGAGAGAAATGCAACCACTGGCCATGGCAAAATGGCTTGAGTGGTCTGGGGCTGGCACCGTGCTGACCTTGGCTCAGCTCCTCCCATGCTGGGCCACCACAGCCCCCCATGGCCAAGCCCAGCGAGCCCCAGTGCCGTAGCTTTGCCGAGGCCGGACACACAGCACAGGAGCCGGAGGAGAGGGCTGGTTGCCAGCCTGGCCATGCCCGGTGCTGCCTGCTCTTCTCCCCGCAGCCTGGGTGGAGGTGGCTTTTTTTTTTCCTGGTTGGCATCTGCTTGCCAGCTGGAGTACAAAGGAATTATTTTCCTCTGAAACGCTTCCCTGGTATGCAGGCATTAGACGTTTCGGGGGATTATTTAGGCTAGCAGCAACTGTTTGTAACGGAGACAGTATAGCTGGTGATCTTTTATTTTTGGCACCCGTTGACTAATGTTAAATTGCAGTTGGAGGGCTATGGAAAATACGGATGGCTTCTCCCGGGCCGCAGAACAAACTCATTGTGTCCCCGCCAGCCGCACAGAGCGGCAAATGCTTTCCTAGTGAAGGGATGCTCACAATAAATAGCTCCCCAGCCCCGCTGCCGGGGTCAGGCCCTGCCTGCAGAAAGGCATGGCCCGGTGCCGAGCAGCCCCTCGCCCCTTCTTCCTCCTCCCCATTGCCCCTTCCTCCTCCTCCTCCCCCTCGCCCAGCCGCCCGCCATGGCCGGTGTGATGCTCCCCCAAGGCAGGGCTGGGGAAGGACCCTTTTAACCTGCCAAGTGCCCGTGGCCCCTCGAGCTATGCTTTTTTGTTATTATTTCCACACACACATGCACATTTTTTAGGGCTGCTTTGCCGCCTTCCTGCAGCGCTTGGCGGTGGGGGGCAGCCATGGCCGGCACAGCCGTAGGGCCCCTTGCTAGCATCAGCTTCGCCCCCCCTGAAAAAAACACCTCTTTGCACCCAGCTTCTTGTGACAGGGACAGAAAACTGAGCTGGAACTAGAGAAGTTTTAGGAAAGAGTTTAAATCTCTTGATAAGAGCCACAAATCCTCCCTCAGGGTGCTGAGGGGGGGGGCCAGCGGGTGCCCCGGTAGCCATGTGCCGGCGCGGGTAAGACTGACTGAGCTGTTCTCATCGTTTAGAGCTGCACGCCCCCGGCACGGACCATGTCGGCGGCACTGCCGAAAGCCCCCTGCCAGCCGCAGAGCCTAGGCTGGAGGAGAAGGCAGCCGATGGCAGCCCTGAGGAGGATCAAGATGGCGGCCCTGCCAACACCTCTTTGCCCGGCGCTGCTGAGGAGGGACGTGGAGAGGGGGAGGAAGAGCCGGCGGGTGGCCTGAGCAGGGAGCCGGGGCCAGGGGATGGCCAGATGAAGGAGACCACCATGAAGAAGGGCCAGGAGGAGCCCGTCGAGGCACAGGGCCCAGGGGAGGACGCCCTGTTGGGCACCCCTGAGGCAGCGCAACATGAAGGGAATGGTGGGCCTGGCCCACAAGATGGGTCCCGTGCCCAGGAGGATGAGAAACCCGGCGCCGAAAAAGGAGCTTCTGAGGAAGAAGGGCAGCCTGGGAAAGAGAAAGTGGAGGAGCCAAAAGCTCCCAAGGCAGGAGAGGAAGGGGGAGAGCAGAGCTCAGAGGAAGATGACGAGCAGGGGGAGTCAGAGGAAGATGAACATGGCGAGTCTGAGGAAGATGGAAGCAAGGGAGAGTCCGAGGAGGGGGGAGAGTCAAAGGAGGAGGAAGAGTCTGAGGAAGATGGCGCTGAGTCAGTGGGGCCAGAGAATGGAGCTGAAGGGAGTGACAAGGAAGCAGCCGGCACTCCTGGTAAAAATGGCCATGGCAAACCAGCAGCTGCCAGCAAGGGAGAAGCCAGGGCTGACTCTGCCAGCTGCCATCACCCACCCTGTGGGGATGCAGCAGAAGACCCGCCAGCAGTGGTGGAAGATCCGCCAACTGCAGAAGACCCACCAGCAGTGGCGGAAGATCCGTCAACAGCAGAAGACCCACCAGCAGCAGATGATCAGTCAGTGGCAAAAGATCCACCGGCAGTGGTGGAAGACCCACCAACAGCTGAAGACCCACCAACAGCTGAAGACCCACCAGCAGAAGATCAGCTGGCAGCAGAAGACCCACCAGCAGTGGTGGAAGACCCACCAACAGCTGAAGACCCACCAGCAGTGGTGAAAAACCCCCCAGCAGCAGAAGACCCCCCTGCAGACAAGACATCTCTGGCAGAAACAGAGAGCCCACCTGGCCAAAGCACCCACCCAGCTGCCACTGAGCTCCAGCATGGCCATATAGGTTGGAGTCTTGTCTTGTTGGTGTGCTGTCATGGCCAGAGTGACCTACCATCAACCGCCGGCGGAGCTGAGCTTGGCACATTAAACCTTGCCTAGTGCATGGCCCTCTCCTAACGCTTGTGCTTCCTGCACCTGCCCCTAACCACTGCTGGGCCGGCCACGGGCAACCAGGGCGCAGGCAGGAGCCCTCCGACGCCGGCGCTCCTTGTGGCGATACCAAAGCTGGGCGACGTTTCCCTGGCTGCTCTTTAAAGCCCATGATTTCTCCTCTGGGCTGTGGACACGGATAAGATTTGTAACGCCCAGGCCCCTTTTGGCACCCGCAGACCTCTTAAAGGCTCTTTATCCTCCACCCTCATGGTCCTCCGGACCACCAGCTTTCTCGGTGCAAGGGCAGGATGCTGCCCCGGGCTGGTGGGTCTCTTGTCCACCAGCCCTTGCCTCGTAGGGAAGGTGTGAAGAGCTAATTCAGACCCATGAGTTGCCGAAGCACCAGCTCTGGCCACGTTCAGTCAGTGAAAGGCTAGCTAACGAAAAGGGACACCCCCCTCCACCATGATCTCCTAGAAACACTTGTGGACTTTGGCCCACGGGTTGGGCAGCAACCTTTGGACGCAGCTGAGTCTTTTTCTGCTTTCATCTGTAATGTCCCAGCTCAAAAAGTTCCCATTTGTGCCGAGAGGGAAACCCAGTTTGGTCACTGTGGCTTTACTTGGCAAGTCAAAAGGTCTTCCTCAGCCCAGTACTTGGTAGACACTCACCACAGGCCCAGGGCTTGGAGGTGCCCTGCTTGGCCCAGACGTCCCCAGCCCAGCCAGCCAGCACACGTCTGTCCCCAGACCTGTCCCCAAGACACACTAAAGCCTGACCCAGCACCTGATATGAAAAAAGCTCTTGGAGGTGCAGGGGGACCTTGGTGTGCCAGCACCTCCAGGGCAAGGACACCTCTGTCTTGGGGAAACAAGGGTACCCCAGATGATGGCAGCTGCCTCATGCTCCCCAGGCCTAGCACAGAGCTGTGAGGTCCCCAGGGCCACCCCAGGGCCATCTCCTGGGTCCCCAGGGCCCCACGCAGAGGGCTGCAGGCTGATAAAGTGGGCAGAGGTGGGAGGGAACTGGCAAAGGCGATGCAGCCAGGATGGGTCAGGCTGGCTGGTCTCTCAAGAGCCACCCCCAGCCTCACATGCCCCCACGTCCCTGGCTCAACACATGAGTTTGGGGGGGAGCAGGCAGAGCAGAGGGGGCCCACAGCTGAGGCTTCACCCCACAGGAGCTGCAGCCACCGGGGGGAGCGCCAGGGTGGGCAGGGCCCATCGGGCAGCAGATGCCATGCGTTCTCTCACCGCACCCCGGCCCTGGTCCCCCTGCCAGGCACGTCCTGCGCATTCCCCACCAGCAGCCAGCCCTTGCCCCCCCCTCCACCGGGGGAGACACAGCATGTCTCCCTCGCCAGCCCCTCCTGGGAGCCAAGCAGTTGCCCCTGACGCTTCCCCCGGCAGCCACAGCCCTGGCAGGCTCCGCCAAGCCTCCAGGAGCCTTTGCAGAAGGGAAAGCCTGCGGCATGCCAAAGGCGAGAGTGGTGGCCCCATGGGCTTGGGGGGTGCGTGCTCCCCCATGCCGTCCCCCCATCAGCCGCTTGTGTGAGCTCCTGCGTGGATCCCCAGCTGCAGTGGTAACAAGTCTCCCTTGCCTTCTCCTCCAGAAGAGGTTGAAGATGCCAGCGAGCCGACCAAGCGCGACCGGTCCCACTTGGAGAGCACCCTCAAGCTGAACGAGGACAAACCCGCCGATGATGTCTCAGGTGAGGGGGGCCTGGGTGGCACCAAGCCATGCATGCCCTGCTCCTTCATTCCAGGCGATCCCTGTGTGACAGGCACCTCACTGTTCTACTGCACCAAGAGCATGGATGGGATTTTCCTTCCCTGGAGCATTTTAGGTTTAACCTTACTTCTTGTAGGTCCAGCAGCACCATATCTTCAATAACAGCCCTTTTGCTGCTCTTGGGTTAACATATTTTAGGTATTTTAAAGACAGCCCCAGGGTGTACAAGAATTCGGAGGGTAGAGAGGCTAGAAGATGCAGATGGTGAATCAGCCCAAGCCAGCCACATCCCTGCCCAGAGAAACCTGAGGCAACTTGTAATAAAGGGTTGGGATTTTTATTCCAATTATTTTTGGGGTTTTGCTATTACAAGGCTCACTTCTGCTGGCCACATGGGCAGACCGGACTGGAAAGAGAGTGATAAAAGCTGCTGTGGAAAAAGCTCCTTCTTTCTTCTAGTGGGGTCCCTGGCACCATGGTGGAGGGCTTTGGGGATCATGGGTGTTGAGTGCTAAAGAGCATTAACGAGAGACATTCCTTCCATCAGCTGCTGGCACGTGCAAGACTAGCAGCAGATGGGGACAGTGCCCAGCAGGAAACATTAGCAGGGAGGGGCCTCAAAATGCGTGACTGGGTTGAGTTTGGCCAAGATTTCAACTGTAAGTTAAGTCCCTTAATGACGGCTGAGCGAGGGTTGAGTCACCCTCAAGATCTGCAGGGAATGCCCAGCAGCTTACCTAGGAGGAACTCAACCAGGGTGGTGGGGTTCGCCTTTCACCCGTTCTGCATGCTTTCACCCTTGCAGGAGTACTGCAGCGGCTGAGGAAGATCTACCACTCCTCCATCAAGCCCCTGGAGCACTCCTACAGATACAACGAGCTGAGGCAGCACGAGATCACAGGTAACGCCACGGGCACCGGGGTCTCCAGCACCATCAGGTCATTGGGATGCAGATAATAGCACAGAGCGCAGCTCATGGAAAGGCTTGGGTAGTTTGTCTTCCTTTGCAGCTTCCTAAGAAGGCCATGAACATGCTGGGCTCAGAGGACATGCCCTAGTGAACCCAGCGGCAGGCATTCTTGCATCTGCCTTAGCCCATCTGCTGTCAGGACCATCTGTGTAGCAGGCTGAGCATTGAACCCTGCCTGCTTCGGGTCCTCCACCTGCTCAACATCAATGCCCTGTCCCCCTGCCAAGCAGAGATCACGGCCCAACGAAGCAGGCTTGGCAAGGAAGCTTAGGACCTCTCAAGGCTGGGGGTGAGCTTCCTGGGGGTGGCTGGAGCTGGCATCCTTCCTGCTCACTACGGGACACGGCCATGTGGGCAGGGTATCCCTCAAGCTCGGCAGCCCTCACTCATGCTGGGAGTTAGAGTTTCCACCCCTTGGCAGACACATTGGATCAGGTGAGCAGGTCCCCGTGGCCACGGGCATTGGCTTGGGCTGAGCCCCAGCAGTTCACGTGTCCCTCCAGAAGAGGAAAGTGCAGCCCTGGCCCCAAGATGCTCACAAGCTACAGGAAGCTCTGGTGACCCATATGGCACAAGCAGACCTATTTTCCAAGCACAGATGGCTCCAGCCCAAGTCTGAGGTCCCTGTTCACTGGGGCAACTCTCCTGTGAGCCCCTCAAGCCCTGTCCTGAGCTGGACCTCCACACAGACCTTCCTTTTTGCAGCTGGGCTCTGCTCCACCAGCACACTGGTCCCGTGTTCATTTGGGCAAACACCTGAGACACATTCCCTTCAAGCAGAACCCATGTCTTACAGGCACCCCCACTGCAGCCCAAACGCAACCCCTAAATCAGGGTCAGGCACTCTGTAAGCAGACTGGAACATCTCCAGATGTTCATCTCCAGCCCATCTCCAGCTTCAAGCCAGTGGGACCCATGGGGCAGGGAGAGGGCTGTAGAGGCCTCATCACCAGCCCAGGTCCTGTCCCCTTCAAGACACAGAGCACCCTGGACATCACCCATAACCCACCTACAGGTGTTTGGGGCGGGAGGCATTTGTAGGTCTCATAAAACAAGAGCCTCCTGCAGCCAGCTCTTTGCCTGCCTCGCTCTGTGAGCCGGGGACCATGATTTGCCATGGAATTGGGAGGGTCACAGCAACATGCCATGCTGCAGCCAGCATAGGAGGGCTGTCCTGCAGACCCTGACCCCATAGCTGCTGTCACCCACCCAGTGCACTGGCCTGTCCCCTCCCTCACACAACCACGTGCCTGGGGAAGGAGCAGCACAAGGTGTAGAGTCACCACCTCTTCAGCACGAGGACAGCTCAGACATGCCCTGTCTCAGCTGTCTCCATCCTGGAGCTCACAGGTTCAGCAGCTCCCCAGCCTCCTCTCCAAGCTACTTTCGTCTATGCTGGTGGCAGTGAAAGCATCAACATTTACTGTCAGCTCCTCCTGGGATGCTGTTTAGGAGAACGTTTGGGATCACGGTGGCTCCCAGGCTCCAGCCCTCCCTTTGCTGTTCACTGCCAGAGGATGCAGCCGCCAGTCTCAGTTGCTGGTGTACAGGACATCCCACCCTGCCCTCCAGTCATCCCATGCCCAACCAGCCACCTCCCTGCCCCGTTTCAGGAAGGAGCAAGCGTTTCTCAGGCCTCTGATCTCTTCCTCCCTCCCAGCTCCTGAGGAAACAACCACCAATCTTTGTGTTTTCCCAACCCAAGGCCCCTCTTAAACTCAGCTCCTGGGCAGGACTCATCACAGACTGCAAGTCCTGGTGTTCCTCACAGCCTCATCTCACAACACTCCATGGGCTGTTCCACTTCACCATGAGGGAACAACCATCCCTCAGGCTGACAGTCTCCAAAGTCCCAGCGTGAATGCCCAGCACACCCTGTTGTGTCTCTCCCAGGGCTGCAGATGCAATCCCAGAGCTGGTAGCCCACAGTCACAGCCTCCTCGCCCAAAAGGAAGGGTACATGGATGTTGTACTGCCTGCAGCCCTTGGCTCAGCCATGAGAGGTTCCTGGCCATGCTCCCCTCAGAAACGTTTCTCCTGCCACCAAACTCCTTGAAGAATCCCTAGCATCCCTCACCATACCCTGACACACAAAACCCAACAGTCTGCTTTTAATACCCACGGATCCAGCTTTCCCCAGCCCCTCATTAGCACTGTAATTAGAGAAACCTGCAAATTAGTTAGAGGGTTGGCCCAAGGAGCCCTCTTGACCTTGCAAGGCAGGTGAGGACATGACAGGGCTGAGGGAGCCTTCTCAGCTGCTTTCTCTGCTGGGTGTCCCTGTCCTGAGCGGGTTCGTTGCCCCGGTGGTGTCCCTGCAAGCCGGGATGTCTCCCCCCGTGCCCACCCGTGTGACGGGGGGAGGCAGGAGGGTGCAGAGCTGCCGGCTGAGCTGGCTGAGAGGAGCGGGACAGCTGGGAGAGCAGCGGGGCAGGCCTGTCATGGAATATGTGTGACCTTTGGAGGTGTAAGCCAATATAGAGGGGCGCCGTGGTGAGCTCCTTCGCCCCTCCATTACAGGGCAGCCCTCCATTTTGTCTCCCTTCCCATCGGCTCCGCTCGTGGGCACCAGTCGGTGTAATCCAAGGAGATCCTCCGCTCCCCGCAGCTCCTGGAAAAACCCATGTGGACGAGTGTCCCCTGTCCCTGGGGGAGCTGCAGCTGCTACCACCACCGACCCTGAATGGTTAGGGAGCACCCCAGAAGTCTCACCCCACACCCTCTGCTGACAGCGTGTCTAAGCCTGGCAGGTGCCACCTCCTCGTCCCTGCCTGCCACCCTCCTGCGTCCCCGCTCTGCCATCCCACCTGGGCACGGGAACCCTCTGGCTGGGTCCTCCCGTGTGCTTGGCCACCCCGTGGGGACTGTCCCTAGCTCAGGGCTGAGGGACTCTCCCAGTCTGGTGATGGAAAGCTTGCTGTGAAGTCCTGCCAGTTTGTAGTGCATGCTGGTGACGCTAATTAGTGCTGATTAGCATGCCTGTGTAGGGAATGACCTCCCAGTTGCCATCACCAGCCACCCTAGGGCTGGGTATGGGTATCCATCCCGCCGGGGTGGTCAGGACACTTGTCGGGGTTGGTTCCTGTCCTAACCATGGCTTGTCGGGCTCCCTTTGCTCGGTGACCGTTGCTGGGGAAGGCGATAACTCCGCTGAGTGGGGCAGGAGGGTTGGGGGGCTGTCTCAGAGGGGGCAGCTCCCCCCGGGGCCGCTCCCCTGGGCCACATCCCCGCCACGCAGGGGTTTAGTGCTTGTCCCAGTAGCTGCGGGTCTCGTTGCTCACAGGCTGTAACTCCTTCTCTCCTGCTGGGAAGGTGGCCGTCGCTGGCTTTTCCTGCCCACGAGAAGGCCAGGGCCAGTCTTCAGCTCCCTCCGGGGCCTGGGCCAGACCCGGGCAGCAGCCGCCTCCCTCCTTCGACTCACGGTACCTTTTCTCTCTCCCCGTGTCCCCCGCTAACAGCTTACCCCGGACGCACCCTGGGCTCCTCCGCCACAGGTTGGTATCGCTGCCTGCTGCCCGCACGCTGCCGGCGCTGCCAAAAGCTCTTCGCTGGCCCCCAAGCTTTCCTGTTCACCTGCCCCAACAGGGCCACGCTTCCCAGACCCCGGTTATCGGCGTCCCCAGCCCTCCCAGAGCTCGGCACCCGTGTGGCTGCGCTTGTCCGTCCCAGCCCCGATGCCGCACCCCCACCTTGCCCAGGCTTTGACACTTTGCCCTCTTGGGTTAAGACTCAAGAGGTTGCCTTTTCCTCTAGTTCAAAGGGGTTTCTGGTGGACCTGGGGGGGGGGTCGATCTCCCACCTCACGGCATGAAGCCCAGCAGAGGAGACAACCCCGCAGGGGAGCTCTTCCCACCCAGAAACTTTCCCGAACGTCCACCCTTGATCCCCCCTGGCTGCAATTTAAGCCGCTGAGCCTGCAGCAGCTGTCCCAGTGACATGGGCTGGCCCCTGCGCGGCGGGCTCAGCCCCCTCCACGGCCAGAGCTGGCTCCTCTCCCTGCCCATCCTGCTCAGGGTCTGCTGCCAGGTCCCCCCTACCCCCGGGAGAAGCAGGAGGTGGGAGACGGGCCAAGAAACACCAGCCAACACCCAGCCCTTCCCTTGGGTCCGGTGCTGGGCCACGGGGACGATGTCCCCGCCGTGATACGAGGCAGGAAACTCCCATCTTCTGGCCCTCCCGTCCCACCCCGTGGCCCCAGGTGCTGGATCCTGCCGAAAACGGGCTCCTCTGGAGCCCGTCCAGCACCTGGAGGGCCCCTGGCTGCCTGTCGTGCCAGCGTGCCAGCAGCGGAGAGGGCTGTAGATATATATAGCGTATTTCGATAGCTGTCTTATCTGCATCTCTGGCTGCAGGCGCACACACGTGGTGCTGCTTGTGTGGGCGAGAGCAGGACGTGGAGGCAGGCGCAGGCAGCCCGCAGCCACCGGTGGCTTCTCCCTCCGTCTGCGGGCACACGTGCCACGCGGATACTCGTGGCTACTTGCGAGCAAGCTGGCCAGCCACCCCCCTCCCCGCCCTGCCCCGAGGGCTGCCGGGCAGAGCATCCATAGTGTAGGTGTTTGGGGTACGGGGATGGGGTGGCAGCGTGGGCGATGCTGGGAGAGTCTCCCCAGGTGGTTTTGGCTTCCCTGGGTGGTTTGAGGACAGAGCAAGACCTTTGTGCCCATGGTTCAGTCTGAACAAGGAAAGAAAGGATGTTTTGCCATGTTCTCCCCGTCCTTGGGACAGAGCCGGGGGTGAGCTGACACCAGGCACTTCTGCTGGGCTTGAGGACAGGGAGGGAGAAGACCCCAGCTCAGGATTAATCCCAGCCCTGGAGCAGCAGCACTCCCACCCAAGGGCAGCCTGACATCGCAAGCAACATAGGAAAACCTCCCAGAAAGCCACTGCTGTAGGAAAAAAACCCAACCTTTTTGGGCATCCAAATTGCTCCTACCCCCAGACCTGATCAGCCCAAGACAAAGGCAGGCTCTGCAGAGGGAGACATGACCTTCCTGGCCGTGTTTGCCAGATGGTTTGCTGGATCTCCACCATGCTCTTAACTGGGCAGTTTAGAGAAGCGGTGATTTAAGCTGCTGTGTTCTAAGCAAGACCACAGATGAAGGGGTGCAAGGTCTGAGGACCCCCCTGCTCACAGGCAGGGCCTGATCACGCTTCTGCGGATGCCACCAGGACGTGCCTGGATTGAGCTGGGATGAGGTTGAACTGGGATGAGCTTGAAACCGGGATGAACTTGAGCTGGGATGTGAAGCAGGCTGGGCTGGGAGCGAGCAGCCACAGGGTGGCTGGAGAGAGCCGCTGTGATGGAGCTGCCACCATCCCTGCCCTGCGGCTGGCAAGGACCGTCTCTTTTCCCCAGCCAGACCATCAAGGTGACCCAAATCAGTGCGGAACAGAGATAGCGTGGGGACATAGCAGGGACAGATGCCAGGCCAGCACCCTCCAGGGTGGGAAATGCTCTCTGGTCCCCCAGCCCCACGCCTTGGGCAGTAGCAAGGAGGACCCACGCGTGGTCTGACATCCTCAGAGCTGCTGGTACCTGGATAGCCACAAGGATCTGGTGCCTGGCGCTGCCTGCAAAGTCTGTGGGGTGCCAGCACCTCGTTCCCAAAGCAAGGGGCAGAGGTGGGCTCGAGGAGCTGTTGGTGACGTGGGGTTGTGGGGACGTGAAACGGAGCTGGGGTGCACGGGCTGCCTGTGTTCACACAGCCACACCTGGCCAGGGACGGCTTACGAAAGAGCACGCTGGGACCCGCCTCAAACCTCTGGCACAACATCACAGGGGATAATCATCATCATCATCATCATCACCATCCGAAACCCAATTAAAGCCGGGAAGCGAAGAGAGCGGCGGTGATAGAGCGGCGCAGGGGAATGATTAATAACAAAAGTCCGAGGTTTCAACATTTGTTTTTGTCCCGTGTGAGAAGCCGATGTTGGATCCCCACGGCTCGCAGGCAGGAGCAGGCAGGGAGCGGGCAGGGAGGGGACAGGGAGTGGGCAGAGCCATCCCCCTGGTTCAGATGCAGCTGCCCTGCTTTGGGGAGGAAGGTTGAGACATCCCTCATGGCGCGGACCTCTGGGCCCATGGGGAGATGTCCTCAGGCCATTCCTTTCCCCAGCGGTGGCCCTGCGACGGGGCAGATGCAGGCGGGAGGAGGCTGGCACGCTCTGCCCGACTCCTGCATCCATGATCAGATGGGTTTGGTGTGGACACACCGTGCAGTGCCCTCCAGCGCCCTGGGGAGCGGGAGCTCAGCACCGTATGGGCTTTGTGGCTCGCTCCGCCTGGGAGATGGACCCCCAGCTTGCTGGAAGGCTGATAGCTCCTGTGTGGGTGGCAGCCATTGCAGGGAAAATAGCTCTGCCTTCGGAGAGGAGACGAAGGGAGGGGGCCATGGGCAGCGTGATTCCCCCCAGGTGCCGGGGATGGGGAAAGCAAAACTCTCCTGCCGGGCACATCCTTGCCTGGAGCAGATGCCCCGGGGTCTGTGCTGGGTTGGTGCCATGGCAGGGTGGCCACAGCCTGCTCTGCTCTCTGCCATCTGCCACCACGGCTCTCCTGGCACCGTTTCCTGCCCGGGTTCGTCTGGCTACATCAGTGCTGGTGCACAAACAGGGATGGGGAAGGTTCCCACGAACGGGAACTCACTCATCCAGTTTTTACTTCCATTTCTGGCCTGACTTGGGCTTGAGCCGACTAGCAGGCACCTGGCTGTCCCGGGCACGGCTTGGGGGCTGGCATGGGCCAGGGGCTCCTCTGGCTACGCCGGCTGCCTGCCCAGTGGCCTGAGGGCTGGGAGGGTCAAGCAATGTGACCACAGGATGGCTGCAGGGATTGCTCCTGGGGCAGTGGCTGCCTGTGTCCACGGACCACTGAGCTCCCAGACCAGTTGTGTAGCACCCAGACAGGTCCTTATGGGCCATCACCAGCCTCTTGGCAACATCCAGCACTTGAAGAGTGCAGGATGGGGACCGTTCATCCTCCTCCTGCCTCTCCCCAAGCCCAAAGCAGGGCCGTTTGCCCAGCCTGCCCTCCCCATGCCGGGCTGGACCCTCACACCCAGCCCACAGGTAGGCAGGGACCCTCTGCTGGACCGGGGGGCTGGGAGCCGCCACCTCCTGCGAGGTGCAGGTGGAAACGCAAGGCAGGCAGCCGGCCCCAGGCTCGCACCGCGCTTGCCAAGCACCGCGCCGTAGCGCTGCTCCCGCCAGCCACGCCAGCTCCCTTTGCACGAGGCGTTCGCCTGGTTGCGGCATGTCCCCCACCTCCTTCGCATGTCCCGCGCTTCGCGGCGGCTGCCTTCAAACCCCACTCGCCCCGCAGCCAGCCCCAAACTCGCTCCGGCTAAACCAGGACCGAACAAGAGGCAAGGTTTTTAAAAGACCTCCGAGTCCTCCCATGATCTAAGAAAGGCCAAAAACCTCAGAGAAGGTCAGACAAGTGAGGTGGGGGTCTCCTGCGGAGCACGGTGGTGTCCTGCTCCTGCAGACACCGGGGCCCGTCGCTGGGCGATGCCTTGGCTCGCGAATGGCTGGCAGCCCCCAAAGAGGGTGGCTGTTTCCCCGGCAGCGCTGCCGCGCCGCTCAGATGGGATGCTCGTTACAGCTGGGAGTTAATCGCGCGGCGGCGACGGCTATTGTTTCTTCACTTCCTCTTGTTATTTCCCCTCTCCGCAGATGGGGAGATCACTTCCAAGCCAATGGTGCTATTCCTGGGACCGTGGAGCGTCGGCAAATCCTCCATGATAAACTACCTCCTCGGGCTGGACGACACTCCCTACCAGCTCTACACAGGTACCTCATTTCTGCATCCGCACGGTCAGCGATTCCTGGCCACATCTCTCCATCCTCCCCCCACCCGTTATGGCTGGGAGGTTGCGATCTGGTCCGTGTCACCCGCCTGCGGTGCCACGTGGAGGGAGATGTGCCCCACCACGGCCCAGGGCCTGTCCACCCTCCCTGGGGAGGAGGGGGGCGTCTCACCCTGCAGCATCCCTGTCCCACAGCACAGAGGATCCCACCTCCGACCCTGACCATGAGAGCAGCGGTCACATCACAAGGGCAACTCACCCTTGTCTTCTCCCCTTACTTCCTCACGTGGAGCCAATTAATTCACCCTCCCAGGAGAAAGGCCATTCCCCTTCCCTCCTCCCTGCTCCCACGGGTGTCATCTCCCAGCTGAGGGCAGATGTCCACGGCCAGCTCTGCCCTGGGTAATGAGGTCTCCCAGAAGGTGGTTCTCCAGGGCACCTTGTGCTGTCAGGCCACCTCCAGAACAACCGGTCCCCGCAGAAGACAGCCCTACTGGCATTTTCTCAAGAGGTTTGGCAAGAATTTAATAGCCCCGCTGCTTGCCTTCCCCTAGCATCTCTTGGCAAGCGAGTGATGCTCCTGAGCTCCCCGGCTAGTCCCAGGCCAGCCCTGTCATGGCCATTGCCCAGCACGGATCTCACAGCTCTGCTGCTCCTCTTGTTGCTGGGCAGGAGCAGAACCCACCACCTCCGAATTCACTGTCATCATGCACGGGCCCAAGCTGAAGACCATCGAGGGCATCGTGATGGCTGCCGACAGCGCCCGCTCCTTCTCACCCCTGGAGAAGTTTGGGCAGAACTTCTTGGAGAAGCTGATAGGGATCGAGGTGCCCCACAAACTGCTGGAGCGAGTCACCTTCGTGGACACGCCGGGCATCATCGAAAACCGCAAGCAGCAAGAACGAGGTAGGGGTTTAAAGGGTTTACCTAAGGGAATCCAGAAAACATGTCGCAATGATGTGAGGAGACAAAGATGGCTGAAGCACAATGGGGAAGAGCCCTAAGGCTCTAAAAGGGGTCTTATGGTTGGACTAGATGACCTGAAAGGTGCCTTCCAGCCCAGGAAATTCTATGATTCTATGCACTGGAGGGGATGGTGACGTTTGTCTGCCCATGGCTATGGCGGCAGCAGGTGGGACCTGGGAAATGTACCCAAGTGTCATCAGCTAGAGCAGCCATTTCTGCCGCTTGGAGGTGTAACAGCCAGGCCTTTCGGCAAGGTGTTTCCTGGGGACTCCTCGGGCTGTTGATCATCTGCCTCAGCACAGCATTTAATGCTCCGTTTGGCACCCTTGGAGCCAGGCTTTGCCAACGGCTGGTGCTACAGCAGGCCCTAGAGAAGGACCATCCCCACAGCACCTGGGATGCCAGGAGAGATCAGCAAGGGCTTCTTGACCCGCCTGGTGCCCACTGAGGAAAGGGATGATGTGGCCGATGACTGCTCACAGGAGCAGCAGGAGTCTGTGGCCAGCAGCGGGGAGAAAGAAGGTGGGGAGGTGAGGCTGAGGGAGACAGGCAGTCACAGGCCCAGACACACAGGGATGGGTTTTCATGCCAAGAATCTCTCAAGTGTTTTCAGCACATGAGAAACAGGTTCTGGGCTGCACGGGAAGTCTGCTGTGTCTCTCACACCCTGTCCAACCCAGACAGGGCGTGAGACGTGGCAGGCTCAAGGTTTATCTGTCCCTTGGCCTACAGGGACTCATCCTGCCCTGGCCATTTCTGCTGGATTTCTCTCCTTCCTCTCCTCAAGGTTACCCCTTCAACGACGTGTGCCAGTGGTTCATCGACAGGGCTGATCTCATCTTCGTTGTCTTTGACCCTACGAAGCTGGACGTGGGCTTGGAGCTGGAGATGCTGTTTCGCCAGCTGAAGGGCCGCGAGTCCCAGATCCGAATCATCTTGAACAAAGCCGACAGCCTGGCGACCCAGGAGCTCATGAGAGTCTACGGCGCCTTATTCTGGAGCCTGGCTCCTCTCATCAACGTCACGGAGCCACCCAGGGTGTACGTTAGCTCCTTCTGGCCCCACGAGTACCATCCGGATACCCACAAAGACCTGTTCCTCAAAGAAGAGATATCGCTCCTGGAAGATCTCAACCAGGTGATTGAGAACAGGATGGAGAATAAGATCGCCTTCATACGCCAGCACGCCATCCGGGTGCGCATCCACGCCCTTTTGGTCGATCGCTATCTGCAGACCTACAAGGACAAAATGACCTTCTTTAGCGATGGAGAACTGGTGTTCAGGGACATTGTGGAAGATCCTGACAAGTTCTTTATCTTTAAGTCCATTCTGGCAAAGACCAATGTCAGCAAATTTGACCTCCCCAACCGCGAGGCTTACAAGGACTTCTTTGGCATCAACCCTATCACCAGTTTTAAGCTGCTGTCTCAGCAGTGTTCCTACATGGGAGGGTGTTTCCTAGAGAAGATCGAGAAGGCCATCACCCGCGAGCTTCCCGATCTCTTGGGCAGCATCGGCCTGGGGAAGAAGCCCAACGTTCTCTCCTGCGACGTCACTGGCTGTGGCGAAACCCCAAAGAATCGCTACAAGAAGCCCTAAGGTGTTCTGTAGTACCACCAACCTCCACGTGTTCCTACCGGTGAATGAGCTTATGTCTTATCTGTCCAAGAAGCCACGGTTTGTTAACCCTTCGAGCGCCACACTGGCAAAAGGCTGCTGTACTATGAGGACTTTGAGTCATTGACATCGATGGCAGGGGAAGATGGGTGGGCATAAGAAAGAGAATAAAAACTGTGAATTCCTGACATTTTATCTTTGTTCTTTCAAGTAGAAGGCAATGTTTAAGCTGTAAGTATGAGCAATGCACGGTGAGCTAGAGCTGTAGCTGCTTTTTCACTGGCGCCAAGAGTGCGTGAACAGGAATGTCAACCTCTGCGTCCCCGAAGCCGGCAGGGAGCGAGAACGAGGGCACGGCGTGAGAGCACAGGGGAGAGCGGTGACACACTAACCTGGGGCATCACCAGGGCATCAAGGGAAAGAGAGGCCAGGTCCCGGCTGTTGTTTTCAGGCATAAACATCCTATAAATCTCTGCAGATATTGACCTTGTTTTTCTTTCTGAGACTTTCAGGTCGCCAAGTGAGTTCTCCTTTCACGTAACGGCTGAGCTGAACTTCTGCAGCCTTCACCTGGGTGTTCTCCTTAAGAAAGGGGTTTTAGCAGGGGCATTTGTAGCTCCAGACAGGTAGCCATGGGCCATGGCAGAGGAAGCCGTGGGCTGGAAAGGAGCTGCCAGCGCTGGCTGAGCTGTGCTGGCGGAGAAGGGCCAGCACCCCGAGTCACATAGCCCCATGGGGAGCCGTGAGCAGGTTTTCCTCCCTCTGGACCAGCACGGGGACAGGGCACTTGGTGCCCACATGTGTCATTAACCTCAAAAACCCATGGTAGCAAGTCAAGCCTGCGGATGGGCAGGGTTCCCAGGGTTAAGGGTTTGGCAGTTTGACCTTGTTCAGGTCCATGTTGGTGTTTTCCCAGAGTCAGACCCTTGTGGTTCTGTGCTCTGTGTGGAGGGAGGCAGGAAGGAGGGGGGATGTCACCAGCTGCATCCTTTTTGCCCATCTGCTGACCTGCTCTCCCCAGGACACCCCAGTCATGTTCCTCTGGCTTGTTTGCCAGAATTCCCCCATTTTAGCCACGATTTTGTTGGCTCTTCTCCATGCATCAGCACTCAGTTCTGGGAGGAGAATGAGCATTGCTTTGGAAACACCCAATCAGGGTGAGGTTCCCCGTGGACAGCTGACCTTGAGACCCGGCAGTGAAGGCCAAAGGATTAGGGGTGGCCTTGTCACGCGGCCCTTATGGCCGGCACAGCTGGCTGCTGAGCTGAGCACGAACCAGTGAGGAGGTAGATGTTGCCCTGGATGGAGACCAGCACCTTTGAGCCCACCAACAACCTGCTGAACGTCTTTTCTCCTTCCTCCTGCTGAATGACCACAGCTAGCACTGCCCTCCAGGAAACCTGTGGAGCAGAAGGACATGCCTTTGACAGGAACAAGAAGATGTGGAGGTGCTGGGTGACACAAGAAAAAGGCAAAAGGAATGAAAGAGGGAAAGAGCAAGCTGGGAGTGGAAGGCTGTGTTGTGATGGGAAGGGTGTGACGGGCAGCGCCCCCCGTCTCCACGTGCCCAACGGGACATGGGCTATGGCAGAAGGTCCGTGGGAGCTCCACGTCCCCTGGGACTGAGGCCAGGTACTGTGAAGAAGAGGTCGCCTTAAGTCCAGGTGAGTTTGGGGGGACACCACCCCAGGGACTTCCATGTTCCTTGCCTCTGCTTCGAGGTGGGGCTCTACTTTTGAACTCACGAAGAGGAGTCCCAAATCCTCGTCCAAGCCTGGGAAGGGGCACGGCTTGTGCAGAAGGGCTTTTCCCCGCAGCGCAGAGGGGACTGGAGGTGGGAGTAAAGGCAAGGAGAGCGTCAGAGAAAGCAGCATCCAGAAGGCCCTGGAGAGAGGTGACGTGCTCGTGGGTCAGCTCCACGAGGGCTCAAACCTGCCCCAGAGCTGCTGCCCCCCTCCATCGCTGTTCCTCCTGCTTTCTTGTGTGGGATCCCGCTGCTCATTGGTGTCCCTCTCCGTCCCACTCCTCACCCCTCGCCCCCCTCCGCCGGGCTGCTCTGCAGGGTTTTCTTAAGAGCTAATGGGGTAGAAACACCAATAGAAATGGGCTAATATTGTCACTGTTCCTGCTGTCACGCTGCGTGTCACTGTCACGGCAAGCAAAGGCCATCAGATGTTTCTCATATCGTGCCATCTCCTTCCTCGCTGCCCTGTCGCCCCCCAGGGAAAGGCCCCCCTCCCCACCCCAGGAAGGAGCTCTGACTCTCCCTTATGGCCCCAAAGGCACCGTTGCTCTGCTCTCAGACCGCCCCCACCGTTCCCCCTTCTCTCTTCTCCTTTTCTTCTGCTTTATCCTCCAGCACCCATTGCTCCTCTCCTCCCCTTCTCCTCTCCTCAGCACCCCCACGACCTGTGCAAAGCCCTGGTGCCCGTGTCCTGGGTGGGGCTCCTCTGTGATGGCCAAGCCCCTTTTTTCCCCCCAATATCGTACGTTCGGGTTCTCTTTCCAAAGCGGTGGCAGCGGGGGTCCGAAGCCGGGGCCGTTTTCTGCTCCCTGTGACACACACTGGCTCGGCCCCCGACACCGAGATGCTTCCTCTACCGTGGATCCACGTCGCTGCCAGTCCCAAGAGGCCTCTGGTCCACAGCCCAGCTCTCTCCGAGCTTCCTTAGGAGAGCCCTGGGAAGCTGGGGGTGGAAATGGGGAGCAGGGAGACCTTTTCTTTTTGCCAAGAAACCCCGAATCCCCACTGCACTGGGGGTGTGTGTGTGTGTGAGCATCTCGCCTGGGAGCGTCACAGGAGGGAGGGAGGTGGGACACAGCCCCACGTAGGTGCCCGTCATCATGTGCATTGGGACAAAACTGTCAGCTTGGACATCAGCCTTGTCGAATAAAACCTGGTATTTTCCAAACACACTCCCTGGAGATGCTTGTTCTGTTTCTCCTGTGGGTGTGAGGGCCGGGGCTGGGGTGGCAGGGGGTGCAGCTGCAGGCAGCGAGGCGGGAGCCCCTGTCACCTTCCCAGCCTCGTACCGGTCCCTCACGTGGGACCTGCTGGCCACGCCAGGGACATTTGGTTGCTTTTTTCCAACCTGGCAAAGCAAACCCAGCTCCTCCCCGCTGGGACAGGCTCTTGCTGCCACCTACACCAGGAGATGCTCTTTTAACCCCCCATTGTGCCTGGTCCCCTGAACATAGTGTGGTCCACCCTCCTCTTCCTCCCCTCGCAGACTCCCCACCATGCTGAGAGCTGGGGAGAAAATCCAACCCTCCCTCCACCGTGGGGTCCCCCGGCACAAAGTCGGCTCTGATTCACCCGCGGGGGCTCTGGGGAGAAGCAGGAGCCGCGGGGCCAGTGGCAGCCACGCAGCTGAGTCACAGCCGTGGGCCCCCGCGTGCCGTGGCAGAGGGACGCCCCGTGACTCAGTCTCGGTGCCAGGGTGGGCTCTGGCTGCTCGCAGGGATGCTCTGCGCAGTGCACAGCTTCTTCTCCCCCCTCCAGTGTCACAGTGACATCCTGCCTTGGGAGAGCCCCACAGGGATGCCCTGGATGAGCCCCGGAGATGCTGGATGCAGCCTCTGTCTTCTCCCTGGTGGCAAAGGAGCCATAGCTGGGCAGGAGTCGTGCTGCAGACCAGAGTTTGTGTGCCACCTGGCTCCAGGTCCACCATGGAGGGAAGGGGATCAGAGACCACATCAGAGGGCAGGGGTCTGGGACCGTGGGGGAGGACAGGGGTTGAGGACTACAGCAGAGGCCAGAGGGTCTGGACCAGGGAGGAGGGCAAGAGGTCAGGGACCACAGCAGAGAGCAGGGGGACCAGGACCATAGAGGAGGACAGAGGGTTAAGGGCTGTGGGGGAGGACTGGGGGTCCAGGACTATGGAGGAGGGCAGGGGTTTGAGGATCATGGAGGAAAGCAGGGGCTGAGGACCTCAGCAGAGAGCAGAGGGTCTGGACCATGGAGAAGGGCAAGGGGTCAGGGATCACAGCAGAGGGCAGGGGGACCAGGACCATGGAGGAGGACATTGGGTCCAGGACCATGGAGGAGGACAGGGGTTGAGGACCACTGCAGAGAGCAGAGAGTCTGGGACCATGGAGGAAGGCAAGGGGTCTGGGACCACAGCTGAGGGCAGGGGCTTTGGATCCATGGAGGAGGACAGGGGGTAGGGGGCCATAGGGCCTTTCACCAGCCACCCACCAAGAGGCAGATGGAAGCACCACCCCACCAGAGGCTGGAGCTCATGCAAATTGCTTATTATAACCCTACTGCCTGGCCTGTCCGTCTGTCCGTCTGCCTTTCCAACTATCCGCTTCACTCACTAATCAAAAGAGGTTGTTCCAAGAAAGCTGGAAGAGGAGAAGGAATGTCTCACTCAGCCGTGGCTTCCTTTGGAAAATCTGGAAAAAACTGTGGCATCTCGATGCGTGTGAAGGTCTGACTGGCGAGGAGCATTTTCCTTCCAAAGCTGCTGCAAAGACGTGAATCATGAGGCGGTAACGCTCCTGGCAGAAAGAAAACCGATTCCACTGAGAGGTGGTGCTGGCGGTGGTTCTGCCGTATCTCTTGGATGGAAAAGACAAACATTTATCTTAGAGACATCGCTTGGGGAAGAGCCGCCGGGAGCCCGGGGGCGGCCGGATCCTGCCTGAGCCAGGAGCGCTCCCGCCGAGGGGAGCCTCGGGCAGGTTTCCCAAAG
>JAOXNO010000070.1:16641432-16661311 GCA_028565335.1 Limnodromus scolopaceus | reverse complement strand
TGTGGCTGCCCCATCCCTGGAGGGGTTCAAGGCCAGGTTGGAGGGGGCTTTGAGCAACCTGGTGTGGTGGGAGGTGTTCCTGCCCAGGGCAGGGGGTTGGAACTGGATGATCTTTAAGGTCCCTTCCAACCCAAACCATTCTATGATTCTACTTTGTGGTGAGTACAACTGTCCTAGGAGAAGGATCCCCACAGCCATTTCCTCCTTAAACATGGGGGATGAAGACTGCATTCCCCACCTCCAGAAGTACATCTCAGCCACTGGAGACATCAACTTCCCATCCTGCTTCTTGAAATACCATTGCTGTAGCAAACCGAGCATGAGTCAGGATTAGAAAGTAAAAGCACAAGCAGCTGATCCTGTAGGTTGCTGGTAAGGACAGTCTCCAAGCAAGGAGGAGATCCATGGTCCTGGGTAGGTGGAGCACAAATGAAAACCCAGACATACTCCTGACATGGACCTTGTTGAGTCCGACTGTTGAGCTTTTCTCATTTTGACATGCAACTTACTTAGGACTCCACCTTTCAGCCCCACTGAAAAACCATAGAATCACAGAGTGAACAACCAGTTTCTGCTGTTTGGGTCTACAAAAAGATCACAAATACAGAACAGATGCACACGCACACACACACACACACAGAGGGACATAACTATTCCAAATTGTCCTCTGTGCTAGGAATCCCAAAGAGAAGCAGTGAGGCTGTGATCCATACATCAAGACACTGATGCCCGTGGCTTCTTTATACAAACATCGGTA
Organism: Limnodromus scolopaceus; assembly: GCA_028565335.1. NCBI lineage: Eukaryota > Metazoa > Chordata > Aves > Charadriiformes > Scolopacidae > Limnodromus > Limnodromus scolopaceus. The sequence goes on along the minus strand of JAOXNO010000070.1, from coordinate 16,660,554 downwards.
TTTCAGGACTGTATTTCAGGACCCTTGTAGCTAAGGGCAAAGGAAGGTTTGTCATCCACACATAGAATTCACACGTGTAAGAATTGTGGCAGAAGGCAACTGCTAAATTTATTTTGGGGATAAAAATCAATTTACTTTGTTAAAAAAAAAAAGTAATAGGCAAAACTAATTAAAGTGCAATCCTGGTAATTATTGACATCAGTGAGAGTCCAGAGTTCACTAGGCACCCAAATTGGATTAATCTGCTCAAAATATAATGTTACAAAGAAACATTTAATGTCTATGTATTTATGAACATGTGTTCTATGGTATAATTTTGTTTAATCTTCAGAGGCCTCTCAGAGGCCTCTAAATTTAATCTTAGACAAACTGGGAACTTTTGCCTGACTAAAAAACGCCAAATGAAGCCTAAAAAGGGATTGTTAGGATCCGAATCACTGGTTGTCTCCAGCTGCTTTGTTCTGCACTGGTATTGTAAAGATGTCATAAATTCAGGTTAACAGGCGAGCTAAGGGAGGTTTGGAGCTGTTTCACGGACTTGTAGCTCCGCAGAACAGCTGAGTGCCCCAATGAGTGCGAGCCTTTGACCCAATGGCATTTACACCAGTCCCCCCCGAACTGCTCTAGGCCCAGCCTTCCATATTCTTCTATATGCTTAGTTTTTTTCTCTTTCTCCCGATGGCTGCCTTCCAGGGGACTCCACACCTAAAAGCAGAGGTGCAGACCCAGTGCCATCGCTACACCATCAGATAGGAGGGGGAAGAACAGTACCGAGATGCAAACACACCTTTTGAAACAGCAAATAGACTCATTTGGAAAACACATGCTGGAAAAAAAGAAATCCCACTGTCAAGCGTAAGCATATTCTTATCCACTCCACAAGGCAGGGCAGCATTCAGTATCAATGTATTAGCATAAAAAAAAAAACTTCTGAGAAAGCACACACCTGCCACCTTTTTAGGCAAAGAGCTGCCTCTGAACAGCAATTTTCTGTTTCCCCCTGTGTTGTTTAACAGCAGCACTGAGTCGCTGGTTTGTGCAAGGGCCAGCAGTCAGGATGGTCACCAGCAGCGGTTTGGGGCTATTGACCTGCTCCAAGAGCACTCCTCCATGGCACGTCTGTAAGCTGGTGACCACCACTGCCCATATCAAGGAGCCACAGCCCATACCCAGGCAAAGGCACTTAAAAACATCACAGCAACCTTATTAACTATGAAGAATATCACTGTACACTGAGAAAACCAAGCTTAATCTGTGCTGATATTCAGGCTGGGTAGTCTAAACACAAACTGCCTACCTTGCAGTCCCTGGGAGAAAGACCTTCGAGCTGTCTCCTCTTTTCCCAAGTGTGGCAGCTAACTCCAGATTACGCCCTTGCAAAAAAATCTTGCATTTGTGTTATGATTCACTCCGTGCTTTTATAGGGTTAGTTTTGTTATATTTGTGCGGATGCAAGAGGAGTGACTTTCAACGTAGAACAGACTATTTTCTTTGCTTTGTGGCAGATCAGTGGCACTGCGTGAGCTCAGGTAGGCAGCCTCAGCGTCTCTGCAACAGCCTGGCAGCTCTGCCGATTAACCCAGCTCTATTCTCACTAGGCTGCCACGCACACCTCTGTTCCAACAACAGGCTTTCACAGCAGTTTGGGGCAGCTGCAGAAAATGCGATAGGGCTTCTCTTCGCCCCAGACAACACGGTTATTCCTATCCAAAGGCTCCAACGCAGTTTCTTACAGCAGGGAGCAGCATCCTGCCTCCGTGCGAGGCTGTGGCCGCAGCTCGCTCTTTTACTTTTAGTGATCTCAAGCGGGTTTGTGTCAAGCACTTTCCTTTGTGTCACTTTTCCTTTCTTTGTGTTACTTTTCTTCCTGTCACACTGAAGAAAGTGTGTTTGTTCTATAGGAAAACAAAAACATTCTATCAGCGGTTGTTTATTTACAAAATTGCGGTCAAAGTTACATTTATTTAAGCAATACTTAAGGGTGTTGTTTTACACTCAAAGAAGTGCATACACTATCTTTCACTCTGTAAACTACCACTTCCATTTAATCACACTAGAAACTGCAAATTTGTCATCCTCAGAAGGCAAAGTGATTCTAAGGTAATAAATGAATTTTTAGCTCACTGGATAATTAATGTTTGGAGCCTTTTTCTATACACTATAGAGCAAGATACTTAAAAAACCCAAATCTACATTCCTAAGAATAAAATTTGCAGTTAACTAGCTGAAAGGATTTAGTAATTCCTATACTTCACCATATTCTTCAATAAAGTATTTTTCCTTTGTCTATGCCACAGCAGCAGCAATTTAAAAAAAAATAAAATCTTTTTCAGTTAAGTACCTTCAGAAAGCTACTGATTCTCAACACAATGTTTCAGAGGGTTTTATATCTTGCTTATTGTTGTTTAAAAAAGCAAACTTGAAAAGCGTATGACATAGAGTTATATTGAGGAAGATTTCTGTGCACTCAAAACGAATGCGAGTGCTTCCGTAATGTCAGCAAATGCGGAGTAATTCTGTCATTATTCAGTGCTCGTTCTTCACCAATACAGAACTGACAGTTTCATTCACTTTTTCAATCACTTTTTTCCCCAGAAAAATAGACAGTTGAACTCTATACATCCCACTCTCGATAGCTCATATTAGATCACTGATTTCTTAACATAATTTTGCAGATCAGTGACTTATGTCTGCTTGCTGAAGAGGGTGGATCATTAAGGAACCATTTGTGGCAAACTTTTGCATAAATTATACTACTGCATTCTCAGGTGACAGAACATTACTTTTGCAGTTAACAAAACCTCTTCACTTCTGAAAATCTGCATGGAAAAAAATATATTCTGATTACAGACTACTCTGATGCTCATATTTTATCTGAAATATTTTGGCTTTTTTAAACTCCCTTATTGGCTATGGTGGTAAAAGAAATAAATAAAAATTACTTCAATTTTCCTCCTCCTGTTTTCCTGACTGCAGAACACACACTAGCTCCGTGCACTACACACTCCTGGTGTGTTAGAGGCATATCCTGTGCACCTGCAAGTCAGTATTTAAATTCTTCCTCCACTAGAGCTGCCATTCTTCTTTTTTCTACCATGTCCATGTCTCAATAATATTATGGTTTAGCTTTTGTCACATGAAGTGAGATTTAAGTAATCAGCAATGAATTCACCTCATCTGAAACCTAACCTGTCTGTCACTTTATTGGTTCTCTTTGAATTCAGTTTGTTGTAACCCACCACCGGGCACAGGGGAAAATCAGCTGGCAGGCAGGCGTCCCCCTGGGTATCACCTACCCCCTATTAATTTAAAAAAACCAACACTGTATTTATGTTTTTGGCCTGAGATATGCATGTGATCAGTTGTCTAACTGGCTTTAATGTTAACAAATATGCAGGTACGTCCCTTTGTCTCAGTCCATCCACAGGCGTGCAGGCAATACCAGGCAAGAAGAGGCATTTTTCATCACAGTGGCCTCATGGCTGCTTCCTCCACCGCTTTCAAGTGACAATCAGAAACACCACCAAGAGGCTACTATTATTTTTTTGCTGCAGGGGTTGATATCTCAAATTGGGCTCACCCATTTGCCTCTGCAGCCACAGCCAGACAAGTGGTGGGAAGGCGCATTGCAAAGTAGTCAGTTCTGTAGCACATTATTGGGATTTGAGAGCTGACACAACCCCAAGGAAACCAACAAAGAGGCAGGAAAAGTACTGTTGCATATCAGACTCCTAGGGGTTTTGTTCTGACTGAAGAAAAAGTCAATGGGGAAAAAACATAGTGCTTGGGGGACGTGAAAGGTAATGTCTCTTCCAGTTTTTCTCTAAAAGGTGTTGCTGCTCTTCATGTGAAAAAAAAAAAAAGTGAAGGAAAACCATGAGGCTCGGGCTTTCTTGTGGTCTCCACCTCTGATCTACCCGCCCTGACAAATGTCATTAAAAAGTTGGCAGTTGAGTAGTATGTATCCATCTATCTTTCTTTGAATTCTCTACTGATGACCACCACTATTAAACATGTTATGCTAATTAGACCCGTTTGCAGTAAAGCAAGATCCCAGGAATGTCATTAAGTTGTGCACTCTCCTTTCTTCTCCATTTATAATATATTTGCATAAAATGTGTTTTTTTAGAAGGTAGACAACAAGTATTTTTCAGAAAAGCTGTTTAGGTTTGTGACATTTTCTCAGAGAAGGTGGTCTTTTTGGCAGGTCTGGGTTAGCTGATGAGACTGGAGGTGCCGGAAGGTCCTTCTGGCCTGCAGTCATGGAAAGCACAACACTGCTCAGTCTGAAATTTGGAGGAGGAAATATGACTGGCATTAAATAAGTGTAGTAGATAAGGGAGCAAAATGCAAATAATGTAAAAATCTAAAAAAGTAATGAGAAAAGTTACATGAATGCAGCCAAAGTGGGTATGTGAAGTAACTATTTTTGGTGTTATTTATTCATCCTTATGGATTTCATTGCCAATGAAATAAATTGCCAATGCCTAAAATAAACAATTTTCTTTTACTGAATTAAATAAAGTATTTGACTTATATATCAGTGAGATCCTGCATTAAGTTACTTCAAAAGCAGTGAAACTGACAAACTTTTGGTTGATGGCATGTCAAGTGCATGAGTGACTGCTGAGCAGGGATTTATACCCCTTTATTCTTTAGGAATGTAACCCCAACAGTTCCAACAGGCAGACGGTGTCCAGTCTGTGGAAGTCAACTGACTCTAGTCAGGCTTCTCACAGCCTTATATTCAGAGAGCTGATACACAGAGTGTCCTGGAAAACAGAACTGAAGCTTAAATTGTAAACCATAAAACCCTAAAATAGTCTGAATTTCAAATACAATTGACGGTGGTTTGCCTTTCTTATTTTTCACCGTTCAGCACTGGGTCTGAAAACAGATAGAAATAAGGCTAAATAAATTTTTAAAAAAAGTAATTTTAAAAATAATGGATCCTAGAGACTTCTTTCTTTGTTTCAGGAAAATAAAAGGTGAATGCCAAACACATCTTTGAGCTTCTAGTATTCACTATTGCAATTAAATTATTGCCATTATATTATTAGCAATAACCACAAGAGAAAAGTTTCTTGACAAAAATGCTATTTCCACCTTCTTTTTCAAGCAAGAGATTCGCTTAAGTTCCCCAAAGGAGAAAAAAACATATAATTTGCTCCTTTGTATTCTCTCTTTTCCTGTTTCTGGACAAGAGTATTGAGGCACACCTGAGCTATCCTACACCCAAGGGAGAGAATGCTGAGAGGTAAGAGGAGAGTCAGCCTGTGCCCTCCAACCCTGATGATCAAGCCCATCAGCTGCGTTACACAAGAGTTCACTTTTGCTGAATTGTTATGTTCTGGTTTAGAGATATCATTTCATCACTGAAGAAAACATCAAAAGATTTTAGGCTTTGACATTCACATCCAGAGTAAGTTTCAAAGTCTTTCATCAGGCACTGAAACTGGATTAGCACCAGAAGGTATGTAACAGCCCCTCCCTGATAGAGAAGAAACCGAGGGACCTTTGGCTTAGCAAGAATCTATAAAATCTGATTATTAATTTCAAGACACCACACATTTAAAAAGGAATTCTTCAGCATTCCTTGGGAAGATTGACTCTAAAGTTATGAATTGATGAAGAGCTGATGAAGAGTCTGACTGAAGATAATGTCAAAATCCAGAAACACAATAATTAAACTAATAGTTAGGAAGGACAGGCTGGGAGAGCAGCTTTAACAAGGTAAAATGGGTAAGAAACATTTCAGGTCAGAAAGGAAACACTGCTTTTCAATTTAATATCCAAATATTACCCTTGTTTCAACGTACCATGCATTAGAGGAGTGGATAAAATTAGCCTTTAGATTCATTTCTTTCCTTACAGAAACAGAGAACAAAATGTTTATGGGCCCCAAGCTTGGCCTCTTTTTAATGACTGAAACGTATGGAGCTGTTTGCAAGAAACCCACCTCAGCTGCAAGCAGAAGTCACAAAATAATGGCATTGAAATTGCCTTTATTCAAAAACTCTGACAAGGCTGTTTGTTTTCTTGAAGAAGTCCAACCCGGATGGTCGCATTTTAATTGCTGATTTTTCCTAGCCCTGATCACCGGTCCCGGACGATGTATTTAGTTCCCAAACATGGGGCAGTGTTGCTGGAAAACTGGGAAATGGTGAGCTGCAGCTGGAGCCACAAACACACCCACTGCACAAAATGAACTAATGTATGCTCAAAACACTGCAACAGTTAAAAAGTGAAAAATATAAAGTTCTTGAAATGCTATTTGAAAATAAGGCAGCTGCTTGCAGGAAATGAGTGTAAAACTCTTGCAGCTTCTGAACAGGCAAAACATAAAAATGTGCCTGTTTAGCCACAGAACTGCCTTTTTATAAAGCTGCATGAGCATGACAAAACTAACAACTTCGGCTTTTCAACAATTCATTTAAAATCTATTTTGCACGATTCTTTTAGCTATTTAATGATATTTCATAATAGCATTATATCAGAACATTATGGATCTGCCAGAAAGACAGAAAAGGAAAATAGTCATGTTCAAAATCGGAAACACAATGTGAATTTACAGTTCTCTGTGCTTCACTGTAATGTAATCATTAATCCAGGTGTTAATGCAAATAAAATCACTTAAACAGTTGTGATTTTATGAAATTTAGGCTTTTAGTTAACCAATAAAATAATTTTGTCCACTGCACTGCATAATATACAGCAATATATTTTTTCTTGTTCTACAATAGTTCTGTATTAAAATTAAACTATTAAAAACTTATGTTTATAGAAATATTTACTGACAAATACTATATGTATTCAAGGAGAAATTGTAGTTATGGAAGTTCATGTTCTTTCAGTAAATCAGAAACTATAGTTTAACATTTTTACATTGGACCTCTGTTATCAATTGCTTGCAGCAGCCAAGGTCATAAATTTTTCAAAACATAAGAAAAAAAGGAAATCTGGTAAATAAGCAGATTTGAGAAGGCACTTTAAATTATTATTTTCTGTGGCTAAAACCAAAGAAGAGTCCACTAGAAATATTAAACTATGAGAACCAACAGAAGTCTGAAGTATTATACTTAAGAGCAGATTTCATTACTGTCACTGCCTACACAGCAAGCACACAAAGGATCTAGTTCCTCGTCCTGAGTCTCAGGACCTGTCCCTTTACGCAGAGCACTGCAGAGTTTCAAATTTGTGTAATGCACTTGCATCGCTTCAGCCCTATAGCAGAGGTACCCTACAGCAGAGGTACCCTACAGCAGAGGTACCCCACAGCAGAGGCACTTTTGCAACCCATACGGTTTGGAAAACACTTGCCCACCCCAGTTTCCCCCAGACAGTCTGAGACTGCAGGGCCCAGTTCTCAGCTCAAGGAAGGTCCAGCGGAGCTCCTAATTTATCCCAGCTGCAGATGGGATGCTGCTGAGATGCTGAGTTATTGCTGATCCCAGCGTGAGTTTCTGTGTGTACATTATGGGCATTACAGTACGTGACCCTATGGAGCTTCTGAGGCAGAGCCATTTAGTTCACTGACGAAACAAATGTTTACTTCTGTCAGTGCTGCTGAGCCATTAACTGGGATTATTAATCTGCAGAAAAAAAACTGTGTTTTAAAGTGCTTATCCATTCACAGAAAAAAAGGTTTAGACCCTGATTTAAGATCCGCATCGCTGTTGACGATCAATGGCAAGTGACAGTCAAAGCTGAAAGAACAAAGCATGATTTTCAAATATCTGACAGAGTATGAAGAACTGGCAAATCTTAAATTCTCTCCTGCTGTCAGATACCATACTTCTGTTTGGACTACATTTTGGGGATATAGCAAAATTAACTAAAATACCAAATCATACAGATTTAAGAACAAACTTCAATAAAACTGGTTCCTATCTGGGGGCTGACAATTTTGAATACATTAAAATAAAGACAATAGACTTATCTTATTGAATTAACATTTAAATTTGCAAACATCCCATAGGCCAAAGAAAACAAAAAACTAATAAATATGCTGAAAAGCTCCATACCTCAGTATGAAATCCTGACCCCTTCTCCAGCTAAGTACACACAGCCCAAAGACAGGGAGGATGCCAAGCTGCAGGGGCCCCTCTGCGGGGAAACCTGTGCTTCAGTCGGCAGCGTCCGTCAGCCGAAACCCCAGCCACGGAGATGGACGCTGGGGAGAGGGTGACACTTCAGAGTGGTGGCCGATGGAGAGAGGGTGACACTTTAGATGGGTGGCCGACTGCAGAACCAGCATGTGTTCCTGTGTCCAATTAAGCCAACGCCATATTCGTGCTAACACAGTGTTTATCTTGATTTATGTGCAGAACGTAACTCTAGACTCATTTCAGTGTAGGTTTTTGGTGCTCGTTAGGCTCCTGGCCCTGCAGTCCACCCAGAGCAGGCCTTTTGGTGTCACATCTCCCAGCGAGGCCACACAAGGTCCACCCAGAGCAGGCCTTTTGGTGTCACATCTCCCAGAGAGGCCACACAAGGTGACGAAGGAGAGGACGAGGGTGTTGTACAAGGCCTTGGACTTGTGCAGCAAATAAATTCCACCTCCTTGAGAGATGGTTGCCCACTCACTACCCGAGGCCTTGGCCCGAGGCTTGTTCAGGCCACGCCAGTGCCTCTGGCGGGCGCTGAGTTCCCTCGGTGTCAGGAGCACTCAGCACCCGGCGGTGGCTGGGTTTGGAGGTCAGGGGAACTGCCACCTCCGTTTTCTTTCCTGTCGACTGACAAAGGGCTGGGCGAGGATTTGGGCAACTTGGTAAAGCCAGAGCCAAAGCAGCGTTTCCCTTGGCTCACACGGGAAGCAGTTTGACAGGCCGCTGCTTGTGAGGGGAAGGTGCGGCCCTGCCCGCCTGCGGCCCCTCCATACACCTCGCACCAGCGCTGGCCCCGCGGAGCCGTCACTCCAGAGCCGGCGACCGCTGCCCCCGGGTGGCGACAGCCTGGGCCCGAAGGCAGCGGGAGGGCAGCGGGCGCGGCGGGCGGTAGAATGGCGCCCGGCTCCCCGCCGGCTCTCCCCGCGCCGCCACCATTTCATGCCGTTTCCAGGGAAACGCCAACGCCGCCGCTCCCCCTCCCCTCCGCCCCGGGGGCGGGAGGAGACTAGAGGCGACTCTTTGCCGAGGAGCACCCCCGGTGGCTTTTCCCAAGGCTTCGAGCGAGAGAGAGGGAGAGAGCGAGCGAGAGACCCAACTCCTGAGCCGGGGCTCTTCAGGAGGAATTGACAAACATGGCTTCCCCACCGCACCAGCAGCTGCTGCATCACCACAGCACCGAGGTGAGCTGCGACTCCAGCGGGGACAGCAACAGCGTGACGGTGAAAATCAACCCCAAGCAGCACCAGGGCTGCTCCTCTTCCAAGCACTGCAAGTACAGCATCTCCTCCAGCTGCAGCTCGGGGGAGTCGGGGGGCACCCGCCGGGCCGGCGGAGGTGGCCACGGCAGCGGCCACGGCCTCCGCCGGCAGAAGAAGCTGCCGCAGCTCTTCGAGAGGGCCTCCTCCAAGTGGTGGAACCCCAAGTTCGACTCCAACAACCTGGAGGAGGCTTGCATGGAGAGATGCTTCCCGCAGACCCAGCGCAGGTTTCGCTACGCCCTCTTCTACATCGGCGTGGCCTGCCTTCTCTGGGGCATCTACTTCGGCATACACATGCGGGAGAAACAGATTGTATTCATGGTGCCGGCTCTGTGCTTCCTCTTGGTGTGTGTAGCCTTTTTTGTGTTCACTTTCACGAAGACTTATGCCCGCCATTATGTATGGACTTCACTGATACTCACCCTCCTGGTTTTTGCTTTGACTCTGGCTCTGCAGTTCCAGGCTCTGAAGCCTGTCTCAGGAAGTGGTGACATGTCCAACCGGACTCCCCCGGCAGATCCCACAGACACTTGTCTTTCTCAAGTAGGCAGTTTTTCTATGTGTATCGAAGTGCTCTTGCTGCTTTACACGGTGATGCACTTACCCTTGTATTTAAGCTTGTTCCTGGGACTGTCGTACTCGGTCCTCTTCGAGACCTTTGGTTATCACTTCCGCGATGAGAACTGTTTTGCACCTCTCGGAGCTGGGGCCGTTTACTGGGAGCTGCTGAGTAAAGCCTTCCTGCACATCTGCATCCACGCCATCGGTATTCATTTATTTATCATGTCTGAAGTCAGATCGAGAAGCACATTCCTGAAAGTGGGGCAATCCATCATGCATGGAAAAGACTTGGAAGTGGAAAAAGCCCTGAAAGAGAGGATGATTCATTCTGTTATGCCAAGAATAATAGCCGATGACTTAATGAAGCAGGGGGATGATGAAAGTGAAAACTCCATCAAACGTCATTCCACCTCAAGCCCCAAAAACAGGAAGAAGAAGCCCTCCATACAGAAAACCCCCATAATATTCCGTCCTTTTAAAATGCAGCAGATAGAGCAAGTGAGCATTTTGTTCGCAGATATTGTTGGCTTCACAAAAATGAGCGCCAATAAATCTGCCCATGCTCTGGTGGGACTCCTGAATGACCTCTTTGGCCGTTTCGACCGGCTTTGCGAGGACACTAAATGCGAGAAGATAAGCACTTTGGGAGACTGTTATTACTGCGTAGCTGGCTGCCCAGAGCCCCGGGCGGATCACGCTTACTGCTGCATCGAGATGGGCTTAGGCATGATTAAAGCCATCGAGCAGTTTTGCCAAGAGAAAAAAGAAATGGTCAACATGAGAGTGGGGGTTCACACCGGGACGGTCCTGTGTGGCATTTTGGGGATGAGGAGGTTCAAGTTTGATGTGTGGTCCAATGATGTCAATTTGGCCAATCTGATGGAGCAGCTCGGGGTGGCTGGAAAAGTCCATATTTCGGAAGCTACTGCCAAATATTTGGATGACCGTTATGAAATGGAGGATGGAAAGGTGATTGAGCGAGTTGGTCAGAGCGTGGTAGCCGACCAGTTAAAAGGTATGTGCTTTTATTTTGTCCTCAGTCTCTTTTTTTTTAGTTTTATGAGGGAATATATTTTCCCTAGTGTGTGTCTTGTGCTTGCTGACTTGCAAACTGAACACGCTTTACATTTAACTCCGCGTGCGAGTGATCCCAAACAGCGTGGGAATCGGGGAATAAAAGATGCCATGGAGATAAGCGTGGAAGATCTTCTGGGGTACTCAAAATGCAGACTTCAAAACTCCTTAGCACTCCTTGCGAGAGTATGGCATTGTAGGGAGGAGAAGGTTAATGTGTTTGCTGTCTGCAAGGGGGTTTTTGTTTTACTGGTGTGTGTCATCCTTTAATTCAGTAAGTAAACTCGGTAATTGACTTCATGTGCCATACATAGAGCATATGTGTTTTGCAAAATTATGTATATCTGTGAAAAGTTGTTTTTGGCATTGAGAGAGTTGGGACTGCGAAGGCATTTGGGAAAAATGACAGCTGGATTCACAGAAAGAAATGAGCGCTGTAGATTTGGCAGTTTGATAGAGCAAGTTGTTACAGTTCGAAGTTAGGCTGGAAAAAGTTACTCAGGTGGTTCAGTGAGCTGGCAGATGCTCTCCTTTCTGCAGCTCTAAGGATTTTGGGGGATGAAACTGCAAATTTGCCATTTGGAAAAGAAAATGAGGGATCCTTCGGTTCCCCTCATGGCTTGGCTAAGGGTCTGATTTTCATTTTTCTACCGAGTATTCATTTTGAGATGAAAAGCTGGGCTGCTTTCTAGCAGCACTTTGAAGCCCGTGTGGGAGCATTGACCACACTGAGGGGTTTAATCGTCTCTTTAGCAAAAGCTGTGTCTCTAGTGCTGTGCCTTTGTCTGGTGGAGGTACGGTTGTCTGCAGCTCTCATAGCCCAAGGTGGGGAGCTGGAGAATCAAAACGGGAGCGGAATAACGTTGCAAACCCTTTTGTTCTCCTTGAGTTTATTCGTTCCGTTTATAAACGTACCCATTTTTATGAAGAAAGTGCTGAAAAACGGAATGGGAGAAACTGAAGGAGTCGTGATGGAGGAAGGAGGTATTTGCTGCAACAAATAGAAAAGGAGGCCAGGATGGTTGTAGAAAGGTCAGTGAGTAAGGACGGGGGGGAGAGTATTGCAAAACAGTAGTGGCAGTGCAGGCCGCTCGCCCGTGGCAGGTGCTTATTTTGATGTGACACAAATACTTATTTTTGGCGAGCTGGCTGTCTGCATGCATATGGCAACAGGGCTGAAATGGGAGGCTTAGGGGGAGGAAAAATATCGCCAGTGACATTGGTGGCTGGAAGCCATAGAACTGTAGCAGATGTGTGTCCCTGGGCTTCAGCTTTCTGTTTAGCCTCGAAAAATACAAATTCAGTTTGTTTCTTTGAAAACTGTTGACACTGATACATTTCAGTGGAAGGGTGCTTCCAAGAAAAAAGGATTAGACGTGATCTCTCTGTTATTCTTAAGCTGAATCTTGCTGTTCTGGTGAAAACAAATTTAATAGGTTGTAGAGAAACAGCCCTGCAATGTTTAAGTTCTGAATTTCCCTCTTCTGTCTGCCTTAACAGCCAGATGCAGTGTGAAGGCTGAGTCATAGCAACAAATGAAATTAAGTATTTTTGCTAAATTTTAACTCTATTTGGTATCATTATGTACAAAGTGACGTGAACTTACTTGTAGAGACTGATGGTACTGCTCTTAAATATTTTTATTTAGTTGTTTGCATTTTGTAGGAGATCACGAGAGCGCTGTGTAGAGAAATTATGCCCCGCAAAAACCATGGAGTGGTTTTTTCCTGATCTTTCTCAGACTCCTGTTCTGTCCTTGGTTACATCTCTTGTGAGAGGGCACACGTGGGCTGCTGTGTCTCATCAGTGCAGTGGTTTGGATTTTGCAGCTTTGAGTGCCTTTCACAGGTCCTGCTTTCTCCAGGGCGCTACGAACCGAAATGCAATCTAGATAAGGTGAGGTGTGCTCTGTGGACTGACATTTTAATGGTCTCTTCTTACCTTGAAACCTAGCTATGGAAGCAATTACAGCATGTGGTAAGAATGACTGTTAACGAGGAATATGGGTTGGGTTGTTTCAAGTTCCCTTCTGTATTTTATTGTGGAACTGTAATTAGCTTGTGTTCCTTATCAGCGTCTTACATAGTTACAGAAATCAGAGTCTGTGTGTACGGTTAAACCATGCAGACCTTTGCCACGGCCACCTTTATGTGCAGGTCTGTGGCAAGCGTTGTCCCTTGCCCTCCCGTGCCCAGACCCTCCGTGGCACAAGGTGGGTGCTGCTGAGCTGCCTCGCTACCTTGTTCCACAGTCAGATTGATGCCATTTAGCCATCAGCCAAGCAGGAGTGGGGGAGAAAAAAAAAAAGGGAGTGATAAAAGCAATCCAACAGCAGTGCCACAGGCTGGCGTCGAGAACCTGCTGCAGGGGAGGGTTTTGTTAAGGAGCAGCTCTGAGATTTAATAGAGTAAACTGAGATTTCACCTCTTAATTAATTGTCCTCTGCCAAGCACCTGCTCGTTTTTGTGAACGGAGGTGCTGTGAGGAGGTTTTGCTTTACTCTTTTTCCCTGAGAATTCGTTGGTAGTAGTGATAGAGAAGAGGAAGTTTGTTGTGGTTGTTTAATTATGTCATACATCGTGCTCTTTTCAAGTATGAAAGTGCTGTGGAGATAACAGACGTAAGCTTTGTTTCCCTACGGATACTTCACTTCTCAGCTTCCTTTCAACCTTTGGTATCTTAATAATAGCCCATTTTTTTATGTTGTATGTCTAGTATATTATCTCTTAATTGCCTGAGCTGCTGCAGTAGTGGTAGCTATCTTTCTGAGGCTGAGTTGATGTGATCAAATAAACTCTTTATCGAGCAAATGGAGAGGTGCTGAGGACTCGGTGTCCACATTATGCACATCTCAGGACTTCTACCTAAGACTGGGGTCTTTGAACAAATGTACTGGTGTGGTTGGAGCACATCAAGTGCGTTCCTGAAGCGAATCTCTTGGTCCGGTTCACCCAGAAGGAATCTGGGTACAGCTCTACAGCGTGTGCCGAAGCGGGATGGGCAGGAGGGAATTGGGAAAGCTGTTTCAAAAGTGTGCTCCCCCTTCCCTTTGATATACTAATGTGGATGTACTCCGAGTTGTCCTAGTGCTGCTCTCCTTGGGTTTTGGAATAGACAAGGCAAAACCAATGTTTTCTCTCCCTGTGCTGTTTTGTGGTTCACCAAAATCTTCGGATGGAAATGTCTTTTCTCCCTCCTTTGATGCTTCTTTGGCTCCATATTGCAAGGAGTGGGGCCCTGCTATGTTCCCTCCTGTTTCTGCCTTCGGAGTTCAGTAGATGGGGTCTAAAACAAACCAAAAAAGAGAGCACTGATGACCTTACCATGTTTTTGCCCCTTTCTGACTGCTGTTTGTTTTAAGATTGCTCAGGCCATCTGTTTTCACGGTCCCTGATCCCCTTGGATGTGAGGGGAGAGCGATGCTGGGGTGATTGTTCTGAGGGCCACAAATAAACCCTAGACATCAGTTCAATTATATCTTCCGTAATAACTTTGCCATAGGATTTGAGACAACTCACTTTTTCTATTTTCTTGCTGAGCTTCCTAGAAAATAAGTTTATTGAAGACTATGAGGTACTGAGAGTCATATAATACACGTTAATGTGTCCCTCCTGGACTCTGTGGAGTCAGAGATCTCTTCTCAGGATATAAAAAGTTCTGCTTATGGAAATATTTTTGATTTGCTCCGTTCTTCTTGGTTGTTTGCATTTCTCTTTCTTGTTACTTAGGAGGTCACAATATTGCTATTTGCCAGCCAGCCAGCAACTCTTCCAGAAATACCAGGGTCACTGGCATCTCTTTTTTTGAGTGCTCAAAATACGTAAGCATGTTGGGGCAAGAATGTGTGTTTATAGAGCATGGCACAGCGGAACCGTGATTTCATTTGGGGCGTTTGTGTGTGTGCTGATACTCTAATGAGAGTTGTTGCTATTAAAGTTCCCTTAAAAAATTATAAAAAAAAAAAAAATTAAAATCCCAAACTTTCTGCAGCAAGGCACCTCCTTGTTCAGTTTGCCTCAAGGAATGGCTTTATCGCTGGATTTTTGTTGGAAGCCCTTGAAGATACAGACAAGCTTTTCTCTCTAATTTTGCTGTTTTGCTTCATCATGGAAAAACCGTAAGCGGATCTTGTGCACTCTGTGGCCTGGCCAACCGAACCGAGGAGTCCATGGCTTCAGAGGGAAGGTCAGCTTTCACAGCACTCGCTGCCTGAGAAGCCACCAGTTCACCTGTGGCAAGTGGTGGCCATTCCTGATAAAGCCTATCAAAGATCTGTAGCTTACCGTATTGTCTTGCACTGTTCTCTATGTTTAATATCTCCTTTGCTTTTAAACATTTTTTTAATAAAGCAAATCAGTTATCAAAGTCACTGGTTTGCTCGATATTGAAACTTTTAAATGTAATTTAAGGCTATTATTTCTCCATAAATAGCCTAGCTCTTCACACGGTGGCAACCTGCGACCCAAGGGATGCTTTTCCCTTGGCAGACCACAGGATACAGCTCTGCCTGGTGACTTGATACTCCGCTGCTTCTTCAGGTTTGGGTTACAGGGAGTGGGTAATCATGAAAGACAAAAGTTTTGGGTAAGGTTATGAAGAGATGAGTAATTGAAATTTCCTTCCCTTCCTCCCCTCTGCAGTCGATTGGGGGAGACCACAGTTACACCCCGGCAGTGGTGGAGCCTTCCACGCTTGCTCCGTCTTTCTGTCTTTCACCAGACCTGTGTGTCGCTGTCCTGTGCTTCTGGAAGTTCGTAGGTAGATGAAAGATCAGCTGAAAGTTTTCCTTAGCTTTTTGAGCCCAGCTTGCAGGGTGCAGTGTAAATCTAGAAGGCTTGTGCTTGTGCCAGCAGGACAGCTCTGCGGAGCGCTCCGCACAGATTGAGCTCACCCTCTGGCTTGGCCAAGAGCAGCCTTAGTCTCTAACGAGTGGGTGGGTTTGGGGTGAAGGCAGGAGGTTTGGGTGCTTGTCTGGTATGTCTCTGGGTCTGCCTCTTCAACCTCTAGCTTCATCACATTGAACAGATGTAGATCTCTAGCTACTGGCTTTTTATATTTATTGAGCTCATTTGTGACAGGCATTGTAATCCTGCATTTCATGTTTTCCGATACTAATCTGACAGTCAGGCAACAATTGATAGATAGAACAAATGTCAATTCTTTTGAAGTGGCGTGTGAACATACTTCCACTTTCCCACAGGATTCTGAGTCCTGAGACAGAAAATTTTAGTGAATAGCCAGTTTATCAATTTTACATAGTCTGACCTACTAACTGTTGATCTTGAGGTAGTGGTTCATGATCTTATTTTCAAGTGTGAGACTGAAAATAAAGTATCATACACAGGTTGGCTTCACTCCTGTATTTAAAAAATGAAGAGTACTCAGTGACAGATAAAGAATTATAATTAGAGGTAATTTGCATGAAGGCATATTGCCAGGAAGAAGTAAATTCTACATTGATTTAACATTTTGACGTGATCTGTAATTTTGCCCTGTAACAGCAAAAAGAAAAGGAGGTAAATAGCGAATCTAGTTGCTGAACCTGGTTTGTGTCAAGTCTTCACTGGGTGAAGATGTGTTTCATAGCTATAAACAAAAGAAAGAACTTTGTATGAAAACCTAGTGATTATTGAGCTTTCCAAATATCTTACATGATATAATGACACAACTTTTTCTGAAAAGTAAATCTGTGTATTTGTGCATTAGTACCCCTCAGCTTTTACTGCCCGGGTAGGTTTGGTGACCCACAGTTTCTACAAATTTTTAAGAAAGATTTGCTGAGTTGCTCTTGGTTTTATTTGTGTCAGACCAAATAGAAATATATCTCAATTAAAAAAATATTCCCACTTAAGCTGGTTTTATTATTTAAGGGAAACTCAGGTGCTGGCTTTTGAAGCTTTGAGTTTTGGTGACGTACTTCAGGGCTAATTTGACTGCACACAGTGGGAAAAATAATTTACAAGCGTAGTTAGTACCTGTGGAAGATCCTCCCCTTTGGAGAAGATGGAGACTGACTCTAACCATATACTTTGTTTAACAACGTGGGCTCCGATTTCAATTTATCCTGTGTCCTGATGCTAATTAACAAATAATTCAAGGCAGTGCTTGCAATCTGGTGGTAAAGTTGTTGCAGCTCTGCCTGGTTAAGCCCTGTATGAGCACTGTAGAGTAACATTTTCAGTAGACCTGAAGACATTTACACCCTACAAGGGTTGAAGCGAGCGCGGCAGGAGTAGGGCTTTTTTCTAGAACATGGGAAAGATGAATCCAAGGCCCTGTGATATGGGGGGGGTGCCGTGGCTTCTGCTGCATTCGGCGATGATCATCTGCAGAGTCTTTCATTTATTTTTCTGTCTTGGGCTCCCCAAACTATGAGTGTTGCAATGTAAGCAGGTACCCTGCAAATAACAAGTCTGAGCTCTCCTCTTCCTTCTTCCCATCAGTGAATCTTCAGAGGTGGGTGAGGGACTGTTTAAATGCAAGAGAACTTCTTCTTTAAATAAATGCCTTGACATGGTGGCTTTTGGGGGAAAAAGATTGATGGAAAAGACAAAACAAAGTCGAAGACACATAATTTATATTCATCTTAGATCATGAGGAGGATGCATAATTTGAATGGGTTGTTTAAATCTCTTTTTGCAGTTATTTCACAACATGTACTTCTCTTTTCCGTTTGGTGGGCAAAGTATATTAGAATTTACATTCACCCCTTTAAAACAAAGTACAATTTGATTGGATTTCAAGTTGCTGTAGGTTGTCCTGAAATATTACTAAAATTAGGAAATTCAAATTGTTTTCTGCCGTCTACAGTTTGTGTGTAAGCTCGCTCTCTCTTGATCCTAAATCACAAGCTCGCTCCATCCATCCTGGCTCTGTAAGGAGAGACAGCCATTCCTCTTTCCGTTACAGCTGACACTTGAAAATTCTCGGCTATTTTTAGATGATTTTCAATCTCATTTCTATCCTTTGAAAAGAAAGAAAGAAAAAAAAAAAATTCCTAGCCTTTAAATTTTTAACTTCCAGTGGGAGTTGCTATTGCAAAGAAGGCAGCTCGTCAATATAGCCTCATTAACACATTTTAACAGGTTCTGTTATATAAGCTTGCATTATTGTGATGGCTCTTCCGTAGCAAAGCCGGGCAGGTTTCGAAAGTGTAGCTGCTTGCTTCCAAGTAGTACTTTGTGAAAATATAAGGCAGCAGTTGGAAAAGCGGTGGAGGCTGGAGATGGTGCCCTGGTGTGACGGGTTTGTCTTCACCCAAGTGTCACGTTGGGGCACTGCTGCTGTCGTAGGCAACAGGACAGATCTGGCTGCTTGGTCTTATCTTGCTGGGCGGTCGTCGGTATCAGACTGTACCAGAAACTTCTACTGCCCTTCCAAGCCAAATTGTTTTCATCAAATAAATATTCTCTTTATTTTATTTTATTTTATTTTTTTCCACCAAATGTTTTAACCTAGAGCAATAATCCTACTAGATACATGGCTTTAGGGATAGATATTTTTCATGGTTCTGAAATTACTTTGTGAAGGAACAAAATGTTCTAGATATATTTCTTCAGCTGACATCCTTCGGACACAAAATGCCCCTTACAATTGCCTGGAAACTTTTGGGGTTTGTATTTGTTACAGTAACTTAATGTGGGAATTCTTAGCAAAGCGTATAAATAACAATGATTATATTGCAAGTCTTTTTCACTGATAGCACTTGCTGTTCCTCTTGTTGCACTTCTAAAGCTGTTGTCTTCAACTTGACTTGATAAATTTAGAAGTCACATTATTGTTGTAAAATAGCATTACTTGTAAAATCTCCAAAATTGGAACAGTGCAGAGGAAACTAGTGGAATCAAGTCCACTGGTTTGCCACTGGACCTTCCCTTCTACCTGCTGCTTAAAGTATGCAGGAACATGCTAAGAAAAGAAAATGTCTTTTGCTATATGTATAGCATCTACTCAAAGAGCAATTTGCTTTCCTTTTGCCTTCTTTTTTTTTTTCCCCTTTCAGCTGTCAAATCCACCAGTCTGAATGTCGTTGTGGGGTGGAAGGTTCCTACTGGCCACATGATTCCTCCTTAAACCAAAGGTCCTCCCATTGCAAGGGGAGGAGAGGGGGCACACAGAAA
>JAOXNO010000070.1:16615676-16632976 GCA_028565335.1 Limnodromus scolopaceus | reverse complement strand
GTGTCCCTGCCCAGGGCAGGGGGTGGCACTGGATGGGCTTTAAGGTCCCTTCCAACCCAAACCATTCTGTGATTCTATGATACATAGAGTAATAGTGTGATGCTAAAGCTATGTCTTTCCTTTTTGCAATGGTTTAGTACCTGGTGGTCTTGGTAGCCCAGCCTAATCGTGTGTTCCCAGGAGGTGCAAATGGATGCAGGATTCCCTACACAGGTTGACCCAGATGTGTGTTGGTATCGTGGTGCCTATTTCTGGAATGACAATGTGGTGTTGAACAGATAATGGTCCACTTGCCCCACCTCCCCATGGCGTCAGCTGAGCAGAGCAAGGTGCATCGTAGGGTTAGTGCTCCTTTTTTTGTTTTTTCCTTTTCTTTTTTTTAACACTTAATCAGTCTCTGCTTCTTATTACCAAACTTGTTCCTATTGGTAGAAATTCAACATGGAATGATATTTATTTTAATCTTTATATGCACACATGTGTGGGTGTATAAATAAATGCATTGATTCTGTTAGTTCAGAACTGAGAAAAAATATCGTAAGCTCATGTTTTGGGGGGTGGTTTTGCTTTTAATGTGAAAACTGTTGGATGCTGCAGCTATATAAAATGCCAAGGTTGAAGCTGGATCTCTCTTTACACTCTAGCTGTCAGCAGGGGGGTGCCCCTGCTGTGTCCCCAGCAGGTCGATGTGACAGTCCAGGCCACCGTTGCCTGTGCGTGAGCCAATCTGGCTGTTATGGCTTCTCTTTCCGTGCTTATCTACGTCTGCTGCATCCAATTCCGCTTCGGTTTGCCAGGCTGCGGGTCGCAGCATCGGTCATCCCTGGTCTGAAGGTGTTTTTGTTGTGGGTACATTTGTACGATAAGTTTTTGTGATTAGAAATGTACTTGTTGGAATTTATTCCGCTTCGGTCTGTGAGCCCTGCCATAACATTCCCAGGTCTGTTTAACTGGAAACTTCACTCCTGCTGTCTAAACTTGCAAAGCCAAACCAGGGGTAACCATTTGGAAAGGTTGTTGTGTGAGCTGTTCGTTCTGTCTATTTTCCAAATTTATATTGCAAACAGTAAGATGAAAGCGAAAAAATCAGTGATTTGGGGTGAAAGTGTGAGCCATGAATAGTAAAAGATCCTTTTCCTCTTTGGCTTTGTGTAAACAAGAGCGTGTGTGTATCATGAAACATTCTCAAATATTTTCCTCTTTTTTCTTTTTCCTTATCTACTACAACAATAGTATAAGCTTGCTTATTGATAAGCAGGTGAGTGTCAAAGCTCTCATATCAAAGATTAAGAAAATAAACTTGATTTTTTGATTTTGACAAAGTTGGCCAGTGATAGAAACAGTATGTGTGTGTGAGAAAACATTCTGTGAGGTCCGTGAGCCCAACGACTTTAATGGTGATATTTCAGACTTAATGCCTCTCTCAGCTGGGAGGGGAGACATCGAATAATTAATTTAATACCATCTTAGCAGTTCTCTCCTTGCAGTTATCTACAGGGAGACTAAATAAAAATACCTTAGCAAAAACATGTGACTAAGATCAAAATATCCTTACGGGAGGATCATTCCAAGGGCTGTTTTTAGGTACCTAAAACTTGAGACTGTCTTCCCCCTCCCACCCCCAGTTTGGTTTTCTATGGTGTTTTGGCTTGGGTTTTTTTTTTTTTTTGCTGTTGTTTTTGGGGTTTTAAATCAGTTCTGTTTGTTTTCGTAGTCAGGGAAATTGTTGCCTTGAAGTACTATATTTTTAAATGTCTCAAGAAGTTTTAGGGAATTGTGTTGTTTATATTAATCAATATAAGAGCCAGGACTCTTACGTCTTTATTAGTTTTTATGTATCTTTAATTTCCTTGTTAAATTGCGCAGGGCCATGTTTAATACCAAATGCTGCCCAGTGCATGTTTGTATCCAGTTTCCTCAATAATTTGTTCTGTCTTTGAGTTTGCAACTTGAGTCTTTTATTTGGTTTTGTTCAAGTCTGATGTAACGGTGCCAGATCTAATCCTTTAAATTTCCCATTTCAAACCTCCTTACAAGTTAAACATTTTCTACTACACTGAACTTTTGCGAGTCTTGTGCTTATCCAGGCTATACCTTTTATTTAATTTGCAATCAGAAATCATGGTGGGAGCTGTGTCTCTAACTCAACTTGCATCTCTCTGTCTGCAGGCTGCAGAAACCAAGTTTCAAGCTGAGATTGGGGGGAAAAAAAAAAAATCAAAGTATAAATATATTTTGCTTGCCTCACTGGGGCTGTTTTACTAGAAAGCAAGCTGTGTTGAGCAATTCGAAGTCCTTACTTGGTACAGCACGTTCCCAGTAAACACCAGGGAGAACTGGTGGCCTGTTTCTCCAGTCTCCCACTCGTGTGGGATTGATGCAATTGGGATAGACCTGAGCTTTAGTCCAATAAAATAAATCCTGTCTTTTGGCAGGAAGGAAAGAGGCCTTTTAATTTCTCCATCCGCTTGCCAAATATAGGGGTTTATTTTCGGGATTGCTGGAGCTGGAGGTTGTTTGCTGGGGGACAAAAGGATGCCTACCAGGCTGGTGCTCAGCCTGTGCTGGCGGTGGCCACGCTGCCTTTCTCTGCAGGATTTTCTATTGCAGGAGGTTATGTGTTTCCCTTCAGCGTTCTGCATTTCTCCCATGCCCATAACCTTCTGCAAATAACTAACCAGCAAAGCTACAAATCATCCCCCGGGGCTTGGCATCAGTGCTCCTCGGGCTGGATCCCTCGGTTGCTGCTGCTCACTTGCACTCTCTTTAATTCAAATTAAATTAGGGAAACGCGAGG
This sequence comes from Limnodromus scolopaceus, assembly GCA_028565335.1. NCBI lineage: Eukaryota > Metazoa > Chordata > Aves > Charadriiformes > Scolopacidae > Limnodromus > Limnodromus scolopaceus. The sequence continues at coordinate 16,630,179 of JAOXNO010000070.1, read as the reverse complement.
GGAAAATCCATACATTTGAAGAGGCTGGTTCTTCTCTGCTGTGTCTGTTGTTAAGTGCTGCTTGGAATTTGCCTCCGTACAAAATTCCAGCTTTTGCTTTGTTTTAGGAGAGGGGCAGAGGCGAGATAAGGGGTTGTAAGTCAGGGAGGTAATGAGGCTTTGCTGCTTGTCACGTCGTGCAGACGGCGTCCACGAGGCTGCGTGGGTTTTTTGCTTTCTCCCATGTAGATTAGGATCGTTGAATCGCGTTGGCTTCTCAATTGCCATTTGGAAAATCGGTTTTACCTTCTTTAGTAAAAATCTTATAAATGTTTTCCTTCCCCGCCTCCAGCTTCTTTCTTTTCCGCATGCTCCTTCCTTTCCTTCCAGTCCTTCCTTCCAGGTTTCCACTCTGAGATTGAAGCCGCAAGAAAGGGTTGATTTAGAGTTCGGTACAAGTGAAGGAGTGAGAAGCCCAAGCAAAGGGAGTAAATGATGTGATGGGAGTAAGTAGCCGGGGTGGGATGGTTGGAAACTCGCGCAGCAGATCTGCTGATGGACAGGATCATCCGACAAGATCTTCATTGGTCTCCGGCACATCTGCTACAGGGATTTCCCACTTCCTCCGGTCTCCCCTTTTCTTCCTTGCAGTTGTCCAGTTAATGTGCTCATCAGGACAGGATTCCCGAAGAAATGGCCAAAAACTTGATTGAAAGGGTCACAGTCATCCTTTTACTTTTATACGGGCTGCGATCTGAACATTATGCAGTCTCACTGGTGATGAATTGGCAGTGAATCTCCAGGCTGTTCGTTCTTCAAAACCTGTTTTAATACCATGAAAATTTAAAGATGTAAGTGCCGGAGTAGCTGAGCCCCCGTGTTGGTTCCTTTCCAGGAAAGGAGCCCGCCTCTGGTGGGTTAGGAAGTACGCGTAAAACCTTTTCAACCCAAGTAGCTGGTTTTAACTCTGGATTTATGGGATTTACAATAGAGCAAAACGGAAAGGAAATAATACAGTATCTGGAGTGTTTCTTTTACACTTGAAAAATAAGTGTGTCCTAGGAAGGGGAGAACCAAGATGACTACGAGAAGAGCTTGCCCAGGGCTGCCAGCGCCGTGGGATGAAGCCCAGGGTGGGTGCTCCCTGCCCCGTGCCGACCGCAGCCACCGACTCGGGGGGCCATAAAAGGAAACAACATTTCTTGTCAAAATACAGCTGCCCGGCCTGTTTGCTTTCTGGGAAAAATGTCCAGTAACTCTGCTGAGCCAGCCTTGTGATGTGCAGATTAAAAGTATAAACATTTACTTACTCTTAACTAGAATCGTTGGCTTTTCAGAACCCATAGGGCAGGGGAATAACAGAACGCTCCCGACTGATGAATGGGTGCCATGTAGTGATATAAACCCTACGCAGAGGTTTAAAGTTCAAAATATGCAGCTTTGAAGTAAATTCAATTTTGAATAAAAAGTAGCAAAGATTTTTTTTTTCTCCTCATCGTTTAATTTCAGTTATTTATAACGCTTTTCCCGTATCGCTCAGAGAATTTTAAATTTCTATAGGCTCTTTAAATGATGCAAGAAAGTGTTCTCTTGGCATGTAATGTAAACTAAGTGAGTGGAAAAGTAAATATTTAATGCTGACATATTGAAGTATAAATAGCGGTTACTGTGTGTAATGTTTCAATTGTAAAAGTATTTCTCAAGGTCTGTCAGTACACACCATTGCCTGTTAAAAGGATCTTGGTTTTTGAAAGTTGTACTTATATTTTGGAAAGTGTATCTAAAATTGGTCCCGAAGAGGTCTTTGCCAGCTGTGGTGCCTCAGATCCTTTATGTGTGTTTGTCACTCGTCTCCTGAGAAGGTCTGATCCGCTTGTCAGCAAACACAAGTTAACAGGCGATTAATTTTATCATTCCCAGAGGTTTATCCATATTCCGGGCTGGATTTGGAGATTTCCTAAAAATGGGGAATATGGTCGGGCAGTGGCAGGTGGCTTTGGCAAACCCCGGTGTTGGGTCAGCTCAAATTATTTCAGTATTGTGCCTGGCTGCCGGGTGTGCAGCGTCCCTGGGGAAGCTCCTGTGGGGGATGCTTGCCTGGCCCATTACAGGTGCTGTTAATTAACTTTTCTCACCTTGGGCATCTCAGCAGACAAACAGAGTTTGGTTTTGCTCCCTCTCTTTGGAACTTGATCTTTAGCCCTCGTGTTTTGCAAGAATGGGGGATTTATCGTACCTTGTGTCTTGAAGTACCTTGTCCCATGGCCTCGGCTGAGGGACTCTCCTCCGGATTCCCCCGTTCTTGCGGGTTTAACGAAGATTCTAAGTGTTGTTTTAGCGCAGTTCTTGTGGTTAGCAGTAATTATACAAGCTTTACTGTATCCTATCTGTGTCATCAGGACTGGCCGGCTTCCACGTGGGCACGAAACCAGTGAGATGGAAGCTTTTAGCGTGCTTTGACATTGCACAACAGCTGTACGATACTTAAAGCTAAAGTTTAGCTCAGCCTGAGCCAACCTGACATTTGAACTTAATGTTTAACGTGCTTTACTTTAGAAATAATATTACAGGGAGGCGTCCCGCTATTGGAAAGAGTTATTATGATAACAGGTAACGCTCATCTGGGATTCCATTGATAATTATAGCTGAATTGGCTTTGGAAAGTTTATATTTTGTACGTAAAACATGTTTTTACTTAAAGTTTTTTAGAAGGGAATAGTGTGAGTGATCTTTCTCGCTTTCAGCTTTTCCAGCTCTTAAAATACTGAGTTTAAAATGCAAAAATTCACTCCTGAATTGCACTGCAGAATGTGAGTACACTGGAGCCTTTCAGAATGTTTTCTTACCTTTCTGAAGTGTAGCTGGTTCGGAGCAGACTAATAAATTTGTTGGTGGTACGCACAGTTACAAATATGAATTATCATAGTCCCCATAGATGCTGCTGCTATCTTTGTCGGCTCGTGCTTTCTCTTGTTTATTCTGCTTTCGTACTGCCTGCTAATACTGAGTCATATTTTGAAGTTGTGGTTTGGAGATGCCTTTCCAGGACCACGAGCTCTCCGCCAGTGAAGCACGATATTACACTGCTCTCTCCACTAGCGGCTTCTTTTGGTGGTAACTCCTATCCCCTTGTTCTCTTCCCGACCCACCTGCAGTCTGCACGGCAGGCTGAAATACAGCTATATATTTAGCAGTAAATACTTGCTCTGCCACTCCCATACCTGCGATCAGGGTGAGGTAGCAGCGTTTTTATGATCACCATAATATAGGTAATTTACTTAGTAAATGATTTATATATTAGTTTCTAATCTAATATATAATTATATAATAATGCTAATGAAAATCAAGCAAATTCTCTTCAGTGCTCTAAAAGCAAAAAAAAAACCTCTCCCTGTGAACTCTGGTTTATTTAAACAAGAGAGATGCAACAGAGAGATATAGGCCACAGCAGAAATAAATCCGTATTCAGGGTATGAATATACTTAGATACTGCCTTTCAAAATGAGATTTAAAAAAGAACTATCTAATGTCCCATCTCGTACATTTAAAAGTCTAAATGCTTTGTTCATAATCATCAAATGTGCTGTGCTGATGGTGCAGTACAGATAACTCTGAGGCTGTTTAGCACTTAACGAAGGTCTGATCTTGCCAACTTTCCTCTCACGGATGTTTTTTCTCTCCTCCGTTCGATCTGCTGCCTTTCTTGCAGCCTGCTGCTCCTTTTCCATCTCGCTAATTCTGTAATTTGTTTATTTGCTCTCTCTGACATACCTGAGTGAGCACTTGGCAAGCGTGGAAGAGGAAGGTGGCCCTGCAGCCTGTGCAGCAGGAAGGTCCCCAGGCACCCTGTGTAGTCGAGAAGGGCTGGTTGGGGTGCTACGGGGCTCACCACAAGCTCTTTCTACCTTCTATTTTAATCTAATGGTGCTTTTTGTTAAATCACTTTACAGACTGCTCACTTGCTATGTTTTAAACACATTCATGTGCTTCGGTCCACATGGCTGTTTGGAAATGAGCTATCGAAGCTCATTTAGTTAGTAATTGTCAGCCAAACGTTTATATCCCATTTTACATTTTATGGAAATTTGTAAATCCTATCAGTAATTGATTAGAAATGTTCTTCAGAAAGGCTAGATATGGTTCAGGCAGGTCTCTCAAAGTGCTTGCTTTGCGCCTATTTCCTTCCTATTGCTAGAAAAATTAGATTTTTAAAAATTTTTTTTTCCCCCCTACCCTTCATAAGGTAGGAATCACTGATTTGACTTTCCTGAATAATAGATACTTCTTCCTTCGGCAGTGTTAGCGCCAATCCATTTGTTTAATTTATAAAGCTTTAATACCGACAGGTTTTACAGGTTGTATGTAGTTAATTCTTATCCCACGGTGATATGTTGAACGAATGCTTAATTTCTTTTATTACTCGAGAAACACTAAGTGCTAATTTATGATGCAGTTGCATTCGGGTTGAATCTTAATTTTATGTGTGTGTTGCTTAACAACAGATGCTTTGGGGAGTAAAGACTCCTATAATTAGATTTGGCATATGTTTTCCTGATAGGTGAAATAGTTTGCATGCTTCTAGAGTAAATATTTTCTGCAGCCTGTATTTATAATACCGGTAAACAATTGAACATGTTACCTCTAAGTCCTACATGTTTAGTGTAAGCTGTGGCTTTTGGAACGTGTACCCTTATGATTCAAAAATATTGAGTCCTTTCGAATGGTAGGTTTTTTTTGTTGTTGTTTTAATACTCCAAAAAAGGGAAAGATCAAAGTGCAGTCTGTTCTTTCCTGCCCTTCTAGATATACAAAACAGCTGCAAAGCACAATCAACTATTGTAGTGATATGTGCCCGAGGTCTATAAATAGACATAAAGCTTCAGGCTTGAACTGTGCTGCTGGAGAGGCCAGGGGATTTTTGCTTGGGGTTACTAAACATTCCCTCGCTTGTTTGTGGTTTAGAACCATAATTTCCTAGGCTGCTATATTCCAATTAAATTTGAATTCAGAATGATTTTACCGTGAAGGCTTTACATGACTTCACGGTTTGCAGTTTTCTCCTTCCCTGTTTTTTTTTAAACCTTTTTTTTTTCCCAACACACCAGAATTTTGCAAGTTTCTAAAGCAAACCAATTTAAATACAAGAACTAAATTGTCTGCCATAAGACTATTGCTGGAACGTCTGGCCTTACTGGGGAGCTTGTGGAGGTCCGTATGAAGAGTGAGAATCTGCATCGTGTTTCATTAAGCTGTGGTCTGGGCTCTCCTTCAACCTGGAAGTGTGTGGCGTGGTGCTTGATAAGAGCTTCGTGTTCTTTTGAACTGGAAAAGTAGGCGGCTGCGGCAAGTACGCTCTGCCTCGCTCTGCGAAAGAGTAATAAAATCTGTACGGCGTATTCCGAGCCGTGTTAGAGCTGTTCCCAGATTGTTTAATTCAATGTGCCGCGTGCTTTTTTATTCATCGTGTTAGCTCGTATTGGAAGAGCTGGTGAGAATGTGAGAGCTAGGGACTTGTTAGATGATGAGAGGAAAAAAAATTAGCGTATTTGGCAGAAGTGAAGTGTTGGAGATAATTTGGGTTTTGGGTATCCAGGATGTGGTGGAAGCTGCTGCTGCCGGAGGTGAAAGGAGACTCGAAACTGCTCATCTCCTTTCCGCGCTCTCTCTTCCTGAAAAAAACCTATTGATTCCCATTGCATTTCAGCAACATTAGCACCCGGCGATATCAGTAGTGCTGGCCTGCTTTAAATTTAAATGAGCGGGAGTGATAAAAATAACTACTTTTAGCATTTAAAATTAGTACTTTTCAGCTGTAACCTTCACGCTTTGAGTCAGGTGAGCCAGTTCATCTCTTGAGTCTGTCTTCTGTCAACAGCAGGACTTGAAATTTGATTTATCACTGCATATCAGGAGTTATTTAAAAGATCTTGCCCCATGCAGGCATCACACTGAAGGTGTTTCACTAAGCTTTCAGTGCATAAATACAATTTCAATATATGTGGTCAGCATTTTCCAAGGCCATGTGAGGTTATGGTGGAAATTCCTCAGAGATCGGAGTGGGAATTTCTAATACACTTGATGGTAAACAGTGTTGTTTCTGAAGAAATAGCAATAAAAATGTTGAAGGAAACATGTTGAAATCTCAACTGAAATAGATAAATATATATACATTTTTAAAATAATGGATGGGCTTATAATATTTATTGCAGCCCCCAGAGTTTCATGTAAGATGCTGGTGTGTTTGTAGGGCTGCTGTTCTGAACGGTGGTGATGGTGACTGAGTGGTGTTTGCCCATGGTTTTTTTGTCAATCGGACAAAATTCATGATGAATTCAGATTTACCTGAACTGCAGAATTCATCTAGTACAACCATTCTTTGTGAAGGTTAGGGCATGGAGAGGAATTTTAAAATCAAATATGATTTCAAATCACACAACAGATCTTTGAGACAAACAAAACTTCTCCCATAGTTCTTTATGTGGCTGGCATTTGGCTTCAGAATACCATGGGTTTTTCAGGGACCTTTGAAGGTGTCCTGTCCAAACTCATACTCAAAAGAGGTTCAGTGAGAGCTGGTGGTTATGAATCTCCCCAGCTTTAACTTGTCCACATCATGTCTTGTCCTGTCGCTGTGCACCTCTGAGAAGAGCCTGGCTCTGTCTTCTCCCTGCCCTCCCGTTAGGCAGTTGAAGTCTTCTCTCAAAGTTGCCAAAACCCAGCTGTGTCCTCACACATCGTGTACTTCAGCCCCTTAATCATCATGGTGGCCATCTCTGGAATCACTCCATTGTGTCAGGTGTCTCTCCGGTCTGGGGAGCCCAAAACAAGACATGGTTCTCCAAGTGGCATCTCAAGCGCTCACTGGAATGCTGTCATTGCTGAGGTCTTACTGAATGGTCAGCCAGTCTATTGACTGCTCCCAGCATGTCATCGTGTCCCGTTCCCCCCATTTGCTATTGGCAATGAACTCAATGGTAACACAGAATTCTTTTCTAACTCAACCTGAGATCTGCAAATTGAGGAGCTCCGGCTCTTTGTAGAGAGGAGGCAGACCAAACCTGTGTACCAGCACTGGATGACGAATAACTCCATCTGAGACATCTCCAGGACTTTACCTCTTCAGCTTCAAGAAAACAGACCATTTCTAAAGCACAGCAGAATGGGGAGGGGGAAGTGCCAAACCTTGCTTTCATGTTGAGACAGTTACATGTAGAGGACTCCTTTCTCCATAACCACCGTGACTCATCTGCGTGGAAGCAAGCACAGTAGGAGAGGCTGAGAGAGGAAAAATCAGTCTCCTGCCCCCTTCCTGCAAATTGTATGGAGAATTTTAGCTGTTTTACAAGGCCTTGGGCTCTTCCTTATTACATGTTTTGGTGAAACCTGGTTCCTGGTGTAGGAGAGATTCCGGAACGCAGCTTGAGAACTTCATCACAAAACCTCTTGAGCTTGATGCAGTCGGTGGCTCATCTCTACAGTGGAAAGTGAGTTGAGCTCTTTTCTGGAGCCAGTCTGACATGTTTCTGACTATCAAGGGAATTTCTTTGCGGTATCACTGCCAGCAGAGGAGTTTGCAGAAAGGATCTAGAGAAGGCAACATGCAATTTGATAAGTGATCCTCGGAGGCCATTGCCACTCTTGGTTGTGAAGTGTGTCCTGATGTCTGTCTGACCTGTCAGTGGTTCTGGGCTGGTCCGGGTCTGTCTCCTGGGAGGAAGCTAGCCAGAAGTTCCTTTGGACTACCAGGCTTAGAGCCTAATTCTGACTCCCCTCTCCTGGTACCTGCCTTGTGTTGTCTCTTGAGTGCAGCATAAGACTTGGAAGTTCCCCTCTGTGTTCAGTTTAACACAAATCCATGGGTTCATCCTCCTTATTTTTTTGAGGAAAAATATTCAAAAATGTAATTACAAGATTGACTCCTCATTAGAATGAGAGAAACGGAGGGGATAAAAACATGCAGACAGTGAGATGTGCAGATCCATCTGGTTACAAATAAAAGCAGAGGGGGAGCAAGGATCATCTTTTGTTTTCATTTTCAGAATATTCAGAACATTTTCAGAACTGCAAGGGGGTTCCTCTGGAGGCAGTGCTGCAAGCGCAGCATGAACCTGTGTTCCTCAGCCGCATCCATCCCTGGAGTGCCCGAGGAGATCCTGTCCGTCAGGAGGCTCTGAGCGCTGTGGGAGCGGGAGGAATGGCACCGGGGGCACGGTCCCGGGGTGCTGCTCTCATGCTGTGCTCTGTCACAGATAATAAAGATGATGGAGAGCCTTTGGGGAGGTCAGTGGATTCTTTGGTTTGGACTAGAAGATGTTGTCCTTGTAAGTTTTTCTTTTCCCAGAAAAGAATCATAGAACCATCTAGGTTGGAAAAGACCTTTGGGATCATCGAGTCCAACCATCTACCCTACTCTACAAAGTTCTTCCCTACGCCATATCCCCGTACAAAGTGAAGGGTTGGTTTCTTAGGACAGGTTCTGTATTTTATGTTCCTCTCTTTGGGGATCAGCATCTTCACCCAGTGTTTGTAGTGCATTGGGCTAAAACGGGCTTAGCCTTACTTCACTACCCAGTGTTTTTATTTATTTGCTTGTGAGAGCAGCAGCTATTCTGCGTCTTCCTGAAATACTGTTTTTTTCCATGAGCTCTTGGTTTCTGATGTTGTTACGGGCCCTTCAGTTGAACTCCTGAAATCACCTTGTTATCTTGAACAGAGTGTAGCTGTTGTGATAGTCCCTCGCAACAGTTCCCTGTTTGAGTTGACAAATCTTTTCCTGAACTTGCTGTACCCTCCGGTAGATAAAGTGGCAATCTAAAAGCAACACAGGCTTCACACCAAAGGATCAGATTCAGGCTTCGCTGAGCATAGCTACATATTTTCTTTATTTTGTTATTTATTTATTTTTACCTCCAGGCTTCTGTGCTCGCTGGTTTGCCTTTGCGAAAGTGCAGCTACCCTGGATGTGTGCGCCGTGCCGCGCCGGCTAAAAAGACAAATGCTGTGCTTGTGCTCTGGTGCTAATGGGAGAGCAGACTTAAAATAATCCCTTTTCCCCTAATGTAAACAACTTCCATGCTTCTGACACGAAAGATGAGAAGCACACCTCCTTTTAAAACCAGAGCTCGCTCCTTAAGATTGTGGAAGCTTCATAATATTTTTTTTTTTAAATTAAATAATTTCATGTGCTTCATATGAGAAATTCTTTTTAAGACACACTATATGATTTCCATATTCTATATATTCTTCATATTCTGCAAACAGGACCCCCAGCTGTTGTGCAGTACCTTCAGTAGATGCCTATGACTCAGTGGAGCCCTCCAGGAACTATTAGGAAAGTATTTCCTTTCTCAGTTGTAAGTTTATACGCTCCTGTTCCAGTTTCCCAAGTCAACTCTTGCATGAAATTCCGGTGGCCTGGATCAATGAGATATTAAAACGTCCTTTCTTGGGCTGGGCGGCTAATTGGAAAAAAAGATACGGAATCATGGGTTTAACGTAAAAAAGTTTGGTTTAGGTTGGATTTTGTGCTCTGCAGGAGGATAATGCTGTTCATTTTGAAGTTTAATTTTCCTAAAAGATAAGAATGGAGGTTTCCAGCCGAGGGAAGTGTCTCAAGTGGAACAAAACCTGCTGGCCGTGCCTGGGACCTGGGGGGCTGTTTTCTGTTGAGCAGAGAGCTGCGGCTCTGCCCTGGGGGATCGGGGAAGCCTTCCCCAACAATTATTAGATACATAATGCAATTAATTTTGGCTTGCCCATTTTGGGGTACAACTTTTGATTAATTTTTTTTTTTTCTGCAGAAGTTATCATTCTATAAGCTCCAGTGGCAAACTGCTGTATTAGCAATGCTTATTTCCACATTCATATATATTGTAGTATACTCATAATTCTTAATTTCCTGGTGTTTCTAAGCATCCTATGATGATACTTTATAGGGGAGAAAAATCTCTCACTTCTACAGGATAGCACAGCATTGACGCATCTTCCTTTATAGTAAAAATTATTTTTGCAAAGTATTTGTTTAATTTTGTTCATTTTAAGTTTGGTGACAAAGCTTTTTAGATTTAATCCTTTGGGAGGGTACTCTTTATTTTGACATAAAATTCTTCTATAATTTTATGTTGCCGGTTAAGAAAGGAGAGTGTGCGAGAGCAGCAGGAAGGGTGAAGTGCAGGCAGAAATCCACCCAGGAGGAGGGCACAGCGCCCATAAAGAGCAGAGATCTCGCTGTATGCAAAAATAACGTGAAAACTGAGACATAGACTTGTGTGCCTGAGGTTTTGATGTTAGTGACAGGGAATGTACGTACTGAATAACCTGTGAACTCGCCTGTAAGCCGCGCGCTCTGTTTAAAACCCTTCCGTGATATCAGTGTCTTTAATTTCATCATGTCGGTTGTTTAATTTCAGTTTTCTTTAAGCAAGGCATTGCAACCTGAAGGGTGATTTTAACACTGTCAGTTTGCCTGTTTTGAAGCTTCCTCTGCATCTCCGAGCTTTGCTGTACTCTAGATATGCCATTGCTTCTAAACCAGCAAGAGATAATACTGGTTATCCTGGAGTGATACTAAAAAGTCTCAGCAGTTGGTTATAAAATGCTCCCATTACCTAAAATAGTATATACACATGAGGGTAACAAAAAAACATATTCTCTTTCTCATTCAAACAATCTTATAGTCTTTCTTAGATATTTATGACAAAAATAATAGCTTGTTATCAGTTTAAAAAAAAAAACACAACACAACATTTTTTAAGATGAGTAAGCTAAAACCACTGTGATTCATCGTGTTTCTCAGAAACCTTGATCCCTGACCTCAGGGAAAGAGTAATCCCACAAAATACTTCATTCTTCATTGAGGAATTTTATTTTTAAATGCTTGGTTCTTCAAATAAATCATGAAAGACTTCATTAGGCAAGTGATTCGGAAGAATTACAAAGAAATGGGACCAGAGAGGTGCCCCTTCCAGTTCTAGCAGAGTTCTGACAGGGAACGGCAACAGCAGCGCAGAGGCAAATACAGGGGTCAGGGAAATATTTAGATTTCTTTCAATTTTACTAAGTCTAGCCAAAGGCTCTTTTTTAAGGTTTGGTAGAGGAGGGGATATTTCTTTTGTTTCTTTTTTGCTTTCATTTGATTTTTAGGTTTTTAGGGTCTCTTTTTAGCTTTTTTTTCAACAGGTATAGCTACAATTAAATACATAGTTTTCCCAAGAATCTTCTTCTGGAGACCTGAAATATGGTTTTTACTTTTCCCAATGTCCTTTGCACCTTATTTCATTATGATTAAGAGATTTGTAATAACTCCAGGTCTAAATGAGATGGGGTTTAAGTTATGTAGGTACAGCCCAACAGCAGCCCCAAAAATTAAGCTGGAGAGGGGCTGATTACTTAATTTCCATAGATACTGGGGCCTATTTATATAGGTACCTTGCAGGGCTACTTTCTTCCTGTGTGCTCTAACATCCTTTGCAGGGAGGATGGAAAAAGATCAGCTTTTCATGCTATTTATGCTGATCTCATAACTTAATACCCTGCTTGAAGATGCCCGGTGGAGGCCGAGGATGATGCAGGAATTTGCATGGAGTAAAGGGAGTTTTCATAACAGAACCTTCCTGTCAATAAACCTGTTACCTGGTATCATTTAACCATAAAGAAAGCTTCCATAAGAAGAGCTTTTTGCCCTAGTTCTTTCCAAATTGTGAAGCATTTGGCATATCCTGAAACTCGGGTCTCTCACATCAGTTTATCAACAGATCACTCAGGGTAGTTAGTAGCTCCCTAGCATGCAAGCGTAGCAGAAACATTATTTATATTGTATTTTGAGCACATGTGAGATGCCTCTTCCTAAGAGCTAGGAGACTGGCTGAATCAGTTCCCCAGTAGATTAACTGGAGGAGATAGTGGGCCACTCTCTTGTGGTTTTGGTTTTTCAAGAGGAGATGAGCTTCCATAGTGAACAATCTATTTATACCAGCTTGGAGCCCACTGATTTTCACCCCGGTTGCTTTTGCATTCCAGACACATTCCTGTACTCCCCAGTAATAACTTTGAGCCTGAGGGAAGTTTGAAATGTAATCAGCTAGTTATTAGCACGAAGCCCGAGACTGTTTTTTCAAAAGATGAAGAAATCAAATATGGGACATGAGCTGAGGGAGGAGCTGGTTGTTGGGGGCTTGCTTTGGTATGAAGCAGGCTGCCAGGTTTGGTCCAAATGTGGAGAATAATAATAGATGATTTATGGAATATTCAAACCTTGGAACAACAGAAATGCTGATTTTTACCTGTGTCTGTTTTATGTCATTAGAAAGACTTCTGCTTGCCTGTCAGCTGGTGGTGTTAGTATCTCCTTTGGTCTTAAAAATAGGTTTGAGTATCAGTGCTGGGCAAAGACTCGTTGCTCTTTGTATGGGGATGAACTCATTTCAAACCCAGGAACAAGCCAAAGGAATATGTCAACGGACTTGCATTTGGAGAATGTTTTGTTTTACTGTGTGTTATGTGAAGTCATTCACACTAGGTAGATTTGGTGACGAGATGTAATGATGATCAAGCAAATCCATTGAGTAACAAGTGACAAATCTCAACATTCATTTCATCAGGAGGTTTACCATTTGGATACAGGAAAGAATTAATTACATATGTTCTATATTTTATGGGCATGTCTTGTCCAAGTTGTGATTAATCTGTCGTGTTCATCTATGCATGTGATAAAGCATTTGAAGTGGATGCTTGAAGTGAAGTTGAACATCTCCTGACCCAGGGGTTGGGCTCCTGTGTGTGATGGGATTGAGTGATGTGATGAAGACCCTTAACAGCTCAGACCCTTAACTCATGATAGAAGGTTTGTTCTCTTGTAGCTGGGGGGTGGAGGTGTCATCACCCTTCTTGCCTGTCATGTTGTCTTCTAGTAATGAGAGATGCAGCATCCTCCATTAGGCAGTGATATAATGGGAGAGGACAGTAGAAGATGTCCTAGAAGAGCCCTTGTTATGGTGTTTTTCAGCCTGTTGTGGTTTGCAGGCTTCTATGAGTATGGGTGCTGTAGCCCACTTAGAGACTCAAAGCCGGCTCTCAGCAGACTCGTTTCTCTTGGGTTTTGTTCACAGACCCTTAATAACTACTCCATAAATCCAGAGTCTAAGGATGACAGGTGAGAACTGGAAGTTGAATGAGCTGTTAGGTGAGACTCTTCCAGTGGAGATGCTGTGTCTGCCTCATCAGCGTAACGAGCCAAGAGCAGGGTACCCTCTGTGTGGGGTGGTGGGTGCTGTCTTGAAACCAGCCATCGCTGGAGCTGTCATGTCCTTGAGGGTCTGCTCCATGGTCGGTCTCCACGGTGGGTTTAGTGCAGTGTCGTGGGTAAAAGGGATCCATGTTGGAGATCCAACCTGGATCCCAAAACCATGGATGCCACAAGAAGACAAAGGGGACGGTTAATGTGCCATGTCGGGACTAGAGTTTGTCTGACTGTTAGACACAGAGGAAATGGAAGGAATTTCAAAAACGTTTTGACTGTGTGAGTAAACATAGTTCTGGAAATATTTCCTTTTTAAGTGTTTTGTGACTTTCAAATTCTTTTTATTTAGGGGAGGGATTGTTTATGTATTTTACTTAAGGAAGGGAAATAAACTGTCTGAAAAGATGCTCTCTCCTTGGGGGAGACACAACACTCAGTAGCTGTTCTCAGCGGTGGCTCTCAAATTAATCTTTCTTTTGTGCTAGAAACACTGCAAATACTCTGTGGTTGAAGTTTGCCAATTAAATTAGAAATACAGCTGTAGAGTGATCCATACTTGGTGGCTGCACTTCGGGGTTTCTCCTTCACCACCTTACCAGTGTTTATACTGCTACTGTATATTGTTATTCCGAAGTGCCTCCCGCAGCAGTTTTGTTTGCATTAATTTTATTTTTCAGGACTGAATTAGTAACCATTTAAAACTGCCAACCACATGTAAACAAGTGGTGCATAAGTTATGAATAACAACTTACCTTGAATTACAAGCGCCTGTTTGTATTGCACAACGCCCAGCGGTGGGGGAATTGTGAAATGGCTGAATTCGGGAGTGCGACATCATTTCTATTTATCTGGTTTCTTGTAGCCTGTTTGAATTAATATCTCGGCGCTCGTGTGATTCCCGCAGCCGGCGATCCTGGTGCTGGGATCGCTGGATTGCCGGCTCGTTGGGAGATGCTGGCTCCGCTCCAGTCCCTCTGCCACGTGGTGAGCGACGTTTCTGCAGGCTCTGTCGAAGGTCTTCTCGCTCACTGCATCGCTCTTCACTTCTGACCAAAGAGCAGCAGAGCTTGGATGGGGCGGGGGGAAATAAATAATCATTATTAACTGATTTAACAATAGTGAAATGTATTTAATAAACGCTTGAACCAAACATTAATTCTTCAAACTGTGCTGGTAGGCTCTGATGACAGGTGGAAAAAATGATGACGGTGGTGGTGAGAGCCTGGCCCAGGTTGCCCAGAGAAGCTGTGGCTGCCCCATCCCTGGAGGAGTTCAAGGCCAGGTTGG
>JAOXNO010000070.1:16561258-16574954 GCA_028565335.1 Limnodromus scolopaceus | reverse complement strand
GTGGGACCTGCTCTGGGTGACCCTGCTCTGGCAGGGGGTTGGAGGAGATGATCACCAGAGGTCCCTTCCAACCCCATCTCATTCTGTGATTCTGTAATGTAGTTGACATCAAGTTCGAAACAGACAGGTTTTGACCTCAGTAACTGAGAGGAGGTTTCCATAAACGTCTACTCTTTTTATTTTTTTTATTTTTTTTAATAAGAAGAGGCACTGAGCTTTTTGCAAAGGTAAGCTGAAGGTATTGAAAGTCACTGAAACAATGGTTGTATAATGCAGTAATACAAACCTCCGTCTGGGGAAAATTGTGACAACCAATCTGTGCTAAAAGTTTTCTTGCTCTTTGAAGGGAAGACCTCCGTCTTCAGGTGCTGTCTCCTGCCACAGACACTGTGAGGGATCACTTGCTGTGCATATAATACAGAGGAAATTAGATCCTTCTCCTTTATATCACACACAGAAGGGCTCGGGTGAGCAGGAAGAAGCTAACGCGCGCTCTCTCTCTCTGTTGCAGTACACCATGTTTATGTGTTGCGCCATTCTCATCACCATTGTGCAGTACTGTAACTTCTGCCAGCTTAGCTCCTGGATGAGATCTGTCTTGGCCACCGTCGTAGGAGCGGTGCTTCTCATCCTGCTCTACGTCTCCTTGTGTCCGGACAGGTGAGCATCATGCCTTAGCCCTCGTGGGCTGTGTTTCGGATGAACAAGTTTGGTTTTTTCCACCAGTGAAGTGATTTTTAGTATCTGCCGTGAATTTCTACACCATCTCAAACTTGGTAATTTGATTTGGGAAGAGTATTGCGTTTTATTTTTTGAAGGGTTTCAGGACAATACTTGAGGGTCCCTTTTCTGTACTCTGTGTTGAAATGACACCCTGTCCTCAACTGATGTATTTCTAGGGCACATTTACACTTATCAGACCCAAGGCCTTTTGCTGTTTGCTTGAAAAAATCTATTTCATTCAGAAATTTCTGAGGCATTTAGTGGTGCCAGAGAGTCCAGTTGTTCCCCCCCACCCTTCTACCCTTAGGAACCACTTATATTTTCTTCCACCTCCTTCCTCAAGCAGTTTTCCACTGTGGAAGGCAGGCCCTTGGATTTAATAGGATCCTGATACCCTGATTCCTTTCTCACTCTCCTGTTTTTTCAGAGGACACTGCAAGGCAGTAACCAGAGGAATCCAGTTAATGCAGTTTTTGTGCAATAACCTTAAGGCTTTTCAGTTTTGCCTCTGATAAGCAATTTTCCCCATAGGAGAACTTGTTTGCAGTATTCTCTTTCTGTTTGCTTGCCAGGAGAGTCAAGGGAGTCCTTCCAGCCATCCACTCCTGTTGTCAAAATTTTATAATCAACTTGCATTCCTCAATGGCTTAAGAATTATTTGAGCCAGAGTTGGACTTCGCAAGGACTTCTTATGCTAGATTATTCTAGTTCCTGTCAAAAGCCCTTCTTTTTACCCTTCTTCAGTGTCCTGCTTGATTCATACAGTGAAAAACATGAAGAGAAAAAAAAAAAAATAGTTTGCAGATAGATGTTTTGTGTGAGTATTTAGCTTTTTATCCCCTCTTAGGTATCTTCAATGGGCTCTCTTAATCTTGATCCAATTTATACAAACAAGGACAGGGAGAACAAAAGTCACTCCTGTTCACATCTGTACTTTGGAAGTGGCTGGATAGGTTGGAGGAAGAAAGCTTTTCCTGAAAAGAAATAACTTACAGCTGGAATCAGCTGAGAAATGGTTTCTCAATCATATTAGATTAAAGAAAAATCCCTTTTTTGTCTCTCTGCAGAGCACTGGGGCAAGGAGCGCAGGACAGTTCTTTCTGGTTTCCGTGGAGGGACACGGGGTGTTTCGTTTCCCCTTTACCTTTCCTCATCTTTGATTTGTCCCTTTGGTTTCAGCTGTCTGACCACCAGCTTCACTGAGAAATTAGCCCCAGGTTTGGTTTTTCAGGGAATTAAGCGAAGAGCAAACCCTTGATGCCATTTCTTGACTCCCAGGCAGGGGTTCCTGCAGCTCCTTCAGCTCCACACGTGCTCGCATGTCCGCACGGAGCTGGCGGGGCATGGCTAGATGGTGCTTCATGGCAGAGCCTTTGAAAATCGGGTAGAAAACACTGTATTTGTAGTACCTGAAATCTTCACGCAGAGGCAGGCAGCGAAGCCAAAAATTGACGGTCCCCCCGCAGGGATTGTTTGAACAGACCTTTGTGCATCCTTCTAAAGGCTTTCAGTCGCAGAAGAAAATCAGAAGGTTTGGTGCCATAATCATAACTCCTTACTCAAAGACAACGTTTTAGAAGAGATTATATGGGTAATTACTAAATCAGCTTGTGCATAAGCTCAGTACTAAGACTTTCCACGAACACACACACACAAAACTTGGATTTTCCCTGCTTTTCAACTTTATTAAGGGTCTGGGAAAGGCTGTTTCCAAGCAGAGAGGTGGAGACCTTGCTGTTGTATCGGTTCATAGCATCAGCTTGTGCTGGCTACTAGAGGGGTGCTATGAATGTTAAAAAAAACATTATCTTAAGAATTTTTGCTATTGATAGCATGTTTTCGCCTGTGGTTTCAATAGCGGTGACCATTAATGGGCAAAGCACAGAAATCATGGTATATGTTGTTATTTCATCTTTTAAACATAAATATTTAAAGTAATAGAGCTGTTCAACAGCAGATCTGAAAAAGTGATTTAAAGGATTGTCCTCAAACCATGAACAAAAATAATACAGGTTGAATTAGTGAGACCTGTAACTTTTGTTTGTTGACAAAAACTCTTTTGTTCCTCTCTTATCATGAGTCTGGCTGGTGTTTTTTGTCACGGTGGTAATTGCAGCTTTGTGTGCATCGCAGGCAAATCCATTCTGTAACATCCAAAAGTAACTAGTCCTGAGAGCCGTAATACTTGACTGCAGCAGAGAAATTGTAACCCAAGTAAACACAAAAATGGAGTGAACTACTTATTTTCTGTAATGGCATTTTCAAAAATAGGCTCTGTATTTGTTTGGGTGGGTTTGTTTGTTTGTTTGTTTTGAGGAGTTTGGGGCTTTTTTGGTTTTTTTTTTTAAATCTTTGTATTGTGTAGTCAGATAAGATGAAGGCATAAATTGGGTCTAAGAGTTCAGAAAATGCTTTTCCACATTTCCAAGGTAAGATGGGATTGTGTAACAATTTCTTGTTCCAGGCATCTTCTCGGCCGCTTTATTGTCGGTTCCCCTGTAGCCGTGTTTGCGTCTCGCTCTGACCGGTTGCTTCTTCCGAGCAAAATGTGCAGATAAGTCACGTTCAGATGAAGTTTGTCTGAAGCTGATGGAGCGTGCGATGCAATTACTGCAAACTGAAATTCTGGCAGGATGCTTTGTTTATTGCTTTAACTTTCCTTCTGAAATCAATACCTTTTTTTCTTTTTTTTTTTTTTTTTATTTCAGCTCCATGGAAACTTTACATCTAGATCTGGCACAGAACTTCAGGTAAGCTTTATATAAAATTCCCAGCTCTATGTTTAGGGATGGAAACATTTTTGGTCAATTACACGTAGCAAAACTTTGCATCCGCAGTAACACACTCAGGAATTGGACAAATTGGTTCAGTAAGTTGTGTTTAAGCTCCTTGTGTGTGTAATTTCCTTTACAGAGGACTTGGCTATGACCAAAAATCATCAGAGAGGTGATGCTGCAGTCGCTGAGTTGTGTAATGCTATTTTCTTTTTTCATTTATTTCTAGGAAATAGAATTATTGAGGAGGAAGAGCTATGTAAAATAGCATCTGTTTTTCTAGTAGTAGTAGTTTTTAGAGCATTATCTGTACATCATGAGCTATTTATTTCATTTCCTTGGCTGATTTGTGCTGTTCAGGAGGGTGCTGGGCTGGATGCTCTCCATAGCTTCCCAGGTGAGGATTCCCTGGGGCAGAGGAGCTGCAGCTGACAAAGCTGGCTGTGGTGCCACTGGGATGGGGACGCGCTGGTGGTGACAGTCTGGGTGCTCTCTGCCACCCGCGGCTCTCTTCGGCAGAATAGAAACTCATATCACTGAGAGCAAGTGAAATTTTAGCCCCCAGACTTTAAAAAAAAAAAAGAAGCAAAAAATCTTTCCCTGGTTTATTAATAGCCCCTTATAAATAAACGCGTTAAAGATTCACTCTGATTATTTCAGTGTTGAATTTCTCATGGGTTTATTGCAAGTCTTGCAATACAGCTTTTAAAGTGTTTTTATTGGTCTTTGGCATTAGAAAAGCAGGTGTTTCCTAATTACAAATTAGGGAGCAATACTGGGGCGTTGTTGTACTTGACTGAACTAAGGACCCTGTGAAGATGTGACTCAGTAATTCATCTAAACAGATGTGCCTTCAGGAGCATGTACTTTTAGTGGAAATATCTATCAAAACAAAATTAAATTAGTATTTTTTAAATGTTATCTACGTGAATGCTATAGTAGTTTAGAAAACCTGTGTTTTTTAAGTACAGAGAGATGGTAAGTGTGCTTTCAGGTTAGATATTTGCTCACCAAGAAGTTATCACTTACTACATAGTGTTGGGGGTGTTTTTTGGTTCCATTTGGGTTTTTTTAGGTGGGTTTTCCTTTTTGTATGGCTATGATTCGTGAAAGATCACTTCCTTTTCATAACAGAATTCCAGTTCACTAAATCCAGAATGGAAAGTTAAAGCCAAAAGAACTTGATTTTTTTTTTTTTTTTTTGCAAACTGAAGGGAATTTTTTGGAAAGGCAATGTATGAAATATTAAAGCGTGGTGATCTCTGGAAGTAATATTTTAGGATTAGGCTGAGTTTGTATCCCTAGTGGGTTATTATTAGTTTGTGAAATCGCCGTACCTTTTGTGTTGCTCAGAATTACAAACATTTTGCCCAGCACTGACACCAGCTTATCAGGCTCCTGACCAGCTGCTAATCGCTAACAAATAATTCATCCTGCCTTAAATAATTGACAACCCAGTCTTCCGTCCAGTGAATACTTCTACATCATCATTTATTAGAGATCTGGCAAAAAATCAGGTATCAAGCATTGTTTGCATGCAAATATTTTTCTTCCATAAATATATAACTTCTAACTCGGGACAAATAAAGCTAAAAGTGGGTGAGGAACCAAACCACGCAGGAGATGCTGTTGCAATCAGGCGTGGAGCGCTCTGTGCCTGCTTGGCAAATCCGAGCTTGTGATTTAAATACCGAATAAGGCAGCGACCAAAATGTCTGTCTCCTTAAACAGTTCTAAACTTTGTTTTAAATTTTTTATTATGACATGTACTAGATCTGGGCTTTGACTGTCCTTCCTTCGCTTAGGGACAAAACCTGCCCGTGTGTCATCTGTGTTAATACAACACGACGCTGCCCTCCCTGCGCGTCGGCAGCGGTTTTGGGGGGTTGGATGGTCTCTGCTTCTGGTTTAGCGTCGGTCCAGCCTGATCTCTGTCAACAGCCCAGACTCCGCTCATCTGAACCTGCCCTAATCTCTTTCTACCGCTAATTAGCAGCAGAATTCAACTTCTCTTTTAATGCGCGTTATTGAATACCGCGGTTCTAGAGTTCTGTGCAAACAGAATTTCCCCGTTCCCCTGGTGATGAACTAATAACGAGTTGAAACTGCCAGATCCTAACAAACTCACTGAAATAAATAAACGAGAAAGTTTCCTTGCTCACCCAACTCAGCACAAAAGCTTTTCCTCTGTTCTAAGAGGGGCCAACAAACTTACTTGTTTTGCACGCCTTTAATAAGGTTATTCCCTTTTCTTGATCAAGGATCAAGATAATTATTAATGGAAAGAGAGATATTAGTAATGGTAACGAAGTCTTAGCACAGACTTCATCTCTGGACTGTCCACGCTGTGCTCCATAAATCAGAATATGGAATTTACCTTGTTTTCCAGACAGACTGGTTCTTCAGCCCAAAACAGATACGGCCATAAACTTTGTCTTTTAAGCAGGGAATATTTCTTATTTTCATTCATTTCTTATCTCAGAGCAGGTAGAGAGTATCATCTTCCAGTTCGTGACTGCTGGAGGAGGAACAGCGATAGACTTGAGGTGGAAGACTAAAATGGCTTGGTGGTCGGGGGGGTTTATGTGTGTCCACTGTATGTTCTTCATCGAAAGCAGCTGTTTGATTTCCCCTTTCCGCACATTGCATTCTTTTTTTAAGTTGTAGCAGGCATGCATCCTCTTTAAATATAGCAAGATATCCAAATCCAAACATAGGTTACTGGCTCAGAAGCAAAATGGCTTTCCAAAAATCTTTATAAGTAGAAAGTCATTATCTTTATGATTTGTGATCAAGCCAGAGGAGATTCTATCTCCGGAGCTCTCACTCGTTCCATATTCAACACACAGCCTGGATGAAGATGCCAAGTTAATAGTTGGGCGTCTGTGCCAGGAAACACTTCACCAGTTTGAGTTAAAGGAACATTGTCAGCTTAAGATTTCAATTTGAATGATATTTTAAAATTGGTTTTCTGCTGCAGCACCTCGTAAAAAGTAGAGCTTAGAACAATTCTGGGGGGGAAGGGGGTGATCCTTTCTGTTACAGGTATGGGCTTTTTTTCCTCTCGTTCTAGAGGGTAGCTTCAGGTCATCGCTGCTAACTGGCTGTGTAGGATGATTTATAGTCCTGGAACGTGGTCCCTGCAACGTCCAGAAATCTGGTTTCCAAACGAGTAAGATGTAATTGCTCCCTCCTTCAGCCCAGAATCGCGGCTTTTTGTCCTAACGCTTGTAGCACTCGCACCGTGATGAAAAATGCCTGCTCCGGGAAAGATGCTGCACCTTCTTTTTTTTTTTTTGAGATACTAACCCATTACCTTAGTAATGAAATCAGGTCAGCTTACGAGTGAGTCACTCCTTTCGCGTGCAGATCTCCGAGGTTGCTCGCCCACGTGGGAAACAAGGTCAGGCCGGCGCTTGAGGAGATGATTGAGAGCTCGCAGATGCCAGCGCTTCAGGAGCGGCGAATGGGAGGCAGCAGGTTTTTCTTAAAAGGCAGATTTTTTCTGTTCAATACGAGCCACTTTCTGCAACGTAAAATTTGTGGTGCTCGCCTAATTCATTTAAGAGGAGTTAAAGTACTTTGAGGAGTATTTTGTACAATAAACTGTAAATAAAGAGCCTTTAATGACTTAAATAAATCCCTGTGGCGGGGATGTTTGATGGTAGAGCAGATTATCTGGATCAAATTTGTGCTCTCAAAGGAGTAACGTGTCACTGCTCAGATCCTCGAGCAGATCTCTTCCCACAAGGTAACGGAAAATAATGAACTGTTCTGTAAAGAACCTGAATCGTGCTCCTCAGCTGTGATTCATTCCTCACCTTCTCCAGCCTCATTTATTCTCTGAGATCTTTGGTCTTACTTACCCTCCCCTCGTTTTGTTTTATAAGCCTGTCGAACTGGGAGGATATTCTGCCGCCTGCAAAATAGCTAGCGAGGATTTTATTTCAGGACTTGTTACCATTCTAGTTGTTAATAACTTTAGTTTTGTCTTAGTCTCTGACTTGTCTTTCTAGGGAGAAAACGGATAGGCTCATAACGGAGGTTCTGTTGAGAAAAGTAGTTGTAAGGGGGAAAGGAAGGAGTCTGAGAGCAGCAACGCACCAGCAATTATGGGAAACTCATTGTAGGGATCTGTTCGGGGAGCTGGGAGTCATCTCCGCCTTTCAGTCTTCCCTCCTGGGTTTTTTTTAATATCAAACCAATAAAATGAATATCCCTTCGCTTCTCCTGGGAGAAAAGGTATTAATGGTTGAAAACAAAAAGGAGTGAATTCCAACATAATGTGCAGTCTTGGCTTTAATCTAAAATTCAACCTGCTGTAAATATTTTACTTAGGGGAAACTTTTTCTCCTACAGGCATAGGAGCTCCTACAGGCTTTATGTATTAGCTTATAAAAGCTAATAGATGCAAAGACCATAGCGCACACAAATGTTTTCGGAGATTGTGCACATTCACCTGTTCCACAACTGGGTTGTGGTTTTGCTTCATCACGCTTTTCTGTCCATCAAATATTTGGGAATGAACATTCAGAAAAAGAAACCGGGTCCATAATAAAGCTCAATGGCTCGAATGTCCGCTTCGATTTCAGAAGTGGAGCCATGTCCCCCGTGGGCATAAAGAAACAAACTGAAGTTAGAAATACTGAAACAAATCTGGTTTTCTCTTCTTGAGCTGTTGCTACAGTTTTTGCTTTGAGTTTCAGTCTCTTTTGTGGTAACATACTTCCTTAAGGGAAATCCAGACAGACACCGAGGTACAGGTTGCCTTTTTGTTCTTCAAGGAGAAAGGTTGATGAGATGCTTCGCCTTATCAAACCATCTCTTGACTTGAAAAGCTTCAGCATGTGTCTGCTCCTATCAAATTTTAAACTTTGGCATAATTTTATAGGAAAAAACGGCAGTTAAGCGACTCCAGAAATCGCTGCGTGCCAATCTGTCTGGGTTGAGACTTCGTTTCGAGGATTGCATAGGTGGTGTCTTCTCAGATGAAACTGGTGTCTCTGCATCTCTCCAGAAAGCAGAGATTGCAGAGTGCAGATGTCTCCTTCTTAAGGGCGGTTTGGCACTGGCAGCCTCCTCCATCAGCGCTTCATAATCTGCCCAGGCAGTCGACGGATTGTCAAAAGGATTTGAAATATTACTCTCAAATCTATGTGAGACATGATTTTTTTTTTTATTATTTTTTCATTTTATTTTTTTTTTAAATCTTGGCACTTTGAGAAACTTTCTGTCTCCACCATAAAAAGCTTCGGTGGTTATAACGTACAGAAGATGCCAACCCGGAGCTCCAGATTCTCTGCTTTCCTGCAGGAGACGTGCCGTTCTCCATCAAGTGTCTTCCACAGGGTTATCTTCTTCCAAAACCTTCCTGTGTTAAGGCTAGAGGCGCAGATGACCTCATCAAAGGTCACTGCTCCCTGGTGAGGGGACAAGGAGACAGTGTTTATGAAGCAGCTGTTACTGAATATTGGAGGTAATAGAGAAAAAAGATAAATTCCACAAAACTTACATGTAGACACCCCCTACACAGACACACACGTGCGCACACACAGACATACATGTGCGCACACACGGGCGTTATGAAGCATTTTTATATGCGTATTTACATGGAGTGCTTTTAGTTGTATATTTAGATATAACGGTAACTGTTTCCTTGGTGAAGTCCTTAAAACAGGCTGGGCGACTTCTGTGTTGCTGGGCCTCATCCTTTAAAACCTGACCCTTTAAGGAAGTACTCGGTGAGTTTAAGAATGAAATTAATTCTTTAGCATCCTTAACATCAGATAAAGTTATCGATGCCTATTTTATAACTGAGTGTGTACCGTACGCTTCCTACCCTTTTTTATCTAGGAAAGGATTTCTGACTTCGGCGCAGAAATGGCAGTGCCCTAACTCTGTGGTTTTAAATGCACCTTTCATGTTCTTCCCTTTCTTCTGCTTCCAGCTCCAGAAAAAGTCCATGCAACAGTTCGGTGCCGAACGACACGAAGAGGCCGGCAGACCTCATCGGCCAGGAAGTGATTTTGGTTTCCTTCCTTCTCCTCCTCCTGGTCTGGTTCCTGAATCGAGAGTTTGAGGTCAGTTACCGCCTCCACTACCACGGAGACGTGGAGGCTGATCTTCACCGCACCAAAATTCAGAGCATGAGGGATCAAGCTGACTGGCTGCTGAGGAATATTATTCCCTACCACGTGGCTGAGCAGCTGAAGGTCTCCCAGAGCTATTCCAAAAACCACGACAGCGGCGGGGTCATCTTTGCGAGCATCGTGAACTTCAGCGAGTTCTATGAGGAGAACTACGAAGGAGGCAAAGAGTGCTACCGCGTCCTCAACGAGCTGATCGGGGATTTTGACGAGCTGCTGAGCAAACCCCATTACAGCAGCATTGAGAAAATCAAAACCATCGGGGCGACCTACATGGCCGCCTCGGGCCTGAACACCTCGCAGTGTCAGGACAACAACCATCCCCACGGACACTTGCAGACCCTTTTTGAATTTGCCAAAGAAATGATGCGGGTGGTGGATGACTTCAACAACAACATGCTGTGGTTTAACTTTAAGCTTCGGATTGGCTTTAACCACGGCCCCCTGACTGCCGGGGTCATCGGCACCACCAAGTTGTTGTATGACATTTGGGGTGACACTGTGAACATTGCTAGCAGAATGGACACCACCGGCGTGGAGTGTCGCATACAGGTGAGTGAGGAGAGCTACCGCATCCTAAACAAGATGGGGTATGACTTTGACTACAGGGGGACGGTCAATGTGAAGGGGAAAGGTCAGATGAAGACCTACCTTTACCCAAAATGCATGGACAACGGGATCGTGCCCCATCACCAGTTGTCTATATCTCCGGACATTCGGGTTCAAGTGGATGGCAGCATTGGGCGATCTCCCACGGATGAGATCGCCAACCTGGTGCCTTCTGTACAGAATTCTGATAAGACAGCGCATGGCACAGATAACTCAGAAACCAAGGACATCCTTCCTTCCACCAAGAAGCTCCAGAAAGACGCGGCGAGAGCGGAGGAGAGGTGCAGGTTTGGCAAAGCCGCGGAGAAGACTGACTGTGAGGAGGCGGGGACCGAGGAGGTCAACGAACTGACAAAGCTAAATATCTCTAAGAGTGTATGATGCACTGTCGGAGTTGCATGAAGTGCTCTGTCCATAGAAACACAAAGACGTTTGCAGTTTGCTTTTTCAAGAGAGACCTTCTCCACACCTGGGTTGTACGTTTGTTTTCATTTCGGCGCCTGATGCCGTGTGGATCACGGCTCTTCGGGCCTTGTTTTCATCCATCTCTCTCCTCCATGCCCCAAATCACATCCCCAGCTCCCCAAGCTCCCCGTGCAACCATCTTACAGCTGAGTAGAGGATATTAAGTGCCTTCAGATATACTCCATTGGACTCCCTGTCAAGGTACAGAGGCCCCAAGTGAAATCATAGCTTTGGGTATTTATCTAATTTTAAAGAAAAGAAAAGCTGTGGTTATATCATTTTTATTGTTGTTTCTCACAAAACACTTTTTTTGGCTAATGCAACTCCTTGGGTTTTTTATATCTCTCTGAACAATGTTTTACTGTTAAACAGACCTTTTGTATGTAAACACACAGACAAACGTGCATGTATCTACCATATGAGACTGACATAAAGTGCCAGTAACGTACCACAAAAGAATGTCTTGGCGAGGGGGGGGGGGGACGACACGCAGTCCGACTCCGCGTTGGGCTGGAGGAGGAGCTCTGCCGTGGCTCGACGTTTGCTTAGAGTAGGCTGAACAACTGCTGTAGGTTTATTCTCCTTTACCGATGCTTTTTCTTCAACCTTAACGTGCCATCGTGTGCTTTGGATACACTTCTTTTTCCCTGTAAGCCGGTGAGTTGCTGATCGGGGGGGGGGGATGGAGTAAGGGTTCGGACTTTCACCAGCGCTCGGGACAGGTTTCCAGAAGCAGATGAGTGACCCACGGGAGCGTTAACGATTCAGGGTCTTACGAGTCTCAAGCAGTTTCGCGTCACTCCGTGCCCTTGCTGAATTTTGCGAAGGTAGGTGAAGGTGGTGGTATCTCGAAGCTGGTCTGATCCGAGAGAGAGAGAGAAGCAAAATAAATGTGTTGGGAATGCCTTTATTTATTTATTTATTTTATTCCTGGTTTGGTTTTTTTTTTTTTATTATTTTATTTTGTTCGGGGAGGGAGGGGGGGTTGTGTGCGGAAGGGATCAGGAGAGATGACTCATTAATTGGTTTTAATAAGAGTAATAAGATGGTGTTTCAGCCTCTTTGAACTACCAACCACTGTGAGGATGTTACCTAGGCAATATTTGTTTCCAAGCTGGTGAAACTTCCGAAGCCACCGAAGGCAGTTGAGCGCCCCCAGCTTCCCTCTGTACTGAACCAATGGTGCTGCACAATATTTTTCAGGATTTCCCCCCCCCCCCCCACTCCCTACACTGTGCTTTTGCAGCAGGGACTAGAACAGCGCGCTCCCTGCGTGCCACCCGGAGCAGGAATAGGGGGGGAAAAAAAAAAAGTCCTTTCTAGTGAGCTGAGAAGCACAATAATTTCCCAGTCCTGCAGGTGACCCTGGGCAGGTCCCTGGGAGCGGAGACCCGCGGGAGCACAGGAACCTGCTTCCACAGGGGGAACTGCGGGGTGGGGGCCTTAGACCGCACCAGTCTGCCCTCCCGCAGCGCTTCCATCACCACTCGCTCACGGCCGATGCCCTGCTTTGGATATCGCTCGTTGTTCAGCTGCTCCGGTTCAACCAACTCCTTGCGACACCAAATAAAAGGAAAGAATTTTTCTGCCCGAAATAAGTTCTTTAGTCAGGGAAGAGCTGGTGAAACGCAACGTGTCTGTGTGGGTTTTGACTCTTTCTGTCTGTCTGAAACTGAGGTTAGAACACATTGATGCTTCTTTTTATTCCCAATGTGATTTTTTTTTTTTTTTTTTTTGGCATTTGAGTAATAAATCTATACGTTGTGAAGTTCCTATGCAGCCGTTTGAGACCCAGCTACGCTCCACGGTCAGCACGGAGCCCTTGAAGCCTTTATCAGACGTCAGTCTGTGAGATTTCTGGATCTCAGTGAGTTAAACCAGACTCTGCACCGTCTTCTCAGAAAAGCTGCTGTTTACGTGCATCTGAATTGCGGTTGATTTAAAGCTATTTAAAATTAACCTTATTTACTCAATCTGCCAGCACACACACAAAAAAAATAATCATAAAGATTAAAAAAAAACCCCACTCATCCCCATCCCCTTGTGCCACAGCTGCTGCAGCCTGGCTGGGGGCTGTCCCTGAGGAGCAGCAAGATAAGGTGTTTCTCAGTGCACAGTTCTACAGCAGCCTTCCTTCTCCGCAGACGAAAACTCGTCCCCTTCTGCCCCCCTCTCCTCCTCCCCGGAGTGGGTTGCACTTCCAACTTTCAGGTAGTATAACTCTGCGAATACCTCTTGCATCCAAAGAATGTATTCTTGAAACCATTTTTCGGGGTCTCGTTTCAGGCCAGCGTGTTGTCAGTGTTCCTTTTCCTACAGTAGAGGAGGTGACGTGGTCCGGAATTGTTTACATGCCTTCTGGTGTTCTGTCAGCCTCTCAAAGTCCTTCCGCCCTTTCTCCCTTTTTCACTTCTTTCTCCCGGTTTGATGGAGGACTCTGCCCAGCCTTTCTCTCCGCTCGACGCGCTGTTTGCAGCGGCAGGGCTCGGGCGAGACGCCTCGCCTTCTCTCTGGCCTGAGACCCCACAAAAAAACCTAAACCTCCACCAGCAGCAGCCCCTTGTCCGTGGGAGGTTTGTCCCCCGTGATGGAGCCCGAAGGGAGAAGGTGCTGGAGATGGGTCCCGCACCCACGGCACCTCCCTCCTCAAACCTTGCGCTGGAGAACGCAAAAGCCTCATCCTCCAGCCTGTAAAGTAACTAACGCTGTGGTGCTGCGGGTGTATTGTCGGGTTTCTGCTCGCATTAGAACACCAAAAAAAAAAAAAATACCAGGGCCTCTTTGTTGGCACAAAGCAGATAAAATGCCTGAGGTCGGCGGTGTTAGTGGGCTCTGAAATCAAGGGCTGGTGTGTCTGCTCTGGGAACTCCCGGCAACGTCGCTCTGCCTTTAACCAGGAGCGCGGTGAAAAGCTGAGGAGCTCCTGGTGGCCCCGTGTGCTGATTGCCAGGAGGGCAGGAGCGAGCGCTCGGTGGCTCA
>JAOXNO010000070.1:16486847-16531644 GCA_028565335.1 Limnodromus scolopaceus | reverse complement strand
GGTGGGAACCGGCCTGGCGAGGTGCCGGGAAAAGAAGTAGGGGGGTGGGGGGGAAGGATCCCTCACGGAGCGTTTGGGCCTCCTCCAGTCGAAGTTACCGGGCGGGACCCGTACGCCAAGTACCGTCCCGGCTATAAATAGCGGTTGGGAGAGAGAGAGAGAGAGAGAGACGGTTGAGGCCTTCTTTTTTTTTTTTTTTTATTTTTTTTGAGTTGAATTTCTCTTTCCTCCATCATCGAGGGCAGTTTTAAGGATTCTGCCTCGGCTCCGGTGTTTTGGGGGTGCCCAGGTGAGCGGGGTGCGGGCAGGGAAGGAGGAAGACCGCTTCCAGCAGAAACACCGGCCTCCCTGCTTCTCTCTCCACTCCTAAAAACCCATATATCGCCCACAAGTAACAGCCCTGTGCAGGCAGCCCCTTCCCGAGACACTACGGAATAAAGATTCCCTAATAGCATATTAATATTTTGCTTTTTTTATCCTCCCACCTGTGACTCTGGTCTAAGGCGCTCCACTCGACCTGTTCGGGAGTGTTTTCCCTCGAAAAAACGAATAATTGGCAGATAATAATTGAAGTTGTGGGGTTGCTTGCGTGATGAAATGCCCAGCAGTCTGGCAGTCGCTGCGACTTGCGTCGTGTCTTTGGCCTGCTTCTTTTTCTTTTTCCAACCCTAATGGGTTTGTAGGTAATAAAACACAACAAAATTTCTCATTTCCAGCAAGCGTGTGCCTGTTGTAAATACACACGTGTGTGCATAAGAGCATGTGTGCGTGTACTGACGTCTTTCAGTGTTCCAACAGTTTTAATCACTGAAACAGTGGTTTTATAGGGACAAGAAGTGTGTTGGACTTGCATTTTGTGTTTTCGGAGGTTAATGAATCTTGTTGAAGGGACAGTGATAAGTTAATCATGCTATGCCTGCTGTGTTTTTATAGACTGAAAAAATTATTACTATAATTGAGCTGATAAATTCTGTGGGTTATTTCGGTTTGCTTAATCTGCATTTGGCAATAGCCTATAGATTCTTCAGTCCTTTTGGTGATTTGGTTTTTTTTTTTTATGGAATCTTTTTCTTCTCAACCTACAACTAAATGAGACATGCCGAAAAGAAACCGTATTGAGAGTAAGAATTGGCAGAGAATATCTAGGTGAGGTCTTGTGATTGAACTACGCTATTCCCTTTCGTGGAAGCGGGGGAATATCATACGGAAGGCTGAGATGCAAGTTGCCATGAAATGCACCGCAGTAACTCAGGGAAAGCACAGTTTTTCTCTCATTCTTCAGCTAGACATGTTAGACTCTACTGGTAGCCAGTGCAAGATGTTTGAAGCGATGTCTTTTTTTTTTTTTTTTTCCTTTTTTGAAGTTCCCTTGGTCTGTTCTGGAATGCTTCAGACATAATTACGTCCTGTTCAGCAAGTTCTTATGCGTCTCGGTGAGCCCTGTGCAGTGCTAGATATGTAAACTCCGCCATCTGCATAAAGTTTTGCACGGCTGAGGGGGCCTTGGGTCACCAGGGACGGCGAAGCCCGGGTTGTATTTTGAAACGAGTAGGTGTGTGTCTGTAGCGTTCTGTCGACATCCCCCGGTGCTCTTCAGGCAAAAATACCGCTCTGCTTGAGAGTGCAGGTAACGTTTGTGCGCTTAAAAGTGCTTTTTCCAAAAGAATAATCTCTTTAGGTTTGTTGCCAGCAGCTAACGCAGCTTGTTGAAAGGTTGCTGAGTGTTTCTCTGCGTTGTAGCAGGCAATACAAATAGTTTGAGTCGCGATTGCCATCACGTACCTGCTCCTGAACCTAAACCCGGCTGCTCCGGGCTCAAATGAAAAAGTTGTGTTGCAACCTGGAAAGTTGCCTTTGTGGCTGGAGGGGCTCGGGCAGAGGGGCTCGAGGCCCCGAGCGAGCAGCCAGTTTTGGGTGTGTTGGGAGAGCCGAATCGTAATTGCAGCCGTAGACCCACGCTGTGTGATGCCGCAGCTTGCGTGAGTGGGACGTGCTCGAAAAGACGCTGCGTTAGGCCGGGTTGTGCCGTTCTGCCGCCGCACGCTCAGGCCCCGGAGCCTGCCAACTCTCGTAACCGAGCGTAGCCCTGCGACGGCCCCGATGGCGGGCAGGAACGTTGGGCAGAAAGCAGCTCCTCGGCCTCAGCTCACCGGAGCAAAGTTTGTGCGATTGAAATTGGTCTAACTGACGTCCTGAAAATATGACCTTTTCTGGTAAACTTAAGCGGCTGAATCGAATGTGTGGTCTGGGAGAAGGGAGTAGAGATGAAAGGATAACAGAAATGTGTACTGTGAGCGTTGTGAAGTTTCACGATAGTCCCATTTTGCAGTTGCCCCCTTGCTCTTTGTATCAATAAGGAAGGTTAAGACTCGTGGCTGTTAACTTAACTTGCCGTTGCTGTGTGGTATCGAGCGAGCTGACTCCTGTGGTAAAATGTCCATGGGAAAGATTTTTTTTTCCTTGTCTAGCCAGGTAGGAGTAGTGCTTTTGTCTAATTACCGCTTTATTAGATACATGGTATTTTTCATACCTAAGTATGTCTCCTCTGTGACTGTTACGAGGCATTCTCATCTAACGTGCTGCAAAATAGACATGGGACTTGTACAAAAAGTAGAATTATGGTAACTTTGGTTATGGCAGCGCATTATTTTAACGTTGAGTGTCATGATTACTTTGTACGTTGCTGGCATCTGTCCTTCGGCAGAATATACAGTGAACTGGCAGCGTTCCTGGGTTGGTCTTGGTCTGAAGGTGGTGAAAAACGTGCTTGAACGGAGCAGCAGCAAAGCTGGTGTTCTTCAGGTGCCCCTTCGCCGTGGTCCTGCAGGTGGCTCGGTGCTGGTCTGTGTTGTGTTGCAAATAATGCCTTCATCTGCATTTGTTACGTACCCTGCAGCCTCCCCCTGCGCTCTGCTCGTTCCAGAAACGACAAATCATAACTAATTTCAGCCAAAGCAGAGGGTGTCCTTACCTGCGTTATGAGTTAATGAATTCCTCAAGTGGGTGAAGTTGGAGAGAAGGCGAGATGAACGGCTTCAAAACTCCATCAGGCCTGGATTTTCGCCTCATACTTTCTCTTGTGTGTGGCTTGGTTTGGTTTGTGTTGTGTATTTTTTTTTTTTTCCCCCTCTCCACAAGTTCAGATAAACAGATTACGCTGTATGGCTGCTGCTGCAAAAGCTGGGGGCTGAGATCTCCAGTAATTCGCTCCTCCTTAGCATCGCAGTGCCCACGTTTTAAAATTGGGGAAAGACTGGCCTCGTCGCACGTTCCTTTGTACGTGCCGAGATAAGGCGATCTCTGGCGAACTCCCAGCGAGCTACAGAACTTTGCAGAAGGGAGTTTGTGTCGATACGCGGCCTGATTTGATCTTACTCTCTGCCAAAAACCAGATAGATGTATTTCAGTGGATTTGGGTTTTGGTTTTAAAAGAGGTGAGCTGCCTTTAAACCAAAGTAGCTTAAGGAGAGACAGCGAAGGTTTCTAAGCTTATGGTCACGTACTTAGCTGAGACTTCGAATGGACTGATGTCTCGGTGATCTAAAACCAGATTTTGTTTGCGCACATGAAAGCGTTAGTATGTATGTTTTAGAAGGGTTCATTCCTGCGTAGTTGAAAAGTTTCATGGAAGCCTGTTTAATCGATTTGCTCTTGTTTTACGTGGCTTGTGCAAAACTTTGGTGTCATTTGTACACTGTGGCAGTAAGAATCACTTTTATACGCATGCTTTCCCCGTCTTTCCCTGAAATAAGAAAAAGGGTAATGCCATTAAGTGAACAGAGGTGGATTTATAAGCAGAAAACCGGGGGGAAGAAATGCTTCATCTGCAAAGACATAGATGAAGGAGTGAGTGTAGTTGTAATTACTTCACACGAGTGTCCTGTGTTTCGTGGTACTTGCAGCATAACTAGCCAGGATGGGAAAAAACCCAGGGTGATATTTCATGGCTATATTGTTTCTTAAGACTTACCGAATACATGGAATGATGGGGGTGGTGGATGGGAGACGATGATGCCAAGCAAAAGTGTTTACTTTGGGCTGCATTAAGTTTGATACAAACTGGTTTTTTTATATGTATTTTTTTTTTGCACCTTAAGTGACTCGCCTGCAGCTGTAATCTGGGGCAGGAGAGCTGTAAGATTAGAAATTGGCTCATTTATTGAGAGTCTAGCACAGCTCATTCTTACTGATTCATGAAGCGTTGCTGATAGCAGGTTATTGTATACTTTCTCACTGTTTGGGTTTTTTTTTAATAGATTTCTCCATGGAGTTTGACACTTAACATCTGTGTGAGATGAAAAGTTGAGCAGATGATCTGCCAGCCTGATTTTATATGTCAGTCCGCAGTCCTACAGTTGTGCCCTTTCCTTTTTTGAAGTTCATACTTTGTGTGATAATTGCACAGGTACCTGAGAGTTTATTAAATTGATTCCCCCTCATCAGACTTAAAATTAACGTGGTAAATGTCTTGCGCTGTGGCATCGAGCTCCTGGAGAAGCCCTGCCCGACAGCAGGCAGGAATAAAGGCTGTGCCCGGGGGGGTCAGTCTTTGTTGGACCCCAGAGATCTCTTGATAGCTTGTGAAATGATTCCCGGTTTTCTGCTGCAGATTATTCACTTTCTGTTCTGGCTGAATGTTCCTTGGAGTCATAGTCCAGTGCCATTAATTATTTCTGCAGCAACATGCTGTGTTTCGCTATTGCATCTGCAACTTCACATTAGAAAAATCCACCTATTCTTCATGTTTATTTTTATTAGAGACTTTGCTCTCTGTTGTTATCTGCTAATAGAGAAGGACGTGAATAAAAAGCTCCGTCTGTTAGCAAAGCACTGCAGGTTCATGGGAAATCAGGGTGGAGGGGGTAGTTGAAAAACAGGATTTGAAAAATTCTGGGGTTTGTTCTTATACAACAAAAAAGCATGTGGGATAGCTTAGAAATCTGACACTTCCACCCTAATTTGGTTTACACTTTCAAGAATTTTTGCTTTGTAAATCTTCCTTTTAACATATGTTATGTTTTCCATCTGTCTTCTCAGATGTCGAAGATACAGAGAGAACCTAAATCTTTTATTTGGAAAACTCTCTTTAATAGAGATGTCTCAACAAATACTATCAAGTATTGTGTGGAACCATAGCGTGAATCAAAAGCAAACTGAAACTTCTATTATCACTGGTAATTTGTAATCATAACTCGGAATCTAAATCTCTTAACCTATACTCTTCAAAAGCTTCATTTCATCTTGCTTCTCTTTTCTCATTCACCACCATTGAGAAATAAGGTTCTTATTCGGAACGTTGGATAAATACACTATCTTTGATTTGCAGTAACTTTATGTGTATATTTTTATTTACAGACTTTATGTAAGTCTGTAAAATAATCTACTTCTCTGAGGATCATCTTTAATGCTGTGGGAACTTCCTCAGGAAGACGTTGTCAAAACGAGTTGCTCTTTCTAGGGGACGAGCCTCCCAGTCTCACAAATAGACGTTATCTCGTTGCTGCTGTTGGACATCTCCAAGGCAAACATTGGACCCGACCGCTTTCTGTTGCAGAGTGAGAAGGGAAATGGAATATTAGATTCCAACCCCTGCCCGTGTGTGTCACCCCTGAAGAGCACGAGCGTCTTTCTCGCTCTGCCCAACTTCACCGCGGCCGGTATTTTGATAGCTGTTTTAGTGGGTGGTGTTGATGACATCGCTTCTGTGTCATCCTCGGTGTAGTTTCATCTAATGGAGCAAAGAAACATGGAAATTACCAAGAGACTTGAATTCAGTAAGTACTGAATGTAAATCTGGTTTGTAGTACCTGTGAAGTTTTTCCTAAGGTTCATAAACTCCTTTAAGGAAAGTATTAATGAGAATGATTCAGAACAGCCTCATCTCACTGAAATAAATGCTTTAAAGTAAAATAGGTTTGCAAGGGCATTGTTTTTTCTGTATTCAGTCAGTTATGGTTGGAAGCTTTTTTTAGAGTGAAATTTATAAAAACCATTAGTTTCAAGAATGTGTTTGCGGTTGCTTCCTTGTGTATGTTTGGTTTATTTTGTGTTGTGTGCTCTTGCCCAGCTGAATTCGAGATGCCAAGCAAATGACCCTTCACTTTTAATTTGGTATCAGAAATAGGGAGGAAAAAGTGGCATTAAAACCGAGAGAACAGAAACACTCTTTTTGCAGCTATTACACATCATAAAGGAGGCGCAAAACTCGCCTGTTTCCTAGACTAATCTTGTGTAACGCTTTTTGTTTGTTTCCTAATATTACTTCAAATGCGTATTAATCATTGCTATTTTAGTCTTTGCAGAATAGGCCTGTTCCGTGCTTCTGTTACAGAAGGTGCATGAAGGTGGGAACTTTCAGGGAAGGGGCTGGTTGAAGCAGCCTGAGTTAAAGGCAATGCTGAGCGTGGACTTCTCCCCACCGATGCTGTCACTCATTGCAGGGAGGATGGAGGACCGAACAACTTAAGACCTGAAACACCTTGTGTAGAACCCCTGTATTTAAATAAGAAGTCCATGGCCAAGGAATGTCACGGTTGAAGTTTGTTTGTCAAGATAATTCACGTCTTTGTGCGTTATCTGCTGATTTTCTCCCAGATGTGCAGTGAGCGTGGCACAGCCCGAACGGGAAGCAGTGGGTCTGTCTGTTGTGTGAGCTAACTGAAGGCATTCTCATGCAAACACTCTGTTTTGGTACAAACTGTGCATTTTGTGCTGCCTTAAGCAGATGCCCGCTATTAATTACCGGATTCTCAGTTGATTCCTCTTTAAAGGGTCATCCCAAACTGAAATGTTTCGTTAGCTGTTAAAATAGGGCGACAGAAAAGATGTTTGTGCTTGTGATAGGATGAGGAGGGGATCTTGCTTCTGTTAACATGCTCCAGGAACCCTAAAATATTTAATCTTCATCAGGATGGTCTTGTGACCAAGAACCTGATGTTACCAGTGCGGTGGTCACCCGGTCTGTAGGCAGATTTGTTGCCTCCTTTTCCTTTTGTGCAGATCTCTGCTCTTGCAGCAAAGTAAATTACTGAGGCCTTTTGCTCAATAACTGTGTGTAGCCTGGTTGCCACGTGCGATGGGACAATAGTCATGTCCGTGTTGTTGAAGCTACTGGGTAGGATTTAAAGTTACTCCCAAGAACAATAGCGTCAACAGCGAAGGCACCTTGGGAAAGAGTTAAGAGGAAGAGTGGTTGTGGAGAGGCTCAGTAGGAGCAGAGGAAAGCAGAGTCGATCCATCATTTGCCATCTGATGCTTCCTGGGACAGAGCAGAGCGAGTGCTCTTGTTGGGCTGCTTCTGCCACATGTTTTGGGGGTTATTTTGGTTTTTTTTCCCCTCTGGCATCTGCAAAGAGATAAGAGGCTAGCCTATTACCTGAATGCATTTTTCATATTTATTTATGTATATTAACTTTGGTACCAGGTACATTTAGAGTTCCCTTATGTACTACTTTGTTTTTAATAGTGGAACATTCAAGTATTCTGTGATTATTATTTTTAATTTTTTTTTTTAATGGAAAGGTAGTAGAAGTAGACCTGAAAACAGTGGTTATTTGAAAAGAAGCATGTATTTTAAGTTATTTTAAGTTTTTCTGGAGCTTCAACACAGATTGTATTTTTGTTATGAACACAGCAAAAGAGAGATGGCGGAGACAATTTGGGTAAGTACAGTAGAGAGAAACCTGAGGTTATGACGTTGTGATACACAACGTGCAGGTGGAAAGAGAGGCTGGGACCTCAACTCAGAGTAAGCAAGGAAGGATCTCAGTTTGTACCGTTCTCTTTTCAGGGAGGTGAGAAAGAAACCGGCGGGAGAACAGTTGGTCTTTCCTGTATCAGATAGTTGTTATTGCACACATTAGTTGTGGTCTATATATAGATACGTTAATTTTCCCCTTCCTGACTTGTAGGGCTGGTGTCAGGAGCATTTTTAAAATGGAATCAATAATACTGGTAGTATTGCAGTGGGGGTTAGAGAAGAACTGATTCTTTTTCATTAGCTTCTTGATTTGTTTGCTCTGTGTAATGAGCTTCAGTTTTGAAAAGTCACTTCATTGCTGAAGCCTTACAGAAATGGATTGGGGGAGATTTTAGGAGCTTGAAGCTACTTTGACTTTGAATTAACTAGATTCTAAGCTGATAGTGTTCCTTTTGGTTATTGGGATGCACAAAATGAATCTAAGGTAATTGATTTTAGGAGCTGTGTTGCTGCTTAGTTGCATGTGTGTACCCTGAATGGTATTCATCTTACAGAGAATCATGCTTTGCCAGGAAAAAAAGTTGCGAAGGAAGTGTGGTAGAACGAATGCCTCCCTCTGAGTCTCCCAATCCCGAAAATCCCAGCCACAGGAAAGCAAGAGAAGGCAAGTGTTACCCCCATTTCCAAGAAAGGCAAAAAGGGCTATACAGGTGACTGCAGAGGAGTCAGCCTGCCTTCCATTGCTGGGAAGATCATGGAGGAGGAGCTGGAGTGAGTTTAGTGAAGGGCTACCAAGGGGGTCAGGGGGCTGGAGCACTTCCCTGTGAGAAGGGGCTGGGTACAGACCTCCTGATGGCCCTTCCATCCTCAGTGACTGCACGTCTGTAAGCGAGAGAGCACTGTGATAATTATTGCAATGAGTTTCCTAGAGGCAGGTGCCTGGAATGCCTAAAGATGAGTCTTGTTTCTGTGTATTGATATGTTTGAATTTTGACCAGTGCACTGACTTAGGAATGAGCAAACCAGACTGTATTTTTTTCCATTCCAAATGCAAGTAGTTCAAAAGATCAGGCAGAAAGAAATTTAGTTCAATATCCAAATCTGTTATTACACAAGCCATAATTTGTTGGGACTCATCCAGATGCTTGCGATTAGATCTCTCGTTTCCCCCCCCTAACCCTCCTCCTCCCAGTCTTTAGGGTCTCCTTGGCCCAGTCAGGTCCCTCATCGCTGCCTTTCCCAAACTGGTTGTTAAACATCATGTTCTGAAAAAGTGACGCTGTTCTTCTGAAAGCCAAGGTCAGATGCACGTCAGTCTGCAATCTTTCTGCGTGTCTCGTTAGGTTAAGATGCTAATGTAAAGCTTCCTTACTGGAAATCTTTTTTTTTTTTCCCTATGAATGTGTTGTTTAATTGCTCTAAATGCGCTAATTGTCTTTCTATGAAACGATAAACTATAGAATCCTCAAACCTGGAAAGGAGGTTGGAATGGATGCGGTAATTGCCGGCTGCGGCAAACAGTCTGGCTATTGAGTTAGGTTACCTGACATTGGATTTTAGGGAATGGCTGGAGCTCGGAACTGTTGAGGCTTTGTCTGCTGGGGTCTGGCATGATTGAAAGAAGCCTTACAAAACAAAATTGGGCTCACTGAAATGTAACAGCTATGTTGGCATGAAAGAAAGGCCCGGTGAAAATACTGCTTGTGTACTGGGACTGCAGTGGGACTACAGCGCCTGCTCCATGGATGGGCAGTCGAAGTTTGGGACAGGAAAACTCTCAGTCACGTTTCAAGTGGAGATTATGCTGTTAAAAAAAAAAACGGAATTGAATTTGATAGTTCTCCTCCTGCTTGCTGTGTGATACGTTTGAGATAATAAATCGCTTGAAGAAATACCTTAGGGTGTTTGTCACCTCTCCAGACCGAGATGAAAGGAAATAAATGGTGACATTGAAGCAAGTTAATTGATTGAATATGTATATTAAGAAAGAGTCTCCTTATAACACTTGCAAGTAGCCATGCAGATGAAAATGTTCTGCCTGAGAATGCAGCACAGTTTTTTTTTTCTTCTGAGAAGGCTTGGAAGGAAACAGAACATCTTTTTTTATTCTGGTTGCTGAAAGTGTTGTCCAGGAAGGCAGAAAACTGTGACATTTAAGCTCATAAAACTGAAATTAAGAGAGAGTGTGTCTCAAGTGTGGTTATCTTCTATGTGTGAAAATAGCTGCTCAAAGAATTCCCAAATTGGAAGAGGAGCCCTTTGGAAGGAGTGGGGGTGTTGTAGCTGCCGAGTGCTTTTCCATCCCTTCCGAAAGACGCGTTATCTGGTTTTTGGTGCTCTGCTGTTAAGAGGCCGTTTGGTTTTATGTAAGGGAGATAATGAAAGGTGTGAGGTTTAGGGTCGGAAGTGCCACGTGAGAGCCCAGACGCTGCGAGGTGGGTCTCCGCAGCCTTAGTCAGCTCTGCTGCTTCCTGAGCGCTGCAATCGCACGTACGTGCGTTATTAGTTAATCTGGCCTCTTTTAAAATAAAGACCCCCTTTTCTGTGCCGGTGCGTGTAAGCAGGGGGTTTGAGAGACAGAGCAGGTATAAAGCTCAGTAGTTGAAAAGGGACTCCTCAGTATAGGTATTTTTTGAGCACTGCTTCAGATGACTGAATGTAATGGCAAAAGCATCTCTCCATATTTTTTTTGCTTTTTTTTTTGAAGACTCTCAGTAGCTGCCGTTGCCTTTGAGAAATAGTTGAAGCATTGAGAATGGGATCAATTACGTTCTCCTTGTGAGGGTGAGGGGACTGAGGTTACTTTTCATTTTGTTACCAAAGAACGGGCCGCGTTCTTATTATGGCAGATTTTTGTAAGTGTATAAATATAATTTTTTTTATTTTTATAACTGCCAAAAACAATATCTTATCTTTATGGATTTGTTGCAGACATGCTCAAGTAGACTTTTGTTTTCTGTTGTATTTTATAGCTGTTGTAAAATGTGCCTTGTGTTGATGTTTTTAAAGTACACAACTCTGATTAAAATATAAAAGCAGGAAGATTAATCGTTGCCCGAACATTTAAATATTCAGTGAATTTTTACACGGCCGCTGTGCTAAGCTGTTTACCTGCTTTTTATTTTCCTGCTGGCAGAGCTGTAAACTGTCTGTGCCTAACCTTAACGTATAGCCTTCTTACAGGAGCTCAAGAGTGGTAGATTATTTTAGGTTTTTAAGAGGCAGTATTCCCAAATGCTTTCTTCCCTCTTTTCGTAAACTGCAAAAACATTTCCAGTCCTCTCTGGCAAGCCTGGTAGGAGTCCAGCCAGCCAAACAAAAACATTTGAGCGCTTATACTCCCAACGTCCCATTTTGAAATACAACTGAAAAAAAAATACTCTTTTTAAGCAATGTCTTCCCCCTCCACGTTGTGTCGCTTCTCTGCCCCTGGCCACACGTGTGCACACACAAATACACACTTTTTGTTCATGAAATAGTAACAATTTGAGTGCAGAAGCTTGGAAGGATACTGTTCATGGGGGTTTAAAAAAGTTGTCTGTAAAGTGTTGTAAACCTTGAACTTCCCAGTGAGCCCGGGGTGGTGAGAGCAGTTCGACGAAGGCGAAGCTTCAGCTGTGGCCACTGTGTCACCACCCTTGATGACAAGTGGGCAGATGGCTTTGGTGGCCTCCAGGCTAAAGTTGCCGTGAGAGGAATTGTGCTTCAGGGACCGGGGCACCGGGGACCCACTTGTTTCTGGCCAAACGGGGCTTGGTGCTGAAAACGGGCCACAGGGCTTTCATCATAGGGGGGTTAGAGATGGATGGAAGGTCAAAAATAGTGAAATTTTGGGAGAAGGAAAGTAAAACTAAAATATATAGCAAGAGACACAAATTGCAGCATAGTGAGTGTCCAGTGGTTGTGTGGGAAAGGGAAGGAGGAGTGAAGCCATTGCCAGAAGGAATGTAGTTGAAGGTACACTAGGAATTTCTGTAAAAGACAAGCTGAAAAGGTGAACTAAACAGCTGAAGGGAAAGGCAGCAAATAACAACAGAAATTAAGAATACTTTAATGAACCTAGCTAATGAGAATGTCAGTTTGTTACTTCCCTGCTTGAAAGGGAATGGGAGATCTGTTCCTGAGCTGTGGTGTATTTTGTCATGGTCAACGTTGTGCAAGCCTGGAGGGATTCTTCAGAGTTTATTGACTTCAGTAGGTAATGATGGCAAGATGTAGGGCCCTAAAGGACATGCTGCTGTGAGCGCCCCAAAACAGGCAGAATTAAACATTTTTGTATATGTTTACTGGGACTGGTTACATAATCTGCCGGTCATTGCAGCACATCTGAAAATTTGTATTCCTTTTTCTTCAGTTAGGTTGCATTGAAAATTGAAATGCTGCTGAAAGGCATTGTATTTAAATGTAGTGAGATGTGACAGGAGTGCATCCTGGCTTTGTGATACAGGTTACCTGCTGTTTGGGTTTTGTCGATTCTTTTCAATGCAGTTAGTGTGCTCCAGGCTGTCACTTGCTGGACGATCTTATGCCACGTTTGCAACCTGAGTCTTGCACCAACTTTCTGTGGTTGAAGAGTGAATTAAACTCTAAAACAATGAAGCTTTTGGGATGCCCTTTTTTTGAAAAGAACTTGTGTTTGCTTTAACCTGGAAAAAAAATTGGTTTGTCTGTTGCTCACTGAGGGATTAGGGTTTCTCAGGGCTGTCTTTGGGGGGGGACAAAAAATAAAGTTTTCATAGATTTCTGTTATGTTACAGTAAAAAGTGGTTGGTTTTGATCACATCCCTGGACTGGAAAACTTTTCTGACATGTGCTACATGTTTGAATTCATCAGCTGATGAATTCAGGCTACTGATGAATTGAGGCCACTCTGCTTACATGTTTATTAATATTTATGCCTTCAAATATATGACTTCTATTTTCACGTGGAAATACCTATATACAGTCAAGTTACTTTCTATTTCTAGTTACATACCAAAATAACATTGTTACACAGATGCTGCCTATGATGTGCTATAAAATATTTTGGTGAACCTGAGTTGCTCCTTTTTAAAAAAACACAACTAAAAAAACCCACCGCTTTTTATCAGTCTGAATGTTCCAGCCAGGCAGAGCAGTTCCTTCAAGTGGTTTAATGAAGATTTGATTGATTTATTTTGCTCATCTGGAGAGCGTGTGGATTACCTTTGTCAATATTGGGCATGATAAACGAGGGCTGGGCACTTAGAGAGCAATTGGAATTATTTGAGCCGTTCAGAGATCGAGATGTGACTTGATTTGAGAGGCATTAGGAGGAGAAAATGCTGAGTGTCTTTCGGGATCTTCTAAGGTAGTGGATTATTGTACA
The DNA here is from genome assembly GCA_028565335.1 of Limnodromus scolopaceus. Taxonomy (NCBI): domain Eukaryota; kingdom Metazoa; phylum Chordata; class Aves; order Charadriiformes; family Scolopacidae; genus Limnodromus; species Limnodromus scolopaceus. The sequence goes on along the minus strand of JAOXNO010000070.1, from coordinate 16,518,598 downwards.
AATCAAGGACTAGAAAGTGATATTGAGCATCTTTATATGTGAGATTGGGATCAAACTACTGAAGAAGGAGTTTTCTTTTGATCGAGCTTCCGAGCCTCGCTGGAAGATGTTCTTTGGGCATGCGCAAGCATAAATTACAGGGTTGGGGTAGGATTGCTGGGTGAAATGCAGTGATTTGGGATTAACGCCAGGGAGGTTGGAGAAGGTGATGTAATCACTCTTTTGGGAGGGTAAGTCAATAGGAAAAAGAAAAATGTCTCTTGATATTCCGCTGCCGCCTTTTAGCCAAAACAAGAGAAATTTAGGAGTCAGATTGTCGTATTCATGCCACCTTAGTTTCTGAAGATCGGTAGAATGTTTTGCCAAACGTCTTGCAAAAAACCTACTTACTGGCCGGTGCTGTACCCTGTGTGGTTGTGTGTGCACAGTATGTACCAACAGCTGTCCTTTCCGAAAGGCTCTGGAGTTCGTGTCGCGGGGACCCCTTGCTCACTTGCTGACGCTACTGAGTCTTGGGTAAAGATGTACCTTAATCATGTCGTTGTTTAGGACTAGTACAAAGTAATGTGGATGAGTATTTTAGTTACTTGTTTGTCGTGGTTTTTTTCACCTGTGTTTCTGTTTTAACTTGCAGATTTTGGATCTTTGTTCGACTTGGAAAATGATCTTCCTGATGAGCTGATCCCCAATGGCGAGTTGGGCATTTTAAACAGCGGTGGGAACCTTGTTCCAGATGCAGCTTCCAAACACAAACAGCTTTCCGAACTTCTGAGGGGAGGCAGCGGCTCTTCCTTAAACCCAGGAATTGGAAATGTGAACTCAAACAGCCCTGTCCAGCAGGGAGTTGGCAGTCAAGTTCAAGGGCAGCCGAACAGTGCTAATATCGGTAATCTGGGTGCTATGGGTAAGAGCCCTTTAAACCAGGGAGACTCTTCTGCTTCAGGCCTGGCAAAGCAAGCAGCCAGCACCTCTGGACCTACCACACCTGCATCACAAACTCTGAACTCTCAAGCACAAAAACAAGTGGGGATGGTGACGAGCAGCCCTGCAACATCACAGACTGGACCTGGGATATGTATGAATACTAATTTCAGTCAGACACACCAGAGCCTTCTCAACAGTAATTCTGGTCACAGTTTAATGAACCAGCCTCAGCAAGGACAAGGGCAGGTAATGAATGGATCTCTTGGGGCAGCTGGAAGAGGAAGGGGAGCAGGAATGCAATATTCTGCCCCTGCCATGCAGGGGAATGCAGGCAGTGTGCTGGCAGAGACTTTAACCCAAGTATCTCCACAGATGGCTGGTCACACCGGGCTGAACACAGCACAGACAGGAGCAATGACTAAAGTATGTACATATCATTTCATATATTCTATTTGTTGCCTTTGTTTTTTCTCCATACAGGTGTTTAGAAAATGTAGTAAATTCTTTCCTGAACAAAACTAAAGAATGCACTTTCTGGAGTCTGTAGTTACCTGTTTCAGTCACCAGCGATATCGCGAAAGCAAGATAATTGAAACAGTATTTCTCATGTAATCAGGAATGAAAGCACTTGTTGAAAAACGGATCCTTGAAGTGAAAAGTTGGCTAGGATCTTAGCAGGGTGAATTAGAAAAGAGTAGCATAATCCTGCAAAAAGGAAGCAGATAATTACTTCTGTGCAGGATCTCACTTTAGCTGCCAGACAATATATTCTAAAGCAGTGTGAAAACTGTTAGAGAAAGATCTGTAGGTTGAAGGGAGAGGGGTAGCAATTGGTCCTCTCCTCAAGGACCGCTGTCAACAACTGGGCAGGGAATGTTTTTCAAATATAGAGGAACTGATCTGAAAACCTCAAATCTCACCTACGTTACTAAGCTAATGCAAACTCTGGGATAGGGAAGGGCAGTGTCTGGGCAAGAAGTCTTAATTCGGTGGCCATTGGAGATCAGGACAAGGGAATATATACACCTTGAAGTGTTGGCCGGTGTCCTGGGCACTGCTCTGGTCCCTGCTTGATATGGTCATTGCTTTTTAGTTCTTCATTTTCCAGGTGTGAGCTTAGAGAGGTGGTGTGATTGCTGCTCCTCCTGTCTTTCCTTTGGCCAGCAGTATGCCTCGTCTCTGGTCTGTGGTGCTTTGGTACAAATCCTTCCTGAAATTTGGCTGGCAAACCCACCGTGTTCTGATACAAAAAAGATAATTTTTTTTTATCTCTGATACTTTATCTATTCATACATCACTAGTCATTATTGTTGTAGTTTATTAACACGTAAATGTTAATTCGCTGATGTGTTAGGAACCATGGGGAAAAATTGCATTGCCTGATGTGAAAAGGTATGTCATCTTCTCTAAGAAATGCTGACATCATTGTGGAGTACCGTATAGTTAATTGTAATTTTTTAAAGTAAAAAACAAAACAAGTATTCTCTCTGCAGTGAAGGGGATCCCTTTGCTTGAGGCAGAGATGTTTGTGGTCTGAGGAGAGGTCATAGCATGTGAAAGTGGATATAGCTGTCTCCAGCCTCCAAATGCGCTAAATTTGTTGCGTGGAGCAAATTGGTCTGCACAGAAAGAAAATCAACTTATCTTTCATTTGTTTTTCTTTGAAATTTGTGGGAAGAGTGACAAGTTCTAATGAGCTGGCTTATTTCTATAAAGTTACGGCTATCAAGGCTCTTAAGAGTAGATTTTTTGTAGCCGCTATGCAGTTATGTGGTGAAACTGCTAATTTTCTATGGGGACTAACTCAAGTAGAATTACCCCAACGGGACTTGCCAAAGGTCTTCATCTGGTGGAGTATGTATGAACCTGTGATGTCTTGGTTTATTTTAAACAAACCCACCCCTGTTAAGGAATAGGCCAGCACTCAGACAATTTCCATTTTTCAAGGGCTTCAGTATTAGCCTGCAAATGCAGTTCTCCAGCTTGGGAAGGCGACCTGGACTTTCTCAGTTAGCATATGTTCAAGAAGTAAAGTAAAAGTTAATTTGGACAAGGAATATGTTGCAAAAGAACAGTGGAAGCATCCCTGTTATGCAAATCATTAGGTAGTCCTTGTCAGTAATGCTGTGCTTGTCACTGGTGATGCCTTTCCAAAAAATTAGAGCAAAATTAGTGCTTCTGGAAGTCCTTAGACACAAAGTTGTTTGTAGAAGCTGAAAAGCAAGGGCCATTTAGTGACAGTAATAAAATGGTGTCTCTGTGAAGGTGCTAGCACTTTAAACAGTTCTAAAAACTTGACAAACTTGGAAAAAAAAAAGAAAATTTAGTGGTTTCGAGGTCTTCGTCTCACGCTGAACAAGAGCATTGCATGTTGGTTTTTGGTTTGGGGTTTTTTGTTTGTTTGTGGGTGGGTTTTTTAAGTTTTTCTTTATGTCCTAATTTTCTCTTTGTAAAAAAAGAGCAAGTGAGCCCAGTATTTTGTTTCCATTTTGGAACAAATTACTTTCTGCCTGATTTTTCTCCTGACAAGCAAAAGCATTCTCCATTTTTGCCATTCTCTTCAATAGGCATTTGGGGATTGGTGTCCACTTCCAGTCTCTTCCCACCCCCAGTTTAGTGTCCTAATAGGATTATCAGCCATCATTGTGTATTAGCTTTTTCTCTTCTTGCTGTTCCAGTTGTGATGAAAGTTTTTAAGAAAAGTAAAGAAACGTTTCAGTGAGTTTCTGTTCTTTTGAAACTGCAGTTTCTGCTGAAGGATAATGTGGGTTAGTTTGTTTTTTCCCCTCCTGTTCCCTGATGTTTGCCGCTTAAAGCAAGTTAAAGACTAAATTTTAAGACTAAATTGCTTAAAATGTAGCTGCCATCAGGCTTGAAGAGCTGCATCAAGGCTGGAAGCAACATCTCTAGGCGGTGACTGTAGCACTGTATCCTAAGGGAAGGAAGGAGGTGTGAAATAGAAATGCAGGAAAAAAAAATCGAGAAGAACTTTTTAAACCAAGATTTTCTCATTATGTTTACAATAAATGATGTGCATCACTGATTAACCTCATTCAAGTATGGCTCAGAAGGCTGTTTTTCTCAATGTGGTGTGTTTACATGCAGTGTGTAGGCAATCATGACCCTTTATGGTTTGGGACCGGTTTTGTTGGGCAAGACCTTGCTTCCTTAATGGTTTGTTCTAATCCTTTTTTAGTAAATGACTGATCAAGGAAAGTCCATTGCTTTTTCTGTTTTTCTTTCTTGTGGTATGTTTTTGTAAGCATTCTTACTAGTAAGAGGAAAAAAAAAAGGGAAAAAAAAGATACTCAGAATCTGATCCCTTCACCTGCTCTCAGAAATAACTGGAATTTGTTTCATCTGGAGCATCATAAACCAATATTGTTAATTTTGAGCTGGACTTGCCATTATAGCAGCTCTTGAAAGAATGAAAAGTATTCCAGAAATGAGTATGGTAACTCAAACTCATAATTGTGTGCTTGATTAAGCCGAAGGCGGCGGATAAATCTTACCCCTAACCGATTGAAAAGAAATGAAAAATAGTGATTCTCAGTGTCAGAGGGCCGTAAGGTGCTGACTTGATCAAGACAAATGACATTGGTAGGGAAAGATTAAAGCAAAATACTTCCTCAATCTATAGAGACGTGAGCAAAGGATTTAGTAGATTTCATACGATCCTCCAGAAGAAGCAGCCTGTCAATACAAGTTAAAGAGTGGCTGTTAAAGCCATAGTTGTGTTTTCTTGGGAGTATATATCGTGTTCTTGACAGACTAGAATATTTTTGGAAATAGGGACTAGAGTAATGCCCGAGGAGGTTTTGTGAATTTCAAGATACAAGAACTTCCTGTAGCAAGGATTTGAATTCTTCATTGGCCATAGCTGTGCAGTTTGCATGTTCAGATTTATTTTCAGCTCCTACTTTGTGATTTTGACTTGTCTGAGATCCTCTGGAAACCTTTGAGGAAACCTCTCTTCTATGCCACTGTGTATGTATCTGCTCCCTTCTCTACCAGACCCCTTTCCTGTAACAATTTTGCTTGTAACTGTGGCATTGTAGTCCTGTTTCCTTGCACGACACTACAAAGATAGTTTTCGTTTGACTGAAGTTCTTCAAGAGATCTGCTTAAAAAAGCAGAAGGATTCTTCTTTGAACAATTATCGCTTGGGGAGGGGAGAGGAACAGATCATCTTGTCATTTCCAGTAGTGGCAGAATTGTCCTTTTGTGTTGCACTAACATTAAGTAAAGTCCATTAAGTCCAGAAAACGTGTTCAAACCATCTAGAAAATCTTTATAAACTAGACTTGTTTTTTAAGGTTGTCAGTTGTCAAACACTCTAAGCGATAGAAAAAAGCCAAGCCGGTGGTCTGGTGCTTCCATAGAAATGAGCACTCAGTTCCAAGCTTGCTCTGTGCCTAATACTCTCCTGTTGCTCTGAGAGTTCATCTTTTTCAAATGAGGGAGATGAAGCCTTCGTCTAGTTCGTTGTGGCTGGCAGCTGGAGCTTGAAGTTGTATTTCTGTAGGTTGTGGAGATGCATTCCCCTCCTTCTAATACTGCTATCAAAGCTTGTGGAAAATCAGAGGAAAATCTTGGGAAGTTCCCATTTATTTAGTATGGTTCTCAGACTTCCTTTTTGCTCTCCCTTAAGAGTTTTGGAGAGTAATTTGCCTATTTAGCGCTTCTGCTCTTTCCCTTAAGACGTAGTAAAGTCCCATTGAGGTGAGTAGGATTCTTGAGTGTTTTCTTTTTCATGTGTTTCCGAGGTGTAATGCCTCCTTATGCAATTCTGTAAAAGGAATTGGCTTTTCTTCAGTAACTTCAGAGCCGTATCACTCCAATAAAGCTGTGCTGGTACCCAGCAGCAGAAACTTGGGGAAAAAAATCCTGGAGTTGTGCGCGGCTGATGATCTGCGCAAGCCATTGGTTGTAACCTGCAAGTGAAACTGCACGTTGCCAGGGGGTTCCTTCCAAAGTGGTTTTCTCTACAGGACCAGTTAAACCCGCACAAGGTCAGTTTTCTTTCTGAAAGGTGCAGTTTAACGTGTTATTGGGCTCTGTATTCCCAGTAAAAGGATGTAATTGTTTGGTCAGATCTTAGTCTGAATCTATAAAGAAATCGGGAGAAAGTGGCTGTTTATTTTCATACCTTGTTATGATGATTACAGCATTATTAGGGTTTGTTTTTTTTTCTTTGTAAAATGCCTTTTCAAGATTGTAAATTTCAAAGTAACCTCATTCTACATATTTTGAAAACTCTAAAGGAAAATATTTGTATTGATATAAAATAGAACCTGCCTGGCAGGGAGAAACTGATAGAAAAGCTGTTCTGCCTGGCAGATCTTCCAATGGAGTATTTCAGGAAATGATCTGGTGGTAATGAGTTTAGATACAGAGTTCAAAGGGCTGCGTACGAGTGATGAGTGTTCCTTGTGCATTTATGAACTTAACTGGAAGTTGGTACCAGTAGTAGGATTGGCGCCAAAATCTTCCAGGTTGAAAATATCAATAACTGCAAAAATAGACTTAATATGCTGGATTTGTGTATACAAATTCAGAGCGATCTTTGCTTGCATCTGTATTGGGCTAATTAATTTGAATAGTGCATGTTTTCAACTTTGTTTTAGTCAAAATAGCCACACGTTGCAGTAGGAGAAATTTCAGATTAAAGAGGAGGAACTCTTACCAGAAGTGAACTGAAAACAGTAAAACCATTTTTTATGTCTACCAAGAGAATAACCAGTTGTCTCAGGTTTTTTGGTGTTTTTTTTTTTTTATTGTTGAGCTATAAAAGAACTGAATTCTGTTATTTGTTGTTTCTGGGCTGGGTGTATATATAATATATGTGCCTCTGACAAGCACATTCACAGTTTCGCTCCCTGTAGTTGTTCACTGAGTGGTGTTTTGGTGTTGGATGTTAGTTTGAGTAAATTTAATATGAGAACGAACAAATCCAAAGAGCAGAATTCTGATACAAGGCTTCAGTCATGTATGTAGGTGTGTTGCTCAACTCAGTGTTTTTGAGGAATCCGTACTAAGGAAAATTCGTGGTGAGAAAGAAATGAAGCAAACTATTTATTTAAGCAGATTCCCCAGTTGATATTGCAAAGTACCAGATTTAGATACGCTTGCTGATTGTGAATTAAGTCAGCCGAAGATCTTCTCATTCCTTTGCAGTTCTGTGTGTTTTAGCAAAACTGCTGGTGCTGTTTGTTTCTCTGGTGACTCTCAATCTGTCTGAATCTGCCTGAATTGCTTTAACATGACTTGCAGTTAATTTGCTTCTCATCCCTTAAGTTGTCCGAGGGAGGCTGCCAAGCTGACTGTCTCTTAGCAGACCATGCCTCTGGCAATCGCAAGTAGCCAGACCGAATTTTATTCCAAATAACGCTGCTTCCCAGTTTCAGGGGACTCTTAATAATATTACAGGCTTGACCGTAGTCACTTGGGTCTCTGTTGAATAACTATCACCAAAACAGCGTTTATTTTTTTTTTTTACTGAGAAGAGACATATGTGCTTTTATAATAATACAAACAGAAGAAGGATATAAATACATGGAAACACGTAACAGAAAAACTCACTGACTCGCAGTAAAATTTAAAATATCTGTAAGGCAGTTTTGTTTTGAAACATGACTGTGCAAAGTGGAACAGTGGAACTCCACAGATGAGTTCACTCTGATACACTGAAGAGATTTGGTGACTTACAAAGCTTGCTTACCACAACTATTACTCCTGGCACCTGAAATTGAGTTGTTTCCTATTTCTAGTACGTGAGTTAAATTTCATTTGCAGTTGTGCAATGTCATTGCAGATCTTTGAAGCGATAGTCACTTGGCTCCTATCAGCTACTTAAGCAGAGATCTGGGTTCAGTTTGGCTCTAGCCCTGCAAGGTAAATGCTGCAAGAAACGAGAGAGACGGGTTCCCGGGGCTTCCCCTCCTGCTTCCAACGCGGGCGGTTACAGAGTCCCTCTCTGTTCACTTGCCTTGGCTTAGACAAAAATTGAAATGTTTAAGGTATCTTTTCAGAGTAGAATCGTGCCATTATCTTCTACTGTGGTAATGCAACACAAACATTAAGGATTTTGTCATTAGCTCTAAACCATTTTGGTTACCGTCTTTTAATTCTTCAATTTTTATTGTTTTATTTCGAAGTAGTGTATCTGAAAGAAGGATTTGGAAGTGAATCTAATGGATCCACTGGGTTTGGTTTTGGGTTTTTTTTGGAAGCCACAGATTAAAAGCAAGATTTCCATCGTTACAGAAGGCTTATTAAAAAGACAAAATAAATTCCAAGTCCTTACTAACAAATGTGACTAAAATTATTTCTTTCTAGTTTTTAGGCTGTTTTCATGTACCTTCCTGCTGCTGTTTGTACTTTGGGGTGCTTTTTTAATACACAGGTAAAAAATAATTCAGATGTTGAGAGGAAAGAAAACCTGCCAACTTAAACGTTGGTGTGTAGAAGTTATGAAATGCCTGGTTACTTCTGTCAGAAGGAAATGTCTTTGTCGTAGTAATTTTCCTAATAGAGACCAATCATACCTACAGATACTATTGCATGGGAGCATTTCTGGTGACAAAACCTTTCAGCAAGTCTCAAAACTTCTCCTTACTTAAATTTAGTATTTGCATTTGGTAATGAGCTGTGATTACATCGGGAATCCTGTAATTGGAAGTACACAGAGAAATGTGTCAGAACACCTGGTGTTATGGTCTGAAAACTAAATGCTGGTGCTCTCTTTTCTTACAAAAAGAGGCAGTGCAGGAAACGTGGAAAATTACGTATAGCATGGTATACTGTGCCAGCCTACCTGAGGAGCGGCTCTGGAGTGGAGAAGCAGCGAGGGGCGGTGATTCTCCACCTGTGGCTGCCGCAAGTGAAAGTACAGATGGGACAGGTTCTACCCTCAGACAAAATACAACATTATGTTTGAAAGTTGCACTTTGGAATTTTGAAATCCCCTCACTTGGCTGGGGGCTTGAAATTTCAATGCAAGAGGCTACTCAGAGCATGCCCAAGTCTACTTTGTAGTGAGCAGGCTGTTTTTCACCTTTATTTAAAGATTAACTTTTAAAGTAGAAAGGATGTTTCCTTACACACTTTCCCCTGCATCTCAAAAAACCCTTCTGAATTCCTAGTGACACATTTGCTAGTTTACTTTGCAGGGCCCGGTACAAGTAATGGCAAAATATAATAGATGTTTTCCTTTATTTTGGTGGATGTTTGGAGGAAATGCCTGTTGTTTTTTGTTTGGAAGCCTAAGTCCATCTGTGTGGGTGGCATCGATAGACGGTTTGTTCCACCTTTCCCCATCAACCATGAATTGCACCCGCTCATTTCTCCTCCCCCCCCTCCTTCTTGCCACTACAGTAAAAAATATTTACTCCAGAAATTGCCCTGACTGGGGTGAGCTGTAGCATACTAAGTTTATTGTTTGTGTTTTAACTGTTTATATGTAATCCCAGCAAAGGTTTTAATTCTAAGACCAGAAATACTTTGTAGAACTGAGATTTAGATGAATGAGGACTTCAGATGATTTTTCAACTCCTGGTACTACAAGAACTCCCTCTAAGTAGCGTCTGGAAATGTTAATGCTTACACGATCTAAAGATGCTCAAGCCCCAGAGTGATAGTTGTATTCTTTGGGATATTAGGTACAAATCTGCTTTAGGTTTGGCAAATAAGAAGCATAATGTGCCATAAAAGGGGTTCAGTAGCGCCTTTGGTTTAGAATGAATCATAATGAAAATACAGCACATTAAATATAGGAACGTCCTTGCCAAAGTGTCTATGAAATAGACATTTGGAAGAGCGCAGTAAATAGATTATTTAGCAGTCCCTGAGAGATGCTGCTGTTTTGGGGCAGAAAGGTTTTGTGTTTTCAGAGGGACTGCAGCACAATCTGCCCTATCTGTGGGGTATTCTCTCCTTTTTTTTTAAGGGGATTTTTAAAAACAAACAAAACAAAACAAGTGCCCTTTGAAACTTTTGGCAGATTGACTAAATTAAATAACTGCCTTTACTATGGGAGGATCTTTGGACCCTGGAAGTAGAAAAGTGTCAGAACACCATGAGTTGAAGGTGGTAATTCACTCTTGGAAAGAGCTGTGTTTGTTTCCTGAGGCTGATGCTGGGCACCTTGGGTTAAAATACAATTTCTGAATAATACCGTGTGCAGGCTGCTTTAGTGAGAAGTGTGTGTTTAGGCCTGTTTTTTTCACACTGTTCAATTTTTGTTCAAAGACAACCAACCATCATACCTTCTTTAAAAACCTGTTGAGAAGCCTCTTGATAGTTTCACCTGAATTAAATCTTCGGGCAGAGCATGTTTCTACAGAAAGGCTGGAGATTTCAAGGTAGCTCTTCACGTCAGTGTGGTGCTTCAAAATAAACGTATTTGGCTCTTAAAGTTATTTAAAAATTATTTCAACAGTGTAAATTATTTATGTTTCTCCTTAGCTACTGTTAATGGCAGGCTATGGTATTTTTGCTAAGTGGTTGTTTTCAGCAAGCTATATTGATTTTATTTTTTTTCTTTTAATGTAACCTCTAGTGTAAATTTGTTTCGTGTCTATTTGATTCCCCCCCCCCCCCTTCCCCGTTCTGGATTGAAATAGAATAATTACATCTTTCAGAAACATAATCTCTCCCTTCAGTGTGGCTGCTTTTCCTTTAGGATTCATGTCTGCCAAGGAAAGGACATACTGTAAAGAAAGGAAATAGAGTCCTTCTTTTCGTTATATTTTTGAGACACCTTTCCTGTTGCTGTTTCTCTGTAGAACTTTTCCCCCACCTCTCGTAATGTATCTTCTGGGAGAAAAATGGGAAAGAATCTCTTTAAATAGTGCTACTGTTTTTCTTACCAACCCAGTTTATTCCTTACAATACTAAATTTTTGGAGCATGACGTGCTCTCCTTTTGCTTGGCCATCTCCGGCCAACTATAGGAGCTGCTGAGGTGCTGGCAGACACATCTGTAAATTATTTTGTGGCCTGTTGGGTCCAGCTCGAAAGGCTCCTATTTAGATACAGAAAGTAAAGGAAGAAGCACAGACTGTATTAAGATTTGCTTTTGGTTTAGAAACCTGCATTTAGCTTAATGGTGATGAAGTATAGCAATTGGGGGAGGACAGGGATATTTGAGTGTCTTTCAAGACTCTTTTTAAGTCTGTTCAATTACTGTTTGTGGCCAAACTAGATGTTCTTGATGAAATAAACCTTTGAAACGTCTTTAGTTAATTGTGCGGTTCAGGTTAACTTTCTGTTCTTACGGAGTAAGAATAGTTCTTGTTTATCTGAGGAGAGCGACTTTTTCTGCTTGGCACTCATAGATGCTCTTGAAGCAATTGGAACACATTGATCAGTTGCGGCTAATTATCCATTAGAGCTTTGAAGATTTTATTTGCAGAGGTTACACTCATTACAGAGTAAGCCTTCTGAGCTTTATTTTTGATTTGTAAGTACAACAGTGATGCTTAGTGCAGAAATGACTTTGATTCTTACTGTAGTATATTCCGTTGTATCAGCCCTCTGGCTTGTGCAGAATTTCGGAGACATTTTCTTTCTTTAGGCATATTTTTTTTTTCCCCCCTGGAAAAGGTTAATTTCTAGTTAAATGTATTAAAAGAGTTTGTTCTCTATATATTCAGTCGCTTGTAAAGAGCGTTTTCCCACGAATTTCAGTCTTCTGTATTTCAGTAATTATGTGGAAACGTTTGTACGTTTTTTTAAGTGGTCTTGTTGCCTTGGAATTACTTAAATTTGTCTTTGACCTCCGTGAAGTGCTTGGAAGAGGTTTTCAAATCTTATTACAAGTGGTAATAAAACACCTGCCTTCCTCTTAATGGGATTTTAAAAATTTTATTTCTAGCTTTACACAATCTTTCCTCCTGTAATAAAGGATGAAGTAAATTACAATTATTCCTGGGCATCTGAGTGTTTTTCTTTGAGTTAGTTTACTCCTGAAGAGCCAGGCACTCTAAATGCTTCATGAATCTGTTGGGGTGGGCTTTTGTTAGAACAGTGAGATTAAAGAGGTGGGAGAGTGGAGACTTCCAGCACAAGACGGGCTTCCTCTGAATGCTGCTAACCAGATCATAATTTAATTCTCAAAACTGATTCTTGAAATGTTAGTTTTTTAAGGCATTCTTGTTACTCACTGATTTTAAAAGTGATTATTTTTAAATTAGGGTTTTTTTTGTCAAGTTGCCCAAACTGCAGATTGGTTTAGGTGAGGAGCTCTCACCTCCACTGGGATAATGGGATTGCCACCATTCTTGCACTGAAACTGAATTCACTTTTTTTTTTTTGGTAACGCCACTGGCTTTCTGCCATAAAATGATTAATCTTTTCCTTGCTTCTCCATCTGTCCCTCTGGCATATACATACCGAGCACCATGGTGACTTTCTTTTGGAACACATTACTATAGGATGAAATAGTAATTAGTGGAGACTTAACTTTTTTTTTGTCAGTAAACAGATAGAAGATGATGCCAACATAGTAAAGAAAGCCTGTCTTTTCCCACTTCACAAATGAACATAAATTCCCAATGGACCTGTCTTTTACGCTTCTCTGAGAGCCTTAATCGGTCAGGTGGACCTTGCTTCGTGTCAGAGATTTGTGTTTCATACCAGAGGGAGATAAGAGTCCAAAGTGCGAAGTCCTCGGCGTGTGCCTGGCTGGAGAAGCTGCTCTTTCGTACTGAGCCTGGATCCGAGTGGTGGCAACGGCACACGGCAACCGAGGGGGGATTAACTCCAGGTGGTTGGTGCCAGATCACAATAGCTCTGGAACTCCTGTGTGTTCCACTCATCTGGGAACCGGTGGTGAAGTGGTGCAGATGGCAGAGCACAGGTCTCCATCTCTTGTTGAGTTACCACGCGGGAAAGCAGAAATAAGCCTTTTGAAAGCAGTTCTGTCCCCTTTCACTGCTAATTACTAACAGTATTAAAAGCAGCTGAATTGTCCATTGGTCTGAATTTCTGATGTTCCTCCATTACTTAGAACAGATCTACTCTTGCACTCATGGTACTTTGTATACTTTAATTGATAACTCCCCAGCATCTGAGAAACCTGACTGCTCAATTTCCTTGTCTTGAGAGAAAGAAAAATCAAAAGGAAGAAAGTTAGAATTCTTTAAACCAAGCAAGGTGGCACGTTTCTTGGTAGCAAAGACATTTCAATGGATGGGAAGAGAGAAGAGGGACAAAATACCGAGCTTTTTAACCAAGTTGTATGTTGAAAGCCCGGAATTGAAGTAGGTGTAGTAATTTGACAGGTCATTTGAAGGCTTAGGCCAATAATAGAGTATTAAGTTGGCTGGTTGTGGTGAGGCCCATAGAAGAGGAAACTAAAGATTTGCGTGGCTTGGTGGCAGCAAGTACAGAAGAAGTTTTGAATCATTCCTGTCCTGTAGTGACTTAGGACAGTGATAGCTTGGAGACAGGAGCAGTAAACCATTTCTGTATATTATATATGTTATATACCATTATATTTCTGTATACCAAATCATTCTGTTCATGCGAACCCAGAGGATGCTTCTTGGATCTGTGGGTCGTAGTGGGAAGTGCAGAATTTCCATTTCGTGCCAGCTTGCTCTTTTTATTGGGGGGGGTGGGGAAAAGAGAGATAGAGAAGTGTCCCCAACATGTCAGTGTAGTAATGGGGGATTTTGCGTGAAGCATGTGAGATGCTGATTAGCAGTAGCTCTAGAAAGGTTGGGTTATTTACATTGCTCTGTCAACCTACGCCTGTTGTTTATGGTATAACTCAAAAGTTACAGCTCAGCCATTCAGAAAAGTGAATTTTGAATGGAGGAACTAGTTACTGTCTCCTCAGCATTCGGCATGTTATTTCACACTGGGTTGTTTCAGTGATACAACAGGAGGAAGTAGGGGGAATGTCCTTCCTTGCAAATACAAGGGATTTAGAAGAAAGCAGTAGTGAGTGACAAATGTTTCTTAGAAGAGCATCACGTACTGTTGAGCAGGCAAGCTCTCGTGTATGCAAGTCTTCAACACCACTGTTAGTTTGTGAAGATCTGGCCTTTTATCAAAGCAGATCATCTCTAGTATGTCTCTGCTCTCTCCTTAATTGACATGCATGTTCTGTTCTCTGAAATAATTTAAATTATTAATCTGGGGCTTACAGTTAAATTGATTTTAGCTTTTGTACCATAGATTTAGGTCCAGAATAACAAAAGGATAGTGGTGGCTCACTGAAAGGCTGTCTTTGCATCTTCCTCCTACAACAATTTTGTCAGATTCCAAGGTATGGGAACGGTTTGGTGGGAAAAAAGGCTCTGCCCTTCCTATTTTTCTATTGTCAAAACAGATCCGAGAGTGCCATAAGCAGTAGCTTGGCTGTGTATCCTCACACTGCCGCTCTGGAAGCTGCAGTTCTTCACCGCACCCCTCCCCAAGGGTCTTCTAAGCCATTTCCGATCGTGCTTTCAGCTCCCTCCCGTGTCCTCAGATAATCTTCCCGAGGTGCTGACAGGACAAGGCTGGCAATAACGGGGGCTGGTGGATACGCTGGCTGCTGTGAAACGCGGTGGGGAATGGCAGAGGTCTTTGTGCCTTTTCTTCCTGGAGATGTTAATCCGAGTGTCATAATCTGCTCCTCTGTCTCTCTACTCAGCAATCTTAGGAACTTAATTATCTGTGAGAGCTTTAACACACAAAAAAAAAAAAAAGGTCAAATTGACCAGTGATTTCCAAAGTGATTAGAGAAAAATTGATTTGAGGAAAGGGGGAGGAGATGGGACAGTGATTGTGACAGCACTGTTGCTCAAGCCCTGTTTCCTTAGGATACCTGCCTAACACCACAACTGGTTTTGTGATCCTGCAATCAGCGTCTGTCTGAAGAGGCAATTTAATTGCTGCTGGATCGAGTGAATGAATGAAATTCTGCCTTGCAGCCCACCCTGTCTCCAATCTCGTGTCGTTAGGAGAGCAATCAGCTGAAGTTGCTCTGAGCCACGCTCAGTCTAACACGGTTCCGCAGCGCAGAGGGGGACACAATAGTTTGATGCAGTTTTTGGCTCCTGTTCTGCACCTCTGCCTGCCTGGACTTTGAGACTTGTCTCTGGGTTTGGTTAATGGGCTTGGCAGCTTGGTCAAGGTCTTAGATCATTTTTGTTTCCTGAGATAACTTTTCCTTCTCACCTTTCTGTGTTGCCTCTTGACAAGCAGAAGAGAACTTGTAATTCCCTTTCTATTATTAGGTTCCATTTTATGAAGAATTAAGCACGTGAAAATGACAGTGATACCAAGTCAGACATGATACCTCTGATTATAGGCTGTATGGCTTTTGTGAATTAATTCCTGTTGATTAGAAGCACACACTATTTAGATAAAAGATTAGATTAAGAATTTCAGTGGTATTTGGTCACTTAAATTTTTTAATAGTTTTTACTTTGAAACTAGAGAACTTCAGCTCTTACCTGTTGATACATTTTTGCTAAATAGAAAATACTCGTGTTACAACATTTCTGTTCCCAAAGTTGGTACTTTAGGATCACTTCAGTCCTTGCCTCAGTAAGATAAGCACATTAATAAGCTTAAATAGTAAGCTAAATAAATTAGGCCGTTAGATTGCAATTAGATTGTCTGTTGTAGCCATCGTGCCTTTTAGTCCTTTAAATAGCTCTTGAGGCCTCTCTGAATCCTGTCAGTTTTACGTACTGTTCATGAAGAACTAACGCGGGGTGATCATCACCGTTACAGTAGTATTCACATCAAGCCAAACGCACAAAGATGTCGCTTTACGCTTACCCTGTCGCCCTCTCCTACCTCCCGTCATACTGAGAGCTCACATTTGTTGTTCAAGCACTTTGCAGATTCACAGCTTTCGAAGCCCAGCCAAGCTCGTCTAGTCTGCTTCCTTTCTTTCTAGGACTGTTTTCTAGTTAAAAATCTAGTAGGTACTGAATTGAATATTAATGATAACTATTTTTAGTTTACAGGATTGGATCATAATCAGATTACTTCAGCCAGGCTTATTTTCCCCTGAACCCATGCTGCTTTGAGTTGATTCCTGTATCAACCTTTCCTTTTTTCTTCTTTTTTTCTTTTTCTCCTGTCAGGCTAGTCCACATCTGGTGCTGTTGGTTTGTTTTGGTTTTAAATACTTGGCCAGAATAACCTTCTTCCATTTTTGTACAGAAGCGTCAGCGCTTCAAAACTTAACGAAAAACAACATTTAAGTTAAAGATGAGGATTGCGGGTTTTTTTCTGGACTAATCAGTCTGGACCAACTAATTTAAAAAAAAAAAAAAAATCCTAGTATTAACTTTCTGTAGGCAGCGGGGGTGCAAGATGGAAAACCAGGAGTGTTGTCAGAGGTAGGTGCTGCTCCTTGGCTTCTGCCTGCGAATGAGGGTGGTTTCTCTCTTGCAGGAAAAGTGACACTGAGCTCAGCCTGTCCTGCCAGACCTTTTATTAAGTTTGGAAAGTGAAAAGCAGGTTGAGGCAGATGGAGGATGAGTTTCCCAAAGGAAAAGGGGTAGCGAGGAGCAGGAGTGTGTCCGGTCTGTGGTTTATGACGACATATTGGAGGGGAAGCTCAAAAAGGGATTGTGGATAGGAAATGGCGTGCGTGTAACGGTGAATGGTTTTGCAGCATGTTGTATTGGTTGTGTGTCCTGGGAGCCGCAGAGGAATATGTGGTAATGAAGTAACTCTGACTGCTTCAATGAGAGGACTGGCTGTAGTGGCAAAGGTGAGGGGACAGTTAATAAAAACTTGGAGTTGGGAGGAAAGTTCAGGGTTTATTTATGGCCCAGATGCTTTGTGTGCAAAGAGGGAGTAGCTCCCTGATGCTGGGCTAGAGGAAGAAGTACTGTGGGATGTCAGCAGTGACAAAGAAGGGAGGAAAAAAGT
Organism: Limnodromus scolopaceus; assembly: GCA_028565335.1. Taxonomy (NCBI): domain Eukaryota; kingdom Metazoa; phylum Chordata; class Aves; order Charadriiformes; family Scolopacidae; genus Limnodromus; species Limnodromus scolopaceus. The sequence continues at coordinate 16,501,787 of JAOXNO010000070.1, read as the reverse complement.
AAGCTTTAAAAATGGAAGAAAATCTTCATGTGGAGATCCAGACAGGTATCTTTTAGATTAGATTGGTGAACTTCTCATTTTTGTCATATCAACTCTAAGTCGCGCCATCAGATGAGGGATATAGATTTGGTCCCAGACTTGATCTATAATATCTATGAAACTCCAGGAACTAGAGGAAATTGAATTGCTGTTCTGCTCTGAAAACAACTAAAAAGCAAACCAAAGAGAAGTATCTCCCTCACCTGCTGCTCAAAACATGGCAGTGGGGATGGCTTGTGTAGTCCAAGGCAGCTAAACAAAGGTTTTAAGTTTGTTTTTTTTCAGCTCAGAAGTTTGTACATTCCTGGACTTGTGAGAGTAGAGCGAAATACCCTGTTTCCTATCCACGCTCAGTAATAGATTCCAGTATCTTAGAGAGTTGCCATAGTGATAAAAAAGGGAACAGAACCTGCTTCTCTTTCTGGGATGGCAGAATTATTGAATTAAATGCATCTTTTCCATTAAAGAAGAGTAGCATTATCATATTTCTAAGAACTGTTTTAGAGTAGAAATAACGTGTTTAAGCTGGTGTCCTGCGTTAATCCTGTTACTTCTTCAGGAACTTCTAGCCTTGGCTTGCGGTTCTGTGCTGGGGAGGGGGGGAGTTATAGCACCCCTGCATCTCCCCCATTGCAGTTGATGGAACTGCTGCCTAGAAAACACTTTGCTTGTGGAAAAGTCTACTTTACTCCATCAGAAGTCTCTGCAATTGTGACCACAGGAAAGAAGCAGGAGTTGCACAAAATTGTAACCCAGAAACACGAGTGTAAAATGTGAGTAGCCAGAAGAGCAGGTGGGATGAAAGGAGCCACCCCGAGATCGGGTGCAGAGAACGTGGCCTGTGGAAACTGGTGGTTGCATCAGGCAGAGAAGAAAGGAGATGAGCTGATAGAGAGGAAAAGACAACAGGGGAGGGGGATCGTCCTTGAGCTTAGAACGAAATAGGAGTGAACCAGAATATAACCCAGGTTTCCAGAGAGGAGATTTCTGCTTTTGTGGTAAGAAGCACACTGGCCACCACGCTGATATGTTGAAGCTTGAGTAGCCGGTGATACAGATCTGTGCCCATTCGTTGCAGCTGGAAAAAGAAACAACTCACACTGGGTTGCTTTTTTGCTTTCATTCCTTTCAGGAAAGTAGATTTAACAAACTTTAAGCAAAATACAGGTCTTTGTGATGGCTCAGAGTCCCATGTGAAAGTGACCATTCTTACCAGGTTGCTAACTCCCACGTTCTTGCTGGTTTATCTTCTTTGATGACTTGTAATTACCTAGTAGTCTTCCCCTGAAGTACTTAATTTGGGATCAGAGTTCTGTTTCAGAAATATAAAAACAAAGGTCTTCTGAGTATCTGCCTTTCCCCCACCTGCCCCCTCATTTCACACAGGAAGAAACCTGGGGGCAGAGGCAGGAGCCGCAGCGCTTGAGCCTTCTGACTCGTTTGCTTGGGAGCCGCTGGTTTCAGTTTGCAGAATGAATAAGCGGTGTAAAATCTTTACTGTGTATATGCTCAGTCATCTCATTATATTTGCCAGTTGTTTTTTGAGATTCCAATTAGTGGTGTAGATAAAGTTTTACGGAAGGTCACCTGATCTTAATGTTCAGATAATTAACCGGCATTTCCCGGTTGATGCACACTCGGACGCCTTTCGGTGTTGTATTTGCAGGGGATCTGCCTGGTCTTTCCTTTCCTTCCTCCTCCCATGTGTTGCCTTCCCGGTGGTGAGGAGCTGTCGGTGGTTGGCTTTGCTGGAGTCCCTCCCTGGCTGCGCTGGCTGGAGGTGGACGCTGCCAGAATTAACGCCGAGCTGCTCCTCGGGTTCCCAGTAACGTCTCTGAAACGCTCCCAGTCTTAATGGTGTTTGGCCTCGGGTTCTGCCTTTAAAACTCCTCGTCGATCCCAGCCTTGGGTGAAAACTGTTATAAATAGCGAAGAGTTGGGCAGAGCAGTTCCTGTGCTGTGTTGTGCACTTCTGGTCTCTGGAAATCACACTCCTGCTAATAAGCTTAGCTCCTCCGAGGCAAAACTGAGTTTAAAAAAAACCCTGGAATTGTGAACATCTGTGAGCTTTAATAGGCTCATCTTGTGTATGGTCCCTCCTGGCTTTGGTCTCCATATTTACTTCAGGGATCGCCAGATAAGAAAGAAAAGTCTTTCCACCTTTTCAGATTTTTTTTAATGGGTTGTGGTTGTTTTTTTTTTTAAGGTGGACTTCAAACAAAAAAAAAAAGTCTTTGGCAATTTGTTTCAGTGGCAGTAATTTGCAAAGATGAAGAGTAGGTTAAAGGGCATGTCTAATGTTTTACAATATTAGCAAGCTATCTGCCTTTTTTTTTTTTTTTTTTTTAAATAAAAAAAGGGGTAGACTGATGTAACTCTTTAGCCTTAGGTTCCTTTCACTGAGTGAAGCGCAGCTTTGGGCATTGAAATACCACCTGGCGAGAGCAGGTTTAAAAAAATACAAGGTTTCAAATAGAAGCTGCTTTGCTTCCAGCTTGATTTCAAAGCACAGCAAGGCATTTCTTAAAATTTCAATCAAGTGTATTACTTGATGACCACCTACAAAAGGAAAAATTATCCTCGTATTAAGCTCTCAGTTTGGAAGACTTGAAAGGTTTCCTTTGTTGTTGTACTGAGTTGTAATATGTTTAATAACAAGATCTATTGAAAAGGAAATATTAAAATATGATAAACTAACTACGTGGTACCTGTTAGAATTGCAGTTCCTTGGTGCTTTAGGGATGTTCTCATGCTTTAAAATTTCAACAAACTTAAATTTTCTCTTCTTTTTCTTTTGAGACTGAAATACTCGTAATATTTTTTTCTAAAAAAATTATTTTTAAACATTTTTCCTTTGAGAAAAAGTAATCTTTCCTGATAATAAGATGAAGAACACATCTCCTTTTCTTTTGGAGCAAGAATTTAAATTTGGTGTAAAATATGCTTAGCGTTCTCACTGCCTAAAGAAAATCTCTCTTCTGCTTTTTGAAAATTTGGCTGTGTTTTAAGGTTCTGCCAGAGGCTTATACCCTTAGGCTGCGCAAAGCTCGGCACATCCGTGTTGGGCAGCTTTGTTTGTACCGAGTCCTTTCCGTCTCCTCCCTGGTGGCTGAATGTGCTCCATCCTTGAGCTGTGAGGTCTAAGGAGGACTTTGCAGAGCTGTGGAAATAGATTCATGTGTTTGCAGCATTTCTCTCTCCCAGTTTGGGCTCACCGCTGTGCTTTCCCAGTGGTGGTGGTGGCTGTAGGGCCCGTAGGAAGTCGTAGCACAGTGGTGGTTGCCAGAATAGTCAATATATTATTCAATTTAACAAAACTCCACCAAACCTGCAAGCGAGTTCAAAGACAACTTGAAGGACCGTGTCCTTCTGCAGACAAATGAAGTTGGGGATTTAGACACAAGGGAAAACTGAATAACAGCCAAACAGCTCATGTTGCTATTTCTGGCCTCTGAAAGGTTTAAATAGTCGGTCATAGGCTGCTTTCTTAGAATCTCACTTTTAGATTCTGAGGTTTTCTTCACTGTTAATCTGATGGACCATCATGTTATTAATGACTAGCTGTAGATATCTCATGATCCTGTCTCGTACCTCCTCTGAAGTAGTGGGCTAAGATGAGTGTGTGAGTTTATTAAATATTTCACTATTAGTTCTTCAGGGGAAAGCTGTCGGAATACACATTATAATAACTAATAATTAAAAGCCCTGATTTCTTTGAACATACAGTCCTAAAAACCAAACAGAAATATAGAAAATAAAATCCTTGGTATTTGTGCAATGTAATAGTAGCCAGTACCATTTTTCATTAAAAGCTGTCTTAATTACTAAGCTTTTAATGCTATTAAGCAATTGGGGGTTTTTGGTCTCATATGCTGTTTGAATTATTCAGTGTTATGCTGGAACACACATACATGGTAACCTCTTACTTTGTCCAAGTAACAGCTTTTCTCTTTTTTTAATGTGTGTATAGTGGGTCAGATTCTTCTGTGAAAGATACAGCGTTTTGTCCAGTGGAAAAAGGCCGGAATCTGGCAGCGCCACTCTGCAGGGGACAGGTTAAGGGAGTATGTTCTAATGTAAAGCTGCTTCGAGTGCGGCTGGGCCAGCTCTCTGAAACCCCAGCGTACAAAGTACACACTGACAAGAGGACGAGGCACAGTCAAATTGTGTTTATTGGACTCTGCCCCGACGTAATTTAGTGCTCTTAACCAGTGCTTCATCAACTGGTCGTTCAGTCCGATTCCTGTAAGCACGGAAAAGCAACCACCGAGCAATTAGGAGGCTGTTCCACTGATAAGCTGACGTGTGCGGTCCCTCTTCCAGCCGCGAGAATAGTCCTCTAGAATCCCTGCTGGTAAGGGAAGTGAAAGGAGCAGGACCATGGAAAACCAGTGTGTTGTGTAAGGAAGGGCTGGAGAGGTCAAAGGAAGGGGAAAATAGGATTGAATATTTCAAATAAAGACTTACTCAGTGGTTGGTTTGATATTTAAGACATTCTGACAGGTGATAAAGTCGTCAAGAAATCCTCCCAGCGTGGGGCAGGGGGGAGCACAAACATGATCTGTCAACTTTTATTTCCACTTTTCTGGAGGGAGGAAGGAGGGTCCTACTCTTAGTCGTTCTCTTTGAAAGAAGTAAATTCCTGCTAAAATTTCTGTTCGGGACCTTTTATCCAGAGTAATATTAACTGGCTCAAGAAACAGAGATTTCACCACTTCTCTTGCGAGATTGTTCTTGAGGCGAGATGGCTTTTTGGATAGACAATGTTCTCTTTACTTTTTTGGGGACAGTCGTATTTCCGCTTGCTATTCCTAAGGAGTTTTGGGGGTGTAATTTGTCAAGGGTGTCAGCCTTAGATGTCCTTTTGTTCAGACATTTTTCCTCAAGTACCAAAACATAAGTAGATAAGCATTTGCTAGATGCCTCTATATATCTCACCCCCTCTATTTCTAGCCTATGTACAAAGTCCTGCTTTCTGCACAGAATGCACAAAGTATTACAGGATTTGGGGTTTGGTTTTTGGAATTTTGTGCGGTGTTGGGAAAAGTAATTTCTGTTTATGCAGCTTAGGAAGAATAATCTTGTTTTCTCCTTTGCGTTTGCACAATGATTTTGTAAGTTAAGTTGCAAGACTTCGGGCACACACAGTTGTGTAAATTTGTAAAATAGTTTTTAAGAATTTAGATTTGATTAAAGTTGTGAAATTGAGCGTTTAATATTGAGCAACTTAAAGTGGAATTTGGTCTCTGTCAATGCAAAGGTGGATATTTGACATGTTTTCTCTTTTTTTTCTTTTTTTTTTTTTTTTAAATGTCCCTTTGGAATCAAGGAAATAATAACAATTTCATTTATTCTTTTTCCAGATGGGAATGGCAGGTAACACTAGTCCCTTTGGGCAGCCTTTCAGTCAAACTGGAGGGCAGCAGATGGGAGCTACAGGAGTGAATCCTCAGTTACCGAACAAGCCAGGCATGGCGAATAGTTTGTCTCCCTTTCCTGCCGACATCAAGAGTACTCCCGTCACCAGTGTGCCAAATATGGTGAGTTCTGCCTGCCCGTTCCCCTTATTCCTTATGTCTTGATGGTGTATTTTAAATTCCTGGGTGATATGGCTTCTGCAACGTGAGTGGACAAATACTCCCTGGTCGTTTAAACATCAGATTTGCCCTATGATTCCTCAGACCACTCTGCAGTGTATGTTTTTATGCAGTAATTTTAACTTTCTAAGCAATCACAGCATTTTGTGATAAGGATTGCATTAAAGCCTTTCATTTTTGTCTGGTACGTTTAGTTCCAAACCAAAGATGAAAATGTCTTCTCTGTAAGTGCTGTTTGTAGGTTTAAATTCCTAATTCAATTAGAATGTGTTGGATACATCATCAAATTCCTGAAACTAAATAGTACCTTTCATGTCCTTTGGATCTAATACAGTAAACACACCACAGCCTTCGCACTTCATATTGTGCGTGATTTGCAGCTTACAAGTTTATGAGAATAGTTCTTATTAGGACACCTTGCCCAAGTCTGTAGTATTCTGTTTACTAGAGTTTTCTTTATAAAGTGAGATTAAATATTCCCATTTGTCTCAGTACCTCTGCGTATTAATCAAACTGCTTGTGTCGTTTCTATGGAAACTCCAGCTTGTTGCATGTTATATTCTTATACATGATAGCAGTTACTATAGAAACTTGTCAAACCTTCCATAAGATGCAAATTGCTTATTTTTTAGTTTAACTTGAAAACCAGCTATTTTTTGGCACAAGTAATGCTTGTCCTTCCATCAGTGAGTTTACTACCTGCCTATCACTAACAGGGCTATATGTGAGAGGGAACGGGATGTAATAAACTTCCTCTTTTCTTCTGATTTTAGAGGGAGGGAAACTAATTTTGTTTTAGTTACACTGTGAAATCTGAAATTCATTTGTCATTTACTGCTTATGATTATGGAAAGGAGCTGGTGACTAGGATTAAGACCATATTCAGAATACCACTTGCACTCATGCAGAATATTTATAAAAGACAATTTGCTGCATGACTATTCAAAAGGGTTTTTTTAAATACTTTTAAGTTTGGATCAGGTGTAAAGCAAATGAATTATTGCTCTGATTCTGCAAATCTGATCAAAGTGGATTCGTCTCGGGGACTGGCTGATTCTGAAGCCTGATTTTGTCCATTTAAATGTCAGGTTTTGGGAAGCCTAAATCTTAGTGTACTCGCTTACTAGTATAGGATGTAATGGCAGATAATTCAGGTGGAATACGAAAGGTGTTTTCCGTCAAGGCTTGTCTGGTGGGGGAGGAAATAAAAGAAAAAACTTTCAGTTTCCTTTCTCCCATCTTGTCCAAGAGACAGAGGAAAAGTAAGGGAAAGTTACTTTCCCAGTGCTGTCAACTGCAGTTTCTTTAAAATGTGAAAAATACGAGTTGTCTCCTGAGAGGACAATCAAAACCATCTTTCTTTGTTTCTCAAGTGTCAAAAGCTTCATATGTCCAATATATCTTTTTCTCCCTCAAGGCAATAGGGAGAGTATTAACCATTTCAGCCAATAGACGTGGGTACCTTCAAGCCAAAAGGTCTGAGCCCTGCTCATGGATCATACAGTGGTTAGAGTTTGATTGCGATCTTGGTGGGGGTGGAGCTTTCATCTTTAAAAACTGAAGTTTCCATCTGAACATTTTTACTGCAAAGCCAAGAATTTTAAAGGAAACATCATACTTGTTAAATTTTAACCTTTACTTGGCAGCAGTGAGTAAGGCAGTGTAATTATTTGGTAATATTACATACGTGGCCATATGCTATTCCTTCCACAGGGACTTTGCTTTATTCGGTGTACAATATGAACGGTGCCCTCTAAAAGAGCACATAGTCAACATTTTGTCCTATTTTTTCTGCTCAGTGTGTAGCCCTGGGCCTTCTTGACTGTATGTAGTAATACATTTCACTCAGCCAGCCCTTTCCCAACGGTCTTTTCCGTGGCAGTCGTCACTGGAGTGGGCACATACTTTGGATTAGTTAATTTTCACAGTGCCTTTCTGAGATAAAGATGCCCCAGTTTTAAACGTGAGGCCGAGAGGCACAAAAAGAGTAAGACTGGAAGAATCTGCTGACTCTGAACTTGAGGTTTTGTAGGCTCTGGCTTGCTAAAGACTTCCTCATTTCATGTGTTAAGGCAGGATCTAAGGGTAAAATACCATTCACATGGGTTGGATGTGAGCTCCCACAACTTGTGGAAGTGATGTCCGTGTCTCACATTGGGCAACTAAAATATGACCCAAATGACACTTGTGAAAAGTTGCTTGTGAGAGAGGCAGCTCCGCCGAGCGGAGTTGCGGTGTTGGAACCATTACGCCGTGCTTTCTTGCTGCAATCCCATTGCCATTTGCTATGGCCCAGGATGCTTTAGGACCCTGAAGATGGGGGTTTGATTTAATGTATTTGGCCTTGTGCGTGGTCTGTCCTGTCTTCTGGAGGAGGCAGTAGTGAAGTGGAAAAGGGTAAAGCATTATGTTACCATCTATCAAAAACGAACCTATGGAGGATCGGTTCAACCTCCGTCTACTACAGCAAGTGAAAGACCAGCTACCTCGTTCTAAAAAGACCCCCCAGGGTTTTTTGTGAGATGATTGGAACCACATATCATGCTAAACCAGCTCTCTATACTGCCTGTATCTTAAAGGGTCCCAAAAGTACTAATCCACGTGAGAAACAAACCCATGTGAATGAAAACGTTGGTACTGTGTGGCATCTCTGAGGCAGGAAACCAGATTTCAGCATGATGTTAAACACCTTGGTTACCACTAAGAATATCTAAATAAGAGAAGAGAAAATAAAGGTGAAGCTGTTGTCTTAAGACCTTTCGGTGCTGAAAAGCAAAACATTTAAGACATTTTCTAAATACTCCTTTCAGTCTTTTGCCTTTCTCTGTAACCTTACGTGTTGCACTGCAAAAGTAAAGCAGAAGATGAGTATGTTTCTTACCCCATGTTATTCTAAGCATCATTATATGTGGCACCCCTGTCCCAAACACTAGCCAGGGGTTTTCCCGCTGCCAGGCACAACTCTCACGCTGGCAGCCAGGATAAGTCTCTGCTGCAGCAGTGAATGGTTTTTATTAATCCAAATTCAGGCTGCCACTCTCCTAAGAACAACACACTCTCTCTTCCCCCTTGCTTCCCAAATGAAGTTGTTCTCGGAAGCGTTAGTGCATCTTCCAGCCCTCGTTCCAAGCGTGACCTTACACCCTGAGAAGCACATTCTGCTTAATCTCTTTAATTAGGAAAGAAGTAACAAACCTTATGGTATTAATATGATTAAAAGGTCAGCATTAAGGTATTAATTTTCAGTGTCAGCCAGATGGATTGATTTTTTTTGTTTGTTTTGTTCCCTGTCTATGGATCAGAACAAAATATATTAGCTTTTGCTTAGTATGACTCTTAGAGAATATGATCAGTTTTCCTTGCAGAGTGGGCAGCTTGAAATCTTGAGCGACTGACTTGTTTCCAAAAGAAGGATGTTGTGACGTTGTTGGAAGTTTCGGTGACACACTTCCGAGATTCAGTGTCACTCCAGTTGTTGGATGCAGGATTGGCAGTACTGTGCTGCGGTGAGATCATGCACAATCTCTGGGCTGTGGAAGGGAGCTGTGCTCTGCGCTTTGGCGCTCAGCGCAGTGTGTGACCTGTACGGGAGCCAGGAGCCTCTGGTTTTCCCAGTACCCGGACTCTGGGATGTGCTGTTGATGGCGAGGAACCCCGTTAGACGTTTCCATCAAACTTAGTGAAGCTTTGCAGTGTCTGCAGTACTACATATTCCAGAGGTGGTGATGAATGCTTTTGTCATGGACGTACCAGTAAATCTGGTATTTCTACATGGGTTAGGAGCACCATGTGTGAAGTTTGGCTCCCAGGCACCAGCTTGGTTTCACAGTTATCCTTATGACCAGCAGATGGAGTTGAGAGAATAGTGCTTTTTGGAAGCAAAGGAAATTGTTTCTTCTCAGTTCTTTTGACTTGGAATTGGAGCAGCACATCTTCTCTTGCGTTTTTTTCCCGATCTCTTATTAAACTACATCTTGAGTTTTCTGTTGGCGTTCTTCCCTGTTTCTCCATTTCTTTTTATATCCCTTGGGTTTCTTTATTAACAGATTTCCATCAGAAGCAAGGAAAACGATGACTGGGGGATGAGGATGTCTTAGGAGGGCCTTGCTGCAGACCTCCTATAGAAAGGAAGAAAGCTTTTAAACTGGGAGGTCAGGTTTAATTAGAACAAGTAGAACTGCAGCTACTTAAAATAGACAACTCTTATTTTATTTTAGAGACCAGAAATAAAAGGCCTTCTGAAAAATCTCTGTTGGGCCCTCACAGTGAGGAAGGCTTGCTTTCTTAACCTTTCCATGGTTTTTTTTCCTCTCTTGCAGCAAACTCCGTCTTCTCTTTCACTGCAGGAAAGGTCTGTGATGGTGTGTGTCTGCCTGTCACCCTCAGCAGCAGCCTCCCAGCCTCTGGTGGGCTTGCTCTTTGCTGTGCTCACCCTCCCCGTGCCTTTCCTGACCCGCGCTCTGAAAGTTTCTCTTCCCCAGGCGTGTTCACTCCTCTTCCTCAGGAAAACCCCACATGATTTTAAGTGGAGCAAAGAGCTGGGAAAAGCTCTTGTCCAGGTTGCTTAGCCATGGTCTCCTAAAGGAAAAGATCTTAATAACCTGCAAACAAATCTAACAAATGAAGTCCAGTGCTGGAGAAACTATGTTATCATGTTGGGAGCAAAGCAGACATCCCTGTTCTGTCTTCGTACAGGAGTTCATCCTGGGAACGTGTATTGCTTTGAATGGTGGTACACTAATTTTTGCACTATCCATAAATAATGGCTGGCAAAAGCAAGCTGAAAAAGAGGATCTGCTCTTTCCCCAGTCCTCTGACTTGTGTTCCACTCTTCAGTCTTCCCAATAGGAATATATGTGGTGAATATTCATTGCCATTTCTTACTGTCTTCCAGCAGCTGAGGAGAAGTACTCCACATCCAGCACTCTGACAGCATGGCTTTCCTTCACTTAAAACTTCTTATTTGTCTCTTATCCATACAATGTTTTGTTTTTTTTAAATTTTGATCATTCCTCAGTCTGTTTTATCACCCAGTAAATTTCATATCAAGCTCTCTTAAAATTTTGTTCACTTAATTTCCTGGGTGCAAGAGCTGGACTCTGCAGGTTCCTATATCAAGCTTTGTTCCTTTTTGTTGTTTTAAAACACTTCTTAGTGTTTCTTGTCATGCTGGTCCTTCAAATCAGAAAGTTTTATACATATAAGGAGATGAAACTCCAAAAGTGTATCTTTAAGAAAGACTCAGGTTCTGATTCCTTCTGCCTCTTGGATGAGAAAATGCAGGGTTATTGGGCACAAATGCAAGTGCTTGTGCTTGTACTTCCACTCGTGTCAGCCTCTTCTGCGTGTGCGTGGACTTCTCCAGTCAACGCAGACCTTCACATTCCTGGTGTCAGAAGGATTCTTCCTGTATGGTTAGGACCAGCCTGTTCAGATCATGCCTGTTCAAGGTAACTGGTGGAACCAGAGAAACCACCGTGCACGTGGAGAATATCAGAGTGAATTGCAAGAAGTGTAAACTGGTTCTGTGTCGCTTTCACAGTGAGGATCTATCTGGTAGTCAGGGGTTCCTTCTCTGAAAGGGACCCTCAGGATCACAGTCAAAGCCTGTGATTGAGAGGAAACTGACAAGGTGTGGGTGCATTTCACCCTGCCTACTTACTCAGGCAAGAGTGAAGGTAGGTTGCAACCTTGCTCTCTGCAGGTACTGCAAGGGTTGTTTTCTTAAAGTCTTAATTGATAGACTGGATGTGCCCATAATGTGGATGACGAGTTAAAAATCTCTTGTCACTGTCAAATAAGATCCCTTTTCTAGTTGAGGATGTCAACAGACTGAGAAAAACCCCAAGTGCTACCTGCCTTCTGGTTAGGGTGAGGGAAGGCCTATGAAACAAACACCTCTATCAAAATAGTAATCCTTTGTGGTAGTGGATTCTTAATTGTCTCACAAAGGTCCGCTGTTGATTACAAACCCGTCTTAAAGAATTAAAAGGCATTTTTTAAATGCAGGATTTTTCCTAATACGGTGACTCCAGAAGGTGGTATTCTCTTACCGGGTGGTATTCTCTTACCATTCTCTTACCGTGAATGAAAGAACGTGGAAGTGACTGGTCATTTCAGTATAGTAAAGCCTCCAGGGAACTTTGTGTCCATCCAAGTCCATGAAGATGAGATACTTCTACATTTGTGCTGTCCAGAAGCACAGGAAGTTTTTGCTCTTCAGAATAGGAACGGGGCAGAACTCTCTTCCTGTGTGAATATATAGTTTCCATAATTTCAAATGGTATTAATAATTGCTTTGCACTGTAGAAGTGTGTATTACTGTGTTTCTAGAAAACTGGTTAATGAAGGAAGCATCTTTCTTTTAATTGTATGAGCAGAAGTGTCTAATTTCCTGCTTGATTGGGAAAATTGTTAGTTGTTCAGGTGAAGCAATGTGAAGCCTCCTGCTCGTTCTGGAGTGGAATGGTTTTCGTTGTCGATGGAGGATTTACGCAGCTTTGGCACGACTGCAGTGCCCTACCATATCTCCTGCTTTGAACTGGTCCCACAGACACTGGTCTTAAAAGACAAACTTAACAGGGATGAGATCAACTTCCTCCAAGAGTCGACAGTCCTGAAAGTAAAATGGTGGAAAGATCATTCATTATATTTGCAGGTTTAGGACTTGACTAGGTTGAAATAGTGATCAACGTAACTCTATAGAGCTATAGGCGATATTCAGAGCTCTTTTTTTGTGCCTACCTGCAGACACTCTGATCGGGACTGATGCTTGTTCTTCTAACTACTGGTACTACATGATTCTGCTTTTTTGATACTTGATCTTCAAGAAATCCTTCAGGGTCAGGGCGTCTGTGCTGGTACAGCTGTAGTCATGTCTGTTGGCTGTAGGGTAGTAACCAAAGGAGAACTTTGGCTTGGGAAACAGTTCTTTGACTGGGATGAAAACATCACTTCCAACAAGATTTTCTTTGGCACGGTCTCTGTATTTTTCTGCAGATTGGCCAAACTAATTGTTTCCTATTTGCGACCCAAGAATTGTTTCAGCAAAACCTGTCTGCTCTTGTGGGTTTGTTCACAGAAGAAATGGAAGACTGAATTTCAGCCACATGCACTGGGAACATAAGCGAATGGATTTCCTTCACCCTCTTTCCTTTTACTGCTCTTTTTCTTGCAAGCTCAAGACAAACATATGCAGCAATTCCTTGTTGTTTGAGACCTATTGTAATTGTTATCAGTGGCGGAGTTCCCACCTTCTTCATCAAATACCAGTTGTTGTGTTTTCTACTTGATCTTGTGTGCTTGGTTCTCCAGAAGAAAAGGTAGCTCTTTGCCACCTGCACATCAGGTTTTAAATCGGAGAACCTGTGCCAGGAGACCTTTTGTTGACCTAAGAGAATGAGGGGTTTTTCTCTGTTTCGTAGGCTGTGGAATTTTCTGGGGAGTCCTTCTCAAAGGTGAAAAGCAGAGCAGGCTACAAATGGTGTATTTCATCTCTTAAGTGTGATTTTTTTTATTATTATTTTTTCCTCAAATGTAGTAAGCGGGCTTTGGTCAGTAGTTTTGTAGACAACACTGAATTATTTCCTCTGTGAACTCCCCAGTATAATCCCGGTCTTCCTATATTCTATTTGTGTTTTTAATGGCTGATTTTCCTTAGGTAGCTTGGAAGTTGGTGAGCTCTTCAGTGATAACCCGTATTTACAGTGTATAATCAAAGTGATTCTTGGGACAGTTTCATGTTTGTCCATGAGATTAATTCAGGCCGCAAATCGTGGGGATTTAAGCATTTTTGCAGTCCCATAACTGCTCACGGAGTTGGTGCAGGCTGTGGATGTGCTTAATGTTGAAAATCAGGTTTCTACGTTTGTTGTCCTTCAAAGGTCCTGGGAGGTGGTAGAAAAGCTTCTAAATCTGTGCTGAAGAAATGACACGTTAAGGAAGCTCTTTCTCTTCTGCGTTGTTACGAGCTGTGTCTGAGCCTGAAGATCTCTGCGGGTATGCAGAGCCTCTCGGGCAGCGCTACAGAAGCGTGTCCGTAGAGAATGGCTGCTGGAAATAAAGCAGGATTTTACAAGCTGAGACAACCTTTTGTAGTTAACTCTCGTTCACTTCAGTAGCCATAATACAATCCAGATTTAGGTGGCCCTTTCTGGGAGAAAACCGTATACGTCTTTCCTTGGAGGTTTTCTCTAGCAAAGGAGTATCAGCAGTCGCTTGTCAGAAGAAAGGCTAATTTAGATGTGGAAAATCAGTTCTGTTTTTCAATGTAATATATAGAGGCAGTCAAATTTTTGACTGTCTGCTCCCATTGGACTCCTTTTTCTGTTGGGGACAAGAAAGTAGGATTGAAGTGTATAAAACCTGTAATACGAAAATATAACACTAAACAGACTTGAATTCCATCTCCAAGTGTGGTAAGAGCTCATCCCTCTTGGAATTATGATCTGTCTAATAAACAGAAGATTTTGGATGTCTTATTACTTAAACTATTGTTTGTAAATGTCTTAAGAGAGGAACCTCTCAGTACTTTTTTGCTGTTCCAAGGTTTGAGAATGCTGCAGACTGGCGTAATAATCCTTGTAGCCAGGGATGGCAGAATGCTCGGCGGATAGTCTTGTGATACTCAAGTTATTTTACAGAATTGAGTCTTGCAGACTTGATGCTGAACTTACCCCTTCTCTCAGTCCCAGATGCAAACCCAAGTCCAGCAAGTGGGGATCGTACCGACGCAGGCGATGGCGACCGGACCAACGGCGGATCCGGAGAAGCGCAAACTGATCCAGCAGCAGTTGGTGTTGCTGCTTCACGCTCACAAGTGTCAGAGGCGGGAGCAGGCGAACGGAGAGGTGCGGGCCTGCGCTCTGCCGCACTGTCGAACCATGAAGAACGTCCTCAACCACATGACGCACTGCCAAGCTGGGAAGGCCTGTCAAGGTGAGGGCGCGTTGCTGAAGCTGCTCTTGCAAAGGAGCTGCGTAAGGTTTCTTGTGTGTTTGTCAGCAGCATTTCTCTTCTTGTTCAAGAAGATCCTTATGCCTGGCACAAATGAGGGCCAAAACTGGTTCTTTAATTAAAGAGCTGCTCCCTTTTTCATTGCCTTTGCCCGGTTTCCATTTCTGATCTCTTCACAGTTGTCAGTTTAGAAAACAGAATGCAATATTTGCCCTTTACAGTCATAGAATGGTTAGAGCTGGAAGGGACCCCAAAGATCATCTAGTTCCAATCCCCGTGCCCTGGGCAGGGACACCTCCCACCACACCAGGTTGCTCCAAGCCCCCTCCAACCTGGCCTTGAACCCCTC
>JAOXNO010000070.1:16442665-16484160 GCA_028565335.1 Limnodromus scolopaceus | reverse complement strand
ATTCTATGATCAGGTGAGAGCTAACCTCAGCTGGGTTAGTTTAAGACTTGAAGAAAATGTTGGCTCTCTTAGGAATAAATAATTATAGCATCTGCTAAATTGGGAGGAGAAGGGAGTCTGTGTTTGGCATAATATGATGAGAATACTTAAAAGGGGAAAAAGAAATGAGAGGCATAGTGACCCTCCTTACTTTGGTCAGGCTGTCGTCCTTACGGAATGAACGACCACATGATGGTCATTGAAGACCTTGAGTCTTAGAATGTCCCTTTCTGTGCTTGTTCCTATTTTGCCGTTGTTGTTTTGTGTCCTGTTGTGTCTGTGCTGGGCTTTCAAGTGACTCCTTCAAAGTGTGCCCGTCTTTTAGTAAGTTCTGCAGTCGAGTACGTGGGAAACATTGCGGTCTGATGACTTGCTTCCACCCCTCCCGTGTGCGATGGCTCCTGTGCTCTTTGTCACTATCTATTCCTGCTCCTTGGGGGATTCCCTCTGCCAGCCGCTAAAAGTTTTAGGTTATTACCATGGAGCTGTTTCTTTCCAGGTATCTTACTCCATGTTTTAGTGCTTTGTTTGGGTTTTTAAAGTAATCCTGAAATGTCTTTTATTACATTTGTTGATGTGACTTGTGAAGAGGACATGTTGGGACAAGTTTGAGACTTTCTGTTCCCCATGGCTCTTTCTGTCTTTAACCATGTCTGCTGCTGGGAGGATAAGGGGAAACCACAAAAAACAAAAGTTATTTTGGACATGCTGAAATACTAAGCTTTTCTTTTGAATAGGTCAGTGACTCCCGTGTCTTGGAGCAATGGCTGAAAATTTGGTAGAAACGGTTTGGGGTTGGAGGGTTGTTTTTGTTAAAAAGTACTTCTTCCTCCCTGCTGAGCCCGTCACAATTTGAGTGATAAACTCTTGCAAACAGCTGTTGATATATTCCCTACCTATATAGCTCTTGCAGCTCTATGTAGCTATACAGTTCTTTTTCTGAGTATTTGTCTTGTCATGACCAGACTTGAGCTTCTTAATTCTTTCTTTCCTGGCCTGGGTGGGTGTGTGTTGTGCCACCAAAGGCTCCTGGCTGTGCTTCCAGAGGTGATAGGTGTGCTGTGCACTGCTCACCATTTACTGTGATCTGGACCACCCTCATGCAATACTTGATGTGCTTCATTCCAGGATTTAGGCTCTAGAAAATCTTTGGGATCCCTGTTCAGCTGAGAGAGACTAGAAGGTGGAGTTGTGAACGTGGAGCTGGTCTCCCCTATAGTTTCCCTCATAGGAAAATTTTAGATAAAATGCAGTGAGGAAAAAGCAGGATTGAGAAAGATGGCAATTAGTGGCCTCTGATTTACTCTAAAAATCTGATTTTAAAGAGGGCTGGGCCAGAAATTCAGGAGTATATGGACTCAGGAGTGAAGGGGGTGGGATTCTAAGGAGGGAAACGGAAATAAGGACTAGGCTCTAGCTGGCCGAGGAAGGAGGTTATTGAGCATGGGCCAAAAAATGAAAGAAGACCTGGATGGTAGAACATTTGGGACCCGCCCATTTGTAGAGAAGGAAGAAGTGCATTGTTGTGCAGAAAAGTGTGTTCAGAAAGAGTAGGCAGCAACTTCTTCACTAAAGCCCATTTCCTGTAAAAGCCAGGCAACCAGGAAATCCAGTTTGCTCAAGTCTCGGTGTCAATAACTGTAAAATCTACAAACAAAATACGTCTCTTGGTTTTTTGTCAAGTGCTGGAAATGATACACAGTGGTGACCTACCAGCTCTCAGCTATTCCGCTGAGCCCCGTGCTGGATGGGCAGCCCACAGATTAAGAACTTCCATTCATTGACTAATACGATGCTCTAATGTGGAGGCTTTTAGTTTAATGCTTAATTTTAAAATGACGTTGGTGGTGAAGTTGAATACTGACGCTTCCTACCTTTAAGTTGTTCATAAAATCTTTACTTACCCCATGATTTGATTCATGATAGAGCCTTTAATTCAATGATTGTGTTACACATACCTCTTGTATTCCTACTTGATTTGGGGTGTGGGATGGGCTTGTGCTGAGGGTGAGTCAAGGTTACCAGCAGAATTTTTGCTCCAGCCCCTTTGAGCTAAAATGGCTGTAAGGAGCAGAGCGAGGAGCTGCAGGACAGAGCATTTGAATGCTGCAGAATGAGTCTCAGTTCCAGAATTTGGAAGCAAAATTAAAAATTTAGGTTGGACCTCCCCAAAATGGGTTAACATGTTGCTTTCACTGGGGTGGTCAGGTTAGAGGAGCGCTGGACATTCATACTTAAAATAGCATTAGGATGTCTGCGTTTCACATAAACTCTAATCAGCTGGAGGGGCAGAGGGGTTCCCCGGTAGAAGACATGAATGCAATTTCATTAAGGCAGCATTATTTTTGGACACTGAAACTGGAATCCTGGAGATGAGATAAGTGTTTGATCATTTCGATTGCATCCTAATGCATGTGCCCAGGAGGGTCTAATCAGGGCTCTTCAGGAAGTTCTGGGGCTGCTTAAATTCTCATTGGAACTTTCCCCTCTCAAGGTACATAAACGCATGTGAGTTTGTAACAGTGGGACACACGGAGCTCAGTTGTCTTTAAAGCATTTAGAACTATAGAATTGTCTAGGCTGGAAGGGACCTTTAAGATTGTCTAGTCCAACCATCAACCTCACTCTGATAAAATCCATCACTAACCCATGTCACTAAGCACTGTGTCAACCCGTCTTTTAAATTCCTCCAGGGATGGTGCCTCAACCACTTCCCTGGGCAGCCCATTCCAAGGCTTAATAACCCTTTCAGTGTAAAAAATTTTCCTGATATCCAATCTGAACCTCCCTTGGCGCAACTTGAGGCCATTTCCTCTTGTCCCATTGCCTGTGACTTGGGAGAAGAGACCAAATTTAGAATGTGAACAGTCTTATACAGATTTGTCTTCATCCTTGTAGCTTCTGTCATGAGCTCATCAATGTCTAAAGCATCAGTTAATTAAAAACAAAATCACAGTAGACGTTTCTTCATGTAGCAGTGCCCTAATGTGATAACTTCTGTTTGTTTCAGTGCTGTATTTATTTTAATTGACTTGATTTCCTCTGGTACCTGCCACAGAAAGGACTGTGTTTGCACTTGATCCGTCCTGTATGGAAATTTAATACTCTCTCCCTTCATTTTCTCGATTGACAGATTGAGATAATGTCATGCATTCATATAAAACCAATGAACAAACAGATAAAAACCAAAAAAAACCTTCAAAATCAGATTCCTGGTATTGTGAAAATACTCAATACAGTGTGCTATTGAGTTATAAAGTATTGAGAAGCTGAGGCCAAATAGTCAGAGTCACTCGTGTCCATGTTGTAAGGGAACTGCTGGCTGTATGAACACAATCTGTCCTCTAATCAGAACACTTCAGTTTGATTGTTTGGCTGTTGACCAGCTTTAGTGAGTTTTGTGTGCCTGAGTTGGTACGTGCACACGTGGCACTTATTGGAGATCATTTCAAACATTTCATCTTTTCAAAGTGCAAGTCAAAAGAGTGGTCTTCAGACATTGTCCCCTTATGATAATGTTACTAGTTTTCTGAAGAAACAGTGGGGTTTTTTTCTGTTTAGAATAGACTTGTTCTCCATCTTGTCACTTCTAAAGTGACATTCAGACTGTCAACTCTGACAAATACCCAAACTGAGGCAGAAATCGAGATCTGGAAATCTGATCTCACCAAAGTAGACTTCTCTAGAATGGGCTGGATTGTGATTCCTGAAGCTGTTCCGAGACGAGGGCTGAACTTGGGCTTCTTAGTAACCGATACCGCCGCCAAATCTCAACCCAAAGCCACAGGCAAGAGGTGGTGGACTTCTCCAAGCTCTGCCTTAGCTTCAGTATGAGCTTCAAGCCAAGCTTGGAGTCCTCAGAAGATCAGTGCTAGCTTTTTTTCCCCAGAAAAACACTAGGAATGGTGAGACACTTGGCTATCCTCAGCAGGATGGCTAGAAGCCTTTTTCCTGTTCCCAGCCTTCACCATCACATGTGGTCAGTCCACCATCTCCAGAGTCATTCTACCATCTCCACCTTGGATTTACAGCCAATACTGAAGGTGTAACTTTTCCGGAGAAATACTATCCTCTTGATAGAATTAGCTGGAATTTTTATTAGCTCCGGAGTCGATCCTTTGCTGTCAGAACAGTCTCTGAAGCCTTTTGAAATACAAGATGCCACAAGTTTTGTGCTATTGAACTTTTCTAGAGACTTCCTTTTTCTTGACTTGCACTAGTTTAAAAGCCTATTTCTCTCAAATTGTGCAAATCTAGAGTGCTAAGTGCAAGTCCAACAAGAAATTCATACAGTTGCTCTTTAATATGTCCTTTATTATTTTTTTAATGAAGCTGATAGGATCTCAGTCAGCTTCTGTCTTTGCTTTTAAACGTGCTTGAAAATGATCAGTGAGTTCAAAAGTTATTATGAACACGTCCACAAAGTGTAAGCATATGTAAACCTAATTTTCATGGTAAACCCAGTATCAAAAATACCATGGATTGTCCTTGGGGGGAAAAAAGGATGTTTTCTGTGGGGCTGCTTATTCTGGAGAGGGGGGAATCTCTGACTGTTTGTTTGTAGTTCTTTGGCAAATGAGATCAAATTGAATTCCCATCTGGAGAGGGCAGAGGCTGGACTCTGTAATGTGTGTGTTTTCCCTTGGATGGAAGCTGAACGTGTAGCTTTTTCAGTGATTCTCCCAGTTTCCATAGTGGGTAAGGATTTAAGAAAGCCTGGATTATGCTCTTAATGTCTTAAAAGGCTTGTTTTCCTTAATTTTTTTTCCTAACCATGTGCCTCTCTTAATATTTCAGTAAAACAACTATTGTTTCCTATATTAAAAGCTATTATTGTTGCTATATTTAGCCCAGAAATTTCTAATGCACGTTGCATATTTAATCACTTGAGGAGGAAAATGTGGAGTATGTGTAAGTATTACTTCTACCACAGTCTTGGTTATCAAAATGCAGTGTCTCTGCAGTGAAGGATATCCTCCGTGTGTCATTCACAATGGAGCATGTTATTACTTAGAACAGCAGCTAAAATGAGGGCGGGAAAGCAGATTTTTATTCACTTCTGGGTTTAGTAAAATCTACTTTTCCCTGTTGTTTCAATTTCCTGCCTACAATGGAAATTATTTTTCCATACATTCTGTGTGGTGAGAGAGATTGATTGGTTGTCGTGGTCGTATAGGTTAATGAATCCTAAATATTATCATTTACATTGTTTGCCAAAACCTATGGCAGGATCAGCCCCTTTCTGACTCTTCAAATTATTTTAGATTTTGTCAGTACCATCTGAAACCCATCAGGGCATTTCATATCTCTGAATAACTTGGGTTTTAGGGTAATTTGGCCTTCAGAGGATTCATCTAGTGACTGCTCGGAACGAAAATTTCTGCCATCAGATCTTCACTATTACCTTTGTGTCCAAGGGCACAGTATTTCTGCTGAACTCAGGATCTCCGTTCTGGAGCCAAATATTTTACCTAATATGGGATTGATGGGAAAGAGGGAAGTAGAGGAATTAATATATTTTTCCCCCCGTAGTCTACTGTCCCAAGCATGAAAATCCTATTTAGCCTTATATTGGAGCCTATACTTTATGTATATTTCGGTAATTGTGGGATTATCTGCCTGAAATTTACAGCACTTCTCTTTAGACTGCATGTGTTAATTGCTAGGGTGGTTTCTGTCCTGTAGAATCAAAGGCTGAGTTTTCCCCACTTGGCATCTCGGGTGCCTGTCATTCTGTCCTTTGGCAGGAGAACATATACCATAAAACTATATGCATGTTCTGTTGATTTCTTGGCATGATTTTTTTTTCTTGTTTGTCCTCATTAATTTTCAATTTTCTCTTATCTTTTTTTTTTTTTTTTTAGCCCTGTTAGGGTCTCCGGCTGGTGGAATCCAGAATTCCATCGGTTCTGTTGGCACGGGCCAGCAGAATACTCCATCGCTGAGTAACCCTAACCCGATCGACCCCAGCTCCATGCAGCGAGCCTATGCTGCTCTGGGACTGCCCTATGGCAACCAGCCTCAGACCCAGCTGCAGCCCCAGGTACAAGGCCAACAGCCGGCACAGCCCCAGGCTCACCAGCAAATGAGGACCATTAACGCTTTGGGTAGGTGGAAAAAAATACCAAAGAAACAAAAGTGTTAAAACAAACCAAAATGTTGAATTCTTAGGGTAGTGTAGTATTTCACTTGACCAGAGTAGTGGCTTTCTGTTTGTGTTGATTATTAACTTAAATTTATACTATTTATACACACTACCATTAATTTACATTTGACTTTTAGAAAGCTTTGAATATATTGCTTCTGCTAAATAGCAGAAGTTTCTTTTAAAATGTAGTCCCTAGCTTACTGTTGTCTGAGGTGATTAAACAGCATTGCTGAAGGATTTTGCTTTAACAGGTATTTCACTTGTTCAAGCAGACGATTCTGTCTTAAATTGCTTTCTGGATCTTAATTGTTAGTATTATCTTCTTTTTAGCTTATCGAACTAATCTTAAGAGTTTGTGAATTTTAGATTCTAGTTTTTGTAGAAAAAAATGTTCAGACTGCAAGTAACTTGATTCCATAAGCAGCTGTGTATATGTACCACAGCAGATATTACCATAGAAGTACTTTCCTGATACGCCGTTTTGTTTTGTTAATCAGTTGGGTCAGTAAAGTGTAGTTTTGCCGTGTTATTGTCAAAATTGTGAACGGGGTACCAATGATGTTTAATTTTGTCCCAAAGGAGCCAACCAGATGAACCTTCCCACAGGAGGAATAACAACAGACCAGCAAGCAAGTCTAATTCCTGAAACTGCTCTTCCAACATCCCTTGGGACAAATAAGTAATGCACACATTTTCATTCTTGCTCAATTAAACATTTATTTACATGCTTATGAATGTAAATAAAGAGCGTGCTTTAAAAACTAATTGTGCTGGCATGAAAATGATCAGTCACATCTATAGCTACGCTCTTCTTTCCTGTTTCAATTCTATATCTACCGCTTTGTCCCCCAAGAGAGCCCCAGAATATTTAAGAGTTTGAAATGAATTCCCAAAGGAAGAATATTTTGTATTTTTAAGTTGTGATTCCTTATTGTTCATACTGTGTCTTGCAAACGTCTGAGCTTTGCTGCTGTGGGGGTTGCAGTTTGCTGATACCAAGATTTCACTTGGAGAATGATGCAGTAGAATCATAGAGTAGTTTAGGTTGGAAAGGACCTTTAAAGTTCCTCTAGTCCAACCCCATTGCAACAAGCAAGGAGATCTTCAACTACACCAGGTTGCTCAGAGCCCTGTCCAACCTGAGCTTGAATGTTTCCAGGGATGGGGTATCTCCCATCTTTCTGGGCAACCTGGGCCAGTGTCTCACCACCCTCAGCATCTAGTCTGAATCTCCCCTCTTTTAGTTTAAAGCCATTGCCCCTTGTCCTATCACAACAGGCCCTACTGAAAAAGTCTGCCCCCATCTTTCTTATAAGACCCCTTTGAGTATTGAAAGGACACAATAAAGTCTCCCCAGAGCCTTCTCTTCTCCAGGCTGAACAACCTCAACTCTCTCAGCCTGTCCACATAGGAGAGGGGCTCCAGCCCTTGGAGCATTTTTGTGGTCTCCTCTGGCCCCGCTCCAGCAGGTCCATGTCTTTCCTGTGCTGAGGGCCCCAAAGCTTGATGAAGTACTCCAGGTGGGGTCTCAGGAGAGCAGAGCAGAGGGGCAGAATCACCTCCCTTGCCCTGCTGGCCATGCTTCTTTTGATGCAGCCCAGGATAGAGTTGGCCTTCTGGGCTGCTAGTGCACATTGTTGGCTCATGCCCAGCTTTTCTCCCACCAGCACTTCCAAGTCCTTCTTTTGGCAGGGCTGTTCTCAATCCCTTCATTCCTCAGCCTGGGCTGATACCGGGGGTTTCCCTGACCCTGACTCCACTCTTGGCCTCGTTCAACCTCATGAGGTTCACACGGGCCCACTTCTCAAGCTTGTCCAGGTCTCTCTGGATGGCATCCCATCCCTCAGGCACGTCAACTGCACCACTCAGGTTGGTGTCATCCGCAAACTCACTGACGGTGCATTAGATCCCACTATGTCATTGATTAAGATATTAAACAGTACTGGACCCAGTATAGACCTCTGAGGGACACCATGTGTCACCGATCTCCATCTGGACGTTGAGCCATCCAGCCAATTCCTCACCCACCGAACAGTCAACCCATCTAATCCATGTCTCTCCAGTTTAGAGAGAAGGATGTTGTGAGGGACTGTGCCAAAGGCCTTACAGAAGTCCAGATAGATGACATCCATAGCTCTTCCCTTGCCCACTGACGTAGTCACTCCATCGCAGAAGGCCATTAGGTTGGTCAGGCAGGACTTGCCCTTGGTGAAGCCATGCTGGCTGTCTCGAATCACCTCCCTAGTGGGAGATGTGGGGCTTCTAGCTCCCTAGTAGCTAGAAGTGATGTAAGGAATTCCTTAAAAATTACTTTAGGCATCAAACATACAAGGAAACTCTGCGTTCTGTACTAAACCAGTCCCTTTTTTTTTTATTTTAGCCCACTAATGAACGATGGCACAAATTCTGGCAATGTTGGAAACCTCAGCTCAATGCCAACAGCTGCACCTCCTTCTAGTACCGGGGTAAGGAAAGCATGGCATGAACATGTCACTCAGGACCTGCGCAATCATTTAGTGCATAAACTGTAAGTATTCACCAAGACCACCTATTTTCCTGAATGTTTTTAAAGAATTTCAATACTGTAGATTTTCTACCATTAAGCTGGAAAGTTGTTGATGAGGAAGTTACCAGTAGTGGTTCTCTGACACTGGGCCACTGGGGATGAACCGTTACCTTTAACCTTCCTCTTCAGTTTGTTCTTTGTGCTCATTAAGGAATGAGCATGAAATCGGTTTATATTGTTAGTAAATTCACTCTGCTGTATTTAGACTCCAAACTGTCAAACCTCACGTTTTTTTCATCATCGAATTTGCTTTAATCTTTTAGGGAATAATCTAATATAGATATTTTTGTAAAAACAATTTTGATATGCTTTTACATCCCTGGTGTATGAAGGAATGTCCAGGTTGAATATTATAAAGAATTATTTAGATTTTTTTTCTCTGAAGAATTTTTCTTTTATTCTTTCTCCTTTCCTGTAGTGTCCAAGCCATCTTCCCCACTCCTGATCCGGCAGCACTGAAGGATCGCCGCATGGAGAACCTGGTGGCTTACGCCAGGAAGGTGGAAGGAGATATGTATGAATCTGCTAACAGTAGGGTATGTTGCCTCAGTCCAGGGATTCCCTGTGTGTTCAGGAACAAACAGTTCCTACAAGTATTACAAATCTTATAAGCACAACGAAAACCACAGAGAATCATTTCACTGCTCTCTGGGTGAGGAAAGCTGCGCTTCCTGTCTGTGACAGTGTTTGCAGTCCCAAGCCATCTGATTAATGTCACTCCAAGCTAATTCACGTCCCTCAGCTCCGTGAAAACTCAACAGCATCATCCCAGCCTTCCTTGCGTTCCTCGTGAACGTGTGCATGATGTGCAGGAAGGCTGGAGCAGGGCTTGCCATTCTTGATCTTTCCCTTGCTGACTTTCTCCTTTCTGGAAGTCTGTGTAGATAGTGGTTTTAAAACTTCCTTAATGCCTTGTCAGCGTTGGAGATTTTCTCTCGGACTCAATCCTGTTATATTGCTCACCCTTTTTTACCTGCGCTGTTGGAATTCTTTTTCTTCTACTCAGCAGCACCGAGAGTGATTTTTGCCTGAGACACGTTGCTGTTTCACATCTCAACATATTAAGAAGTCAGTTTGCCTGCATTGTCCTTAGGCGCAGGAAAAGAGACAGAAGTCCTGGTCTTGTTCATGATTTTTGCTCTGAGCAAAGAGGTGTCAGTTCAAATCTCTGTAACTGAGAGGGAGAAACCCCCTGTTGATTGACATGCTGAGGGTACTGTTTCATTGTGACACTGTAGTGATTCTGCCCTGAAGGAACCACTCCGTGAAAGTTTCTGTCAGGTAAAGACAGTGTTAGTAGCAGTAATAACAGCTGGTGAGATCTTACCTGATCAAAATCTTCTTAAAATAAGGTAAGAATATCTAAAGAGAGTAGTTAGTGGCATTTCAAGTGCTAATCATCCAGTAAGACAGTGACACTTAGTCTGCCCTCTCAGATGGTCTCCCAAAAGAGCTGAAGATGGAATACAAGTTGTTTCCTAGAGGTAGATAGGCAGTGGCCACGCTTGTAAAGCTGCTGCTGTGTCAGTGCTGGTCAGTGACTGTCATATTCTCCTCGTGGCTGCCAGGAAGTTGTTTAGCAAGGAAGGACTTGTGCGTGATCGCTCTGGCAGCTCTAGAGAAGAACTTCAGAGAGAACAAGGGTTTCATAGACACATCTGAATACCTTCTCAGTAAGGATGAGCGTAGTAGAATTCTGGTTATAAATAAAATTAAATGTCTTCTTACCTCTAAGCCAGACAAATACCCAGAAGTGTCTTCTCTTCACCCCTTCAAAGAGCTGTCAGAGCCTCGTTGCCAGAAGTCTCCTTTATGGGAATTCAACTAACGTATTTGGCTCCAAGCCGCAAACTTGGAAGAAGGCAGTAGTTCAGAACGTATTAACGATGCCGTGTGGAATTGCATCCTTCTTTTTTTGAGGAGCATCTGCTCTACTTTGACATTGAAAAACAGATTAGCGTGAGGTATCACTAAGCAGCTTGACCTTGGTTTAGTAGCGTGTGCTCCTTGTGAACACATCCCTTTTCAGGAATCTTTGCAGGGTGAAAGTAGCACAGTATTATAATTACAAGTAGGAAGTTAGAGGTGAAGTGTTTTGAGGAAGAGGAGGGAAGGGGCTGTGGTGCTTCTAAATTGGACAGCAGAAAGTGTCTGCGCTGATGGATTTTTTGAGACATTTGGAGAAGGGAAGTGACCTAAAAATAAAGCTTTGTATTGCAACACTGGGCCTTCTTAACAAGGCTGGTGAGGAATACTTACCTCATACTAGTTTTCTGAAATGAACTCAGACTTCCAGTAGTAACAAATTCTAGTTTTGATGAAAAATGGCTGAAGACAAAATGATTGTGGGACAAGCATCACTCAACCTTTGCTCCATGTGACACTGGGTTTTAAGAGCACAGGTGACCCCACAAAAGAAATGCCATCTTAAGGGTTTGTGGAGATTTTTTTGCCTTTTAATGGGTGCATAATCTCATGCACTTGGCACGTGTGTGTCCAGCAATTTCTGACAAGCAAAATTGCCTACCTTGCTGTGCACTCTGACTGCCTTATTTGATCTGTTGTCAATGTGGATTGAGTAAAATGGATTTTTCATCTTGTTGAGATGTAGTGTTTAGTTGTCTGTGCCCGTGGACTATTTTTCACTGATTTCCTCTATTCCTTTGGGGTTTTGTCTGTTTTTGTTTACTCCCCGCAATGACTGCGGATAGTCAGACTCTTTAGGAAAAGAGCGGTTCCGTTCTTTATGTAAAAATTGATCTGTCCTTAACGTTGGTCTCCTGAAGTTTATTCAGCGTAACGGTGTTGCTGGAAACATCTTTTTCTTTTTTCTGTGGGTTAGTGGTAATGTTTATTATGAAAAGAACATTTAAAAATCATTAACACTTAGAAACTAAATCACAGCTTCCTGTTTTTTTTGTTGAGGCAACACAGAACCTACCGAATTTTGGCTGCTCATCTTCTCAGAGCAGATATGAAGGGTAGTGAAGTTAAGTCTCTTTTATGTCTTCTGGAAGCTTTATTTTTCCTTTTCTGCATTAAAGCGGTGATGAGACTGTCTCAATTTAACAGAATTCTGAAAAGAAATATTTATTTTTTAAATAGGCAGGTGTATACATTAAAAAAAAACAACAAACAAACCAGGTGATGGTATTCTGGTAGATTACACGAGTTCTGCTGCTGCTTTCTTATACTTGACACATTTCTTTTCTCTTTTAGGATGAATACTATCATTTATTAGCAGAGAAAATCTATAAGATACAAAAGGAGCTAGAGGAGAAACGGAGGTCTCGTCTACACAAACAAGGGATGTTGGGGAACCAGCCGGCCTTACAGACCCCGGGACCTCAGCCCCCTGGTATCCCGCAGGTGGCTGCTGCCATGGGCCAGGCACAGCCCGTGAGGCCACCCAGTAAGTACTTCTGTAGCAGGGTCTACTGCTTTTCAGCTGCAGCTCCTTACAGTCTGAGCCTTTGGACTCTCAGGCTGATCTCAAGTTCACATTTTAAATTGTTTTTCGCTGACCCTTCATCTGTTGTGTTGCAGATGGGCCTATGTCCATGCCAACTGTGCCTATAAGTCGTATGCAGGTTTCTCAAGGTATCTATGTTTTCCTCTCTAATTGCAATTTGTGGGTTCAAAATAATTGATAAAGGGGAGAAGCTGATCTTCTGTTTTCCTTTTGGAGTTGGGGTGGGGGGGACTACTTGGGTCTGCCTCTTTTTAGCATCATTCTCAGTGCAGTCTTCTCTTAAAAACTGACAATACATACCTAGTTTTGCTAGCGACTGGGAAGTAATTCAGTGCTTTCAAAAAAAAAGGAGAGTGCAAGCAAGAATACTGTGGATAGTATCATTTAAAACACTGTAACGGCAGGGGCAAGGATGTTGGCCTGTTTTCATCAGTAGCTGGAAACGTAGCACGTTAATTCTCATAACGAATGATCCTTTCTTGGTTTCTGATGCAAAACGCATCTAAAAGAGCCTCGTAACTTGTTCGTAGCACTGATGGTTTGCTATCACTGATACAGGCTGCTGTGGGCTCATGGGTGGGTTTTTTTTGAAAAATAAAACTCTATGATTTTTAGATGCTTAAGCTTCCTCCATAAAAGTATCCCTAATTATTTTATATCTTGGTTCAGAGTTAATAGTAAGTTGAAACTTGTGTTGAAATGTCCTTGAAAAGTTACATCCTTTTAAAATTCATTTCAGTAGGAGAAAAAGTTGATAGAAAGCATAGCTCCATAGTTGTTTAACAAGAATAAAGGTGCAAGTAAATAAGTTTAGGTTTTTTTGGAGGGGTTAAATGTTTTGTATAAAAAGCACAACGCCTGCTTAAGCACATTGCCAGCTTTTGTCCTGATTTGGGGGTAGGCGTTACCTTCATATAGACAAAAGTATTTTTATTGTATTTTCTTGAATCATTTCAGTGAGGCCTGAATAAGACATTGCTGTTTCAAAGCAAATGCCTAATTTTTAAGAAAACATCCCAAGGTATTATTTACAAATAGCAGATCATCCACAATCTTCATTTTTTGCATTATTTTTTTTTTAGATGCCAACAGTTGTATTTCATCCTAAGTGGTATTCCTCTAAATACTTCTTGCATCCTGATTTGTCTGTTAAGCCAAGTAATTAGAACAAAGCTAAAAGAAAAAGATGAGATGTAGGGAGTTAAACTTTAGTCATAATAAATGTTAACTTTTTAATAGAGTTATAGATACGTAAATTCTGATGACTTGTTCCTAATGAGTTGTTTTGGGGGTGCATTTGCAGGAATGAATCAGTTTAACCCCATGTCCATAGGGAATGTACAGATGCCCCAAGCACCCATGGGACCCCGGGCAGCTTCTCCGATGAACCACCCTGTGCAAATGAACAACATGGGCGCCGTTCCCGCGGTTCGTACTCCTTGTTTCCAAGTTCTTCTCAGAATTGGTTGGTTACATTTAGCGGTGTTAATGCTGTTCTGAAAAGGCCATGTCAGAGAGTAGTACTGTAAATTGTAGGATAATTTCATGGCAACAAGCCTGTCATGCCTTTCTTGAGGCCTTTGTTTTCAATATTTACAGGTGGTTTGTTGTTTGGTTTGGTTTTGTTTTGTTTCAAAATAAAAAAGCCCAAACCCCAACTTCAGAGAGGTAAATGCCAGAGATGCAATAATCTCCAGCAGTGTGTGGAAGAGCATAGTTCTTTCAGACGCTGTGTCTATGCAGTATGTATACCTCCTTTATTCCTCCATGAAAACATGTTTTTATTCTTTAGAAAAACAAAAATATTTTCAGTTTCGCTGGATTATCTCCATTAGCTCAGAGAACAGAACAGAGCTTTAACACTCTTAGTAGAGTTTTGAATGTTACTTGTTTAAAAATAACTTCCTTGTGAATACTGCGGAACAAATGCTAAAGTTATATGCATGTGCCTACTCCATTTGGTTTCCTGAAGCCAATTTTCCCTTCTTTTTTTTTTCTTTTTTGAGGATATTTTCCTTTGTCTTACTGCATAATACTAAGTGGTAATATCTTCAATTTGGGTGTTCATTTTTAGATGGCAATGTCTCCTTCCCGAATGCCTCAGCCACAGAACATGATGGGAGCTCATTCCAACAACATGATGGGTCAGGCTCCTACCCAGAACCAGTTCCTGCCCCAGAACCAGTTTCCAGCGTCCAGTGGGGCTATGAATGTGAACAATGTGGGCATGGGTCAGTCAACAGCCCAGGCCGGGGTGGCACAGGTAAGATGTATTTTCAAATACTTGAGTTATTTACTCTTAATTATTTTGTTATAATTTACTTGATCTATGTATATTTGTTTATTTATACTTATATAGCCATTGTTCATTGTAGTCACCTTTGACTTTGGGGGATTCTGAGTTACATCTGCGTTCTTCATAAGCTCTTCTGTAACCTATCTGCGTATGTTAACTGGGGGGCAAAGCCTGTAATTCCTGATTTAAGATCTAAAAAAAATGCATGTCATTGAGATTTTTAGGGGGAATATCAGGAGGTGGTTTATGGGACACTTAGGAGCAGATGCTTTTGTCTTTGTGGGGATCTTAGTAGCTAACTTTATATCAAGAATTACAATAAAGTGGTGGGGGAAGATCTTATAAAGTTTGTTTTAACCTCTCTACTTCTGAAAAGGAAATGGGGTGGGTTTTTTTCTGTAACATTTTCTTGTGACAGTAGCGGTCAGTGAAGTAGCAGCAGTGCCTGTGATGTCAAAGTACATGCTTTTCCCCGGGGAAAGGCTTGGTATTTAACTCAGAGTCCAAGTAATTTAGGTTAGTTGAGACCTCCAGAGTCCTCGAGTCCAGCCCCATCCTCAAATGCGAGATAACCTCCATCGGGCTGCGAAGGGCTCCGAGGCAAGTCTGGAATATGTTCAGGGCAGAGCGGCTACAATTTCTTGGCCCTTGCTCAGTTGTTGGACCACTTATATAGTGAACATTTTTTTACTAATGCATTTAGTTCAATAAAACCAAGTATGTACAGGCAGTATAGAAGCATGTTTTAAATTTTAAACCTCCTCTGCAGGAAACTATTAATTGATTTAGATTTCGAAGAGTAAGAGGTACATCTGAGAACAGAGTATTCCTTTTTTATCACTAGTTATCTGATGCAATCTTGGGTAAAATATATAGTTTAAAAGTCTGTGCACATCCAAAATATTTTATTGTTGCTGCTCCAAAACACATCTAAAATCCACCATTTTCTTAAGCATCTGGAGTAGTCAATTTAAAATTTAAAGATAAAAATAAAGAAAAAAAAAAAGAAAACGAGAAAAACCCTCATAAGTCTTGCACTCTGCAGTGGAGCAGGTGTTAAATGTGTTGAACTGTCTTCTAAAGCTCTAGATTCCTGGCCTAAAATGTGTATTTGCTCGAAACCATTTTGTATGCAAAGTCTGACCTTTGCCCAGCTGATGGCGTGGTTTAGAGACTGTCTGCCTGCGGGTTCCTGTGTTGCTCGGAGCGGGAGGATTCCCTCTCTGTGCCAGCAGAATTAACGTGAGAAGACGCGCGTGGCACATCTAGGTCTAGGAGCAAGGTCTTTGACTAAGAGCTGATGGAAACGATTAGAGAAATCAGAGCACAGTCATTTGCAAGAGCAACATTTATTTATGGCTTGTGTCTCGTGTTCAGACTTAGAGTATTCTCTTAAAGAAGACTGCAGTGCTGTGATTTCAAGGATAAGTATGATTCCCAGAGCTGTGTCTGTAAGACCTTTCTCTTTAGCAGGGGCAGGTTCCCAGTGCTGCTCTTCCCAACTCCATGAACATGCTGGGACCGCAGAGCGGGCAGTTGCCATGTCCACCAGTGACCCAGCCACCTCTACATCAGACTACGCCCCCCGTGTCCACTGCTGCTGGGATGCCACCTATTCAGCACCAAACGCCAACTGGAATGACTCCTCCTCAGCCAGCAGCACCCACTCAGCCATCGACACCGGTCTCATCTTCAGGACAAACGCCGACGCCAACGCCGGGCTCGGTTCCAAACGCAACACAGACACAAAGCACACCCACGGGGCAGACTGCGGCACAGGCTCAAGTCACACCGCAACCTCAGACCCCAGTTCAGCCCCAGTCTGTGCCAACCCCACAGCCATCTCAGCAGCAGCCAACATCTGTGCAGACACAGCCACCTGGCACTCCAGTAAGTACCAGTTAGTTGCGTTTTTCTTGTGTACTGGTGTTCCACAAGAGTTCTCCCTGTGTGTCGCACCATGTCCTGAATGTATAGAGCCCATAGTTGTCAATAGTAGCTTCTACTTTAGACCAAAGGGTCCGTTATAGAGATGTGTAAAAGTGTGTGTGTGTGTGTGTGTGTTGAGATGTTCTCAGCATTGTTTGAAGGAGGGGGGCGTATTGAATGACTCTGAACTGCTCGAAGTAAAAATGGCAGCAGTGAAAGATGAGGCATAACAGGCCCAATACTATATTTGGCCTTAATGAGAATCGGCCTTTTTTGATCATGGAATTTGCATAATTTTTTTCTTTAAGCTTTAGTCAGGATGAATGCACATGTCAAGGAATGTACAGTGTTTTATTGGGCAGGTGTTTTCTCTGTAAAAGAAGCCTCTTTGGGGCAGAATTCTTCCTTGGCTTCTCCTCTGTAAAGCAGAGTTATTAAATGTGTTATATAGAAACTTGGCTACAGTGAGCTCCTGTATCCATGTTCTGCACTGTTTTAGAATATCATCTCATGTCTCTTTTGTGCTGTTCATTTTTAGTAAAGGAAAATATTTCTATATATGCAGTGTCTTTCTTTTGTACTGTTTTTACAACAGCTATCCCAGGCAGCAGCTAGTATTGATAACAGGGTCCCCACCCCTGCCTCAGTTGCTAGTGCTGATACGAATTCCCAGCAACTAGGACCAGATGCACCAATGCTAGAAAGCAAATCAGAAGTTAAAACTGAAGAAACTGAGCCAGAGACTAGTGAGACACAAGTGGAAGCTAAGACTGAGGTAAATGAGATTCTATACAGCTTAACTGAAAGCAGTGATAGATATAAAAGCACTTGATGACGTGTCGGAATTGGTGAGCTAAGGGGCGAGAGGAGGGTAGTTACTGGAAAGTAACTGTCCCGAGGAAAGCCATGGACGGAGAGTGCTTTGACAATCTCAAACTAAATATTTTGATGCCTCAGGTTTGGGTCATAGAGGTAACAGTACATCTCATTGCATCCTTTCTTAAGGTGGAGGAGGATTTACAAGGATCTTCACAAACAAAAGA
Organism: Limnodromus scolopaceus; assembly: GCA_028565335.1. Lineage (NCBI taxonomy): Eukaryota > Metazoa > Chordata > Aves > Charadriiformes > Scolopacidae > Limnodromus > Limnodromus scolopaceus. The sequence goes on along the minus strand of JAOXNO010000070.1, from coordinate 16,466,667 downwards.
AGAAACAGATGGAACAGAACTGAAACAGGAACCAATGGAAATAGAAGAAAAGAAGCCTGAAATAAAAGTAGAAGTTAAAGAGGAAGAGGAGAGCAGCACTAATGGAACCACTTCACAATCCACATCACCATCTCAGCCCCGCAAAAAAAGTATGTGTGTGAAAACTGAGATTTTCTTATGTACTTTGTTTTACTAGCGTTTGTTTTCCCTGCTCTCAGTTCCTTCTGGGAGGTCTGTTTTGCACCCGTCTTCCAGCACATGGAGCTCCAGGAGATCCACACTTTGTGTACTTTCAAAAATAAAGTACACATTCCTTTCGTGTTGTATGAATCGCAGGTGAGAAAAGGAGGTCATTGTGGTCTTCATCCCAGCAGTCTTCTCACAGCTTCCAGTTTCTGCCCAGAAGGACCAAGGCAGTGATTGCTGGAGAAATTATTTATAGAAATCCCTCCCAGTACATCTTGGCCAGTGCTCTTTTGAGGGAGCTTAGTGTAGATGGAGCGCTCTCGGAAACCGAGAATATCCGTTGCTTTGCTTTTCTGGTAGAGGCTGCACACACCGCCTTCATACTGAGGTTTAGCCTTCGCTTCTCTCAGAATCGGGTGCTTGAACTCTTCTCCTGCATCTCTCTTCCTCCAAGGCTGCTCTGCAGCAACAGCCTTAAACTTTGAAGCCCTTTGTAGTTTTCAGTGTAGTTTTCGTTTGAAAGCTTTCTCCTCAGAAGTAGTTAGGTCAGTAATCTCTTAATCTACAGCGTCAGCATAGATTTGGGGGTGACTCTGTGCACTGTATATTTTTCCAGAAGGAAACCTGATGACATTACAGATCTTGAGTGGACTCACATAAATGATTGCGTGCCTTGGGTTAATAAGAAAGAAATGAATCAGATTCTTAAAGAAAAGAGGCAGGAAGAAATAACTCCATTTGTAGTGCAGGCTTTGTTTGGAGCCTTTTGGACTCGGAAACCTTAGCTGTTGAGGGACCTCTGTCTCTTGGCATCCTGTTTTATGAGATGACGTTTTCTGTGGTTAGTTTTTCGGTTTTGACCAAAGATAAGCTTTCAACATGCTACAAATATCAAAAAAGGGAAAGTAATGATCCATTTCATTACTGTTTTTTCTCCTTCCCTTGCAAAGGAAACTGCATTAGGAGAACGTTATGGGTGTGCGCTTTCCAGAATGAGATCAGGAAATCATAAAGTTTTAAAGTTTGTGCAGCTTGAATTTTGATCTCTTTTATATGCCTTGGGTTCCATTTAATTACTAAACATAATATTTTATAATAAACCGCTATGAAACGCATTTTCCTGTAGATTATACTTTCAGTTTGTAGCACAGCGGGCCAGCCAAAAGAGAGTGCGCTGCAGAACTCACTGCAGAGCCTATTCCGAACGACGTGTGACACAGGGAGCGAAAACCTTATTAGCATTTATAAACCAGTCTATTCCCAGTGCAAGGAACCGTTGCTGCTTGTTGGAAGGAGTGAGCTTGCACCTAAATCGAGGCGAGTGGCTGAAAGAAGGCGGCTCTTGCAGAATTAGGCCGTGGAAGAGCCGCGCTGTTGTTCTGCTGATTCAGTCTGGATTACTACCCATTTCCAGTACCTCTTTCAGTAACGCAACTTCAGAAATGTTGTTACTGAGTAATTGTATAATAATGTGCAGTATGGGCAGCTACAACAGCATGCTTAATTTTAAATGGTAACATGTCCTCACTAAGTAGTTTGTCCAACTTTAATAGAGCTGTTTGTATTAAAATGCTAAATAAACCAAGAGATATTTGAGAGCAAACACTGTGAAGTATGCTTAAGGGTTATATGATATTTGAAAGTAACTTATGAGGCTCATCTGGAGGTTTTCATGGGTTACAAAAGTATTGGAAAATCTTGTTCCTTTCCACATTGCCAGTTTGCTCAGATGCTCCCCACAGAAACCTGGGACATAGCAGATACAGGCTCACAGGTGGAAGTGTCATGAGTTGGGTATGCATTAATTTGTACTTGTTATCTGATACTTGAAAAGATTCGTCTGAACCCTAAAAGAATGTTTTTCTGGATCCAAGTGGGGTATGTTTTGCAGGTGGAATCTCATCCGTATGTACCACCCATCCAGGTGGACACTGTTGGCCTGGCTGTGCTCACCTCATATAACTAAATAGTGACCCGAGGTGAGCGATGGGAAATAAATACTGTTAATGGCTAGAGAACAGACCAAGAGAATACTGCTGAGATACTGGTCTGCTCAATTCACACCTGAATTTTTGCAGTTCAGCTGTTCTGGAGAATTGCAGACACCCCTTTGGCAAGCTGTTCTTCCTCATAAAGGTTTTGCCTTCAGAAAAGGGGGCAACCAAACCCTTCCAAATTCAGGCATTGGGTTTGTTTTGTCTTTTTCCTGCAAATCCGAGGTAAGCGAGAAAGGAAGGGGTTTGGTTCCTTACCTCTGCCCTTGCAGTCCTCTCAAAGAAAGAGTATAATATTCATTTGCATAGCTCCTGTCTCCTGTTCTCATTGTAGACGGCTGCCTTATTTTCACCTTCAAGATTAGTTTTACTGGTTTCTTCCCTTCTTTACAAGACATAATAAAGCAAAACCTGCAAGGACTTGGTTTTGGAGGGGGTATTCAGGTGTATTGTCCTTATTGTTTTGAAGATGTCTTTATCTTCCTTTGCAAATTTTCTCCTTAGTAATCATAAGCAGGATTTCCTCTGTTTGAAAGAAAGAAAAATTTAAAAACGTAAAAAAGGTAGCATTATACTCTTCTCTGGCAGATAATACGTCATCGTGATTCAGGCAAAGCTCCCATTTTCTTTTTACCACCCACGCGTTCAAGACAAAACGGGATAACTGGATGCCAGCTCCTTACAAAGATCTTCTCGCTACTGGAAGAGAACCGAGAGCGTTTAATTGTGGAAAAGGGGAAGAGGAGAGAAACTTTCTTGTAAAATCTGCTATTAGGGAGATCCAATGATCAAATGTGCTGTTATTAGTCATATTCCTTTGAGGAAGAGCAGCTTTTTTGCTGCTAAAGATGAAGGCAACTTTTCTTTACATTTTCAGATGAAATCCTAAATCGAAACAACAACTGGATTTTGATTTATTTTTTCAAACTTCAGAGTGAAAGTAGGTGGTGAACTTTCATCACCAAAGATAATTAGGCTTTAAGGAGCTTGGCAAAAGTTGTGCTGGACCTCTGTAGTTTGGGTTTAAATTAAGATTGGATTTATTTTGAAAGATACTCTAGCTCAGTGGTGTGTTGTTACAGGGGTCGGTACAGGGAAAATTCGAAAAGCAATGTCAAGCAGGTGGCCAGAACAGGTTATTGGAAGGTGCTTTTTGACCTTTATATTCCATTAAATGAAATAATTTAGATTAGTAGGTTATGAACTGCCTGAGCTGGAGCAAGATGTTTCCAGAAGCAATAGAGAATACTTTTTCTCGTGAATAGAATTTTAAATTTCCTTCTGTTCTCAAGAATTCCATGATACAATTTAATAGTTGTTTATAAAACTTTGAGAGTATGTGGTAGGGTTCCTTCCATAGGGAAGTGCCTGCATATATGATATCGATAAATAAGGGAGAGAAATTGCCATTTTATAGGACTGAGACTGTGGCAACAGCTGAAACGATGATCGAGTTGCGTTCATTGTTGCAACAACAAGCGTAGGCCTCCTTGGCTCATCTCAGTTTTAATCTGGCAGGTCTGAGTTCGGTAGCAGCAGCGTGAGATCTTGATGGCTCTGTGTAAGGCGAAGCCCTTGCAGAAGCCCTTCTGGCAGCTTCCCGAGTCCTTTGCTGTGATTTAGGTGACTTGGGTGGTATCTTGCGGTTGTGTGCACAAGCAGCAGCCCTCTCACTAGTTGGGGACTCAAACTCAAATTTTCATTCTGGCTAACAATTTCCAGAAGCACAGCCATCTATAAATGGTTAGGAAAAAAAAAAAAGAGAACTTAACTTTTTTGAGTAGTGCCAACTTAATTTCTTGTCTTGCTTTATTTTTGCATTTAATTGCAGTGAGTGTAGTTGAGATGAAGAGGCTTCCTCTCAGAAACTGGAAAAGAAAAAATAAATGAACTTTTAAAAAATCATAGATTTTTTTTTCTTAAACTAGAAGTCCCAAAAAGCAATTTATATCTTGCCAAAATACCATTTGAGTGACAAAGGTAATGATCAGCCTTGAAGGGGTCACTGTGGCTCTTTTGATTTAAGTGCTTTCACCAGAACTCCTAATTGCTCCCTCTTACTGGTATCGTTCCCACTTCAGCCAGGTAAATAAATATTAGATGCCATCCTGCTTTCCTTACTTGTCTTTTTCTCTCAATAATAGGCATTCTTCCCTATTTAAAGACTCTGTTCCTAAGGAAATAAATGTAATTACACTGCTGAGATGTTCAAAGAGCTCTCCAAGTTATCATTATTTTTCAGAAAATGCATTACCTTTCTCGTCCTTGTCATCCACTCTTGAAGGAAACATGGCTGTTGCCATGCCACTGTTGCCAGGGGATTGTAATGATGCGTGGAAATCTGGAAGTATTAACACTTTCAAAATCAATTAACAGTCCATCCGACCAGGACTGTTTGTATACTATGGCCAGAAAATTCTTTTGCCAGCTATCGAGACATCTGGTTACTCTCTGTAGAGCTGGCTCTTCGGCCCTGTCCACTACGGTGGGTTTTTGCTAGAAGGATTTTGGCTTGGAAATAGCAAACAAGGTTGGAAGGGAGGGAGGGGAAAATATGCTTAGTCTCCTCTCTAAAGAGCTCAAGTTCATCCATGTTGAAACAATTGAATTAATTTGGTTCTGGATAAGTTCTTCTTTATTAAATGCTCTAGAAGGTGTATCATTATGGGCTACAGTTGCTCCTGTCTCCTTATTCTGGGAATATCTCTTGCTGTGATTTGAGTAAAGATGCAGGCTGTGCGGGTAGCCTCTGGATTGTAAGCTTTGTCTCTCATCAGCTATACTGGTCAGGAAATCCCTCTTGCAATTTTTTTCCAGGGGAGTGAAGAGGTTAGGAAACCTGGAGGGAAATTTTCTAACCTTTCTGACTTTTTCCTTAACAGTTTTCAAACCCGAGGAGCTGCGCCAGGCTCTCATGCCTACGCTTGAAGCTTTGTACCGGCAGGACCCAGAGTCTCTACCTTTTAGACAGCCTGTGGATCCCCAGCTTTTAGGGATTCCGGTGAGTTGGCATTAAAAAAAAAAAAAAATTTAAAAATGTTGTTGTGTTGTGTCTTTGCTCATAGAAACATTTAAATTTTTGTGTACAACATAATATGACCAGTTGACATCTCAAAAATAAAGGTTTGTGTGTGTGTGTTTGAAGGACTACTTCGACATTGTGAAGAATCCTATGGATCTTTCAACCATCAAACGCAAATTGGATACTGGGCAGTACCAAGAACCCTGGCAATATGTGGACGATGTTTGGCTGATGTTTAACAACGCCTGGCTTTACAATCGCAAGACTTCCAGGGTCTATAAGTTTTGCACTAAACTTGCGGAGGTGTTTGAACAAGAAATTGATCCCGTTATGCAATCACTTGGCTACTGTTGTGGGCGCAAGGTATGTGTTCCGGGAACGGAGCTGGGTTCTTCCAAAGAGCTTAGCTTGAATTGGATAAAACGCGCATTTCGTATACTCTTTTTAAAAATTGAAATATTTAATGAAATGGTTGGTAAAAGTTTGGCTTTATTATAAGCACGCTAAGAGTTTAAAAAGGTAGATAGCGTCCTTTTTGCTGCTGTTCTGTTATTATTGTTGTATTTTTCCCCCTCCAAGAACACCTTTTTTGCTCATAAGCAGTATTAAAATGCTTTGCTTGTTTCCCATGTCCATTGCACTAAAGTAGTGGTTAGAGGGTCAGCTGTGTAGCTTACATTAGCACAGCACTCTTAATTTAATATATTTACAATAGCTTGGAAAAGTGTGATAAACATAACAATGTATTATGGTGCCCGTAAGCGTCAGGTTTGCCTAATAGGTGCTTGATTAATGTAAGATTACATTTTAAAGCTTCTTTTCTCACCGTTGTTTTGCAGTATGAGTTCTCTCCACAGACCTTGTGCTGCTACGGCAAGCAGTTGTGTACTATTCCTCGCGATGCAGCCTACTACAGTTACCAGAATAGGTAAGTTCTCGATTTTGGGGTTTTTTTTTCCCCTTATTGAAGAAGTGAGATCCTTTTGAGGTCTCTGCACATAAGGAGGAGGAGGATTATTAACTTTTTCTTTCCTTTGTCAACTAATTCAGGAAAAAGTTATTTTTATATCGTTGCATGCCAGCCTTTTGTAGGTGCCCCTTTAGTTTCCTGTGCTACAGGTTGACACACCCTGTACTTCAGTGCTTGCCGTTAGCCAGGCTGCACCGCGCTCCACTTCAGAAGAGAATTTTTCCATGCTTTCCACAAAATGAGTAGCAGGGCTTGCTGGGGGGGAGAAGGGCAGAACTGCAAAAAGGCACTGAGAAATCACGTTCTGGGAGAATTGTAAAAATATGCAGGTTGGTTTTCAAATTAGTGTCAGAATTTGCAAAGTAAAGGATACAGTGATTGATTGCAAGACTTGCTTTCTCTCTTCCTAGTTAGTACTTAATTCTATTTAAATTAGCTTTGAATTAGCATTGAAAACTACCCAGACTCCATAAGAAGCTATGAAAACAATAGATTCTGTTTCTTTTTTTTAATTAATATTAGGATTTGGTTTCTGTATGATTAAACAATTTTTGTAACACTAATTTTCCATGTAAAGCTTAAGTCAACAGTGCTTGAAAAACAAAGCAAACTAAGCTTTGGTTTTGGTTGCTTAGATTCCCCCCCAAAAAATAAATTTAAAAACATAAATGGACTAAGACACAAACTTCCTTTTCCCTCTTTAAACAAAGTTATGGATTGTCTTCCGGAGGCTTGGCACTCTGTAAGTCTTGCCAGCTTTGAAGTGGGCAGTGGGCTGTTGTCTCAGTGAAGTTACAGGACTAATTCAGACAGTTGGTGCCTTCCTCTGGGCGATCCCTGCGTCCCCGAACACGCTGGGAGGTGGTGCCAGGAGCGTTGGGTACCACCTGGGTGTGAAGCAGCACCGTGTGGGAGACGGAAACGTGTCGTCTTCCATCGTGTGTTGGGTCTTAGGTGGCCTTTGTGAGGCGTGGAGTATTGACACAAAGGAATGTAAATTCATGAGCTCTCATAAAAAGTTATATACAGCCACTGTGAACTCGGGGCGGTGGGGGGGGGGGGGAGTCAGTCTGAAGACAAATAAAGCCATTAAAATGTATTTAAAGAGAAAGTATTTCAGTTCTGGAAGTGGGGATAAAATAACCCTTATATAGCAGCTCTCTGTTGTAGAATTTCAAATACTTTTCCTGTTATGCATCCAGCTAGTACTGCATTGGGAAAAAAAAAAAAAGCAACCTCAAAAATAATTGACGAAGGGGTAGTTTTTCTTTAAGTCATACCTTTTTTAAGTTAGTATTAAATCATTTGGATTACTTGATGGAAGGCAGTGGTGTTTGCGAGCAAGAAGCACGGGGATGGTGGGGCCGTGGGTTCCTCTGGACTGGGTGATGCGATATTTCAGTTTCCTACCTGTAATAAATTTGAATTTAGTCTAAAAGGGTAGTAATAAAAGGGAGGCGATTTCTCTCGGTGTCAGTAGGCCAAGCAGGTGGAGATTTCTTTTCACCCAGATGTCTTGAGAAAGGGCTGGGGATTGGGGATTTGGGGTGGTTTTGAGTTGGGAGGCAGGGATGATGTATTTGGACTCTCAGACCATAGAAAGCTCTTATTGATCAGCTGTATTGCTCTAGAAGAGTCAAATAAACTATCTCCTGTGACAGTGATCTTCAAATCTTAGATTTTTCTGAACTGAATAGCAAATTCAGTTCAAGGCCAGGCTGGATGGGGCTTTGAGCAGCCTGGTCTGGTGGGAGGTGTCCCTTCCCAGGGCAGGGGGTTGGAACAGGGTGATATTTAAGGTCCCTTCCAAGTCTAACCATTCTGTGATTCTATGAAATTAGTGAAAAAACCCAAATTCTGTAGTTCCAGCAGATCTTTAATTGGTCGAATGTTCTTGTCATTTTCCATTTGCAAAACAGACAAAATGGGATGTACTTGAAGTCCAGCATATCCCATAACTCCATTACAACTAAGAATATTTAGACGTCATTGAATAAATAAACTCTGGCACTACATTTCAACGATTAAAAGTTAATTATCTGGTATAGAACTCTCTGGCTTCCATAATAAGGCAGAAATTTATGTTAAAGTAACTCTTCAGAAAATACACTTCATGTGTGACTATCCAGTTGAGAAAACTGATCAGTATTCTGTATCAGCATCCAATTACTAATTTAGAATTTACTTTGAATGCACTTAATTACAGGTGGAAATTCACCTGTTAAGGCAGAGATGGAGCATTTTCTGGACTTTGGTACTGAGCCGTAACATTTTAGTCTTTGATAAATGGGAATCAGTCACCTGAACAGTCTGCATTTGAAAAGCTTTTCATTTTTGATGTGTTGCAATAAGTACACTCTTTGGGTTTTCTATGACTGTTACAACTAGAACATTGTATGCTTTCCATGGGCTTCGTTGAATGTTTGTAGTGACATGCAAAAGTCAATGGATTACAAGCAAGTCTCCATTTCTAAGGATCCATATTCATAATAAGTTATAGCTGTTGTTTCACCCGGGTTATTTTATGGACAAATGTTCATGATCTTTAAGCGATTCATTTTCACTGTATTTCAATTTTTATTTCCTCATTTTAATATCATGGATTAAGGCTTGACGCTTGCTAGCATTAGGCTTTGATTCTGAAGCCTGTGAAATCCCGTGCTCCAGGTTTGGATCCGGGATTCCTGGAGCACGTGCTTAACGCGCTGCCGAGCCGAAGGGCTTGTTCCTGCGAGACCAGGCTTCCCGCAGCCCCGGTGCCAACGGAGGGTGAAATGCCTGGGCTCGTGGAGCTCCTTAGGCTTCTGCCATGTCAATCCAATATAGAGGGCAGCCTTGTCGCTCGGTTTCACGAGCGCTTTGAAAGCATAAATTATTCTGAAAATGGATCAGAATTAACCATTTTTGGGGATTGTTTAAATGGAGCAAAGTATTAATAGGAGCCTTGACTGGATTTTTCTGACTTCACACTCCTGCGTTTGGGTCCACCTGTGTTTCAGTCCTTCCCAACCTGGCTCTTCAAATGAGCAACCTTGTTAGCAAAGAAAATAATTAGTAGGGTTTTTTAATTGAAGAAAAATTTAGAGAAGTATGTTATAGAAAAAAAGGACACGGTCAATGTGTAAAAGGATATAAAAATCTAAATCTGTTATATTTGGGGGTTTTTAAAGTGTATTAGGCGATACTAATCAGTTTAGGGGTATGAGGCAAGGGGCAAGTGAAGTCAGTGTAAATGAGATGTGCAGTGTCAGTATCCACTCCTGAACTTCTCTTGTAATGTTGCTCTGTAATAACCTTAATATATTTATCATTCCCAATGATTACAAATTAATGGATTTTTTTTTTTTCTCCTGGCCTTGTTCTGTTGCGTTATCAGTTCCAAAAGACTTGTTTTTTCCCTTGGGAGGGTGATGTGTTTAATCCTAGCTGAGCTGACCCAGGAGAAGTCAAATCACTTGTGGTGTAACCGGTAGCGGGCTGGCAAGCAGCCCTCTGGGCAGGGAGCGGGACGTTTGGCCTCACGTGGTGGCTATCAAAGCGGCAGCTGCCCCGCTGCCGAGATGGTGACGTGGGTATGTCACTATGGGCTGTATTAACTAGAATAAAATACACCTTTTTCCTCTTTGTGTCAGTCCCACAGTAGAGAGGATTCAATGCGCTGCTGCATTTAAGTGGTTCTTGGCCAGCAGAGTGGCTCTTGAAGCTCCGTGCCAGCTGGCGGAGTTTGCCGAAGTTTTCAGGCTCTTGTAAATCAGGCTTTTTTGGTAACAAGGACCTGGCCGGGGCCCGGGGAGGACGCAGATCGCTCTGCAGAACGGCTTTTCCCCCGTTCGTCGGGCGCTGCTGAAGGACCCGCTCCGGCTCGCTCGCTTTCACAAACCTGTAGTTGGTGACACGATGGCCAGTGTGTGCCGCGGGAGGAAATTCCGAGCCATACGTTTCCATACCTGCCCATAAATGGCTTTTGTTGTCTCCAGGGAAGCGCAGCCTTGGAGATGTCACCTGGATTACAGTAGTTTAAGTGTATGAGTATGTGTTTGGAGGGGCAAGCTGCCGTATTTATTAATCTCCATCCCTTCAGTTGTTGGTTCATTGTGACGTTGAGTCTCGTTTGATGCCTTTTATACTGACCATTCTGACGGTTGTAGTGTTTGAGTACTAAAACTGCGTTGTACTGTGCTGCCATTGCTGCTTATACTCTCTCACTCTTGATCCTCCATACAGCTCCTTTATTTTGATGACCCTTTGTGGCCTTCCTGCATTTTACAGCTGTGGCCTCTCTTTGTTACCTTTGTTCATGTGTGAATTCATATCCTTTCCAAACGTTTAGCCTCCTTTTTTTTTATTATTATTATTATTATTTTTTTAATGACCCTGACAACTTTGGTTCCAGTTCATCTGAAACAAACAAACAAACAAAAACTCACCCAAACAAAAAAACCAAACAAACCACCCCAAAATCTGTGTAACTTTGATTTTGTTTTGTTTTTTTTTTTCAAATGCAGATTGTATTTTTATAGAGTTGTATTCCAATTTACTCAGCTGGTTTGTTAAACTGCAGTATTGGTTTTGCTGAGTATAACTTGGATTGGCCCTTGGTCTAGTGACCGAAAATTATACCTAGACTCATATTCGATTTGTAAAGCTTAATTCCACGTTTTTAATGTACCTGATAAATATATTGTATGTATGTACAATATTAAATGTTGTTCACATATATACATATATTGTACTTGTATAGATAAATGGCTGGAAACTCTGACCCATAATTGCATTTCTGTTAAATGTTTGTCTAGAGTATGGATTTGGTTTCATTTATATTAAATAATATTATTTGAGCAATTGGTCACATTTAATCCTATAGTCAAATAACTCTTGAATTTAATATTTTTATAGATTTTTTTTCAAGTGTTTCTGCTTTTGCAGTTTCTACTGACAATCAGTAAATGCTTTCAGCATATTTTCCAATTACTTAAATCTGTAATAAATGTGTTCTTAAAGCTTTTTGACAGGCTGTTCTTACCCAAAGGAAACTCAATCAGCCGCAAGCCTGGAATCAAAGAGCACTTTTTTTTTTTTCCTAAGTAATGCAAATCAAATCCAAATTCTTAAATTTGAAGCCGATACAAACGTAGCGCTTGGTAGCTACTTCCTTAATCCTCCCCAAATTTTGAATTTGACGCCCGACGACTTGTTAGTACTGTGTAAAATGAGACCGAATGCTAATCTGTGCTTTGCCTTGGCTTTCTGCTCTGTGTTGTCTTGGTGTTTGCGTCTTACCTCTTACGTCTGTGCTGTTTGTTCCCTCCCCTGTTCTCTAATCCTGCCCTCCCCTCTGTTCCTCCTCATTGTCCACACTGACCCATCAATCAACCAACAACGCCCCCCCTTTCGTCGTGGTGATCTGCCCTGCTCTGGTTGGTGGCTCCGTGCTTGGGTGGCTGTATGTTGTGCTGGACCAGTTCACCCAAATATGGCCTTCTTGCTGACAGGTATCACTTCTGTGAGAAGTGTTTCACTGAAATCCAGGGGGAGAATGTCACCCTGGGTGATGACCCTTCCCAGCCTCAAACGTAAGTCGCTTCCTTTCTTCTGCACGACACCTTTTTAAATAGGAGGGATGATGTGTAATCCTCGTGTGATAGTAAAACCCTGCGGCCGGTGGTGGGGAAATGCCCGTTTTCTTACTAATGGAAGGTTTTTACGGTAACACATGACATTTATTACTGTGTTGGGTCTGTTAATCTGCCCAACAGTGTCACTTGTGTCCAGTTGTGTTACTGAAGCGCTGCCCGTGGAGGGGGTGGCAGACACTAGATATGGTTGGAAGGGGCAAGGGGAATGGAAGCTGTGTCAATAAATGTCACTAATCCATTGTCTTTTCAAATAAAATACTTCGGCTAATCCTGATGTCTCACCTTTTGAAGCACAGCTTTTGTTTATGAAACCAATGGCTTGTCTTTAACTTGGCCAGAAAATAAGATGTCCCAAGATTTATGAAAAATACAAGTTGTTTTGGAAGGTGACTGCTTTACTGACAACAGCTTCCCATGTTCTTCATGATTTTAAATTTATGTGTGTACTGGGGTATCTCTTATTTTGCTTTTAATTTGCATGGGAAGTGATAATATTTTCTGTAGCTTAAAATAAAATGAATTGTTTTCTCTGAATAGAAAATAAGTACCGATACGCTTTCTTCAGACATGAGGTTTGTTCATTTGCTGCAATTCAGAAAAGCATGATATTGTCTTGGCCTCTGATATAAAGGTACTACTGAGTTTTCATATTAACTCTTTGTCTCTAGAACCATCTCTAAGGATCAGTTTGAAAAGAAGAAAAACGATACACTAGATCCAGAGCCGTAAGTACCAGACCCTTCTTTTTCTTAAGATAATCTCATCACTTTCACTTGCCCTTTAGCCAGCACTTCAGTGTAATTCATTATTCAGGCAGTGAATAGTCTTCCTTTTCCCCCATCTCTGCCCAAATGGGCTGCAGAATCATTCTCTAGAGTTTGTAGCACAGCATATGAATTTGATGTCTACCATTGATAATCCAAGAGGAAAATGTCAGCCTGTTCTAATGGCAGTTCTGTTGGTTTGGGGAATTCCTAAGGTGTGGTCTGAAAATGGTCCTCTGTTGTACAGAGCCTTTCTGCCAAGCCCTGAGTACCTGTGGGCGAGTTCTGCATTTCCTCTGCTGCTTTAGCTAGACTTACAAAACCCATTTTTTCTCCTCACTTGAGTACTTGGCCCACTGAAAGATCCATCCTTCTCCTTTGCGTTCATTACCCTCGGGAAGTTCAGTAAAAGCCAAATTGAACATTTCTTTAGTAGCGATGCGCTACGTTTCCTAATGTCCTTAACCGGCTGAAACGAGATTTTATCTTACTCCTACTTTGTTCTCTGGCAGTTTGATACACAATACATTTTGTTTCCTTTTCTCATCTTTGCAAATACTCACCTGAGCTCCTACCTTTAGAGGTAGGCTGAGATAGACCCCAGTGCTCTGGGCTTCAAAACTGGTGTTGCAGTCTTGACTTGATCCAACAAAAGATTTTTGACATACTATTTTGACCCAAAAAAAAGCCCCACCAAAAAACCAAAACCTATAGCAGACCCAGGCAGGTGAAGGCAAGTTAAGGCATGTTTTCTGGGCACAGTGATTCATGAGTGACTAGTTTTTACATTTACAGTAAGTTGAGCAACCATTTAGTCAGCTCGTGGTTGGTACAACAATTGAAAACTCAATCTGTGGATGTATTGTTGGAGCAGAGTCTGCGAAGCTGGGAAAACTCAGAACTCAGCTTAGAAAAGGATAGAAAAGACCCAGAAAAAGTTGTGTGTGACAGCCCATTTCACATTTTTAAACTAGTTTCACATTTCATATATATAGAGAGAGATATATATAATGTGCACATGAAATTGATAGATGTATATCTGAAGCTATTCTAATGAGTTGTTTTTTTTTTTTTAAACTGGCACATAAATTGAGGCTGCTGAAGTCGATTCAGTTCTTAGCAGAGGGTTAGAAAGTCCTTCTTTCTTGCTGAATTGTGCAAAATGACTTGCCTACCAATAGAAGTGATTGGCTGCTGTTTTTTCTTCTCAGGTTTGTTGACTGCAAAGAGTGTGGTCGGAAGATGCACCAGATTTGTGTATTACATTATGATATTATTTGGCCTTCAGGGTAAGATGTTTATTAGTTTTTTACCCGTTGGATAATAATACCAATGTAGTTTATATCATTAAGACTTTCTGCCTTTGCTCTTTAATATGCAGTCACTGCCCTTAAAGAACTGATTATAAAAGGACAAAGTTTTTCTAAATAAAATACATTTTTTGGTGTTTGGGGTCTCATTTCAGTATATTCAGCTGAAAAGGCGTGAAACCAATTTGTTCGTATACGCAGATTTTTGTCATCTCCTTTGACCTGCTGACCAATGGCAGCTGGTTGGAGGTAAATGTTGGGTACTGCAGGACACAAATGCAGGTGTAACCGCTTGGCAGAATTAAACCAGCTCATAAAGGCTTTAAGTCCCTCGAAAATGGGAGATACAAACTGTTCAAACGCAGAGAAAAATATCTCATACTCTGATATTTAAACTATGGGTTCAGAGGTTGGGTTTAAGCAAGCCCGTAATGGATTTATGCTAAATTTTTGGCAATTTTTTTTTCTCAATAGGTTTGTCTGTGATAATTGTCTGAAGAAAACTGGTAGAACACGTAAAGAAAACAAATTCAGTGCTAAAAGTGAGTTTTATATTTCTATTTTTATCTTCATCTTCAGCTTTCATCTTCTCCCTGCCACGCCTAATAGCTTTTTGATTGAGACTTTCTGTTGTCCCAATGGACAGTACAGGAACATCTGCAAAATGGGGGGTAGGATAGCCCAAGGCTTTCGTAGCTGTCGGAATTTTAATCAACATTTTAAAGACCTGCTCTGTATGTGTTTGTGGTCAGTCTTAAGGCTGCTTGAGGAATTTGGCATCTATATCCTTATTTTTCTAAGATTTTAAAAAAAAAAAAGAGGAGGGGACACAATAGAGGAGAAACACGCATCTGCCTGCACTTTACTGGCCATATTTAGGCATGCTTCCATGTAGTGTTGAAACTCTAGTAAACTGTTGTCACCTCTGCACCCTTCAAATAACGTGTAATGACAAGTTGTGCTGTGTTTCAGGTGTACTGAGGTGGTGCCAAGTATTAATGTAGCTGAAGAGCTTTTCTCGCTGGGAGAGCGGGCTGTGTTATAACAACTGGCCGCTGGAAGGAGTAACCAGTTGTACCATGTGTCTAGATTTTCTTGGAAGTAACCCTTGTCAGAATCTTGTTGAAATGTGCACTAAAGAGAGTGCCAAAAAGATGCCAGGTTGAGTTGTCTCCATCTCCTTAGGAATCCTTGCACGGGCATTCTTTGCACGCGTTTAAGTGTCAGAGAAGATAATTTGATGACTTTCACTCATACAGGTTTGGGGGGGAGTGGGTGTTAGCGTTGGAAATGCAGTGTCAGTGGAGGAAAAAGAAGAGCAGAAAAACAGAGTGAGTGTAGAAGCCAAGAGGGTGATTCAGACACTTGAACAACTGGAACTTGCAGCTACACTTGATTTCTCCCTTGTTCTTCTTTGGTCCTTGAAGGTTCTGGGCATTGCCCTCACATACTGTGACTTTGCAAGCCTGAATCTTGCAAATTGTCATCAAGCAGTGGTTTTGCATTAAATGTTAACTTTTTGCTAACTTGGTGTGTGGTTGATTGCATAACGAGAGATTTGGAGGGGGATAATTTGGAGATGATAACGCTGTGTGAGACGTATTAGGTTACAGCAGTCACAACGGTCTCTGGAGTAACCTGACGCGTGCAAGTATTGTTAAAAGATTAAAGCTAGCGTCATTAAAGACAGATCGAGATTGTAAGAGAACATAAATAAAATGGTGAAATAAAAATGTAGTTTCAGAGAACCATTTTAAATAGATGTCTCTTCCATTATATGCTGACTTTACAGCATACATTGATGTAAATTATCTTAAATAAGTATATGATTCCTTGGATGTCTGCAGTTCTGTGACGTTGCTTAAAGTTTGAGTGACCAACATTTAACTCAAGATAACTGTTCTGTTCTTTGGGGATCTGGACGGGCAAATAACACTGCTTTTTTTCCTTCGCATTGATCTCCTTTTCCTCCTCCTCCCCCTGTTTTTGATTATCTTGTTTTCTTTTTCCTGTGATGATTTGAGTCCTGCTGCCAGCTGTAATCCACTGGTGGGCTCAGCTCTTGAGACCAGTTTTCTTTAGTGGAATCACAAGAACAGGGAAGGAAGAGGCCTCTTCTTGTTGTCAAAACCTTGGTCTTACTACTGACCTAAAACCAAACCTGAGCTATGAAAGTTTAAAACATTAACATGTTTCCTCTCCCCCTCCCCATAAAACCCCTTACTGAGTTGCCATCGCTATTTCTGCCCACTTTCAAGCATTCTGGCACAGCTACTGATAATCAAGATAGTACATCCCTCAGCTGAGAGCTATTGCTCAGCCGTGATGGTAACATTCATATTCCTAATGTATATATTAAGTAAAGTTGGTTATCTTAACCACATCACAAGTAAGTTGCATAAAGCTGGGTGACAGCTTGCCAAATACAACCTATAGACCAGTGTACAGCTGGATTATGCTGGGAAATGGCTAAATTTTGAAGTATTTTTCTTACTAAGAAAATCTATGAATATCACTTAACCAGTAGCTAATGCAGAGACGTTCAAAGACAAAACATATCCTGACTAATAAGTCGCCTGAAGTAGTTTCCTGACAAAAAGCCACAGTAAGCCAGAAGTCTGACTTTCTCCCTATCTGTCAGTTACTCATCCAGTAACAAGCGTCTGGCCATTGCTACCCCAACAAAGCTTCTGAACTCAAGTTGTTACCAATTTGGAGACCTTTTTAGCAATTTGCACTGCAGTTTTCATTGAGACCCAAGCTTTTATTGGAAGTACATACGTTAGAAGTGTCCAAGAACCAAAATCCAGTTGCTTTCTAAAAGAATTTGTGCATTCCAATATATCAAAATATGCAGCTTTTAGATCCTTTACTTACAGTGTGTGTAATCTTGATGCTGCCTATTTTTTTTTATCTTCTTATCTGGTCTTTGTTTGTTTTTCAAGTCTTAATGCGTTGCAGCATAAGGAAGGAAGCAGATATCCTTTGGTTGCTTAGCATTGGAAAGATGATAAAATGAAAACACAAGGCGGTAGAGTTAACTAAAATGGCTTTCTAAAAATGTACCATCTCATTAGCTGAAACTGAGCTGTTTCTTTTTTTTTTTTCCTGTTTGTCTCTGGAGAAAGCAGTGAAACAAAATAATTCCTTCAGAAAGTATTTGTGAATTTCCTTTAGAACTTGATTTTCCTTGAAAATCAACCGCCTTCTATTATATACGGAAAGCCCAATGTATTGTATTGGGCTGGGAAACACTGGGAAAGACCAGTATTTGGTAAAAGGCATAGTGTATTTTTTTTAATTTAACCTGCCTTTAAATTTAATTATTAGCTCCCAGGTAGATGATATTTAGATTATGCTGTGCTGGTTATAACCATAGAATCTCACTGGACAAGGGGACAGACTAAAAAAGATGTAAAACAAAAATTGCTGCATTGGGCAATTTCTATAAACCGATTGTAAAATTAAATTTTAAGTTTATAAACCCTTTAGAAAGTGAGATCTTCCTTTGATTATATGTGGCTTTTTTCCCCAGTATTGAAGCCTAAAATAATTTTTAGCATCGATATTTGACTGCAGCATTTTGTATGTGAGCTCAGGAGTTGGGAAGAAGAACTAAACAGCCTTGTGTCAGTGGTCAAATAACTGAAAATTGAGGCAACGGAGAGCTGAAAATTAAATGGATTTTAGTAAACCGAATGTCTGTAGATTGCATCTTCACTTTGGAAAAGATAGAAGATTGACCATAAAAATGAAGTAGAAATATTAGTTGGTAAAATAATTACAGCAGGATGAGAGACATCATCATAAATCTTCAGGTCAAAACAGCATGCTACTACTGTTTTCTGACTTTAAACCAAAATCTTCATCTTAATTTCTGTAATTTGTTGTGGATTTATTTGAAAACCATCACATCCTGTAATACTACAAAAGCTGCTATCCCCCACAAAAGCTGGTTGTGAATGTAAAGACTCAGGGAGGGGATCTGGACAATACGTGGACTTGAACTCTTAAAGACCTCTATCTCTGCGCAAGAACTATTTAAGCTTTATGTGCAGATTACTGTAACTGTTCAATCTAAAAGCTCTCTTGAAAAGAAAAGAAAAAGCAATGAAATCGCCATTGAAGTCAAAAGGCTTTTCATTTCTGTTGATTTGCTTTGCTTTGCTTGAAAAGGTGTGGCGTTGAGCCAGATCTATAAAGTGATGTAATCTTTGTCAAACAGCCAGATAGTGGTTTTGTTGGGAGAAAACGTTTGCACTGTTCATAAAATAAGCCTGCAAATTTCAAAATGCTATGTAAAGCCACCTTTGTTGGTTCACTTACTAAGTCATTTTCCAACTGCAGTGGTTTTAGCTTCCGCGTTGGGGTACAGACACTTAAGGCTTGAGTGAAAACATGGATGGGTTTGCTTTGTTAATTTTGGCTGCATAAATAAAATCATCAATTTTTCATGTGGAGGTAAAACTTAACAACGATTTCTCCAGTATTAATGTTTCTGGTGTCACATTCTCCCCCTTCATTTCTAGGGCTACAGACGACGCGTTTAGGAAACCATTTGGAAGACAGAGTAAATAAATTTTTGCGGCGACAGAATCATCCTGAAGCTGGAGAGGTCTTTGTCAGAGTGGTAGCGAGTTCAGATAAGACAGTAGAAGTTAAACCAGGAATGAAATCCAGGTTAGTTCTGTTAATTACAATAAATGCAATCTTGGAATCTGTTATTTTGAGGCCTCCCTGCATAAATATTGTAAAATTGTGCCAATTTGCACCTTAACCCCTTTGCATGTTTTTGAAGCTTATGCATGAGTAAAGTTATGAAAGGAAGAAAACCAGTATGCAGTAAATTAACTGGGAGGAGATTCAAAATGCAGTTGTATTTGGACTGGTTTTAGAGGGGTAATGGGGATATCCTGGTTTGGGTTATAATAACTTTAAATTACCAATTCTTGGGAGAGTCTGACCATGTTTTGGGTAGCGTTACAGAATTCAGAGTTTGGTTTGAAACCGTTGCTAAGGTTCTGTGCCTTATGTTTTTTTTGTCTTCCTTCATTTTGCTGCGTTTTTATAAATACTTTAGCTTTCAGAAGTTATTTTTTATTTGCTTCATCACGAGTGAAAAGCTTAAAAGGTTAATTCTATGAAGTATTTTGGCTTTAATTCATAAAGACAGTGTTTACATGACTGCACAGTTTACATCACTGCATCGTAATGCATCAGGTTTTCTGATCTGCAGTATATTTAAAGGCCTGTGGTTGCTGAGGACACTCTTGCCCTCAATGGTGGCCTGTTTGGTCGTATGGTGACTGTTACAGAAACTGTCTTTCCCTGAGTTTTATACCAACAGACCACGCATTGACAGGACTCTGTTATGACACAGCTCTGGTGGACAACAGGATGCCCATGAGCCAGCAATGTGCCCTTGTGGCCAAGAAGGCCAATGGCATCCTGGGGTCCATCAGGAAGAGCGTGGCCAGCAGGTGAAGGGAGGTCGTCCTTCCCCTCTGCTCTGCCCTGGTGAGGACCCATCTGGAGCACTGGGTCCAGTTCTGGGCTCCCCAGTTCAAGAAGGACAGGAAAATGCCGGAGAGGGTACAGCAGAGGGCTACAAAGATGATGAGGGGCCTGGAGCATCTCCCTTTTGAGGAAAGGCTGAGGGACTTGGGTCTTCTTAGTCTGGAGAAGAGAAGACTGAGGGGGGATCTGATCAACGCCTATAAATACTTCAAGGGTGGGTGTCAGGAGGATGGGGCTGGTGTTTTTTCAGTGGTGCCCAGTGACAGGACAAGAGGAAACAGGCACAACATGAGGAGGGAGTTCTTTCCTGTGAGGGTGGCAGAGCCCTGGAACAGGCTGCGCAGAGAGGTGGTGGAGTCTCCTTCTCTGGAGTCATTCAAACCCCACCTGGACACGTTCCTGTGCAACCTGCTCTGGGTGGACCTGCTTTGTCAGGGGGTTGGACTAGATGATCTCTGGAGGTCCCTTCCAACCCCATATCACTCTGTGATCTGACCCTGATTAACTGCTGCATAAATGTTTCTAATTAGTTAAAAATAAGGTTGAAAAGGATTTCCTCATTCTGGTAGGACGCTTGTTTAATAATTGACTTTTTGTTGGGTTTCTTTGCCCTCCTTCCTACCACCCTTTCCTACAGATTTGTGGATTCTGGGGAGATGTCAGAGTCTTTCCCTTACCGTACCAAAGCTCTGTTTGCGTTTGAGGAGATAGACGGAGTAGACGTGTGCTTCTTCGGCATGCACGTCCAGGAGTACGGCTCGGATTGCCCCCCTCCAAATACAAGGTACTCTTTCATTTCTGTGTCGGTGGTGGCTGCGCAGAGAACGTCTTACTGGATTCACTGGACAATTCCTCTCAAACACAGGAGATACATTTCAATTCTGTGGCATAAATAAGTCCTACTTTATGTCTGCAGATGACTTTGAAGTGGGAAAACAAATATCACAACAAAAATGTTACAGTTTTTCGTATTACGTATTTAATTTTGCCTTTCAATGTATATTCTTGCTGTCTAAAAAAATGCTACCCATTGTTGGCTTTTGAGAATCGTTTATACCATGTTAAGATGCTTAAATATGCATTAAAAAAAAGTCATCATTAATTTTTCTTTGTTCAGTATGGTTGTAGACGTATCTAGTATAGAAGTTGGTTCTCAGGAAGCAAAACATTCAGCCATACGTGATTTTCTGCCGTTCTTCTCTCGTCCTTACAGGCGTGTGTACATATCGTATCTAGATAGTATTCATTTCTTCCGCCCCCGTTGTCTCCGAACTGCAGTTTATCATGAAATCCTCATTGGATACTTGGAATACGTGAAGAAACTTGGGTAAGTGAGATCTTTGCAGAGAAAGAAAACTTTTTTCTTAGCTTTTTTTTTTTTTTAATCCAGGATGCCAAATAGATTTTCAGTGGGGATAGTCTCTCTTTCCTTGTGCCCTCTCCGAGATACGTGGAACATGTGCCTCTTCTGCAGCAGAGAGAGAAATTTGGATTTTATCACTGAGGTGGTTTGTCTGTGTTAGGATTCTTAAACTGACAGCATATCATTCTTTTTATCAGAGGTTCACTTGATGTTTAAGCTTCATTATTGTATTCCAGACCTTTTCTCACCTCTTGTATAAATAGAGGTCATTGCCTTGGTATCTTTGTTACAAAGAAAAAAGAAAAGAAGAAAAAAACCCAAAAAGCTAGAGGTCTGAATTAATATCTCAATTTGGTTGAGTTAATTTTAAGATAGCAGTCAAAATGGTTGAGGTGTTTTTTCCTTGTGTGTGAAACGCAGGTATGTGACGGGACACATCTGGGCCTGTCCCCCAAGCGAAGGAGATGACTATATTTTTCATTGCCACCCGCCTGATCAGAAAATACCCAAACCCAAACGTTTGCAGGAGTGGTATAAGAAGATGCTGGACAAGGCGTTTGCCGAGAGAATCATTCATGACTACAAGGTTTGCTACTCTTCCTGAATTTATTTTTACAGGCTTTGAATTTGAAGGTAGCTTATATTGTTTCATAACGCCTGAAACAGTGGTAGCGTTGTACAAGAGGGTTTATCCTCAGCCAGTCTCTTCATTTTCTTAGATTTTCAGACTGAAAATTCCTTAGGTTTGGTTTCTGCATTAATACAAGTGTGCCAGAGCCTGCCTTCGCATACTTGTCTTGCGCTGCAGTCTTCAAGGCAACGAAGTATGGTACTTGTTAAGGTTTATAGAAGCTGTTTGCTTCTGGTGATGCTGGAGGACCAGGTGGAACTGGACCCCACCAGTGTGAAATCAAGAAAACTGCTTATAAACAGCTTCTTCACTTGAAGAGGAAAAAGGATGATTTTTGTAATTGGAGAATATCACACGTGTACCCAAGGAAATAAGTTAAAGATGGTAAAGGTAGCATTTTCCACTCCTTACATGCTAAAATTTACAGGAATTTCTTAATGGTAGTGACAGTGCTGTAAAAAATTAATGTTTTGATTGCAAGTGACAGTTACTAAACGTGTGGAACAGCACAGCATATAGCAAACCTTGTCATCTCATCCAGCGCGGCAAAGAGCTAGGAAATCTCTGTCTCTCCTAATAAGGTGGTATTGAAATGGATCCGAAGAAGAAAATTAGCTAGTCTTGTGTGTGCTTGTTAAACACAATGCACTTAAAAAGACAGCTCCTGGTAAAATAGGTAAAATACCTGTTCCTTTTCAGAATACCTGTTCCTCTCACTGGTCCCCCCAGTCTTTGTGGCCAGGTGGACCACAGAGCTTCAGCCAGCGGCCAGTGAAGGACATGGGCTGCACACAGTCCCCCTTCGACAGCCAGACTTCACTTCATATTCCTGTCTGTAATGGCTGGTGCCTTCAGTGATTCTTCCTGGAGTTACTGGGATTATTGCACGTACAGGGCACAGCCCAGACACGTGCACTGAAGTGCTCATGGACTTCCAAATTTATAAGGAAAAAGGGTGGATGAGACCCACTTGCTGCCACTAGAACAGCTCCTGCGCTTGTCTAGAACCAGTGTAGGAAAAGCCAGGTGGTGTAGGCTTCATTTTTAATTGGTGTAATTACCAGGGAGGGCTTTGTTATGGTTTCCAGGGGTATCTTACTCTCTCCCATCGTGTCAGGAGCATGAACTGATGGCGTGGTGGAGGTTCGGGAGAGCCTCAGCAGGTGTCTGTCTAAGATGAAGCAGGGAGTGGGCTGTTATCAGTATCTCCAGGCTGGTTTTTGAGCTGCACCCAGCAAAGGAGACCTGCCAGGAGCAGGCCCTGGGCTCTCAGGGAGGCACAGCAGCCCTGCATCATGTTTCTGGTCCTCCTCTCTGTCCTAAGTAGTCTGCATTTATTTATTCTTGCTATTGTGCGATACGCTCAACAGGACATCTTCAAACAAGCAACCGAGGACAGGCTGACAAGTGCCAAGGAGCTGCCTTACTTTGAAGGTGATTTCTGGCCCAATGTGCTGGAAGAAAGCATTAAGGAGTTGGAGCAGGAGGAAGAGGAAAGGAAAAAGGAAGAAAGCACTGCAGCGAGTGAAACAACAGAGGTGAGACAACTTTATGTGCTACATTTCCTTCTGGCTCGCAAAGCTGACAGTTAATGCTCAATAAATTAGAGAGTTCAGATGCAGAAAACTAGGAAAGAAGGTCATTCACATCAGACGTTAAATCACGCTTCCCTTTGATGGGAATTTCTGGTTTTCTTCCTGGGTAAGAAATACACTGATGGCTTCGTTTGGTGTTGGGTTTTTTTAATAGAATCAGAAGTCAGTTATGTCAGTTCAGCATCTCTGTTCTCAGAGAAATCTGTTAAGCTACTTTTGGATTGCATCACGATGGCTACATTTGCTTGCAGTCGTTTGGCTGAGCTTCTGCTTCACACCTTTGCAAATCACCTTCAGTATTTGCATTTTGAAAGATGCTGTATTTGTCGAAGCTGAATTTAATTTTGCTGTTATTTAAGCAAAGGTACTTGCAGTCATTTGCAACGGTAGGGGGTTGAAAATTTAAAAGTATTTATTGCAGGCTTTGCACTGGTGTGAAACGTTGGTCCTGAGGGTGGTGTTTCTTCGCCAGCGTTCTCTGTTTATTAAAACAAAACAAAACTTTCTCAGGGTCCTGGCCAGAATTTCATTATTCATTTTTATTTCTGTCTTGATTGTATCTGTATCCAAGTGGCCTTGGCACTTTGGTACTGTCCCTTTTACTTGTGATTGCAGCAAGGTGTTTTGAAAATAAGTTTGTTGCTGTGTTTTTTTTATGGAATCATAAAGTTAATAGTTTTCACCTTGTTTCTTCTGAATGTAAATTTTAATATTGAAATATTTTAACAAATACAGCGGTATAACAGTAACTGGAAGACAAGGCTTGGAGTCTAAGTCCAGTCCTCTTTTGCTAACAGCATCACTTTCAATAAATCATAGCATGGCCTTCCAGTGACGCATCTACCTCTAAGTGGGGGGGGGAAAGGTGGTTTTAAAAAGCCCAGAACAACTAACAGTGAAACCCACCCAAGGTGTCTGCCTGAAGTGAGAGGATGCCGGGAAGAGGAGACTGAGGGGAGACCTTCTCGCTCTCTCCAACTCCCTGAAAGGAGGCTGTAGAGAGGCGGGGGTCGG
>JAOXNO010000070.1:16404137-16422141 GCA_028565335.1 Limnodromus scolopaceus | reverse complement strand
GTCATCTGCAAACTTGCTGATGTTGCTCTCAATCCCTCTGTCTATGTCATTGATAAAAATGTTAAACAGTACCGGTCACTGAAGTCAGTGTGTCACTGACTTGAGTGACTTGAGTCACTGAAGAGTGTGGAAGGCAGGCTATAAACCATGGGAGGCACTTGAGAGAGCGGTTGGGGATTGCGTGGAACTGCGCGTTAGGAGCAGGGGGAGCCACCTTTCACTTCTCATTTACTGATGGCTCTGCAGCCCAGACACGGTGACCAGGGCACCAGCCCTGCAGGCTTTGGCTGCCTTGAGGTCTCTGTGCACCGGGAGCTGAGCTGCGGAAGCCAAGTGTCCACTTGGCAAAGGGTGCTGCCTCGTAGGGGTGTGTAAACAGCACCTTTGGTGTCATCTTGTTGGAGGCCACAGCTGCCCGTGTTCCATCCTGCTTCAGGCTTTCACTCCCGGGAAGCTGAAGCATGTGGTAGAACCCAAGAGGACCCTGGTGAAATGCCTTAAAGGTGTGATTTTGTGATTTTATTCTAGGTGCAGCCTCTAAACATGAATTTCAGGCTGAAACGAAGAAACTGCTGGACATTGTTGCCCGTTCCTTGTACTCCGAGAAGGAGGTAAGGAGCCCACTACTTCCTGGTAGATTTTTCTATTGGCAAAGCCCTGTCTCTGTCAAGGGGTACAACCAAAATGGTTTTGCTGGGAGAATGCCTGCTCCGTTCCCCAGGGAGTCCTGTGCTCTTCACGTGGCATGCTCTCTTGAATGGCATTGTCTTAAGACACCTTGAAAACGTGTTTTCAATACAATTTAGAAGCACGGCCAGGTGACTCCATGAGCCTCAGACCCTCTGCACTTTCATATTGAGGTCAGACAAACCGTTCTCCTGGTAGGTAATGGGGAAACATCGTTCTTTCGTTCTTTTTCTAGCGAGCTGGGAATTAGTTTGTGAGTAGACAATGATTTCTGGGGTCTCTGGGAGTCCCGTGCAGCGGACGAGGCCAGGCTGCAGCCTCAGGTTGTGTCTCATTCCCAGGTGTTTATCCGGGAGCTGATCTCCAATGGGAGTGATGCGCTGGAGAAGCTGCGTCACCGGCTGATGGCAGAAGGGAAGGCCTTGCCAGAGATGGAGATCCATCTGCAGACGGACAGCGGAAAGGGAACCATCACGATCCAGGTACCTCCCTTCAGTAACAGGAGAGCGTTACTCCCTGCCTTTGTCCCATGGAGGATCAGCGGAAGCTGAGTGGCAGCACAGTCCCATGGATTCCCTAGACTGCCTGAAAAAGTGTCTTGTCTTCAGCTCGACTCTGGTTCATGAGGCTGTAACCTCAGGATTTGATGAGAAACCACCGATTTCTCTGCTCCCCGCTTGCCCCCATAGGAAAATTATCTGTTCCTTCCTTCCTTCCCCATTAGGAACTACCAGCAGCTTTTCTCCCAGTACGTTGTCTGGTGCACTTCTCACCTTGTGTGTGCATTTCTCACTAGTGGAAAAGTTGGGAGTCTGGTTTCATCCTGACCTTTGGGAGGGAATTCTGTCCCCTCCTTAAGCCAGAGCTGTTAGATGGTAGCTCGCAGACCTTCCCTCTCACCTCAGTCACTGGGAGATGCTGGGGTGGTGAGAAGAATCTCCCATTGTGTCTGTATCTCCTCCTCCTCCAGGATAGGCCAGGTCCAGCTGATGCTGAGGCTCTGCCCTGACATACAGATGGGACTTAGATTGCAGCAGACACTTGTCTGTTCTCCTTTCTACAGCCCTGGTTTGGATTGTTCCCTACTGGTGACAAAACGCTTAGCAGGAGAGGGGCAAGGGGTGTAAGCTGTGGGACTCAGTGTGGTGAGGAAAGGTGGAGCTGGTCCTTCTCTGTCTACTTTGATTACTCTTGTTAAGGGAAGGCTGAGGCTCAGTTTTGGTGTTTTCTTGGCAAATTTCTTAATGCAAAGAAGGCAAACCAGTAACTTTCCTCAGGTACCTGTGGACTCTTCTGAGGAGAGCAGCGAATGAGGCAGGCAGCAGTGTGTGAGGGAAGGCTGACTGGAGCCCATCCAGGGGAGATGTGGCACAGACAAAGCACACGATTTGATATTTTTCACGTGGGACAAAAGCACTTGCTGTTGGAGGCTGCTCAGTTTTTTTATACTTGTGTTTCTCTGCAGAACAAGCAGCTGCGGTTGCCATGGGGAAGTTAGTGATCGTCAGTGGGCAACACAGTCGTCAACCCAAAGATTCTCAAACTGTAATGCAGAGGCTCTGCTATTCCTATCTCACCGACTACTGCGTTTTTTTGGCTGCTGTGTAACGTGGATTCTTTAATGGGCTCTCGTTTAGCCCCAAGTAGGCTGTCATTCCTGCCTCCGTGTTGTCTTTTCCCTCTTGAGATCGTAGTGGACAACGTAGCTTCGGAACCCATGGAGACATTCTTACAGCTCATGCCCTGTAGCTGTGGAAGCTGTCCCCTTCTTTGGCGCTTTGCTTGAGAGACCTATTAGCCCACCTTGCAGAGAGGGCGCGTTTGACGTCATACCCAATTAGATGTGTTAGGGATTTGTCTTTTTATAACCCCCCCTACCTGGCTGCCTGCGCATCTCTAATGCGACTAAATGAGTCTTAACTAGGAGGCTTTTAGCTGGAGCAGTTCTGCGCTCTGAGAAGGGAGCGGGAGCAGCCCTACTCCAATCTCTTTTAATAGGTTTGCCTTCTCAGTAGTGCCTAAAGCTCCTTACCTCCAGTGAAGGGTTTATTTATAACCTCTCGAAGAAACATACTGCATATGATTACTTTGAACAAGCCTCATTCAGAACATTTCCTTACCTTTCAGGAGCGCAAAAAAAAAAGCCTTGTAAGGATTGAGGGAGAGACGGAGCTACCCCTTAGTCGCTCTTTTGTTTTCTTTGTTCACTAGGACCCACCAAAACACCAGCAGAAGGTCCCTCATGTGTGATCTGTAGCAATGATCACCCCATTTTTTCTCTAGAAAGGTCCTGTTGTCTCATTCTGACCCCTCGGTCCTTGTCCACAGATCTTCAGGCTGCTCCTGGCCCCTGGACCTGCTGGATCTCTTCCCTTCCAAGCCCTGTAGCATCTCTTTGTGTCTCGCCAGTTGAGAAGAGGCAGGTCTGTAACGTGACGGCCTCTGTTACAAGGCATGTTCCTGGAGGAGATTATCTAGCTCCAGTAAAGGACTGCATTCATCTCTATCGAGCGACTGCAGTTCTGCTTCTCTGCCAGGACTGAATTTCAGTCATAAGCGTAGCAACACTCAGAAATTTAATATGATGTCCTCATTCGGGGATATCCTACCTAAGCATTGCCAAGTGTTGTGTCTGCTGAGAGGGAATGTTCGCTGTCTAGTCTGCTGGATTACACCACCGCAGGTCCTTCACCAAAGTCCTGTTGTTTTAGCAAATACCACAGTTTCCTCCACCCCTTTGAAAACCTCCTTGTTCTGTTTCTAGGACAGCTCTGTCTGGTCCCAGCCACAGCCTGCAAGGTCACATCTCTGAAGAAAATCCACTAGAAAATGTTAGGGGTGTGTTTTCAGTGAGGACAGATCTGCAGAGCTCTACAGATCTGCTTGCTCGGGCTTTACAGACGTGTTTGTGGACCCTTTGAGATGGGAACAGAGAACCCTTTGCAGACCCCAAAGCCCTGTGGCCACAGAGGTGTCCTCCGACACCCACCCCAGGGTCCCCGCGCCGGTGGGTGACAGGAGCTGGTGCAGTCAGTCTTGCTGCTGTACCCTGCCTCTGTGTGAGCTCGGGGGCTGGAGCCGTTCTGGTGGCTGATGCTTAATTTAGGGCTAGGACAGTGCTGGCGTTTAGAGGAAATTGTCTGAAATATTGACAGATCTAATAGCTGCCGCCGCTGGCTGAGGGAGCGCGGCTGCTCTTCTACCAAGGGTAAGCAGCGTAATTGCTGCCAGAGCTTGGGCTGCCCCGTTCTCTTCGCTGTGCTTTTCTTCCCACTGTTGCAGTCATCCGAAAATCAGTGCCTGTGAAGCCACAAAATCACAAGTTTGCCGTGTTGGGGAGGAGTTAAAATGACTGCAAACACCACTCCTCCCTGCAACAGCTCCCGGTATCGCTGAGCAGATCTCTCTTAGCTTCTGAGTTATAAACAGTCTGCAAGGAGGGCTGTTCAGAGGCTGTTAGAGACGGAGGGGCAGAGCTGGCTGCGCTTGGACAAGCCTCCGGTGGAACTAAGCTCACCGAAATGTGCCGCTGATGGCAGGGGTGGGTTAGAGCTTCCCATCGTTGCATCACCTTTAACAAATAAGCGAGGGAACCAAAAATACAGACCCATCTCACATAACCTGCGGCCCAGGGAAGGAAGTGCAGAATCTTTTCTTTTCTTCCTCTTCACGCCAGAATAAGAGCACGACACGTTTAGAAATGGGAAATTTGAAGGGGATAAAAGGAAGTAGTTTTCTGAACAGGGAGCATTTAGACCTCAATGGGTGGAAGCTGAGCCTGTAGCAATGCTCGGTGCCGTTAAAAATAATGTTAACGCAGGGTGTTGGGAAGGAAAGGAAACCTCAGGCTCCCTGCTTTGGACAGCCCTCCATACCTTGTGTCTGTACGCATCAGTTTTATTGTCCCTTTTCTTCTGTTCCTGGCTGCTGCAGATGCCGTGTTGGTTCTAAACCAGAACGCTGCTCCAGCGCGGCTGCCGTCCTGGTCCGGTGAATTTTAAGTCTCTTTAAGCAAGGTAGTTAGATACCAGGGGGGACACTCGCTATTCGGACATTTTGGGATTTTATTACCTTATCAGTTGGTGAAAGCAGCATGTCCTTATTTTATAATGTAGTCAGTGTTCTTCTGATGCCCTGTTGAGATTTTGCGCTGAAATTAAGTGTTTCGAGTGCTCATTTTGCAGCAAAGCGAGATGAAAGGCGCAGTAGCTCAGATGTGTACCTGCAAGCATTCTTTCGGCTGCAGCTGTGGCAAAGGCAGCAGCTAATGGTTAGTTAATGGATTGTTTAGTGTAACAAGGCTCTGCAATGCCTCAAATTGGGCTCGAGTAATGAATAAAGATGTTACGTTACCTAGGTCCTTGTTTACCAGCTAAACTAAGCAATTTGTTGATTTAAACTAGATTTGTGGCTGTAATTTATGTGCGGTTTGTTTCCGCTTTACCAAAAAGCGTGATATGAATACGAGAGCTGTGGAGTGACTGGTTTGATGAGGAAGATAATGGGGCCGAAGGTGTTCTTTAATCCCTCTTCTCAAGGAAGAGGGGGGTCCTCAGGGCTGGGGACACTGTTTACTCTGCACCCTGAGAAGTCCCAGAAGGGAAATTCAACCAGGTGAGTAGGTTGTTTTTCTGCTAAGTAACCAAAGGGCTTCTGTAATTAACCTTCAGCTAATGAAGCGTCAGCGCACCGAACTGTGTTTCAATAGTACGCGGTGATTGGTTTCTCCAAGGTGGGGAGTAGCACTTTGAACTCTGAACATACCCCTCGTTTCTTGTAATTTGTGAAGCCTCACATACAGTTTTCTTCGTGCTTTTATGAATAACTCTGCTGTGGCTGTTTTCAGCCTGATAAAACTTCTCTCGCAGGCTGAAGGGAGGGCTTGAAACTGTCTGCAGGGGAAGAAAAGTCGTAATGTTGATGGCGGAGCAACGGCAGGCCTTGCGTTTAGGCTGAAAGTGTTTGCAGAGGGTTGTGTGATGACACGGTGGCTCCTGGCGAAGCGAGAAGGGCAGCGGAAGCCCTGCCAGCTCCTTCCTTGGATTTCACGGAGCTAGTGCTGCCAGCGCTTGCGTTGGCCCAGCCTGAGGCCGGCTCTTCGTGGGCA
The DNA here is from genome assembly GCA_028565335.1 of Limnodromus scolopaceus. Classification (NCBI taxonomy): domain Eukaryota; kingdom Metazoa; phylum Chordata; class Aves; order Charadriiformes; family Scolopacidae; genus Limnodromus; species Limnodromus scolopaceus. The sequence continues at coordinate 16,416,347 of JAOXNO010000070.1, read as the reverse complement.
GGTTCCTTTGCTTCCCATCGCTGAAGAAGGCCTGCTCTGCAGAAGCCGAGCTCCCGTCTCTCCGCCGCCGCTTTATTCCCCGTTCCCCGGAGCAGCACCATCTGGTGAAGGGAGCCGAGAAGCGCAGAGCGAAAACCAGCCGCAGGAAACGCGAGCGCTGCAAGAGCCGTTTGAATCTTGATGGCGTTTTCATCGTAATCCACCCAGGTGTTTTCCTGCCGTAGGAAATATCTGCTTTGCCAGGATCTTCGGCCGGCCACCAAAAAGGACGCTTTCCGCTTTCCCAGTTAACAGCTCGGCGCTGCTGGGGGAGCAGACCCTTCTGAGCCGCGCTCTCTTTGTTCGTCGCGCTTCACCCTCATCAAACTCGTCTCCAGGAATTGCCATTAAGCATTTTGCAATAAGTTTGGCAGGGAGTTTGGAATTCAATAGCCAAATAAATTCAAGGGGTAGGGATATATATTTTTTTTTTTTTTTAACATGCTGGAATTTGGGAATGACATGCTGTGCTATAAATAGGAGTGGATCAGAGGAGTTAAGAGTTCTGTTCAGGGTCTGGCATGAACAAAACCTGAACCAGATGCTGAAAACTTTTCTTTCTGGCTTTTTCTTCCCTGGGGGAAGGGACCATGTCAGATTCCTGAGATTTTGCCATACCCTGTTTGTTTTTCCTGGCTTTTCATCTCCCACTTTCGAGATCTTACTGGGCATCGTCCCTCCTCTCAGCCAAGACGACTGACAGGCCTTGCCATATTTAATCAAGTGGAAGGTGTTGCCGTGACTTGTGGGGACGTGGAAAAATGTCTTACCCACACGGCACCTCACTCAGTAACCTCACGAGTCGACCACAGGTTGATTCTTCAGTGGAGTTAAACACTATATTAAAAAATACGTACTGACATTAACTTTGCTAATAAATCAGCCCAGCAAGTGCCCCACATGGGTGGTAGAGGCGTGCTGTGCCAGAAGGCACTCTGGCATCTCACCTCCGAGCCATCATCCAGCCGCCAGTTCCGCTGTAGCTCGATTTGCTGACTTTTCTGGCTGGTGCCACTGCCGGGTCTGCTGCCTAAGAGGCGTGCAATGGCAGCAGGGAGCTCTTTATCTGCATGCAGGACTGCAAATCTGGATTAAACTGGGGAAGACAACAAGCCAGGTACCTCCAAAGCCTGGAGAGGGCATCGTGAGGTGTGGCTGTACTTCCCGCTGGGGTTAGTGCCGTGTTCTCTCGGGCATTGCAATATCTGGCTCTTGAGGACCTGGACGCTGACAGTTTCAGACTTGTGGAGTATGAAGCACCATAGTCTTGTGGAGCACAATGTGAGGGGGAAGGAAAAGACAGTAGATGGAGATCAGCGAATGTGGTGCTCGTAGACAAGGGTCTGTGTTGCATGAGAGTTAAGGGATTTACTGCTCTACCGCTGATTTCCTGGTGTGAGGGACACTGGTTTCTCATCTACGGATTGGAAATAAGCTGCTTCTTGCTGCTTCTCAACTCCTGAACCTTTGGATGTGTTCAGGAATGGAAATTGTCTCTGTACCTGCACAGCAGCGGGCACAGTGAGGCTGTGACCAGGGTTGAGATCTCTTTCCAGCATTGTCATCCTGTGCATTTTTAGAGGGGTGCAGAAACCAGCCTGTCTTGGCACGGTTTTATTTTCTCTAGATAAAAGGCTTGAGTGTGAGCTTTCTGGTGGTTTACAGCCACAAAGCAGCTGTGGCTGCCCCCTGGAGCTGTGTGCAGTCCCCTGTCCCGACCGTGTGCTCCTGGAGTCACAGCTGGAAGTCTGCTGGTGCATTTACTGCCCAGCTGGCTGGGAGAGAGAAGGAGCCAGAGGCAGAAGTTGCTCAGGTGCTGGTGGCTAAAGCATTACTGGTGTTTCAGCTGCAATTGCTGTTTCTTTTCAGGACACGGGTATTGGGATGACCCAGGAGGAGCTGGTTTCTAACCTCGGTACCATTGCTCGATCCGGCTCAAAGGTAACTTGGGATGAGGCACCTCTTCTCCCCCCTTAGAAAAGTCTTCTCCAATTACAACCACTTTCATTCTCCCAATTCTGTTCTGCCCCTTGGCCCCCGGCCCAGCTGTGAAATTACACCCCTCTTGGAAGGTGAAAACCTACCTGTGGAGTCTTTCAGCTGTTAATGGTCTCTGCTGTGTGCCGTGGGAGGCCGGTGGTGCCCGAGCAGCACTGATGGGCCCTGTGCGTAACGCTGCTGTGGTGCTCCCCAGGCAGTTGTTATGGGGGGGACACACTCACTGGGCATTCACCACATCCAGGGGGGCAGCAGCAGTGCACTCATGCTGGCAAGTTTTTTTTACATATATATATATATATATATATACCTGATTATTTTTTCCATCTCTGGAGTCACCATTTTAAGGTTTCTTGCTCCGGATTGACCAAGCCCTCACTTGTTTTCCTTTGCGTTGCCCTAAGCAATGCTCCCATTTTGCAGATGTGGGAGAAACCCTCTTCCTTGAGCACCATCCTCACAGCGCTGATGGAGAAGGGTGGGATGAGGGTGCTGGACCTGGCAGTGGGCTGGATCAGTGCGTGAGAAGCCCAACTGGAGGATGGATTAGAGCCTCCCAGTGGTACCTGAAGTCACTGTGTGCCATTTGGTGTCTCCTTTGTTCCTCCAGGCTTTTCTAGATGCTCTGCAGAGCCAAGCTGAAGCCAGTAGTAAAATCATCGGCCAATTTGGAGTGGGTTTCTACTCGGCCTTCATGGTGGCTGATAAAGTGGAGGTGTTCTCACAGTCTGCAGAGCCGGGGAGCCCGGGCTACCACTGGTCTTCAGATGGGTAAGGCTGCAGAATGAGGATGGAAATGTCCAGACCAGGCATGGACTGAAAGCTGTGCAAAGCAAGACAGGGCTTGTGTGGTCTTTTCCTGATCAGGCTTACTGGTTTAGGTCCTGCTCAGATTGAAAATGGCCACAAAGTGTGGCCAAATGTGCCAGGGTGAAAACCACGGGGACAAACTTGCTTTGTGGACAAAGAGTACCTGCCTCTCCCGTTCCTGCCCTGCTGGCAGGCAACCATCTTAGCAGTGCCCCAGACTGGAGAGACAAATTTAATCTCTTTGGTCTAGCTGTTTCCTGGGTTTTTGCTCGAGGGGACTCACAGTCAGCAGGGCTCCTGCAGTGCTGTGGCTCTGTGGGTAGATGTCTTCTGTGGGGCAGGTCTGTGGGCTTTTAGCTTCAAGTTGCAAACATCTGCGATGGCAAAGCTGTGGACTGCTGGACCATGTTGAAATTGGAGCTCCTGGGGGTGAGAAGCTCTGCATCCCCTGAAAATCTCCAAGGAATAAAGCATTTGCTAAGTTGTTTCTGTGGTTTTGGTGGTTGTTTTGTTGGGTTTTTTTTGCTAAGTTATATTTGCTGTATAGTGCAGTCTGTACTGCCATACGCACTGAACACTTGTCCATCATCGCTGCTGGGGTCTCTCCCCGGGGTCAGTGCTGTCACCAGGGGTTGGTCCCCGTACGGCGTTCACTGAGCAGTAGGGCAGGAATGGTCACCCAGAACGGGCTGGAGTTGTCAGGGGAGAAGGCAGGAGCTGGGTGTTTCGGTCACTGTAGGAAATGCAGGAGAGGGGTTGAAGGCTGGGCCTACACAACCCAAAGTTTGAAGTTTTTTTCCTTTGAGGCTGCTGGTGTCTTTGCAGAGCGGTGTGTCCCGGGCCTGCAGTCTCCGTAGGGGAGACAGCCACATGTTTCGGGGGGGCTTCTCACAGGCACAGAGAGCGTTCAGGCATTCGGGAATTTTTGCCTTCTCCTCTCAGCGCTGAAGTGTTGTGCCTGCTTTTGGTTTAATAAAACATTTTTATGTCCCATCGTGGATGTATCTGAGGCACAAGCTGACATGGGGTCTGTTTCTAATCCTAGATCAGGGATGTTTGAAATCGCAGAAGCATCTGGTGTCAGAACTGGGACTAAGATTATTATACATCTCAAAGAGGACTGCAAGGAGTTTGCAAATGAAGACCGAGTCAAGGGTGAGTGGAGGAGGGCAATGCTGTTACCCGCTGAGGGGCTGGGGAAGGTCTGCTGCTGCCCCTTGAGCAGGAGGTGAATTTACAGAGGTTTTCCTCTCCTGCAATACCTTTCACCTGCTGTTTCTGAGGAAATTCTTACTATGTCGTTTTTACGATCGTGACTCTTCTATGTCTTCTTTCCAATCCAGAGGTGGTGACAAAATACAGCAACTTCATCAGCTTCCCACTGTACCTCAACGGGAGAAGAATTAACACGTTACAGGTGAGCGGAAGGCCACAGGCAAGTCGCTCCTGGAGATGAACCATTGTAATCCTCCACTGGAGATGGGAAACGGCATAAAGCTGCTTCTGTCCCTGGAAATCAGGAGAGGATTGTCCAGGATATCACAGACCCCATTAACGATCAGTTAGTTAGAACAAAAGGAAATAATCCAGCAGAAATTCCTGCCTGAAACTGCTTGTTTGCATTTGTGGGAGATCGTTCTTGCAGCTTAGCAAAGCAGGTTTTCTTTATAGTTATCTTCTGGACATTCCCTTGATCAGAATTATTATTTCAGTGCTTTATAATACTTATTCTAATAGTTTAAGCCAGGTGCCATGGCAGGGATGGCTCATATGGCTGGTGTGCTGACACCTCTTGCTGCATTTCTCTCTGTCCTTCAGCCTGGGGCAGCCAGTGCCAGTGAGAGGTTGATTTTCGTAGTGGCTCAGCTCACGGCCTGATTTCCTTCCCAGCTCCTGGCCGAGCACTGCTTGATGCTGGCATCTTCTCACCACTTAGAATTGTATTGCAGCCAGATCCATTTTAGTCAGAAGTTCTTGGCCCAATTGCAGGAATCACCTGGGTGAAATTAGTTGTCTTTAAAACAAAAACCTATGAATCATTTTCCTCCAGCATCTCATTTTCTGGTTGTTTAAAGCTTCCTCACCTAAGAGAGCAGGTAGAGAGAGTGTGTGGTTTTTTCATTTCCTGGAATGTGGCACTGAATGCACAGACTTCCGAGAGTGTACTTAAATATTTTATCGTGTTAATTTATCTCAGATTCTGTAATTGGTGTGATTAGTCACTGATATTTATTTGGTTTCCTGCATAATAGTGTTTCTGTTCCAAAGGCTTTCTAGCTGTTTCCCTTAAATTACAAAACCAGAAATAGATGTAGACGGCTGTTTGCTCTTTCTACCTGACAATCAATAGAAGAGACTCCCTGGAGAAGAGTAGTACTAGAGCAAGGGGTGAAATGCCCTTAATAGAGTCATGTACTTTTATCTTCTTATCAGAAAGTGCGTTTTCCCTTGGGATACAGCAACAGTTTTATTCTCATTATGCTCCCATTTCAGGCCTTTTCTTTATCCAGGATCTTGTTTTTGCAGTTTTTTTCCACCCATCAACATCGGTTCACTGCAAACAGAGCCCTAGGTAGATCCCTGGTGTGGATTTTCCTAGATAAGCTCTTGAATGCTTGCCATGTAGCTGACAACGTGGAGTCAGAGGCTTTTCTGGTCTAACTGCGATAACTGCAGCTCCGAGTAAACCTCTGGGAAAGCAGCACTTTACCTCACAACAGCTGCTGTAAAGCACCTTAGTACCCAGTTGAGTCCATAATCCTACTTGTGATCCTGCAAACCCTGCAGGACACTTGCGTGGGCTGGAAATGTTATGAAGCCACTTGTGGAACAAAGCTTTGAGGGAGAAGAAGCTCTCAGGAGCATGGCAGGGCTGCCAGAGCCCTGAATGCCTTGGAACAGCAGGGGAAGGACGGGCTGGATGTTTGTATTGCCCCCAGTGATCACCCCTGTCGCTCGTTAGGGCTCGAGTGGCAGTGAGTGTAGTGGGCTTCACCTGGCTGGAAACATGCGATTCTTAGTTGAGTCCCGTGGTTGTTAAATGGGCAGAACCTCCCCAGTGTTTGCTAGTGTTGAGGTGCTGAAAACCTACATGTGGTGTGAGCGTGGGCTGTGTGTTTCCAGAAGGTGCTGGGGGGGTTTAGAGCAGCAGCAGGTGGAAAGCGTGGCCACGGGGAAGGACCTGCTCTGGAGCTCATGACTTTTAACTCACATGTTGATGCTCAAAACTCTACTGCTGAAGCACTTTCTGACCCTGCAGCAGGGATGGCTGAGCGGTTCACAAAGTATCTCCCCAAATCCTCCAAAACAAATCACCAGAAAGCAGGCAATCCAGGTGTTGCTTCACAAGCGCTCGGCTGACCTTGTGGTGGGATAGTGACCTCCATCAGGGTCACTTAAACCACTTAAACTTTCAGTTTCGCTTTCCTTTTGCTCCCTGGTCAGGCCTTGACCACTGCTGCCAGTCAGCTGAGCTGTGGTGTCTGTCCAGGATGCTCTTGGCCGGCAGCAGATGTGAGGTGATGGTTGTTAGTCAGATCCCTTGTGTTTTGGGCTAAACAGAGCTGCCTTATGTATGTTGCAGGGCAAGAGCACCTCTGTGAGGCGACCCCACATCAGCTGAAGGGCAGTAATTTGTTACTCTGTGATAATGTCCCTGAACCATAATACATGCCACTGCCCTCCGGCTGTGCAGAGGAGTTTGAACGCTCATATTTCCATGCTCCACTGCCCTGGAGGGAAAGTGTAACTCTGAAAGAAGAGCCCTGCAGGTCTTTAGAGCTGATGGGAACTCATCTCTCTGCTCCTCCGCAGGCACTCTGGATGCTGGACCCCAAGGACATCGGCGAGTGGCAGCACGAGGAGTTCTACCGCTTCATAGCGCAGGCTTACGACAAGCCCCGCTACATCCTGCACTACAAGACCGATGCTCCCCTCAACATCCGCAGCATCTTCTACGTGCCTGAGCAGGTACCTGCCCTTCTGTCCAAGGAACAGCAGGACATCTGCTGGGTTGCTCTGGAGAGGAGAGAACAGGAGAGCTTTTGAGGGAAAGGAGGCAGCCAAAGCTGCAGAACAGCAAGGAGGAATATCCAGTGTGGCATTTTTCAGTGGGCTGGGTGCCACGGGATGATGGTGTGGGTATGGAGCCATGATGGGAGCAGGGATATGGCTCAGGTAGGTCCTGAGAGAAGACAGGCAAGGTTTCAGCTCTCGTTGGGTTCAGCGGTGAAGACCACGGTGTAACCTGGTCAGCTGAGATACCGCAGCACAGTGTGCAGCGGGGCGCTCTGCACAGCCCTGGCGTTACCCTTCTGTCTCTTGTTCCTGCAGAAACCATCCATGTTCGATATCAGCAGGGAACTGGGTTCCAGCGTTGCCCTCTACAGCCGCAAAATTCTCATCCAAACCAAAGCTGCGGACATCCTGCCTAAATGGCTGCGTTTTCTCAGAGGTGTGTGCTGGGACTGGGAATAGCGGGCTGTGGACTACGGCTTCCGCAGAGGGTGAGGCGAGGGGCTGCCTTCCTGGTACTGGCACTCGGGTTTGCCTCACTGTTGAAGGGTTGCTCTGTGTTCCAGGTGTCGTGGACAGTGAGGATATACCCCTGAACCTCAGCAGGGAGCTGCTGCAGGAGAGCGCCCTTATCAGGTAAGCAAGAAGTAGATCCTGTGGACTCCTGAGGCTCTTCTTGCTTCTTGCTGGTTGAGGAGGGGATGTACAGGATAGTTAGGAGGGCTTGGAGGGCCTGACATGTGAGCTGCATTTCCGTCCTTGGGAATTTCCGTAGTTTATAAAGTGAGTTCTCAGCCACGCTGGTCACATCTTGAGATGTGGGAACGGTGTTCCATGTCATACAACCTGCTGCCACCAGCTTGGGCCGTGTATCCCTTGTGCCCTAGGCTGCCTTTTGGAATCTCTGGTCTACAGCAGCTACAGTGGATTTGCTATTTAAAGTGTCTGAGCTGCACCCCCAAGTGGTTTGGAAAACAGAACCAAACAGTAAATCAGCTGTCAGTACTAGGAAGCTGGGCCATACTTTAGTGTCACCATTATTTGTGGGTAGATCTTCAAACAGCATCTTCTGCCGGTTGTCTCCATGCTTCCTTCAGAGCTCTGCTGTGCTCACACGCACTTCTGTCAAAAACCAAGTGCCAGCCAGCGGGGTTTTCATTGAGTGCTGAGGCCCAGGGAAGCTGACTGCCAGGAGGCCGGTCTCCTCTAAGGACCCCTTAAATCTGGCTTTGGTTTTTCCTTATGGTTTTTCCTTACTTTTTGTCCTTCAAATCCCCTCTCAAACACCTGCCATTGTCGAAATTGGAGGGAAGGAGAAGAGTAGCTCTTGCTCCTTAGCATTGGCGCTGTTGTCGTGTTAGGTTTGATGGCTGACTTTGTATTCTACAGCTGGCAAAATGCCACACTACAGTCACCAAATTAACCCTGTCACTTCACAGTGGATTTTCGGGCCTTCGGAAAGGGTTTCTACAATTGTAACCCTTTTATAGCTGCTTCCCTCCCGTGTTTAAGGGTAGCTGTGGGAGTGAGACAGATTCCCTGTGCGCGGTTGGTTATGTACTGCAGCGTCACTGAGTCACTGGAGTTACTGAAGATTTGAGCTGAGTACATTTGTATCGCAGCCCTAACTATCTCTCCAGCTCAAGAGCTGCTCTGGACTGAGATACCAAGAACAGAGCCATGGAAAGGAGACAGTGGACCCTAGAGCTCCTTCTACGTCCTCATATTTGCAGATGCATCACTAAAACACTGCAGAGGGAGAGGGACGTTCACCTAAAATCTCTTGTCTTGATCTAGCAGCTGTCTTTAAAAAGGCTTTTTCCTCCTGCAGGAAGCTCCGAGATGTTTTGCAGAAGAGGTTGATCAAGTTCTTCATTGACCAGAGCAAGAAGGACCCTGAGAAATATGCCAAATTCTTTGAGGAGTACGGTGTATTCATGCGAGAGGGGATTGTCACGATAGCAGAGCAGGATGTCAAGGTCAGCTGATGGGAAAGAGTATTTGTTTCTACAGTAACCTGGGATGAAGGGGGGGCTGCTGCTTCTCTGTGAGTCTTACAGGCCCATAACTTGTGTTCCTGGATCTAACAAGCCCTACATGTTCTCTAGTGCCCTAACTCTCCCTCTGTCTGACTGGGTGCTGCTTTCCCCCTTAATTCAAGACACTGCGGAGTCTCCGTACCCACACCATGTTGTCAGCCTTCCCTGATGCAATATAAACTACAACAGGTGATAAAGTAGGGCTTTCCCCTACTGTTGTCCTATGCCTGGATTCCCATTTCCAGGAGGGCTTGACCTGTCTAGGTCACTCTTCTGCCTCCTTAATATCTGGAGCAGGAAAAGAGGGGCTCAGAACCCCCTGAGCCTTTTTGCAGGGCTGCAGACAGGTCTGAATGCTCCAAAGGGATGTCTTGGGGCTGGGAGTGGTCAGGTAGAGCTTTGGTCGCTTGCCCCCAGCTCACAGGAACACATTTCTTCTAGGAGGACATAGCAAAGTTGCTGCGTTACGAATCGTCGGCCCTGCCCGCAGGCCAGCTGACCAGCCTGACCGACTACGCCTCCCGCATGAAGGCAGGGAGCAGAAACATCTACTACCTCTGTGCCCCCAACCGGCACCTGGCCGAGCACTCCCCGTACTTTGAGGCCATGAAGAAGAAGGACATGGAGGTGGGTGACCGGTCTGCCGTGGCCGGGGGAATGCCCTGTTTGATACCTGTGCCTGAACCCCAGAGCAAGAGCCTCGGAGCTGCTGGGCAGGGCTGGTAATGGTGTTACAGGTGTCCCCTGTGGGCAGGTGGCCCTTTCAGGACTGGAGTTAGTGCTGGTTCTCACTGCCCACGGGGCAGTAGGACTTGTTCAGCTGCAGACCTGCCACCCATGATAAACAAAGCCCTCCAAGGGTTTGCTTTCACTAGGAACCCTGGGCTATAGTCACCATGGGGTTTAATCTGCCAGTTTCCCTTGTGGTGTTCTTGCTGTTTGGTGCAGAGTTGCCTTGGGAAGGAAGAAGGGCTGTCGCATCCCAAATAATGTGGTGTTGTCCCTTTTTTGGCACAGGTCTTGTTCTGCTACGAGCAATTCGATGAGCTGACTCTCTTGCACCTTCGGGAGTTTGACAAGAAGAAGCTGATCTCGGTGGAGACAGATATTGTTGTTGATCACTATAAGGAAGAGAAGTTTGAGGAGAGCCAGCCAGGTATCGTGAGGTTCCCCTGACCCTTCCTGCTCCAGCCAGTGAGGGTACAGAGCCTGTGAGCCAGAACACACCTTCCCATCCTCCCAGTCTCATGCTCTGAGGCAACTTGCAGTTCTTGCAGCTCCCTCTCATCCCACGTGATCAAAGTTTAAGCGATTTACTAATTTAAACAGATGGAATGTCCTGTGTGGAGTTTCCACGGTTTGAGTTTTAACAACGCGTGTAGATCTGGTGCCCTGGCAGAGGCAGGCGGGCACCAGCAGGACGTGAGCCTGCCCGCTCTGGATATGGCACGGTCTGGGATGAGGGCGTATGTGTGTGTGCTGAGTGGTGCTGCCTTCCCATGTCCACAGGAGAACGGCTAAATGGAAGTATAAAATGGACTGAGCTTGGGAGTAAAGCTCCATTGGCATACTATAGATGTAGGTTCAGATGTGCCCTCTTTTCCCTGCCAGCTGCAGAACGTCTGACGGAGAAGGAGGCTGAGGATCTGATGGCCTGGATGAGAAATGCCTTAGGCTCTCGAGTCACTGGTGTTAAGGTAGGTGTTCCGTGCCTGGGTGACTGAGTGCAGGAGATCCGTGGAGGTAATCACCAGGGGAAAAAAGATGGTGGTTGACTGGGAATCTGCTGCCACAGATTTTCCTTTGGACCCTGAGAGAAATAATTCTTCTCCGTGCCTCCATTCTGAAAATGGCCCGAATGCTGGCATTTGTCACTTGGATGCTCAGCACAGCGGCGGAGCAACCACATCTTAATGTGTAATAAGCAAAGCCCATTTTACTGGTTCACGCTCAGGTTGCCAGAAGAACGGGCTGGTGACCGTCTTGCATGTGGACCATTGGGGCCACTCGGGGCCCCAGCTTTCCTGCTGGTTTAGACAGCTCCTGTGGGGTCAGGACAAATCGTGTAGGGGGCTTGGTATGGATCAGTGCCGAGGAGACCCCGAGTCCTTGAACCTCCCCCACTTCTATCCCACGTGCGTTTTCCATCTTGGCACTGATGGCTTTTTTTGCCACAGGTGACCACACGGCTGGACACCCACCCTGCCATGATCACTGTGCTCGAGATGGGGGCTGCCCGCCACTTCCTTCGCATGCAGCAGCTGGCCAAGACCCAGGAGGAGCGTGCCCAGCTCCTGCAGCCCACCCTGGAGATCAACACAGGGTAAGGGGGAAGCAATACCAGTGGCTAGGCCTGGGGCACTGGGGTCTTGTTGGGGTGGAGGCAGAGAAGAGGCAGTGTGAGGCTCCCAATTAGCAGAGCCTTCCCCATTAAGTGCAGTGTGTGCCTTGGTCTGTGAGGCTGCAGGGCACAGTCAATGTGAGCCACCCACACTGTGTCCAGCCTTCTGAGGACAGGATGGGAGAGAAGAGAGAAGCCCCCAGAACAGGAGTAAAGAAGTTGGAGCTATGTTGGCCTTTATGTGTCCCACCTTGGCTTAGCTCCTCATTCTGGAAGTAATTTTCTCATTGTGTCCAAAAATACCAAGTCTTAGTGTTGATCTCTCTCACTCTTACAGGCATGCTCTGATTAAGAAGCTTAACGAGCTGAGGGACAGCCAGCCTGATCTGGCCCAGCTGTTGCTTGATCAGGTGAGAACCTGGCCTTCTCCAGAAGTGGCACTGTCCTCCCCACCGCCAGCCTGAAGGTCACGTGTGGCAGGGAACAGGGTGAAGCCCTTGTAGCGGGCAGGAATCACATCCTTCTGTGGTTTTTCTTTGGGTGTTTCTGGTACTTGTAGTCCATGTGTTTTCCTACCAGATGGCCTAGAAGAACATGCTTGGTCTCAGCATGGAAGTCCTGGAGGGTGACATTCACTTCTACCCCAGCTCTCATCCAGCTCGCTCTTGCTGCTTATCATAGAATCACAGAATTGTAAGGGTTCGAAGGGACCTTTGGAGATCATCTCGTCCAATCCCCTGCCAAAGCAGGGTCACCCAGAGCAGGTTGGACAGGAATGTGTCCAGGCAGGTTTGGAATATCTCCGGAGAAGGAGACTCCACACCCTCTCTGGGCAGCATATTCCAGAGTTCTGACACCCCCAAAGTGAAGAAGTTATTCCTTATGCTAAGAAGGAATTTCCCGTGTTCCAGTTTGTGCCCGTTGCCCCTTGTCCTGTCACCGGGCACCACTGAGAAGAGTCTGGCCCCA
>JAOXNO010000070.1:16361475-16393616 GCA_028565335.1 Limnodromus scolopaceus | reverse complement strand
TGGCAGGGGGTTGGACTGGATGATCTCCAGAGGTCCCTTCCAACCCCATGTGATTCTGTGATTCTAAGCAAAGAAGGGCGAAGCTGTTGAATGGCAGGCTGGATTGTGAGGGTGTCAGAGTTTAAGCGTGCGTTGACTGCTAGGAATATTCAGTAAAAACTTTAAGTCTCAAACTTCTTTCAAGCAGTGCTATCAGGGGGAGCAATTCAGAGGAGTCTTGTCAGCTGCTTTGTGAAGCTACATGGAATTTTATCTTTTTCTTCCAGGCTCGGGGGCACAAGGAGCAGCGTGTGGGCCTGCCTCGAAGGGAACCAGCAGGTGCCGGCTGTTTTACTGACAGCACTCTGATCCTGCAGATACACAGGTGCTTCTTTTAACCATGATGTTTTTAAATAAAGCCAAAAGTACCCATTTGCTGGGGAATAATACATACATAATTTCTACTAAGTAGCTTGACTCTAGTAAAGCCCAAATACAGTAACATTGACTGATGTTCAGTTTGTTGTTTCCCGTATCAACCCTCAAAAATCACAGGTTGGGAACAGTCACTGTTTTACCTACAAAAACCCCCTTGTGTGGCTGGCTTTCATATCTACTTAAGATCCTGTTCTTCATCTCCCTCCTGGTCCCTCCTCTCTCCCTTGATTTTCGGATTCAGTCAGTTGTCTTGATAGCCAGAAGTCATTTTATTGCTTTACACTATATGGATGTGTTAGAGGCAGACTGGAAACAGAATTTTTATCATAAGCTTTACATTTGGAAGAAAATGGACCTCTAGTTCTTTTGAGCCTTTGAGCATTCCCAAAGGGTCAGTTTTCATTACGGACTTTTTCCGAAGAAACTGTCAAATGGTAGAAAATAGCAATTTAAACAGGATGTTTGATATGTTATTGTATGCTAGTGAAACTCAAACTATGCTTCGGGATCCTCAGTTGAATTCAAGGCCCTTGTCCAGAGTTTCTAGAAAGAATTTTCCTGAAAGCTGAACACAGAGGAATTGACATCGTTGCCTGAGAGCTGACCTCTTGCTGTTACTGTAGCAGTCCGTGGAAGACACACATTTGTGCATCCCTGAGGTCGTTGGTATGATACTAGAGTTTCCCAGAGCACTCGCAGCAAGTCCGTAGGTAACAATATATTTGGATATTGAGAGGGCAAAAGAACTAAGTTAATAAAAGGAGAAGATATTTTTAATAGGAAGACATTTTAAAGTGTATTTCCAGAACAGTAAACTAAGCCTGTTAATGGTGGACGCTGGAGCGTGGAGAACAGATAGGATAGCATGGAAACATCATAAAGGAACATAGCCACAAAGTAGCGTGTTGTGTATTTTACTGTAGTTCTTATAAGTGATTTTAGCTGAGAAGGGAACAAGATACTCATTGTTATAAATGTTATAATATATATATAATGAAATGTTATATATAATATATCAATATATATATCGATATATAATGAAATGTTGGTGTAAAAGGTAGATTATGAGCTCACCTGTGGAAATCCATTATGAGTTTGGTCACCTTTTGAAAGCAAGCGTCTTTCTGGTTTGGAGAATGTAGGGAAATCAAGATACTGTGTAAAACTTCACTTTATATTTGGCTTTTGTGATGATAAGTTTTAACTTGGTGACAAATCAGAAACTACACTTTTTTTTGAAAAAATAGTATCAGTAGAACTTACATTGTTTTAAGTGAATGCGCCCTTTAGAATAACAGTGTCTTACTGGAGAGAAATGGCTTGAGTATTTAACATTAAAGTGTTCTTATTTCTCTTTATATTCACTTTTTCATTAATTATTCAGTCGATTTTCTTGCCTTAAACATCCATAACATTGATCACTCCATTCTCGATCTACAAAATGATGGAGTTGTCTGACGCGGTGAAATTAGCTGTATTGGGGTGGGGTCGGACACCCGGAATAAGGTGATGTTGTGGTCGGTTTGGAGAATGATGGGCTGGGCAAGGCTTCGTAGCGGGCATGAAAAGGCAGATAGAAACAGCGCCGTCCCTAAGCCTGATGCCACTGGTGCTGTAGGGTCTGTGAGCAGCACGTCCTCTTTGGAATAAATCATGCTGTAGGTTCACTGGAACGATTTCACCGCTGTAAAGGAACTATAACCTTTTTACTGTTACAGTATATCTATCCATATGGCCACAGACTTGTATAGGGGCCTGCCATTCTACTGATTATCTGTCCTGACTTCTCTGCAGTTGTTGCTTCCCAGGATGGATTTACCTGTCTTGTAGGTATGGCCCTGTCCCAAAACAGTGACTTTGTGGTAGGTTACCGAGTGGTCTGCACCATTCTGCCTCTGTCTGGCATCAACACTAACGGTTCCTCTCTCTGCATCATCAGACAGCTTCATCAGTGGTGGTTTATGTCTCTCCTAACTCATTTCCTAAGTCTAAATAATAGAAAACAACAAAGGCAGAGATGTAATTGCTGCGGGATGGTACAAGAAGCCTATGTGCTCAATGGCTGCTGTTTGCAGTTGCATTTTGAAACCTATCTAGTGACATTCTAATAATTTTAAATGTGTTGTATTGATTTTGTATGATTTTAATTAATCATTTTGTCCCTTGATGCTTCTTTAATGGTTTACAAAAGAATTGTGCTTCTGTTAGCACACAGAGGTCTCATTATAAAGGTATTAGCTTAACACAGGAGATCTTGGGTTTCATAAAACTGTGTGGGTTGTTATTAATTTTATTATCCATCTTTATTCATCAATTCCCACCTAAGCCATTTCTTTAACTGCCTGGCGTTGATCTCAGCCTGAAAGATGGGTGTTTACTTCCCTAATTGTCCTTTTTTGAAAAATCACAGTGACTTCTGCTTGCAAATGATCTGGTTCTGTTGACAGAAATACCTTCAGTAGCGGTTGTTCGGTACGCTTTGGATTACAGGTAGAATGGGCTACTTTCATCAACATCATGGGACAGATATTATAAGAATATTTAGTTCTGCATATTCTCAGTATTAACAGTTATACAGTTTGTTTTATGATGATTTAGGGGCTTTGGTAGGTTTTTCATTTTTGGTTTTGAAGTACACCAAAAGGTCTTGTTGAAAGTCCTTAACTTTTCTGACCAGAAAACTAATCTTATGTTATTTTACCTCCTTCTCGTTTTAATACAATTCCTTGTTTGTATTCAGTGTTATCCAATTCCCTTATCGTGATGTTATTTTACATATTTGGTTTTATTATTACTCTCACTACTTCTATTTCTCTGAAAACCAAATTAGATTTTAGTGTTACCATAATTGATTTTTTGGGTCTCTAGTGAAATGGTTTTATTCAGTCCTTAATTCTCAGTTGTATTTTTCTGTTTAAATTAATAATTTGTTGTTGATTTCAATCAAATCCAATAAGCATTTTTCAAACACCAGCTGTGTATATTTCTGCTTTGTATGCTGCTGGGTTTGCATACAAGCCATGAGCATTTGCACCTGAGCAACCGTTAGCTTTTATTTTTACGTTCACTTCCCCTTTATCCTTCCAGAGGAGGCATAAAGTAACAATTTCTATTGCGGTGAAGTGCTTTATAAGGTAAGGTTACTTTCTACAGTGTTTGAAAAACAGAAGGGCATTTTGTCATGTAAGAAGTGATTTAAAATGCATGTCTGGAGCGGGATAGATTATTTTACTGGCTCTGAAATGTTTTGCCGTATGTATAAGGTACTAGCAGGGGGAGGTGTAGTCATTAAAGGAAATGTGAGCGTGGTGCTCTGACAGGATATCAGGTAATAGAAGTGGGTAGCGTTAGGTAGATTGCTAAGATTGCTCATTAGAATTTTATTATGATTTTCCTAGCTATCGTTTCCTTACTTATATAGACTTGAGTTAATTTGTCATTTCCTATATTTCCACGTCTGGTTTTGTTATCCTTCTCGGGCACAGGGAAG
The DNA here is from genome assembly GCA_028565335.1 of Limnodromus scolopaceus. Lineage (NCBI taxonomy): Eukaryota > Metazoa > Chordata > Aves > Charadriiformes > Scolopacidae > Limnodromus > Limnodromus scolopaceus. Next base: position 16,389,709 of record JAOXNO010000070.1, on the reverse strand, counting down.
CTGGCAGAGACCAGGACAAGAAGGTTGGTACCTGACTTGGAATTCCTATTTCGCACTTAACATTTGTTCTCTCCTGACAGAACAAGCAGTGCTGTCCTCAATGTTAATATATTTGCACTTCCACAAGCGCAGAGACCCTGCACTGTACAGATCTAGTGTCGCGTCTTTGTAGAGTCGAGTTGGTGATAAAGATGTTGGTTAGTCCGGGAACCTGGGGAGAACAGGCTCCAGTGAAGAGGGTCTCTAAAAGTTTGGAGGATAATATGCTTTTTGAGAAGTTACACCAGTGACATGTAGGTTCTTCTCCATCAGGAACCTGTAGGAAAATTTATTTACAGGATTTGGTCTGGAAGAATCCCTTGGGACCACCTTCTGGTCTGGTTTCCAGAACAAACACTACAGGCATTCTTTCCCTTTGCAGTATTTGGACTGGCTTGATTGAAAGTTTTGCTACCAACCTTCAGATCTCCAGTCTGCAGTTTTAAAAAGAAGAGGAGGGGAGGGAACAATAAAACTTCTGGTGCCAACAGAACAGTATGCATCTCATCATCCTGTCTGCTGTCAACACTCTGTAATTAGCAGCCTAGGTTCATACAGACCATGGCAATTAACTCATTTCTGAAGGCTGTGGCGGTGTCAATCACTTTGATCCCATTCTTTGACTTTCCCTTCAGTTCTGGCCAGCCTTACATGTCTGTCGGGACCACTCCTATGTTGATCTTGTTGGTGGAGGAAGAGGGAGAAAACGCTGCTGCCGAGAAAGCTGCCACCCTTCCTGCAGCAGCCCGGCACGCACACACGGCCTCGCTCCACGACTACTCTCTGGTGGAGGCGGGTGCTGCAGGCTCAGCACTGTGTCTCCCTGCACCCAGTTAGGAACTAGCCACCTGTTAGCCTGGTTCACGTATTCTTGGAGACTGAAATGGCAGAAGGATTGTTACTGGGACAAACAGCTTAAAGCGGCAAGTGAGCGGGCCCAGATGTTGTATATTTGAGAGCTCAGAAGAGATTGTGTCGAGTGGTTGAGCTGCTGGTAGAAATACACTTTAAGTAGTTAAAAAAGAAGCTGCTTTGAAAGATGGGAGGGTAGCAGATGTTTTACCTGTTGGGTTTGTTTTTTTAAGAGGGATTCCATGATTGAGTCAAGTAATTACAAGGCAGTAAGTCTTTTATATGCATCTGTTAAACTGGTTGAAATGATCATCAAGTTAATTGTAGATGTCTGTCATTTAATATTTTTAACCTGATAGCACCTTACCAATATAATAATATCAGCCTAGTTTCTCCAGTAGGCTGTCTCTCAGTAGTCTAATGGAGTTGTTTGAATTTGTCAACAAATCAGGACACAAAGAACAGATTAGTGTAGCTTGCTCAGAAATCCTTTGGAAAGGGGAAAGAGAGAAAGAATTATTGTGAATGGTAATGATCTGAGAGAGGAAACTGGCTGAAAGGTAGCAAAGAGCATCCAAGGGTGTGCTCTGAATCCTCCTTGGCATGTGCCTGGTGGTCCCACGGGGCAGTGACGCAGCTTTTCCAGTGCAGTCGAGATCAGAGGTGGTTCCAGCAGACTCTGAGCTGCAGGTGACACCGTAGGTCATGAACTTCAGTGTGGAGGAGCATGAAGTAGAGCATGGAGTTGTAAAAAGAGATAAATCATATGGAACACCTTAATGATGCTGGATACTGAAAGAGCCCTAGGCATCTCTGTTCAGGTAAAACCGTTGCTTGACAAGCAAGTGCTTTCAAAACAAAGCAGAGAAGGTGTTAGGATCTGTGAGGCCGTGATGAGGAGGGAATGTGAACAATGTAAAACTTCATCCACAGTCTCTGCTGTCTGCATTACTGGTCAGTGCATCTCAGAAAAAGCAGTGGAGAGTGAAGGAGCCTCAGGGAATACTGATGGAGATGGTTACGGGCCAGGAAAGATTCTCCTAGGAAAAGAGAAAAGAGCAGGAGTATTATTTTAGAGCACAGATGCTGAAGGATGTGATACATACAACTTAATAAAATACTGAGTGGTCGAAAGAGAGTGGATTTGGAGCTCCTGTCCTCCTTGCCTCAACAGAAGACAGCCAGTGAAGTACCAAGGGAGCAAACAGAACTGACAAAAAGGGATACTTTCTCCTGGATTTTTTTGATTTAAACTGGGGAACTCGATTCAGTAGATGCCTGTGAGCCTAAAAGTGGCAGGATCAAAAAGGTGAGGGTGTTAGTTACATGGCTAGAGGGTTGGGATAGTAACGTTGATGGATATAAGAGTTAACTCTTGTTGTTCTTGTTTCAAGAAAGTTACCAGGAATCAAAATTCATCCCAAATGGAAAAAGCAAGGACAGACTATTTGTAGGATCAGAAGGTAACTGAGGCTGGAAGCGACCTCAGGAGGTCTCTAGTCCCATGTCCTGCTCAAAGCAGGGTTACCTGAGGGGTCGGATGAGATTCCTCAGGGCTTTTTCGGGTCTATGTGACCTGTTCTGCCTTCTGAAGGGTTCTGGGCTTTTCCTGCAGCAGCATGTGGTACTGCTCAGTGCTGGGGATGTGCTGCTGAGCCCAGCAGCCCCCAAGCAACGCGTCTCACTCACCAACATATTTCAAGTACACAGGTCAATGGAAGTGGCAGAACTTAGCACCGTTAGAGCATGTGCTATTGCTGTCTCCCTCCCCCTGCAGCTTGGAACTTGAGCAAAAAGAGCAGTCAGTACAAAATACGCTAAATCTAACTTTTTCCTTCGGTTTTCCAGGTTCCGTCTCTCATTCTTGCACCATTTTGCTGATCCACACTTACTTGAAGGGCACAGCTGTGCTATAGATTTGGCATCTAAGTGGATAGGTAAGTGCTGCTGTTTATTTTATTTGACCAGCTTTGTGATTTGTTGAGTCCTAAAATCTTTTAAAATGAATTGAATACTATACTGAAATAAATTATTTTCAAAGCCATTGCTTTTTGAGCTCTACAAACCGTTGCCAACACTGGCTGTTGGGTACACCAGTAGCAGCAGCATCGGAAAGACTGAGATGTTGAACAGAGCAGGAGCCTGTAAATACAAGTCTGGAAAGGGAGGAGTAAGTTAGATAAATTCTTAGTTAGTTTTGCATCTGCCTTGGTCTACCTGAGGCACTGAACATTGATTGCAAATGCAAAAGTGCTGATCTGTTTCGAAGTTTAATATCAGGAACTCGCCATAAATAATATGACAGTATAAATGTGTCTGTGAGACGTATTTAAAACCATGGAGGATGTGAGATTCTGTTTTTCTCCACATGCTCTCTCCTACTTAGAAGAAAATGGTCAATTTACAGTGATAACTACACCAAGATTCTGTCCAGGAAAATTAAATTTATGAACTGGCTACATAAAACTTCAGTTTCTCTCTAACAGGAAATGACTCCAAGATTCACAGCAAAATCCTCTGCTGGTTTGGGAGCCTGAGTTTAAAATAAATAAATCCATTAACATCTGTAATTGCTTATAGGAAAGGCTGACCCATGAAAGTGTGTAACCAGCATTCCTTAGCCTCGCATGTCTGCAGCCAAGCCATTTGAGAAAACAATCTCGCATGTGTTTTTCCTGCTTTTTGAGTCTTTCTGTGCCCAGAGCTTTACTGGAGAAACTGAACCACAGCTGCTGCCATTCCAAGGGAAACACTCCAGTTTAGGCTCGAAACAAAGAGGTTTTGGGAGCAATATAAAACCTCTGGTAAAATAGCCAGGACCGTAGTGAACTTAGGACTAGGAAGAAGAAGACAATCAAAATGTCTAAGAATAGAGATCTAGTTTTAATGTTGCCTGGGGCTTGATGGCATTTCCATCTGGACGTTGTACCTAGTGCTGTTCCAAGTAATCCCCAGCTAGTGCTGCAGTTCTCTCTAGCTGAAAAGATTAAGAAACTCATTTAAAAATACCATTTGTTTAGTCTGTTTACCTTGTGTGTTTGAGCACAGTTTGTGCAACATGGTCAGTGCCATGGTTTATTGGGCACTCAGAGAAATTGCTCAGTATTGGCAGGAGAGTGAATCCTGAGTGTGCGCAGCCGCGGAGGTAAGAGGAGAGAAAAGATGAACATGTTTGATAGAGATGTTCTCAAACTTGTCCCAGAAACCCTTCTGAAATGCCAGAAACTGCCTTTATTTACTTCTCAAAATGAGGTCGGGCTCTCCTCTTTAAAGCTGCTGTATCGCAAAGCAGAATTTTATACTCTAGAATAGCTGCTTGATCTGAAGGACTTTTTTTTCCCCTCCCCTGCTGCATTCCCTGGTTTTGTGTTACATAAATGTGAGTGTGAATGCATATAAAAAAAGGACAGTCTCAAATCCTGAGCTCCAGGACAAAAGCCTGTCCAGTATCAGATATCTGCTTTGAACACTTTCCTCTTCTTTCCTAATGTGATTTGTGCGTGTCTGTAGTACAATTATTGTCGTAGTGTTTTGGGTCAATATGTTCTTTTTCTAATCTTACTATTTTATACTAATTCTCTCCTCCTCCTAAGTTCTACCCCAGCTCTGTCCCTCAGTGCATCTGCATATACCATCCTACATAATCACCTTTATTTTTATTTTTTTTTAAAGGGCTTTAAGTGTCTTTCTGAAGCCCCGTATCGTTTCACGAAGATCCTGTGCATGCTCTGTACAAACTGAGGTGCTTAATTTATGGTCTAGAGACCTCTGAAGAACCAGCTTGTTGATGCATTATGTGTGAAAGCAAGCAATTTCCTTGGAGAGGGATCGTGCTCTGCTAAATGGCTGTGAATTAAGTGAGGAAGAATGAACTGTCAGAACAGTGGAGAGGTGCCCACTGTGTTGAGCTCATTGAAGTCTGGAGAATGGAGATCTTTGAGGTGGTGGAAGGGAGTTGGTGAGAATTGCAGGTCACGGAGGATGCAAACCTGAACTGACCCTGGTACCTTTCCCTGCCCTCCCATCCTCACAGTGTCGTTAGGCCACAGTGTGACTGGAACTTGCAGGCCAATGGATGAACAGGACAATGATTTTAAAGAGTTGTGGGCAAATCTTTTGGGCAGAGCAAAGAAAAAAGCAGGGGATGGTGAGGCAGCAAAGACGGCTCAGAGCAGGTCAAAGACCACTGCAGCAAAAAGCAAATTAAGAAGAGGCAAAGCTGCTGCTAAGAGCCAAAACCATCATCACTTACCAGCGACAAAGGCGACAAACTTGTCTCAAGATTTGCGTCCAAAGGAACAACCATTGGTGCACAAAGAAGATGGTGACGCTGTGGCCTGTAGTGGTGGTGAGACTGCACAAGGGGATGGCAAGAGAAGCCCTTTCCCTGCCAGCCAGCTGGGTACGGTGGCCACTGAGTGCAGCCAGAGGACCCTGACAGGTGAGTGAACCCAAGTCTTTCAAACAGAAACTAGACTGGGACTGAGAACACTCTGTAGTTCAGTGGAGCTCTTCAGAAGGCCACCCAGAGGGGACACACGGCAGCACTGCTTGAAGCAGACTTTGATCTTGTGTTTCCATCTGCACTGAACTGTTTATGCCTATCCAGGGGTTATGGACTGTGCTACAGGCAGGCAGGTTTCCTTCAGTAAGGTGAAGCCTTGGCACAAAGTGATGTGTTAGGGAGTCATTACTCACTGTTTTTTGCAAAATCAGAACTGAAAAAACCACCTTCAAATCATCTAAAAGCATCTTAGAATACATTGAGGTGCTTTTTCACCCAGTGCATCATTGTATTGTGGAATATGTTGCCACTGGATGTTGTCAAGGCCAGAAATATAAACAAGTTAAGAAAGGTGGTGGATTAATTCATAAAGGATTAGTCCTTCAGTGGTTATTAAACAGGGTGGCCAGAATGCAGCCACCAGTGAAGGAAGTCCTTAAATTGATAAATAAATTCAGCCAAGGGAAGGATTATTTTGTACCTGTCCTGTCCTGGTCGCCCTTTCCTAAGCGTGTGTTGTGGACTGCGCTCAGAGACACGATACTGGGCTGGAGAGATCTTTGATCCCACCTCGTGTGCGCACGCTGAGCAGTCACTGAGGTGTCCGTCTGGCATTGCCTCTGCTCGTTACCACTTCTCTTTGGGAACTCATGGTCCCTTCAGCTCAGAGCCTGAAAGTCTGAGTCACAGGTAGAGTTTGGAGACCAGAGCAAAGAACAGCAGGAACCAGGGGACATCGTGAGGAGAGCAGGGCTGTAGGGCTGCCTTGCTTGTTAGTCTCACTAGTGACCTTCAGGCAAGGCCTTCCTTAATATTCCTTCCTCTAAAAGGGATACAGAGATACCTAAACACCACTGTAGCATAGCAGCCTGATACTGTTACTGTGGTTATCAAGTATAAAGTCATTTAATATCTAATCACATTGTTCACTTCTTCCTTCGTTGCAGAACGGAGTCTGGCTTAGGCTGCTGTAGGGTAAGGCTTCCCAGCATCTCTCTGTTCTCAAAACTGACTGGTAACACTCTGGTGTTTTCTCCCCCTCTAGTAAATGCTGTGAGTGGCTGTTCCCAAACTACATTATCCTTCCACCCAGCTACGCAGCCAGGGACCTGCTCTTCACCCACCTCAAAGATGTCGCCCGTGGGGTCGAAGGTGCGGGTAGCAGAGCTGGTAGTGGAGAGAATGCAGCAGTTCAAGAGAGTGGCACCCGAACAGCTAAAACACAGCACAGGCCACAGCTCGCCAAAGTCTGCGGCTGACGTGGATTTCCCTGACGAAAGCCAGGAGCAGAACCCACCAGAGAACGGTACGTTTCTCCCCTTAGCTCCTGTCCGTGCAGAGAGAGCGCTGGGGTCTGGTGAGAGTGGTTGCATGAGAAGCAGTGTGGATTCCTGGGCTTTGTTCCCAACTTGCCTAGTGCCTCAGTGTGCAGCACTGAATAAATCACTCCAGATCGCTGAGAAAACTTGCTTTCTCCACTGTTAAAGGACTATCCACACTTTTCTTCCAGCTCCGAGGCTGAATTAACCTTATGCTCGATTCTGGAGGGATAATTGTCTTCTTGGAAACAGGTTGAAATTCCAAGAGGATCAGTGAACTTTGTCATCCTTCCCTTGGGACAGCGTTAGGCAGCTGTTAGGTAGATACAACTCTTAGGTAGGCCGTGTCTTTGGTAGATCTCCAAGCACTTTACTAAAGTAATGTGTTCTATGCAGATGAATTAAATTAACAGCAATTTTACTCTTCTTTGGTTCTTTATAAGTCAAGGTCCTGTTGGTTCTGTAAGGACATAAAAGTCTGCTGTGTTTTAATATGTGGTGTGTAAGATCCCATGTTCTCCCCAGGAACTTTAGCCAAAACCCGCCCTTTGTTTGGCTGTGCGTGTGACGTGCTGTGAACAAATGGCCACCTCCTGCTCCTCAGCTAGTGCAGGCCTGGGGCGTTTAAAAAGTGCAGGTTGTTCATTCTCATGTGAGAGATCAAAGGCGAAGATGCAAGAGAAAGATTGCAATTTATTTTTACATGTCTAGTTTATTAAACTAGACAATGACAAGTATAACAGCTCCACGCCTTTTCATACAGGATTCTTAGTTTTCTGACTTAGATCATCTCTCCTCTCTTTGCCAGATACCCACCATCTTCCCTCCATGGAGCATGACGGTGCTCTGGCTTTGGCTCTTCAGCAGGAAACCAAAGAGGAAGCCCTGGCAAGCTTGGAGGATGTAGGCTTGTTTTTCTGTCAGATCTGCCAGAAGGATCTCTCAGCCATGAACACAACGCGTCGAGAGCAGCATGTTAACAGGTGAGAGACCACGGACTGCTCACTCAGCTTAGCCATTAAAGCAGGGGAGCCTGCGTAGTGGCAGTCACCTTTATGGCTTGAATCAACAAGCTGTTTTTATCTCAAAGCAGAGGCCGATTGTCTTGCCCTGCAGGGTGTCTGCGTGTGTGCAGTAAGGCCAGGGCTGCTTCCATCAGCTCAGGGGCTGCCGTTGTAAAGTCCCTGGCAAAATTAACGAGGACCCGCTACAGATAATTGAGATCTGCCAATTTCAGTCAACAAAGTAATGTTTGATCTATTTCGCTAAAAATTGTTTGTCTGAGGACATCTGGTATCTCAGTGCACCCAAGCTGTTTGCTGAGGGAAAGGCGATACTGTTCAGAAAGATAACTTGCACTGTAGAACTTTGACAGTAAGAGCAAAGGGGCTAAAGGAGGGTGTCCCTGTCTTCTCTTTTGTCACAATGTGTGCAATTAAATTGAAATTAGTGCCCTTAGTTTAACAGTTTCCTCAGTGGTAAATGTCAAGTACTGTTAATGTATTATGTACAGACAGCTCTTTGTAAATTAAAAGAGTGCTCTTCTCTGTTGAGAAAGTATCAGAAACAGCACGTTTGAATGGCTGTAATTTCTTAATTCCAGCACTTTCAGAGGGCAAGAGCAAAGTGATTTTATTTGTCTAGTTCTACGTTACATTATTGAGTGGCTCATGTTCATGAGGGTTGTCTGCAGCTTTAGAGGTGGTATTGCTGTTTCTGTTGTCAGATATTTACCGCTGCTTGAGAGGACAGATTGTAAAACAGTGCTAGTGTCTCAGAAGTGGGTTTTTTTTGAAAATTAAATCTGCTTTCTGAACTATTAAGTGTGTAATTGTAAGATGAGATTACAAGGTTGTATTAGCCATGGATTTTTTTGATAGCAGTCTTCATCACAAGAGGTAAAGCTGTAGACAGACAGATGCACTGGCAAACCAGTAATCACCAGTCCCAGTACATCAGATGAATGTCTCGTACACAGAGACCATTGTGTGTGTAGGTTGTGTGTGTCATTACCTAATCAGGGAGCAATTTTGATAACAGGTACTGCAGATCCAGGATTTCACACTCTGAATCTCTTTGGAGAGGACAGAAAAAGAACCGTTAACATTTTTTACATAGTTTTGACCTACCAGTAATTATTAGAAGTCCATTATCCTGCACTCTTGAATGCGGTGTTAATTTTGACTGGTCCCTTTCCTGTGACAAAACACTGCCCTTGTCAAGTGAGATATCTGACTTGAAAACACTTGCGTTCTTGAGACTGTATGTAGTTATTTCTACAAAACTAGTAAGAAGGACAAGAAATAGTCCTGTTTCGGGTGATTCTTTTTTTCACGATAGTTTATAAGTTGGCTGGAATGTTAGAATGAATGGAGAAAGAGGGAACAGGTAATGGACAAGTGATGAAGTTGAAGAAGGTTATAACCTGCGGTTGCTCCTGAGCAACATGTTTTTAATATGCCTCTGAGGCCATGGTCTCCATGTAACTAATTCAGTTCATATTCATCACAGTGGTGGACACACAATTTTTGCATCTTTAGGGGATGTTTCTTTGGCTGTTACAGGTATTAGAGATGATTGTGCTTCCTTTTTCTTTAATGCGGTTTAAGTCTTAGTGTGGATAGTTTTAAAATCTTCAGAGGTAAGCTTTGCCATCATCTCCCAGGTGTCTGGACGAGATGGAAGAAGCACAGATGTCATCCTCCAGCAAACCACTGGTCCCTGAGTGTCCCATCTGCGGGAAGCAGTTCCAAACCCCACTGAGCCGAATCAGCCACTTGAAACGCTGCGCTGTCGAGATGGATGTTCCTCCTAACCTGCTTCTTCAGGCGGTGCAGTTGCAGGTGTCCACGCTTGGTGATGCACCTCTTCAGCCTCCCAGGTAAGCCGGTGAAAAGAAAAGGTGGTGGTTAATTTCTTTGGCCTGACACATTAACTTTGTGCTCCTGACTGGTAGAAGCAAGGCAGACTCGCACTCTGGGTGCACCCCACGTCCACAGAAGGTCAAGTAGAGCCATGACCCAGTACCACATGAGGAGAATGTGGTAGTTAGTTGGAGAAATCATCTTGTTTTCCTTCAGAAGTGGTCAAGTGGTGGATGACTTTAAAAGTCAGCAGGAGTGCCCATGGATGAGAAGCTCGACATGAGCTGGCAGTGTGCGCTGGCAGCCCAGAAAGCCAACTGCATCCTGGGACGCATCAAAAGAAGAGTGGCCAGCTGGTCGAGGGAGGTGGTTCTGCCCTTCTACTCTGCTCTTGTGAGACCCCACCTGGAGTGCTGTGTCCAGCTTTGGAGTTCTCAACACAGGAAGGACATGGAGCTGTTGGAACGGGTACAGCAGAGGGCCATGAAAATGATCAGAGGGCTGGAGCACCTCTCCTATGAAGACAGGCTGAGAAAGTTGGGGTTGTTCAGCCTGAAGAAGAGAAGGCTCCAGGGAGACCTTATAACAGCCTTCCAGTACCTGAAGGGAGCCTACAGGAGAGCTGGGGAGGGACTCTTTATCAGGGAGTGGAGCCACGGGATGAGGGGTAATTGTTTTAAATTGAACGAGGAGAGATTTAGGTTAGATATGAGAAAGAACTTTGGCGTGAGGGTGGTGAGAGCCTGGCCCAGGTTGCCCAGAGAAGCTGTGGCTGCCCCATCCCTGGAGGGGTTCAAGGCCAGGTTGGAGGGGGCTTGGAGACACCTGGTGTGGTGGGAGGTGTCCCTGCCCAGGGCAGGGGCTTGAAACTCGATGATCTTTAAGGTCCCTTCCAACCTGAACCATTCCATGATTCTCTGAAAATGAGGAGTAAATAATCTTACACTGGTGTGTCAGAAATATTTGTGCTCTATGAGACAATTAGTCAGTAAAACTGAATGGTGCGTGTGAGCTTATTAAGCGACCGCACAGCACGAGTGTGCAGTCTCTCCTGAGCATCTGCCGTGCCAATGCCTCAGCTATTCGGCTTGTGGCTGTACTGGATATGTATGTGCTTTACACCCCGAGCCAAAGAGGAAACAGACGTGATGTTTTGAAAGGCAGAGCTGCATCTGCTCTCTTGGATTTGAGCAGAATCTTCAGAGTGCAGCGAGTGGTGCCTGAGTGAATTTGTAGAAGGGCTCGTAAGCCCCTTTGTACTGAGGACGGACCGTTGCCTGTTCCCTGCAGAAGCAGAAGAGTGAGAAAGATTTTTCTGGCAATCTTGTTTTAGCCCCGCTTCGACTTGTTTTTTCCCCTTAGGTACAAAAAAGCGTTCAAGATGGAGATAGCAGATGTTGATATCAGTGTTGTGGTCTTGTGGTTACCTTTTCAAAATAAGACTTTCTCTAAATTGCTCTAGATTCTGTGGGTGATAAGAAATCCTTCGCTTTCTGCTAGGGCAGAAGGTACTGAATAGTTTTTCATTATCCTGGATATGGGAATCTCTCGGAGCCAGTAGAGCAGCTGGTCTGGAGTGTTCAGTGTTTCTTGTCTCTCATCCAGTCACATTAACTTGGGCTTCCTGCTGCATTCTTGTATTTCAGCAATCAACCGAGCAGGTCAAAGCGAAAAGGCTCCTCCAAAGAGGACTCAAAGAAAACGCAGAAGAGGGCCAAAATGGAGACGAAGGATGAAGATTTGCTGGTTGCTATGGCAATGTCACGCTCTCTGTTGGAGCAAGAAAAGCAGGAACAAGCAAAATCAGTTACAAATGTGAAACCAGTGGCTGCTTTGCCAATCAAATGGAAGCCAGGATCAGGTATGTGTTAAAGTGAGTTAGTGTCAAAGGCTGTGTTATTGGAGGAATAATGTAGTACAGCCTGCTCTCCACTGAAACTTTTCTGTTGGGTAAAGGAGGGATGACAGCCCTGTTTCTGCTTTATTTAAGCTGTCAGAGCTTCAAAAACACACAGTATCCACACACAGTCAAGAAAGGCTGCAAGACGTTCATGGGTTTTAGTGAAATCCCTTAAGAATCTCATCTTTTTTTTTTCACTGATTGATTATTTTGAATCTGTACAATATTTTCTTAAGATAAGCTGTTGTTTTTTGTAAACTGTGGAAGTGCAAAGAAATAACATGAACAGATTATTGTTATTTCTCCTGCAGTAGATTTTTTTTTCTATTCATCCTGCTGCAACCTGGATGAATGCAGCTTTTTTAGCCTTATCTCTCTGTTTTCTTTCCGTAGTGAACATATGTGTATACTACATGCTGTTGAGCATGTGCTTCACCATTTCAGTGTGCAAAAAGGTTTAGAAAGGAAGACAACTGCCCAAGGAGAGGATTGACTGCTGTGTAGAGGGGAGAATTCTCTCTTTGTGCCACCGCTTAGGTCTCCTCTTGCCAACGAGTGGTGCCAGTTGGATTTGGGGTTGGGTATGAGTAAGGCAGAGGTAGGAAGACAGAGGATGAGCTCTTCTGCCCTGGGCGTTCAGCTGTTTATTCGTTTGAGTTCCTCTTCCTTTTCTTTTTAAAGAGAAAAAACGGCGTAAAAAGGGCCCGACTGCAACTCCACCATTACTGCTTCAGGACCCGGAGAAGGTGCGCAAAAGGATCCAAGAGCGAGTAGCTATGCTGCTTGCAGAAGAGGTGGAATTCCCTCCCACACCTCGGCTTCCCACTAGCAGGATTTTGGAGAATGAATCTGGGAAAGCAACCTGGCTCTTACCATTGTCCAAATCCAGGGAGTGCTTTTTATGGAATATCAGTGCTCTGACAGGACCCTATGACCTTGAATCATTCTACACTGCTGAATTAACCCCTCCAATTGTACCTTGGAAGCCTGTGCAGGTGCGATGCTCTGTTCTCCTTGTTCTGATACTTGTGTGCCCTGTTTCACTTGCCCTGTAACCTTTCTGTTTCCTCATTTAGTGTTTAAATGAATGATCCCCTGCCTCCACACACTCATACTCACTGCTTGTGCCCTGGTGTCCCCTCATCTTACACAGTTAGGTTTTATGATCTTGAACTTTCATTTCTCTTGTTTGGAAAGGAGACCAAGGCTCACGTTACCATGTTATTCCTTGAGCTTTCAGAAAATATAATTGATGGGAACAGAGAGTACTGAGTAAAGGGACTCCATTGTGGTCATTTTGTCCCTAAGTTTGTCCATGTTTACAGCAGCCTGACTCTTGTTTCCCTTCTTGGCACTGTTCCCTGATTGATTCTAGGATGAGCTTTGCCCGTGTGTTGCACTCAGCAAGGAGCTGGGTGAAAAGTTTAAACTGAAGGCTGGTATTTGTCCAGCACAGAGGAGAAGGTGGGAGCACCTAGAGTTGTAAAGGGTCAGGCTTTCCCTGTGCATCCCACTGCCTCTTGGTGCTTATCAGCTTTGATCCAGTTTTCACTTCCACTGTTTTATTCTGGTTTTCCCTAGATCTTCTCCCTCATTCAGTGCCCTGTATTTTTATAAAATTTCCCTACAGGAATAGACAAAGCTCTTCTAGTCTCTCATCACAACCTTGCTCTCTAAGAAGAAGGATATCACTTCTCTTCTTTCCTTCATTCTTTCCTTGAAGAATTATTTGGTGCTTTTGTTCAAAAACTACTGTGCGTATATTGGTGCTTTATTTAATACTTCTTCCCTAGTCAAAGCCCAGAGTTTTTCGCTGGCTTATTGCAGGCAAGGGCTGTATGGAGGAATTCCACTCTATAAAAATTGTTGGCCTTTTGTTCTAGTAAAAAATTTGCCAGAGAATTTTAAAAATAAAAAGTAGGAAGGCCTTTAAAACCATGGCAAGAGTGTGTTTTCCCTCTGATTCTTTCCATTCACAGAAATGGCTCTACCATTTTTACTTAGAAATAAACAAACAAAACTAGTTTTATTGGGAAACAGAGACCAAACCTGGAAAATATCAGCTCCAAGGTGAAAGTTTAATTCAGTTACATGTAACTGCCAAAGCATTTCAGAGCTCAGAACAGAAGCACCTGGAGAGCTTCAGCTGTGACTGTTGCCAGGCGCTCCAACTATAATGAAATATTTAGATGTTGGAGTGGGAGCATTTCCACCATCTTTTCTTCCTGCTTGGCAATTGCCTGCACAGACACGCTTCTGGAGAAACCACCTTTTCTGCATTTTCTGTTGTATTTTCCTTTCTTCTGTTCAGAGCTGTCCTACCTCTGGAGAGTCCTTCATAAAACTGCAGAGAGCTTTTGCCGCAGAAGCCTCCGTACCCGGGGAATGCTCTGTAATCCTTTACTAGATGTTTCAAAAGTATGAAGTAGAGACAGTTCTCTGAGCTCTGCAAATATGTAAAACGAAACCTCGTTTATTGTGTCTTTTTTTCGCCTCTTTTGCTCAGAATCATAAGCCAGAGAACCTTCTGCCTTCTGATCAGCCAAAAGCATCCCAGCAAATTCAGCCTGACCTCAGTTCTCCTGAGCCCACTTGCACGCAGGTTGGAGGCCAGACTCCTGATGAATCAAAGTCAGGCCATGAAGGAGATGGGCAGTTTTTATCTCACAGCCAGAAGGATGTTCAGACCCTGCAGGACCTAGTGGAGTTGGCCAGGGAAGGACTTACCCTCACTCAGTGGAACCTTGATGTTGACCATGTTCAGGCAGCAGAGCAGCCAGGTGAGTTCTGGCAGCTTTGTGAGCCCTGTCCCCAAGTCCCTTCAGCTGCCCAGAGCCAGACTTAATGCTGTGCTGAGTTAGGAGAGCCGTGACAGCACCCACAGGATGTTGATCCAAGAGGTGAAATTGTGGAGGGACATTTTTCTGCAGTAAGCTTTAGATACAGTTAAGCTGATGTTTCTGAAATGATTGATAAATCCCATGTTTTAAAATTCCCTTAAAATATCAAAGTATTTTCTGCCAGGCTTTTTCAACAGCTGGGCCAAAATGCTCATCCCAGCTATTTGGACAGTCTTTCTGTTACGTGCACTGTCTTTTGAGGTCTTGAGGGTGAAGGAGAAGTGCAGGAGGGATGATTTTATGTTGGTACATGGATTACACAAACCTGAAGTTTTATCTGTACTTGTACAGAGTTCAAAAAATACGACATCTAGCATTCATCTACAGGTAACTCTGTGATGTCCCCAGTCATAGTAGGTTGTGGTGCACAACTGCACATTTCAAGGTCAGTGATATCCCTTAAAATGGCCTGGCTGTTCAGCAGTGTATGCTGTCTGTCTCCTGTTCACCTGTGAAAGACAATCTGGCTGCTAAGTTCACCTCTCTGCATTTTCACTGGGGTAGAGTATTCCTCAGTTCCCCTGCTAAACTGCAGCAAATGATTCTTGGTCCTATAAAACTACTCCTTGCTATTAGAATGAGACCGTAGCATCTCCCATCCTGCTCTGTGTCGTAGGTTTTTTTTCCCTCTGGAGAAAAACTGAGACGTGAAAGCAGAGAATCATACTGTACTCCACGATTCCTCCATCCGGATGATTCTGGCGAATCTGGAGATGTGCAGAAGATGGGTGCTGCTTGTGGCTGAGGGGTACTTGGGTACCCACAGCTTGTCACGGCCCAGAGCCAAACCCTCCAGTAAAGGCGTGAGGGAGAGGCTGAGCCTCCAGCTCGGTCACGTTGGTTATAGCAGCTGCCCCAGGGAGCTGTCATGGCAAGGATCCTCGGAGTTCTGACATCACTCTGTCTCACTAAGAAGTTGTATGTGATTTGTGATGTGAGTTGTTTTCTTCTTTTAGGAAAAGAGCTGGCTTCCAGTGATACTCCACGTACTGGCTTTGTGCCTCCATCCAAAGAGAAGAGTCTCCTGATGACGAGCAGTGGTAAAAAAGTAAGGATAACCCTTTTTTCCACTTTTTTCGGTATTTTAGCACTGTAAAAAAGAAGCTATAGCATTTTTGCGATTCATAGAAGTATGGAATATTTCCCATTCCTTTCCATAGAAACAGGGAGGTGCTTAAGGGTCACAGTCACTCAGGAATCATCACGGGTGTGGGTGAGATCAGCTCACGTGGTGGTATTTCACTGATGCCCACAA
The DNA here is from genome assembly GCA_028565335.1 of Limnodromus scolopaceus. Lineage (NCBI taxonomy): Eukaryota > Metazoa > Chordata > Aves > Charadriiformes > Scolopacidae > Limnodromus > Limnodromus scolopaceus. The sequence continues at coordinate 16,374,076 of JAOXNO010000070.1, read as the reverse complement.
GCAGGCCTGCGGATTTTTCAGTCCTTACCCTACCTGATGAGAGAGATGATTTAAAATGACAGGTAACATAAGGCAAATTTGTGCGTAGTTTATATAAAGAGAACCAGGTTAAACAGTTATGTTATAGTGCTAGGAGTATTTGGGGGTAGAAATTAGGGATGCAGCTGCCCCAGCCGGCATTAATGCCCAGGATATCCAAGAGAAAACTGGCTGCAGCCCAGGAGAGACAGAGCTGCTGGTGCTTCCTCCAGCTGCTTTGGGTGGTTCTGAATGGAGCTCTTCCTCCTCTGTCACCTTCCTCTCCATGCCGTGCCTTGCAAGGACTGGCTGACTCACACTAAATTCCCTCATTTGGCGTAAAAGCCTGATAGATGATGTGGAAAGCTATGAGGTCCTTGGAAGATTAGCACTTCTTTGCTCTAATGTGAGCTTTTAAAATGTTTAGTATAGAAAAATCCTCAATTGCAGGAACACGTATCAGAGGATCTAGCCTGAAAATCAGTGTGCCCTCTATGGTGACTGGGTGAAGAATACAGGGTCATGAGTCACAGATAACTTTTTTTTATCAAGCCAATAGTGTTCTGTAGATCACATCTTACCCCAGATGCACCACTGGATGTGTAACGCCCCAGGGATATATGATCAGTTTTCTTCAATTGAAGTCCATATAAAAAAAACCCTAATTCATCTTCCTGCCAGGGTCATCTGCTTTATCTGGTGAAACTTATTATCTTTAGTTTGATAATAAATAATCGTGCCATGAAAGCTAGTAGATTTTGATGCCAGATAAATTTTGATGCCTTGAGAATGCACTTTCATATTGTGCTAATAGAATTAAGAGACTTGTAAAAGGAGACCATTCTCTGAGGTGGGAATCTACTAAACTTGAGCATCTCAGCTTCTTGTTACAGAAACACTAGATATTCTTTGGGGTTATTAAAAAAAAATAATCCTTAGCAGGAAAAAACGTGTTGTTTTATAAGCTTCTGTGTCTATTAAACTAGAGGCCTTTAGCAATACAAAAACTGTTCTGATACGGTTGTTGAAACTCAGTTGCTACCAGAGAAACCAGTATGATCATTTTTTAAAACTTTAGTTTAATTCCAAGATAGTTTTCCTGAGCAAATGAAGTGTTGCTGAAGAGTTGGATTTCCAGTGGGAGAGATTTGTGCTTTATATGAGCACAGAGAGTGTAACCATGTACAGCAAATACATCCATTGCATTGGTGACACGTCCCTCCACCCGTATCTTAAGACCATTTCCACATCTGTGAAGTCCAGATGTGCGACCTCCTCAGCAGGAGCGAGTTCTGGTGTGTTCTCCCAACAGGAGCACATGCCCAATCAGTGCTGCCTTCGGACCAGCGCGTTTGCACAGAGCATGGTGCAGCCAGGAGGTTTCTAGCCTTATTTAATTTCTCCGTTCCTGATTCATAATTTTAGCATCGGCAGGAAAGCTGTTCTGGGCTCGCTGCCTGGAACGTAGCATCAGGAGCCTGTGTTTGCTGGCTTCCTGCGGCACTGTCTTGCAGGTATCCTACCTGCCAAGAATAAGAAAGCAAGAAGCACCAGATTAGTTTCCAGACTGAGCTTCCTGTCTTCCCCTTGGAGATCAGTCCACACCACTGCCACGTCATGCAGAGTCTTCTCCAGCCCACCTATGAAGGCCTGGAAGAAGTGTTCTGGTGTGTGCTGCTGTTTTGGTGCTAATTAATGTTGGCTGCCCACAAACACATGCTGGACTGAGTAGAAAGGTTGGCTTTCCACAGTCCGCTGCTAATGTAGAAACCTGCTAATAAAATAAAGAGCTGTGTTGTTCCAGGTGGAACTGCATCTCACGCAGATGTTCACTGGAATAGAATCTTCACAGAGTCTTCATGGTTGGAAGGGACCTTTGAGATCATCGAGTCCAACCATACACAAAAAACCCACAAACAAACAAAAAACCACATAACGCCAAACACAAAACAAAACACCCAGCCCAACAATCTCAGGCACTAGAGCATGCCCTGAAGTGCCACGTCTACATGTTTCTTAAATACCTCCAGGGTTGGTGACTCCACCACCTCCCTGGGCAGGCCGTTCCAGTGCCTGACCACCCTCTCAGTAAAGTAATTCTTCCTAAATAGAACTTGCAGTTCTACAGCTTTGCAGTAGGTTTGAAGAGCACAAGGTCAATGATTAGCACGTTGACTATAAACTGGTTTCTAGTTACAGCCAAGCAGCCTCTCAACCGTGAGCTGAGGGTATTTCATGCTTCTCTGAAGTACTGGCCACTGCCAGAGCCGCAACACTTGCCTAGAGGGATCTGAGCCTTTAGAAGATTGCCTGGGGTGGGTTCGTACTGGAAGTAGCTCTAGAGCAGAACTGGTGTTCATCACTGCTGTTTTTGGAAGCGTACCCCAGGTTGGACCAGTAACCAGTCACAGGTAGCTCAGTCAACCAGCCCTCCCCGAAATTCCAGCAAGGGTTTCTAGAATGATAATCGAAATTATGTTTCTTTTTTACAACTGAGTGGAATTTTCAAAAGGGCTTTCAGTAACATGCACATAAATTCCTTTGAACTAGACACCTATTCTATGTGGGCCTCTTATTGCAGAGCTGTTCTTCTCAGCTGTCATTGCCAGACAGTGAACGAGAGAAGAAAGCCTTGTTACCCTATCCCTGAGTCATCCTCTTTCCTCTGATGATAGTGAATTGAGTTCAAGTCCATCAAAGTGGAAATTACAGTTTCCTGAAAGTGTGGTAGAAGGCAGTATATCAAGAGGCCAACTCTAGGCAGTGGCTAGACCACATCAGGAAATGGTGTGGTGAAGATCTGAGGGTGATAATTTGCAATTGTAATACAAGGCAGAACAAGTATAGTAGAATACAACAGAACTGCCCTTTCTGCACAGTTGCCAGACACTGGAAAAAAAAATACAGGAAAACAAAGCCAGAAGTGTCTGTTAGATTTTATTTGTCGTATGGAAGCCCTGAAGTTGATAATGCTGATGATTATGTTCAGGAGGCAGATGCAGTGTGTGCAGATTGGGGGCCACACTACAGCAGTGCTGACAAACTGGGTTATTCCCTTCTTATTTTCCAGGGAAACGTTTGGCAGCTGTAATGTAACTTCTGTCTTTGTGTCCTTTCTATATTCTAGTCCTCTCTCAGGTTGCTGGCTGATGATTTCAGTGCGATGGTCAACAACCCCCACTTAAGTGATGTCCAGTTCCAGGTGGACTCTGGGGAAGTCCTTTATGCCCACATGTTTGTGTTGTACGCGCGGTGTCCACAGGCCGTTCAGGCTGTAAGTACTGCTGGAATTACATACTTTGCTCTTTCCTTCTCCTTCAGGAAAGCCCAGACTGCCCACACCTGGTTAATGCGACAGAATCGGCACAGGGCACTGCTGGGCCTGATGAGCCCAGCCTCTGGGTCTGCACTGGGTTTTCAGCTTAGGAAACAGGAATCCTGACAAAGTGGTGGAAAATGTGGTACTTTATCTGGGATAGCTACAGGGAGGCAAGGATCCTTCCTTGCATTCTACCCATGAGCAATGGAGGAAGCTTCCCAAGTGCTTTTTGCCCTTGAATTTTAGTACCTGTGCAAGTGCAGAGTACCTTGTCCGTCTCGGTGTGTCCTGCCTGTCACCCAGGCTGGGAAGCTTGAGTACGGAGTCGAGAGATTCCGGGAAGTGCTTGAAAATAACCTACAGAGAAGTTTTGTCACTCTCAGAGTTTCTTTGGAGGTCGCTGCACTGACCTATGCTTTTTGCAGGGCTGGTGAAGTAGTTCTTCTGTTCCCAGAAGCGTTTTGGGGTGAATAGTTCCCAGCTCGTTCCTGTGCAGTCTCCTGTCGGGACAGTGAAAGGCACCGAGCCTAAAATTTGAACTCTGCTCTTTCAAAGAGCTGCTTCCAGTCCAGCCAGCCAGCTCCCTGACAAAGGAGGCTTTCTTTAAAGCTGTCCTTCTGGAAACAGTGGAATTAGTTTTATCCTCATGCGTGTTGGCAGTAGTTTCCACCCAGGGTGACTCAGGCCATTCCTAAGGGGTCTGTGAAAGTTTGGGGAGGGGAGTTCATAGATGCCATACAGCAGTCTGACGTGACATTTTTTAAGGGATCTTCCCATGTGCCCACAGATTAAATGACTTCAAAAATGACTGGACTAGCCATGTTCTCTTATTATTTCCCTGCAACTCTGTCTGGCTGCAGCATTCCCATCCACTGTTTTCATGGGCAGGAATCGCTTGTGTGGGTAGAGCTGTGGGATTGGCCCCATGCTGTATTTTTAATTCCTGCAGAGGGTTGTTTTCCTGTAAGTCCCCACCTGCAGAGCAGCATTTCATGTTAATTTTCTGTATAGGTGAGAGAGTGCTCTTCTTTGTTGAAGATTTTGGGTAAATAGGAGAGGGTAATTAACCAGAGATGACTTTGGAGCTTGTGTTTTCTGTTGCATGGCGTCCCCTGATGTTGGAGAGAGTTTCAGATAGCGCAATACGTGCTTTGGCTGAAAAGGAAGTAAGACCTTCCTGAACTGGAGATGCATTTTCACCAAAACCTGAGATCAAGTTGGACCCACACAGATAATGGTCCAGTTCAGTGGAACAGCATTTTGTAGGGTGTCTCTTTTCCTGTGAGGCACCAGGAGAACTGGAGTTTTGGCAGTGCATGAAGGGTAGGTAAATTCAAAACAGATCAGAGGAAGCTCACTTGTGTAGAGGTGTTGATAACTCTGGAAATTGTACTCTGGGAAGTAATTTGATTCCAAAACTAACTGGAAGACTCTGAGACCATCTTTTATATGTGCGACTAAACCAATTTGAGTAGTGAAACTTCATCCAAGCAAACAGCTGTGGGGTCAGGAAGGAAATGACCTCTTCCACATGAAGCTCTGCGTAACTGGTCCCCTCTGAGGCATCAGGTGTTGGTCCCAGGATGAGACTTTGGCTAATTAAAGGAATAAGGTGATAGGAACAAGAACATTGGTGTTGGCATTCCTTTACCAGCAAATGGACTTTGTTTGCTTTCCTCCTCCCCTAGGTTCACAGCGAAGGGTTCTTGGTGGAGGAGGATGGGAACGCGCAGACACGTCGTGTGCTGCTGAGTGACGTGACAGGAGAGGCAGTGTGCGCGTTCCTGCGATACCTCTATGCTGCTGATGCTGACATCCCTGCGGGGGTGCTGCCCCAGGTGGAGGCTCTGGCTGCCAGGTTTGTGGCGTGACCACATTTTGGATGCTTTCAGCCACACAAACCCCAATCTGACATCTTCCCATGAAGTTTTAGTGGTTCACAAATTCCATAGCCCTCCACTTACATCTTAAATGAAGCTTGATCATAAGATCATCCTACCCTTATCTCTTCCATGAGTGTCTCTTCAGATTGTACCTCTGTGAGATTTTCTATGTTCTATATATTCCTACCAAACTTATACCAAGAGTTTTGTCTTGGGATCTTTTATTGACAGCTGATGTGGACAGTGATGATGAGCGTATCTTCTGATTCTCAAAGCGTTGCATTAGTGATGCACTTGTGTTAGAATGCTAACGTTCTTGTGTCGGCCGTGCTCTCGGTTCTGATCCTAAGCGTGCGCTAAGAGCTGGAAATTGGAGAGATACCAAGGGAAAATGGTTGAGTCTTGCCAAAATGTATGTACAAAGGCGCCCTGTCACTCCAAACAACCATGAAGCTTGCGCATGACAGATATTATCCAGTCATTCCAGGGGCTCTTACCAGTGCAAATGGCAAAGGGGATTTAGTGTAGTCATAGAACTGTTTAGTCTCAAACATAGAAAAGGAAGAGTGAGCCTGATGCCTTCATCTGAGTGACGCCTGGAAAAGGGAACTCTGAATTTTAGGAGTATACTGAATCTTTTACACCTTAGGAAACCAGCGTCCTCATGAAATTCTCTACAAGGCTCACAAGAGTGATCAGGCAGCCAAACGGTTAAGAAATACCGGAGGAGGAAAATACTAACATTATTATTATATCCTTGCAGGTTTGGTGTGAGGGAACTGATGGAAAAGTGTGAAAACAACACTGGAGAGAGTCAGGTGTCTTCTGGAGTGGATTCAGAAGATGAGCTTATCTCTGTGAGGGATGAAAAAGATTGTGAGGACAGAGCTGAGAACTTCCAAGACCTCTTGAAGTCAGTGTGGGAGGGTGAAGATGAGGACGAAGAACCCGTGCTAAGCCCTGAATGCCAGAAGGAAGATGACAATGGGGTGGGTGAACAGGAGCTGGAGGAAATCTATGAGTTTGCTGCAACGCAGAGGAAGATGGCTCAAGGTCAAACAGAGGCGAGCGAGGGAACAGATTGCAGCATCTGCAGTGATACTGAGGCAGCCCCAGGTACAAACCACCAAACTGAGGAGGAAGAGGCAGAGAGATCTGTATCTGCTTCAATAAGCAACAACCTCAAAGATTTGAGGGATGACAATGATGTGGAAAGATCTAAATGTGGCTCATCTGCAGAAGAGAAAATGCAGAATATAAATAGGTGCAGGAGCATGAACGTTGCACAGGCCGCTTCTGTTGTTCACCACAGTGAACCTCAAAAATGGGACGTAGCAGCCCATGGTGCCACCGCTAATGAAGGAGAAGCCGTTAGGAGATGTGAAGGTGTGAAGGATTCCGAGTCATCTCAGGTCTCACATGATGGGGCCGATCACTGTGAAAAACAGTTTCCTGGCTTCAGTGGTGAGACTAATCTAAATGACAGTTATGAACACTTGTTTTCTGCAACTCAGGGGGATTACTGTGAGCCTTCCCCAATAAAAGAGGTTATCAGAGAACCAGGAAAGGCCCCAGGTGAACAAGATGTTGATGTTAATGATTCACTTCTGTACAGCAAGTCACAAAAAGACCTCTCTCCACGTAGGAATGGTTTTTATGGGAGTCCTCCTTCCAAACCTTGTGTGCCCCTTTTTCCTGCTGTTGGCTCTTCACCTGCATCTCCAAAATCAGAGGGAAAGTTTGCCAGAGAACATGTGTCAACACCAAAGCAAAACAAGAAGGAAAAATCATTCCCATCTGATGAAACGCACTTTCAGAAAGCCAACGAGCTGGATACTGCATCAAGAAAGGACAACACAATTTCTCCAGCAGAGCTTCCTGACGTTGATTTAAACAATGTCCCACTGTTGCCATCACCGGTCATCAGAACTCAGGATGCCACAGCTCGGAGGAACGAGGAGGGTAGTGTTATTGTTTTATCTTCTGATGATGAAGTGGAATTACAAGAAAACAACAAGTCGCCGGAGTCAGGCTCTGCTCTGAAGGAGGTGGAAGTCCCTGAGCAACTGAAATGTACAAACATAGAGCAAGGTCCTGAGACAACAAAACCTGAACATAACTCAATGGTCACTGAAACAGAGCAGAGATCAAGCCAGGTCTCGTGTGGTGTTACAGATACAGTGCATATAAGTAACGATGGAAAGATATCCACCAAATCGCCTCTCAGCAGACAAAAAGGTGCTTGTTTGGAGAGCAAATGGAGTCCAAACCCAAGCCCTCAAAAAAGGCTCGGTCATGAAATGTCTTCAGGTACAGACAGCTCCTGGCTGGTACCAGACACACCGGTTCCAAGCAAAAGCAGGAGTTTCTCAACACAGACTCTGGTCACCAGCATTAATTTATTAAAGAGTCCAAGATCTAAACTCAGCACAAAGAACTTAGCAGCAGGTAATAGTAACCATGAAATGGCTGGAAATTTAATGAAAGTTTGTGAAACAACCTTGTCAGACAAACATTTGCCTGTGGAGACCTCAGTCAGTGGAAGGAGCCCTCCCAGCAGCCCAGCAGCAGGATCATTTTCCAAGAACTCTCCACCAGTTTCCTCAGTGGATCCAGTTCCCCTCTCCCCTGGCCACACCAACACAGAAAACAAATGTGCCACAATCTCATTTTCATCCAAACCCGCGCCTCCGTGCCAGGAGCAGTCACTGGAAGATAAAGCAAATACCAGTGTGATTGAGGTAGAGGACAGTGAGAAGGAAATAAGTCTGCCTTCTGTGAGCAGTAGCGTCTTGCTTTGCGACGAGCCCCCGATGCCCTTTGATGACTGCTGGCACGTTGAGTATCTGTCACCGGTCAGGGGTAACGGCCAGGACTCCAGCCAGGTCAGCCATGTGAGGACCAGCAGCGCCAAACCAGGCTCTTGGCAGGAGCAGTGGGAGAGCCCAGCCCATGGGCGGGAAATAAAGGGCAGCACCCCTCTGGGAGGAAGTCCTGTTGGCAGAAGAACAACTTTGCTCTCTCTTGAAAAGAGCCCGATTGAGGCGTGTTCACCAGTGGGCAGTAGACCAAGTTACCTGAACTCCAAAATCTGGGATGATTGGAATGGAGAAGAGGAGGAAGAAGTATTTCCGGAGGTGCTTCCTCTGTCTCAGAGGTTGCCAGCTGCAGCCGGTGCCTGTCAGACAGATCCTCTGAAGACTCCTGGTGAGAGCTTGTCTTGAGACTAGATTTATCAGACTAGGTTAAACTGGTTTTGTTTTTAAGTGGTCATCTCACCTGTTGTTCACTTGATACATCGAAAGGGTCCCTGCCCATGGGTGGGCTTCGCGTGTGGTTTCCTGCAAAGCTCTGCTGAGGCACTGCTGTCTTCTACTGCCTCCTCTTTGCTCTGGGACCTCTGCGCACCCAGCACATATCCCTGCGTGCTTCCTTCCATCTAAGACCAGGAATTGATCTCATCGTATCTAATTAAACATATTACTAATTATGCCATACTAAGTGATTAGTTTAACGGGTGTTTAGAACATGACATGTGAGGCTGTGCTTCACAGTATCAGTGAATTGGTAGCATTACATCAGTCTCTAACTCAGGACCCCGGGAGCCTGACTTGCTCGGTTTCTGCTGCAAGTCCCTGTTACGAAATTTCCTTCCTGGGAGAAGAACCATTTCACAGAATTCAGTAAACATGTTTTTTTAACTGCCTTGTAAGTGTTGCCTGTTCCAACAAAGACCTGAACAGGGTTCATATTCAGACGTGACATATGTCTTGATTTAAGCTATTTTCTGATTTAAAGGCAATAAAAACCAAGTATCCCAGCTTAGGGGAAAAAAAACCAAAACAAACCCTGTTGACTGTTCTGTGCAGTATGAAGCTGATTAATAATTAAAAGAGCTTTTAGAAAAGTAGTGCTATTTAAACAATTATTATATAATATTAGAATAGCTGCCACTAAGAGAGGAAGATATCAGCCATTCTAAGTCCTTTCTGTACTAATTCTGCTCACGGTAATTTCACTCTGCTGCAGAACCTTCCTGTCAGGAGAAGGACAATCCTCCCAGCACCCCAATGACACCAATGCCAGCTTACTCTATCATGGAGACCCCGCAGCTGAAGAAGGAGTTGAGCAGGTGAGCGTTACCTCCACGAGTACAGCTCTTTATAAGAAGTGTGAAAGAAAGCTCCTGGGCTGAAAGGGAAAACTTGGTGGAGCTCCAGTCAGTGTTTTTTGAGGTCATATCACACTTTTCCAGCTGCCCACTGGAATTCTTGGCCTGAGCCCCTTCCTGAGCTGAGACAGTGGAAGGTGCAGCATTATCTCCACCTAAGCTTCCACCTTTCTCTTTCAGATTTGGAGTTCGTGCTCTCCCAAAACGCCAGATGGTGTTGAAGCTGAAGGAGATATTCCAGTATACTCACCGGGACGTGGACTCTGACTTTGAGGATGAAATCCCATTTTCCCAGCCTCCCCTGAGGAAGTCCCCAGCCAAACGCCCCAGGCAGTCAAAGGCAGGCCAGGCTGCTGGTGGAAAGCGTGCCAATGCCTTGAAGGCCATGGGCAAAAGGAAGCAGGTTGCTACGGCTTCTTCAGCGCTCCGTGTGGCTGATAATGACCTTGTTGGATCCTGCGAAACAGCCTGTGCAGCACCCAAGGAAGGAACTAAAACGTCTCATCACCCAGAAGGAGCCAAATCTGTCTCTCCAGAGAGATGGTCTCTGGCAGCTGATGGTGAAGAACCGATGTTCTCAGCATCTCAGGAGTCTGCAGGTTCTTCACTGGATGGAAGCGACATCTCTTTTGGTTCACAGAGGTAAGAGAATGAAATACTAGACAAAGCAGTCAATGGTGCAGGAAAGAGATGAGCTAGGATGTGGCAGACAAGGTGAGTGTCCATGTGCCCTACAGTGCTCCTGACACCTCCTTGGGCTTGTCATTTGAAGGTCAACATGCTCTTACAAAAAAAATAGGCTTTGGGCTTTTTTAGTGTAATTCCCAGTGAGCTATTCTCGGGACACAAAAGTGCTTGTGGCTCCACGTGAGCAAGGCCCACATCTGGCATGCCTGGTCTCTGCAAGTTCGAGCGACAAGGAGCCCTCAGCGCTGGCTGAGAGCCTGCAGCAAGAGCAGGGAGAGGAGGGCACAGCATGGCGCGGCGGAGGCTGCTGCAGTATGGTGGCTCTAGGTGCTCTGGGTCAGGCAGCTCTGGGGCTGGGTGAGCAGCAGAACATGTCATCTGCTGCTTCACTCATTTCATGGGTGCAGGTATTGGAGAGTCTGTGATCCTACAGAGAGTTGTTCAAAGGGGTTGGCCACCAAGGAATTGGGGAGCTCTGGTCCTGTCCTTGATGGCCTCTTCTTTCCTTGATCTCTGGTCTACTTGATCTTGCTTTTAGTTCTTTTATGAATGGATTTGAAGCCTGTGCATCTGAGGAGGAGGACGAAGAGGAGGAGCAGCTTCCAGCATCTCAGGCAGCAGCTCGGGAGGAAGATAAGCTGGAGGCAGTAAGGTGCTACATCCGTTCAAACACAGCCCTGTACCGCAGGATTCTCTTTTATGAGCCAATTGAGCTGGCTGAGCTGCACGCGGAGCTGAAACAGAACGGCATTAAAATTTCCAAGGCAAAGCTGCTGGATTTTTTAGATGCTCACTGTATCACGTTTACCACAGCCAGAGCCCGGAAAGAGAAGGAACAGAATAGAAAAGGGAACAAAAAACGGAGGAGACGATACTGAATAGAGCCCACTCCTCCATCCTGAAAATGTTGTACATGAAGGCCTTCCTGAGAAGCTGGAACCCGGTTCCAGGCTGGTGCTAGCAGCGGTGCTGCGATCAGTGGGTGCGCTGCTCCTCCCTGTGGCCTGCCGTCAGATGACACGCTGGAGAATGGCCCTGACAAATTGCACATTCCTCCAGTGCCTTCAGCATGCAGGTCATCTGGAGCCTCTTGTCTTCCCCCGATTTTCTTTCCCGTGCCTTTTCTTTCTGTTCCATTTTTCTAATAGGTTTTAAGTCCCTAACTTTTCTTCCTGGTGGTGCTTCTAAAGACAGGTGCTTCCCCCAGTGACACTTCCAAGACTTATTCCCTGGCCTTAGGCTGCAAAATGCTACACCTTTCAAATTCCAGTATTCAGTAGAATAACTCGCCTGCAAGAAATTGGTCCCCTTTCCCCTGTGTAAAGCTCTGACTGTTTAGAGCCCAGTGACTTCTGTCTCCCTTTCTTCAGCATATGATTGCCCCACTGATTGTTAAGGCAGGGATCCTTGTGGAAATACAACGCCTTTCTTCTGTCCTTGGTTCAGTTTGTAATTTCTGGTAAAACTCCTAAATCTGCGTTTCTTAAAATGGCTGCAAAACAGCGGAGGTGTTTTTCTGGTCTCTTTGTGATGGCTCCTAAAAGTGCCCTCTTGACACCAGGTGTCACCTGAAAGCCCTTTAGATTCGAACATTTGGTTCTGTGTGTTCATTTCCGTGCTGGATCTGTGTTAAACACAGCGTCTGCTCCCTTTTCCGAGCGCCGTTCTACCTTGTCAGCGTCGCTGGAGTCTGTCCTCAGCCAGATGTTTTTGAGAAGACAGTATTACAGTGCCCACCGGATCTCTTCAGCACTTCTTACAACCTCATCTAAACCCACTTCTCTGACCAGTCTTATTTCCAAACTGGACTGATCTTGGGTTGCAAACTGTCTGGGACTGTCGGGGAAGTCTCGGACCCTAAATTGTCATCTTTTATGTATTTACTTTCTCGACATCTTCTGACTTTTGTCTGTTCCGGCAGTTCTGAGTCTGCAAAGAGGCTCACTCAACAAAATGGACACAACACTTCAAAAAAAGAAGCCAGATTTCTAAACGTATTTATATATTTGGAACTTATAAAAAATTTTCTATTTTTTATAAAGTACATCCTTGGTTTTATTTGATTTCTATTATACACAATAAACAATTTGTAAAGTAATGATAAAATAGAAATAATGTCTTATGACAGACTTGGGGAGGTTCTAAGTGGCAACGTTGGGTCTAGTGGAGAGCAGTGGAGTCCACAGGCTGCACCTGGACTGGAGGAATAGGAGTTGTCACGGGCGCCCAGCAGCAAGGAGAGGTGGAATGGGAACCATCACCTGCAGAGGCTGAATTGGCTACTTGGAGAGAGACGAGCTGGCCAAAGGTAAGGGAGACCTGGGGGGAATGGTCCAGTGGGCTCCTGGTGAACGGAAAGTGGGTGACCACTTATGATCCTCCTCTGTCAGGTGTCCATGACATGTAGCAAAGCCTTCTGTCACATCTGGTGAATTTTCAGGAATTTGGATGGTTTTCTCCCTTTGGCAGGCACATCACTTTCCCTTCCCTCTCCTTCTTGTGCAAGAGCTGCCAGGAGATGAC
>JAOXNO010000070.1:16305297-16321325 GCA_028565335.1 Limnodromus scolopaceus | reverse complement strand
TGCCCAGGGAGGTGGTGGAGTCACCATCCCTGGAGGTATTTAAGAAACATGTAGACATGGCACTTCAGGGCATGCTCCAGTGCCCGAGATTGTTGGGTTGGGTTTTTTTTGTGTGTGTATGGTTGGACTCCATAATCTCAAAGGTCCCTTCCAACCATGAAGATTCTGTGATTCTGTGTTCTTCTGGTACTCAGCATATGAACATGCACACCCCCTCTCCCAGCACATCCCTGAGCAGACACAGCCACTGCAGCCCCCCTATCCATACAACAGCAGCTGGAGAGGACCGAGCCACACCACCAGACAGTCTCGTACCAGCTCCTGAAGTCGTTGCTTCCCTACCTATTCCTTCCTCGCATCACGCCCAAGGAGAAGGGAGCTGGTCCATGGCTAAACACTTCCGTGAATTTCCTGGGGCATGTGGACATCACAACAACATTTAGACAGAAAAGCCTTCCAGAAAGGGAAGTTTTCAGCCTGTGCTTTCCACGCTGTTTGTTTAGTTCCTAAAAATGAATGAATGACATACTGTGGTTCTATCTTACGCTACCTAATACTCACTCTGGTTTCCCCTACTCTGGTTTCCCCTGCTGCCTATTCCAGTCACACACTCTGGAAAGCAGAAGGGCCCCTGCTGAAATGAAAGCCCCATTTCAAGCACATTGGTTGAAAGGGAACAAACAGGAGGATATCTTGCATATTCACAAAGACTTTCTCAGTAAGTTTTACATACAGCCCCAAACCACTATAATTATCATTTAAAACATTTCTATTTAAAAATCATTGTGCCTGACCTAGTCTACCACCTGATATTTTAGGCTCAGCCTGGAACGTGACAGCCGCCAGTCCCCTCACCAGTTCTTACTGGTGCACGGAGACCGTCTCTGAACGACTTTTCCAGTGACACCTTGGGCCAAGGGGCACACACCTACGCTTGCAGCGACTTGGAGAAGTTTAACCTTGAGCGTGACTTCTGCAGATGACCTAGAGGATGCCAGCACAGCAGTGTCCACCCCAGCCTGCCTGTTCCCACTCCCCTGCAAGGCCCTGGAGCTCTTCCTCAGGTCCCAACTCCCACCCTTCCATTTAGCAGCAATCAGAAACCCCTGTGCTTTTCACAAAGCCACTGAAGGCTGCTTTAACAGCTTCCACCCTCTCCCCTTGGAGAGGCAGAACCAAGATCTCACTTAAAGACCTCCCAGCCTCCTGCTAACATTTATTCATTGGCATTTGTTGTTGTGCTAGCTGAATGACCTCGCCACCTTTCACACTGCCAATGTGCCGATGGACAACATTATCCCCAACATCACCCCCATCATCATCATCATCATCATTTCTCTTTTGGCGTCTTTCAGCTCCTCTAAAATGAGCTCACCATTCCTAGGAGCAGAACAGACAGTTCCAGCACAAGCTCATCTCTCCCAAGCAGGGGTGACTGGAAACACACACATTTGTACCTCGGCCTGGCTCCCTCTCTCCGGGTAGGGGATCATATTTGCTCTTCTCACAGCTGTGCCCTGCTGGCAGCTCCCTCCCAGCCGTCCTCTCTGCAAGCCGGCACCACCTCAGTGAGGCCGGAGCGCTCGCCTTACAGCGGAAAGTCTTTCTTCAAGTACATGACCTCGCTTTCCGTCCGATTAAATTTCATCCCAGTGCCCGCTGCTCCAGCCCTCCCCGACCCTCCCGTCTCAACCCTTCCCTGCACTGCTGAGGGTACAAAAGCTGAAGCTTTGTAAGCTTTTAGCAGCCCTTCCTGGCCGCTGCGGACAGCCCGGGGCTGCCTCCCCCTCTCCCCGGCCCACATCACCCTCCATCCATACCTCTTCTCTCCGCAGCAAACGCACCAGCCCCCCAGACCTTCCCTCTGCCCGGAGAAGCGAGGTCCTCCCTCAAGGAGTTAACCGAGGATTTATTTCCATCCTTTTTTTTTTTTTCTTATCGGCAGTGGATAGTGCTGGACTTCTCCGACGTTTCGCCCGCTGCGCTCAGCGTCCACACGCCTCCAGCAGCGGCCTGCCCGGGGCTACGGGGGCACCGGCCCCGCCGGGCTCCTCTCCCTCTCTCCCTCTCTCCCTCCCTCCTTCCCCGCCGCATCCCCTCGCCGGTGCCCAGCACCCGACCCCCGCCTCGGCCTCCCGAGGAGGCACCTACCGCCTGGCGGCTCCCGGTGGCGGCTCCGGCACCTGCCGGCTCCGGGGCGGGGCGAGGCGGGGCGGGCGGTGCCGCGGCGGGGCGGGCCTGGGCCGCGCTCTCCCAGCTGGGGGCCGGGGGCCGGGGCCTGAGGCCTGCTCCCCCCCGACCAGGCCGCGGCCGGCTCCCCCTCGCCGGGCCGCTACAGGCCGGGCCGGGGACTCTTTCTCCGCCGGGTCCGGGGCCTGGTCCCCCCCGCCGGGCCGCACCAGGCCGGGTCCGGGGCCTGGTTTCCCCCGCCGGGTCGCATCAGGCAGGGTCCGGGGCCTTGTCCCCCCCGCCCGGGCCTTGCTCGTCTGCGTCCGGGGCCTGCTTCCCCCGGCCTGGGCCGGGGCTTTTCCGGGCCGAGGCCTTGCCAGGACGGGGCCGGGGCCTGCTCCCCCCTGCCGGGCCGGGGCCTTGCCAGGCTGCACCAGGCCGGGGGCCTGCTCCCCTCCCCACCCCGGGCTGCTGCAGAAGGGGCTGGGGCAGAACCCTGGGGCCATCTCCCAGTAACGTCCCCTGTGACCTCAGCCCAGGCCCCCGGCCAGTGTCCCCGGCCCAGGGTGCCCCTGGGGGGGCCCAAAGGCAGCATGAGTATCACCGTCACGCTGGCCGAGCTGGCAGACCTGGCCTTCGGTGTGGCCAATGGCAGCAACCCCCAGGTCAGTGCCTTCCGCATCCTTCTGCGGGGCCTCCTGGAGCACCTCTGCCCGCAGGAGGCCATGGCACAGGTTGGGGAGAACGAGAGGGGTCTCTCAGAGCCCACCGCCCATGTGGGCAGGGGGAAGCCCTCCTCCCTCCATCACCAGAGGCAGCCGTGGCAGGGGAGGGCAGAGGGGCAGCCCAGACCTCCCACCAGGCATCTGGGCACAGCAGAGCTGCCAGCCTTGGGCAGGCTGGCTGCCGAGGAGTGGCAAATGGTGCAGCTGAAGAAGAGGATGGAAGTGACTGAGGAGGGGATGGCGAAGGTGAGGAACCATCCCCTGGATAGCACCCATCCTCATCAGGGTGCCACATCCTGCCCTGTGCGGTGTCCTGCCCTACGGAGGGTCCTGCTCTACACAGTGTGCTGTCCTGCACAAGCATGGTGTCCTGGCTTATGCCACAGTCTGCCCTACATGATGTACTGCTCCTGCCCCTCACCGTGTCCTGCCCTTTGCAGGGTCCTGCCCATGCAGTGACCTGCCCCATGTTGTATTGCGCCCTGTGCAGTGTCTCACCCGACACGGCGTCCTGCCACACACGGTGACCAGCCCCTATGTAGTGTCCTGCCCTACACAGTGAGACACCTGTGTTGTGTCTTGCCCTTGACACCCCAGGATCAGGGAACCCAACGAAGCACGGAGCTACCTTTCTGGTTCTAGTGGCCCCATATCTACTTGGGACTAATTAAAGGGCAGTATTTACCACAGCCACTGGCCAAAGGTGGTTTTGGTCACTTCTTAACCTTCTGCTGAGGCTTCATCAGTACTTGCTCTGAGATTTAGGCCTGTTGGGTTCCATCCTGCCCTGGCAAGGGTCCCCCAGCTGTGCAGGGACAGCAGAATCCCTGTCAGGCTCCTCTTCTCTCTTCCCTGTGGCAGAGCAAGTGGCTGACCTGTGGGTGACAGCAGTGCTGCCTCGCAGGCAGGCTGTCCCCACACTAAGGCAGGATCCCAGGGGAGACACTGTCACGCAGAAGTTCAAAGTTATTTGGCTGTTCAAGTTTAGAGACTGAGTGGGAAAAGCAACACGTAACATCAGAGCTGTCTTCCTTGCTCGAGCCACACACTGCAGCACAAGGATGCGTTGTGGTGGCCTTGTGCCCGGCTGTCCCCTCCACAGGCAGCATGAGGCTGGCCCACGGCAAACTCAACACTTCTTCATCCCTTGTGAGACCTGGCAGCCCCGAGCTGATCCCTTCTCACATGTCATGGTCTTGGCTCCCACAGAGCAAAGGGAAAAGGTGACAGAACTTTGCCGGGGGGTGAGGAATCTGGAGCTGGGATGCTTGTCCCTTTTGAGCACCTTCCTTTCCAGTTTGGGGGAGCTCTGTGGGCATGGCCATGGGCTGGCCAGATGTGGCTGATGTTGCGGCAGATCCATTGGGTCCCAGAGACACCCCCAAATCTGGGTTTTCACTGTGCAGTGCTTAGCTTCCCTTCTACCCATGTCCCCCGGAGCCTGTGGGGACTCAGCATCGTTGGCCAAACCTGTTTTCCTCAGGTCATGGACATGCTGCAGGAGATGCTCACCACCACCTGCTCCCTGAAAACCACTGTCGAGGGCTTCCAGGATGAGTTGCAGCTTCTGAAGGACAGTTTCCAGAAGGTGTGTGCATGAAGCTGGGCTGCTTGCTGAAGAGCTCTTGGCAGAGCAGTTGGGCTTCCCGGGGACCTGCGTGGATGGCCAGGTGGCACAGGGTGACGGGTGAGGTCCCGAGGTCAAGCTCCTTCCCACCCCAAGGCTAAGCTGGGAGATGTGGGGTTTGCCCTGGAGCCCAGGGGTTTTGGGTAGACACTGCCTGCCCATCCCAGCACTGCCCATCCCTGCCTGTTCCTGCTGATGCTGATCCCCACCATTCCCAACCCCTGTGGGTGCCGAACCCCTCAATGCCTCTCTTTGACAGGCTGATCTGGAGGAGCTGCAAGAGCAGTCAGTGAAGCAGGACGAGAGCAGCCATCTCCTCCAGAGCATCCTGGACCAACTGGTGAGTAAGGGGGGACCCTGGCAGAAGGACTGGGAGTGGGCATCTGCAGCACTGTGCACAGCACTCAGCCCCTGGGTGAGTCCTCAAGCTGTCCAGAGCCAGGCTTTGGCAAATCCTTATGGAAAATGCACTCAAGCCTTCCAAGGGATGTCCTGGCCATGGTGACCTCTCTGGGTGAGCATCTGACCCCACAAGGCTCTTCTGGCAGGGTCTATGTCACCTTCCCAACTGCTGAAGCAGGGATGTCCATCCCTGGGTGCCCTGGTGGCTTCCGCCTCCACTGCTCTCATCCCTCCTGCAATGCCAGGAGAGTGTCGTCACTTTGGGAGGTGGCAGCACAGACACAGGGTGGATTATACCCTCTAGATTTTGGGGCCCCAGGGGACCCGCAAGGGTGGACCTGCAACGTCCCCTGCAAGGGCGTTGGCATTGCCCTCCTCATCCTGGGGCTGCCCAGGCTCTCTGCTCCCGGAGCAGGGCAGAAGGGCTGATTTCTCTCCTGGTTGCAGACAGAGGTGCGGCAGCAGCTGAGCTCCTTCCCCTGGCACGGCACCACGCTCTGCCAGAGGTCTTTCTGCGAGGTGGCCACTGGCGAGGTGTGTGCAGGCTCCCAGGTATCAGGCCCCCTTGCTGGGGGCTGGCGATGCCCCTCAACTACAGGATGGCACAGGGATCTTCTCACTCCCCAAAACCTTGGGGGCTGTTTCGTTTCAGAAACTCTCCAGCCAGGAGCTCAGCCCTGAGCCCTTGCAGGAGCCAGCCCATGAGGCCCCATGCAAGCTGAGCTGGCTCATGGAGCAGCATGAAGTCGTCAGCCGCTGTGAGAGCCAACTCCAGCAGTACTGTGAGCACCAACACCCCCACCAAGCCCAGCCACCATGTGGGTTGTACCACCAGACCTTTACCAGGACTGGTGGATGGTGGGGCCACGCTCAGCCATCCCATCTGAGTCCCCAAACTGCTGCAGCCCCCTCGTCCCTCCGCCTTGCTCCCAGCCATGCTGGCATCACTTGGGATATGGTCACTGCCGTCTGTGGCACCCCTGGGTCCCCTGGTGCTGGCCATGCAAGGGGACGGGGGGGCTATGCAGTCATAAAGCCACCTGGGTTTGGGATGGCACCATGCTGGGGGCCTGCAGGAGCTAGCAGTACCTGGAGCAAAGCTTTGGTGTCTATTTTCAGCCGACTTGGGGACCTTGGAGGACAGGGCTGCCCAACTGGAGAAGGTGCCAAGCGAGACCAGGCACCTGCAGGATGAAGGAGTGAAGGTGCCCTGCTGCCCGATCCTTGGGGGAGTACTGCCTGAGAGTCTGGGGGCTGCAGCCCCGCAGCCTGCTTGCCAGGCCGCACAGGGACATCTCTTGGGATGTCCTCACTAGCCACTCACTGGGGCCACCCATAAGCATACCTCCCTGCCTCACCTGTGTCCTGCAGCCACTCTGTTTCTCACCCAGGGTCCTGTTTGTCCTGCCCAGGGGCTGGATTTCGGCAGGGAGGTGCTGGACCAGGTGGGGCAGCTGCAGGAGCAGTGCGCGAGGCTCCAGGAAGCTGCGGAGCGGCTGTGGGGTGACATCGGGGACACCCAGGTGAGCACAGCCCTGAGGTCAGCTGAGGAGCCGCTTGAGCCATGGTTGGCATCTGAACCAGGCTGGGTACAGGCTTGCCCAGACTTGGTGTGTCCCCACCATGTCCCCCTCAGAAAGCAGACAAGGCTGCGCTGGAGACCAAATTGAGCCAGGATGAGCTGCAACATGCCATGGTCCAGCTGAGCCAGATGATGCAGAACCTGCTGCAGAGGATGTCCCTGCTGGACCAGGACAGGCAGAAAGACCTGGAGAAGCTCCTCAGCGAGATGGACTCCAAGGTAGCAGTGTCACCTGGGTACGGTGGTGGGGTTGAAGGGATGCACCAGGCCAAGGAGCACATCCCTGCATGGGGAGACTGAGCCCTGAATGTGTCCCAAGGTGCCCCCAATGTCCCTCAGGGGCAACAGCATCCCTTGGAATGGGGCTGGTGTCCCAACGAGGCCCCCCTGCCCTCCCTGCAGCTGGACTGTGCGGCACTGGCTCCCCTGCAGGCACAGCTGGAGCAGGTCTGGAGGCTCACCCAGCGGTGCCTCTGCAAGGGACGCTGCTGCGGTGCCAACCGGGCTGCTGGGTTCAAGAGGTGGGAGCTGCTGGATCCCATCCTATCCCACCTTGTCCCCTTCTGTCCTTTCCTGTGCTGCCCCATCCCCTCCCTTGCTGTCCCATCCTGCCCTGTCCATCCCACCCTGCCCATGGGGTGCTGGCCACCCATGGGACCTCGCGTGGTCCCCAGGGGAGCCAGCGGGGTGCTGAGCAGCCGCCCCTGTGCTACAGGCAGCTCTTTGATCCAGTGAAGTGCCTCTCCTGCGACAGACCCCTGGACATGGCCCCGGCACCGTGAGTACCGTGCAGCCCCCGCCCTGGCCAGACCCCCCTGCTGCATTTCCACTAGAGACCACTGCCTGACTTTGTCTCCATGTCCTCATCTGCAGGCCCTTGGTGACAGTCCGAAAAGCCAGCCACAGCCTCCGGCCCCATCCAGCCAGCGCTGGCAGATCCAACTGCCTGGCACAGCCACTGCCAGGGAGGTGAGGCTTGTCAGGTGCCACCGCATCCCTCTCTCTCCCTTTGGGGTCCCTCTGCCTGGGCAGGAGGGGTAACATCAGTGCTTCCCACCCAGGGAGAGCGAAGGGAGCAGCAGGGCCAGCCGGGGGAGCCCCACGAGTCCTCACGGGCCACTGTCCACCTCCAGTTCCCTCATCACCATCTGTCCCTGCGGAGACACTGCAGATTTCTCCTGCAAGAACGTGAGCCCACATCCCTGTGTGTCCCTGTGCTCTGGAAACCCACTGAGCCCCCCCTGGGCTGGGCACAGCCTTGGTACACCTCCGATGGCACCAGCTGCTCTTCCCTCTAGAGAGAAGTGGATATTTTAGGTGTCAACGGGGTTGTCTACAAGGGCAGGCTGAGCTCGCTGGCTGCCAACAGGACCGTCACTGTGGGCAAGGACTCCCTGGGTAGGGGAGCAGCCCCAGGGCACAGCTCCAGCCAGGCTGTGCACCCACCTCAACCGGTGCCTCCTGCTCATCCCAAAGCAACGAAGACCCCCCAGCCCCACTCCCGGCACACCGTGGAGATGTGCCGTGCCCTCAAGTACGGCAGCCGCTACATGTCCCCGTACTCATGTGAGTGCCAGCCCCACTTGTACCCTTGAGGCCACCGGCCCCACCATGCAGGCTCAGCCTGCTGCTGAGCGCTCCCGGGGGGCATCATGCCCCCGTGCAAGGCTGTTTGTCCTTCTGCATTGCAGGTGCTGCCAGGCGGACGAAGACGGCTCCTCCGGGGGCTAGTGGCAGGCTGACGCAGGTGGCAGCAGGACAGCAGGCGTCTGAGCTGGCCAGGGAGCTATGAAACGGGGAGGGGGCAGGCGCAGCAGGGCTGTGCTGCCCAGCCCCAGGGGACCGGTGGGGTGGGGGGGCATGCTGCCACTCAGTGCAGTGGGGTGACACCGCAGGCCATAAAGATGCTCCCTCCACTGTTGCCTCTCCTGTGTGGTCCCTGGGCTTTGCAGGGGCGCGTGGGGCATCTTTGGGGACTCAGCAACCAGAACCTGACACTTTCGGGCTGTGTCTCACACATGTCCCTGTGAGCTCTCTCTGACCAGCCAGATGTTCGGGTCTGTGGTGTGGCCCTGGATTTTCCAGTCCCATGGCTCCTGGTGGCCCTGGGACAGTCACAGGTGGGTTCCCCTCCCTGCCACCTAGGTCTCCATGTGGCTTCACCTGCCATTTCACAGGCAGGTGTCTCCCTCAAAGGTCAGGGATGGATCCCTTCTCCGTGTCTCCCCTGGGGGGGGCTCCATGCCTTGCAGACCATCCTCACTCCTAGCAGAACTCCACACCAGCCTAGATGTGCTCAGGCCATGGCAGTCAGGACACAAGACCCACAGTTCCAGCTTGCTCCAGATGCCACCAGCTTGGCCCAGTCTGCCTCAGTGGGGCAGGACTGAGCCACGCAGCTCCAGCACAACCCTGTGAGGGCCGGCCCCAGCCCTCGCTCCCAGCCTCTGCTGAGGCTGTACAAGAGGCACCCTGGACGAAACCATGGCTCCTACAATGTTTATTTTAGCAACACAAATAAGAGATTGAAATTAATTATTGACTGGTGAGTGCTGGGACAGAGGGGCACGGCCTCATGGGGAGAGGGCTCAGCAGGGATGGCAACTGCTAAGGGACCTGGCCCCTGTCATCCAGCGAGGAGGGGACAGGAGCCAGGTCACAGCAAAACACCCAGGACCTGTGGGTGTCACACAGGGCTCCCTGCAGCCCTGCCATCAGCCTGCCCCTGCTCCTGGTGGGGTCTCACACCCACAGCTGATGTGGTGGGGCTGCAGGCAGAGCCCAGCTGGCTTCTGCTGGGCTTGAGCCCTGGATGTACGTGGCCAGAGGCAGCTGACAGCCACCACACGGCTGGGACAAGCGTTTGGAGCAGCTCACACGCAGTGGAGAGGCGGCCAGCCCCAGCTGGGAGGCACAGCACGCTTCGGAGCCGCTCGGACAGGGGATCCTGCAGCACCTCGTGCCCAGGCCAGCCTTCCCCCAGTCCCACCGCTGCTGCAAACAAAGCAAAGACACCGGGTTCAAAGCAGAAGAGCGTGTATTGCAAGCGGCTGCGGCGCGTCCGGAGAGACTTCCAGCCGCCGGGAGAAAAGAACAGAGGGGTTAAAAACGATCCCAGTCTCTAGGGTTACACTGTGTCATGCAAACAGCCCCGGGGGCGAACCCCATCCCAAGGAGGGCAGGGGAGGGTGTGCTGGCCCAGCCGGGCCACCCCCTGCTCCCCATGGCTCGCTGGGGCTGGGTGAGGGGCCAGGCGCCTCCCCCAGAAGCCATCGTCCCCCAGCCCTGCTCACCAGCGAGCACGACGCATGCGAGGTGGAGGCTGCGGCCGAGCGGGAACAGTCCTTGTTCTCTCCCCCTCCTGCCCCCCTTACAAAAAAACAAGCTGCGTGGGGTGTCTGCCCCCGACCCAGTGGAGCGGGGCTGAGGGAGGGGGGCAAACACTCAGGTACAACCCACTCTGCCTGGTGGGGTGGCCCCGGGGGGACCGTGAAGAAGGGACCTCCTCCATAAATGTCACTCGCATGCAAACTCCAGTGTCCCAAGAGAGGAGGGGGTGCTCCCTCCCTCCCGAGGAGCCCGGCAGCGGCAGGGGTCCCAGGCGGAGGCCAGCACCGGTCCCACATCCCACGCAGCCTCCCGTTGTCCCTGGGGAGCTCCGTTCAGCTCAAGGACAAGTAAAAACTACTTCAAACCAAACCCATGCAAGGCAGCTATTTGCTCGTGTGTCTCGGCGGCTGCCAGAGGCCCTGGCAGCAGAGTTCCTCTCCTCTGTGGGGAGGGGGAAGGAGGGGAAAAATATATATATATTTATAGGCAGGGGTCCCCGCTGCGTTCGCTCTCCGCCGCGGCCTCATCTCTCTGCCTCCATGGTCACGTTGGCCTTCTGTTCTGCCGTGGCTTGCTGGGAGACGGCGGCTGGCCAGCCGGCGGGCTGCGCCGGGGGGGCCGGAGTCCACATGCTCTGCTGCTGGCCGGGGGGCGAAGCCGTGGGCCAGGTGGGGTTGAAGGCCCCATGTTGGGGCAGCGGCGGGGCCGGGGGTGGCGGAGAAGTCGCCATGGAGGCCACGGGGCTGCTGCTGTTGAAGCTCTCGGAGGCCTTGAGGCGGGAGAACATGGTGAGGGCGTCAGGGAAGTTGGGCGGCGTGGCCGGCGTGTTGGCGGGAGTGCACATCTGCGGGAAGGAGACACGGGATCAGGCATGTGGGAAGGGTCTCCACCTTCTGCCTCGCACCAGGGCCCAGCAGAAGATCCCCTTGCCCCCACCGCTGCAGCACACGGAGCTCCCAGACCCATCCCCTGCTGACGATGCTGCCCGCAAGCAGCAGTTCTTTCAGGCTCTGAAGATGAATGCTGTGGTGAGAGCTCCTGTCAGAGGGTCCAGACTGGACCCCGCTGTGCCTGGCCAAGTTGGGGACAGAAGGGGTCCCCACTCCACAACCTGCTGGTGCCACCCTGGGCCCGCAGCTTTCTGGCCCGGTGGACGCAAGGCTCAGGCTCAGCTCCCACCCCAGGGGAGACCGGGCACTCGCTCTGCACGCTTTCTGCACGCTCCAAATCCCCAATTGTCCCCAAGAGTCAAATGAGGCCACGGCAGCCAGCAAATCCCTAAGACACATCTGCCCAGGCAGATTACGGGCTGCCGGGGCACGGGAGTTAAAGGGACCGGGTCTGGGGGCAGCTGGGAGAGAGGGGAGGCGGGCAGCACCCATGCACACCCTTGTGTATTTACACACCTCCAGAGGAGCACTGTGCCAGAGACACACTGCAGAGGTTTGCACACTCAGTCGCTCCAGTGAGTGCACAAGGACTCACGTGTGCGGCTGGGCAGCGTGCACGTACCTCTGCGCGTGTTTACACAGAGAGCTCCCCCCAGGCTCTCTCTGCCACGTCGGGGCTGGTCTGGACCATCTTGCCATGCCCAAAGCATCCCCCCATCGGACCATCCCTCTCTGAGGAGCAGCCCCAAGCCCTCTGCAGGGTTCTGAGGGCACTCCCAGACCCGCTGTCCCACCGCATAGGACACGCTATGCCACCCCCGGCTGCTCTCCAGGAAAACCTTCCTTGGCAGGCAGCTCTGCCCGCGTTCCCGGAGGGGTGAAGCGGCGAGCTGGGCATCAGCAACAGCCCAAAGTGCCCGCCAGCTGGTGCTGTGCCCCCGGCGAGCGCTGGGGAAGTGGGAAAGCACTTACCATCTGATGGTGGTGGCTGTAGGGGATGTTTGTTTCTTGGAAAAAAGCACTGAGAGCAGTCTGCAAAGAAAGAAAATAAAAAAGAAAAAAAAAAAAAGAAAAAGAAAAGGGAAGATGATGTTACCACCAGCACGCAAACTGGGTGCCCACACCTCATCCCTGCACACAACGGCAGGGCTTTGCAAGACCCCAAAGATGATCCAAAACAGGCCCCGGGGGGTGGGGGGTGGGTTGGACTGTGCCCGCAGCCCCCTTGTCCGCATGGGAAAGCGCTGGGGACAGCTGCTCCCGTGTCCCCAAGCAGGGACGTCTGCTTGCAGCGAGGCAGGAAGGGATCGCAACGTGTCTGGGATCACTGCGCTCGTTGCCGAGAAGCAGCCACGGCTGGAGCGGACCCCGGGCAGGCATTTCACAACTCACAGCGACGCTCCACAACCGCTGTGTGCAGGGAGAGGGGGGGAACCAAACCCAAACCCAGCAGGGGAAGCCCAGCGGGAACCAGTTTAGATGCATGTCCTTAATGCGACAAGATCGCTGTCACCATGGGAGACCCCCAGGGCTGGGGCTGCAACAGGTAGTGCACCCCACAGACCAGAGCATTCCCAATTCTGTCGCAGGCGGGGTACGGTTGTGACTGACGTAGTTTTGGTTAGCTTCCAGTTCAGACCAGTAAGAAAATCTGGTAAATGTGTCACATGCCACAGGCATGTGAGAGGACAAAGGAGGGGCTGCAGGGAGGGAACGCCGGGGGACAGGGGCTGGCCAGGAGGGCAGACACCCAGCCCAGGTCCGGGAGGAGCGGAGGCAGCGGGAGCTCTGGGGGCACGAGGGACTGGGCTGATGCGGGACCAGCGAAGGCGAAGCTGCCTCCTGTTCCGTGCCAGACTTTAGCCGAGCGAGGGCTAGAAAACAATGTTTTGATTCAGCTGTAGCTCAGACTTGGTAGAAACGGTTGAGAATTGGTTTGGATTTGGTTCTGGTTGGAGGAGAAGCCTCCCCCAGCCCCGCATCAACCCCCCCTTCAATCCCCCTCCCCAGGGCCAGCCCGGCCTGCAGGTCTACTAGCCAGGGTGCCAGGCTCGGGGCTGTGGCCAGGTGCTACCAGACTTTGCTCCCTTCCTGCCAGCCAGTGATTGGCGTTACCCAAGCTGCTAAACAAAACAAAACAAAAGCAGAGAAACCTGGAAAAAAAGCACAGGCCGGTTGTACCGAACCCTGAGCGACCACAGCACTCCACAGTCCTACCACCACACGCACTCCTCGTCCCGGTCCCCAAAAGCCACACGCTCCTGTGTCACACCCAGGGGACGGGACGAACAAGTCAGCTCAGCTTACTGGTCTGATGGGAAACTATTCTGCCCCAAAACACCCAGGCTGGCAGGCTCTGGGAAGGCGAAAGGGCTGCACCGGCATCGCCGGGGAGCTGGTACCAGCTGCTTGCAGCGGGGGTTTATGGTTTCCTGGCTAAAGGGGGACAAATTATCAGCAAGACCAGGTGGCAGCCAGGAGCCATATCTGCAAACAATAATAATCCAGACCTGGGTGGGGGAAGCAATTGCTGCTGTAGAGCCTGGCAGGACCCGGACCTCGGGGGGAGGATGCAATAGCTGGGCTGGTGAGGCTCTTCCCCACGATAGCTGCGTATCTCTGCGGTTAATAACACAGTACCTGACCCCTGCACCCAGCCAGGCTGAGACCTGAGAGCCCTCAGCACCCGCAGGCAGGACCCGCTGGATTTCAGTGACGGCCGTAAAGCAGGAATAGGGGCTACGGCCCCAGAGATCAGCTCTGAACGGGCTGGCACACGTCTACAAATTAAGGAAATGGTCGATGGAGACACGGATGCTTCCGAGGCAGCAACACCCCCGTCACTCATGCTACCCTTCGTCCTGGGTGAGGTCCGATGTCAACACCCACCCACGCTATCGCTCAGACAGAAGGGATCGTGATAAGGAAGGGGGGAAACAGCGAACGGGAAGCCCAGGCAGAGGTGTGGGCACAGCCAGATAACTATAAGCTGATTACATCTGCTCTGCGCTCCTGTTCTCCAAGCGGCTCGTACCTGGGACTGTGCCATCAGCAGACAGGGGCAGAGCAGGTCCCCACTGTCCCCCTGGGCTGCCCACTGATCCCTGCTGGCACTGGGAAAAGGGCTGAGACCTGGGTGGAGGAAGCACTCTGTCATCACAAGCCCCTCTGCCTCAAATGCTGTCTCCTCCCCTCCATCTGCCCATTTCCAACTGTCCCCTCTGCCCACAATCCCCACGGCTTGTGTCCCTCCAGCTGCCACCTCCCAAGGACCATCAGCAGCCCCAACCCAAGCGGGCGAGAGGCCTCGGTGGCACGGGGTGCCAGGGACACACATGTAACCAAAGCTGCTGATGCCGCCTGGTCTCCAGCCAGCGTCACAAGTGCCGGGGACAACCGGTACAACAGCAAAGCCAATTAAGGCTCCTCTGCTTGAGAAGGAGCCCAAGCTGCAGCTCAGCCCTGACCCTGGACCAAAGGCCCCATGGCTCGTGGCACCCTGGGTGGCAGCAGGAGCAGGGCAGCCCCGCACCCACCGCCTGGCCACGCTCGGCGGGTGGCCAGGCCACTGCATCCCCCCCCGCCAGGATGCAAAACGGAGTTTCACAGGATGGGGACCACACAAGAGATCCTACCAGGGTGCCAAGAAGCGCCCTGTGGTGACCAAGTCAAGGGGAAGACGGGTGCAGGGGTGGCAAGTGCAAGGAGATGCGGGTGCTGAGCAGAACAAACTCAGCCTGGAAGAGGGGGACACCCAGCCCTCTGCAGCCGCTCAGACGGGACCCCGGGGACTGTTTGAACCCCTGCCCATCACCGCCGGAGCTGCATTCGCACCCGCTGCCATCACAGGGGATCCAGCAGCAGGGAGCCCACGGTGCTAGAGCAGCCCCGGGGGCACCCTGCCCTTGAGCCACAAAGGAAAAGGAAAGGGGCTCGATAAAACAAAAATAAATCAGAAGAGGAAGTGGAAATCCAACCACGGACACAGCGGGCAGAGCCAGACACCTGCTCCTCCTCTTGTTCCACACACACAACCTCACTAGGCTGAACAGAGGCATGACACTTAGCACCAGGAAAAAGGAAGGAACGGGTGGTTTTTTTTTTATAAAGCTGATGTCTTCTTATCCTTCCCAAGCAGCCCCAGGGGCAATCAGCCCGTAACAAAGCCAATTAATACTCTTCTACCTGAGAAGGAGCCTGATCCAAGGCTCAGCACAGCCCGACATGACACTCTGCAAACTCCGAAATGTCTCCTTGGTGGCTTGCTGGGTTCCAGCTGTGGTGGAGGTACCTGCTGCCCTCCCTGGTTTCTCCCAAAAACCAGGCACTTGTGTCCCCAGAGGCCGAGTGCTGGCCCTTCCCCGGAGACACTCCAAGTCGCTTTCTTCAGCCTGTAAGCCTCCCCCTCTGATCAACCATGGCACTGCTCCAGCTGCTGGAGGGCTGGGCTGGCAGGGCCATTCCTGCTGGCACCCACCGCGGCTGTCCCTGGAAGCACGGCAGAGCTCACGCTCCTGCCAGAGCTGCGAACTACGCCAGGCGTGCCCCCAGAAAGCCAGCCCCGGGCCCCCATGGAACAGGAGCGGAGTCATGGGAGTGGGAGAGGCGATCCACATGCTACCCACGAGCTGCCCCGCTCCCCCCGGGATGGAGGGGATGCAAAATAAATGGCTTCTTTGTCAAGCCCGTGAGTATGGTACAGGCTCCGATCAGCTCATGCTGCATCCAAGGCAGCTGTATCCCCAACGGTTTCCTGATCTCCCACCCTGCTCGCTGTCCTGGATCAGGTTCCTTCCCCACGGCCAAACTCTGGGTCTGCCAGAGTCAGCAGGACACCACGCACAACAGACCCTCTCTTCAGCCCCCACCGCATCCTCCACCAGCCAACAAAGACCCCAAAAGCAGCCCCAGCCCAGGAAAACGGTCCCAAAACATCAGCATCCCACCAGCCTCAAGCTGTCCATGTTTCACAGCAGCTTCTCCGTCCCTCCTGCCCGTGACCCAACAGCCCAGGAGTGTCCCGGCCAAGACAGAGCCACAGGGCTGGGAGAATACAGCTCCTGCCATCTTGCCACCAGGGTGCCTAGCTCCGCTGTGGAGAACACTTCTCCCCACGATGGTCTTAGAGGCAGGAGGAACATCCTCAGGGTGCAAGCGGGCTGCTCTGACTCACACCGCGCCCACGGAGCGGCACTTTGAATCTGAGGACACCACGAGTGAAGGCAGGGTAAATTACCACCGAACTTGCCCAAACTCTACCAATTTCTACTCGCTACAGGCCGTGGGGGGGGGGGGGGCGGGCA
>JAOXNO010000070.1:16249869-16286517 GCA_028565335.1 Limnodromus scolopaceus | reverse complement strand
TTGAACCATTCTGTGATTCTATGACGTGGCTGCCCTCTTTCAAACAGAAGGCTGAAGTACTGGGGCCCAGCACACAGCGCTTTGTTTTGGTCTGAGTGACCGGGCAGATGTCCAGGCAGAGCATTTCTCGAAGGTCCTTGAGTCGCTCTGAATTCTGTGTTTCAGGCGCAGGGCTGGAGTGCTGGCTGGGGGCCAGCTTCAACTCTCAGCCAAGGTGGCTCTGAGAGCGTGGTGTAACGTGAGTAATTTGAGTCGTAACCACACGAAACCCTCAGTTTGTTTTTATGTTCAAACTGAAGGTTAGTTTTTTTGGTTTGTTTTGTTTTTTAAATGAGCAATACCTGTGGTTTCAAAACTGATTGAACAGGAAGAGAGGGAAGAACTGAAAAAGTAACCAATTTAGTACATACAGTTCTGTCATTCTGCTTTCTGTGCTTGCACGTCCTGTCCCCCTGAGCAGAGTTACAGCTCTGGACTGTTTGAAATGTGGTGCCCATGCACCCTGACAGTGTCTAGGATTGCATCTGTCTAATTCTTGATACTATCGATTCTTTCTCTGCCTCGTGAGTTCTCACAGGCTCTTGTGCTGCTTTGTTAGTGCTGACAACACCACCACCAACATTACTCCATTTAATTTTGTGCTGATATGGTCCCAAAATGAGATTTTAATTGCTGGGCCCCAAGGACACATTCTGTCTTGTGTTTTTTTACCATTCTGGACTAGAGGCTTTTCCTTTCTCCCTCTGTGCATGTAAAGACACTTTGTGCCCTCTCCAGCTTGGCTTATGCACAACCAGTGGTTGAGGCTTGCACGCTCTTTCCAGGACTAGTTAAGTTTATTTTACCATCTCTTTCATCAAAAATAGGATACTGAGCTGAGCATCTAGATGTAAAGTAGGTTCTTATGGTAAAGTCCTCACAAGCTTTTTGGTTTTCCTTGTGTTTAATTGAAAATTCATTGTTCAACTGTAAAGAGGGTGTTGATCAATAATTAAGGGTGTAGGACTTTATGGAGGAATATGAGGAAATGTCCACTCTGGGCTTCCTGCCCAGCTCTGACCAGACAAAATTCTGAGCTTTGCCAAATCCTGAATATACAATTTATTATATAATATTACAGCAGCTTTGGAGAGAAGCAATAAACCTGTGGATATTGGTGTTGAAGTTCTGAGTCTTCGACACCTTGTGTGAGTGCTTGATTTCTAGGAGGATGGGACTCTGTGAAACTCAGAGGACAGTAACATGGGTTTTGCTGTGTTAACCACTAGCAGGAGAAGACTGCCTCATGTCTATCCTGTGTCTCTCTTTTGGCCACGGACTGGAAGCTTTATTTCAGAGCTGAAGTACCCACGAGGCAGTGTGTTTCATGGAAGAGTTGTGTCCTAGGACAGCCTCTCTGCTTCAGTGTGGGCTGTGGGCTTCAGCCAGCATCATGGACCAGAAGTGCTGGAGGAATCAGCAGCTATAGTGTTTTGGGAATGTGTCTGAAGCAGCAGCAATATCATGGAGAGTAGTGAGACCAGTGAGCGTTTTGGATAAGGGCCTGAGAGGGAGGTGGATGATAGGGACCGAGGGGAGACGGCTGAGTCCCCAGCACAGTGGAGCTGACCTTGATCCTTGGTGTGGTTCATCCCATGGTGGAGGTGGTGGTGGTGCTTGGACTGCTTGCTCTGCAGCCCTGAACACTGCTAAACTGCATACACATCTCTGCAGAACCCCCACATAGGAAAGCCTCCATTTGATGATGGTCTTCCCACATGAAAGTCAGTGTTAATGGAAATGTCAGCTAGTTCTTACTTCATTTAGTGCCTGCTCTGACACTGTTGTAATGCTTATCTCGCAATACTACGTCAAGTAATACTTAGCATTTATCCTGCATGTCTGCTAAGTTGTTGGTCAAACTTCTTAATCTCCTCAAAGGATGAAGTCAGGTTCGACTCGACCAATTTCTATCAAATTGTCATGGCTGCTGTTAATTATATTTTTATCTTTTAATTCTTTAACAGACAAACAAAAAGTTCCAGCGTTTCCGTTGTTTTATCCAGAAGTGATGACAGACCAAGTGGCCTCAGCTCCCTTGGTCATCCTGCTTTGCCTTTTTCACCATAACACGGGATCAGCTATTTGTTCTCAAAGGTGGTCAGTCTCTTCTGCTCCGTACACGTGACTGTGAAGGCTGTGTGATTGACTTGTGGGCATGACTGAAAGGCACACCTAGCAAAGTCACTGATTTCTAAATTTGTGCATGCATCTGTGGCCACCTCACATCAGCACTGCCTGTAGGACTTGACTAAACGTACACGGTGAGCTTCAAGTGCAGGTGGAGACAGAAGAGCTCTCGAACCACCCCTGAACCACCTCCTTGTCTGCTGTGTCCCTTGCAAAGAAAGAAGGAATGCAAAATGTGTGACTTTGTCCTGTTACTCACTTGAAGTTACATCTCACCGTTCCTGCACTTTAAGGTGTAACATGAGATGTCTCTGCCTCTTGAAGTATGTACCAAAGCAGTCCTTGCCTGTTCCTTGGTCCAGGTACCTGCTGGTGTAGCTGTTTATTGCAGTCCTTCCTCACCTGAGCTCCTTGCTGTGTGGCAGAGGATTTTCTTAACCTCCAGCTCCAGGTGTGTTGCAATGGGAAGGTGTGTACACAGCCTTGCTGTGACTGTCACCATTTAGGCACGGTTACCTTTGCCCCCTGCTTGAGTGGTGCTGTTCCAGGCAGGCAGGACTCTGGCTCTGCTTCTTCCCAGCAGATACATCCTCCACGAACCTTCTCTTCAGGCACTGTAGATGGTAATGGCCCCTCAGTGGTTTCCTAGGGCAACAGATCTAGTCTAGGTTTAACCCCTTTTCTCCTTGAAAGGATGGAAACACCTTCTGAGTGCTGGCAGGGAGGTGCAAAGGTAGAGCTGGGAGCAGGAGGGTGACCTACAAACCCGTATGCTTTGTGTGACTTCACTGAGAAGACAGAACAGCCAATGGTTTTAGTGATGACATGTTGCTTTTGCGTGATCTGCCCTCCCCCAGGTCTCCCACCTTGTTACTTGGGGCTGTTCTAGGTATCTAGATCTGTGATGTTGATCTGTAGCTCATGTGCGAGCTGGGCATCTCTATTTTAACACCTGCCTTTATATGCAGGGAGTATAGGTCTCTGAAGTAGCCTTCATGTGTGCCTGCCTGGAAGGGTGCTGGTTTTCCCCCACCCCACTTCTTCTGGAAGTGTCTCGTAGCCTGGATCCTTCTCTGCTGACCCTCTGATCAACAGAGGGCAACGCAGCAAGAGATAATTTGCAGAAGCTTGTGCTCCTGTTTTCTTGGACATGCACACCACTTGTGGATTGTTGCCATCTGTGTTCTTGGGTCAGTCCAGCCCAAAATGTTGATGCTCCCCTCGTGTTTTCTAGACGAACCTGCCCTGCTGGTTAGAGTGTTTCTTGTTTACAGCCTTCAAGTGCCAAGATTTTATTCTTTAAACGCGACCAGCTTGTGTGAAAACACGATCTTGCTCTATGCTGTATATTGTATCCAGGCTGCTGCAGGTGTTCAGACTCTCAGTTCTTGGGATTTGTCTTTTTTCATCCTGGCATGTTGGGTGTGTTCTAGCTTGATTTGCAGTTCTGACCTAGGTGAACCTCTGGCCAAAGTCTTGTTTGGAGCTCTCCAGGTCCTTCAGACAGGAATGCAAGTGTGTGCTACAGTGACTCACTAGGGTTACGTTGGTACAAGTAAGTGTGTTAGGTATTTGATTATACTGCACTTAAATTTTATCATGCACCTTCTGTATAATTTAATACAGCTGAAGCTGAGTGTTTCATTCTTGTTCGGTGTGGTGTCAAGTAAAATTCATGCTGGATCCCTCTTAATTGGGCAGCAGTGAATTTGATAAATAAGGGTTCCCCTGACAATTTTTAGGTTGATTTATGGCCCGATTCTGAGTGTTTTCAACAGTGCGGCGTGTTCATCGAGGCTGTTTAATGAGGGGAGAGGCCGACTGCTACTGTGAAGTCAGAGATGGTGCCAAGCTTTTCCTGAATAGTTTAGCTGCTTGGCTTTGACCCAGGCATCGTGGCAATTAAGGTAATACTGATTGACAAGTGAGGCTGGAGCTGGGCGGCAAATCAAGCGGTGTTGTACACCTCTCCAAGGCAGCCTGCTGCGTTCACCACTCCTACACGGCGCGTGAACTAACGGTGGTACCTACAGCTGTAGGATTACAGTGGGATTTGAATTCACGTGTGAGAATCTGCTTCTGCCCTGCCAGAGAATGACACCCGTTCTGTCTGTCACTCTGCTCTTCAAGGGAGGGGGAGATCTTCTCATGGGGTGTTGTGTTGGCTGCTTGTTCCAGGATCTGCTTGTCTCCCTGGTGACCCCTGGCATTCTGTAACTCACTGCTCGTCTGTGGCCGTAGCTCACTGCCCTGGAGCTTGCTTCATTCCGCCTTCTTCACTGGATTTGTTACCTGCCTTTTCCAGCAGCAGGGAGAAGGAGTAATACTGGGCGGTGGTGATCACACAGTGGGGTCCAACTGTACAGTAGCCTGTAGCCAAGTCATGACTCAGCTTTATGTTAGTTGAAATAGCTTCTGTGCTTGTTCTCGTATTGGTTATCACGTGTCTGTTATGCAGTTGAATGTGTTGGGTTTTGTTCGTACAATAATTGTGTACAGGATTCAGTCATTAGCAGCATCACAGGCTTAGTTGATTTGTACTTTTAAAGGTACTTGAAGTTCCTATATTTGGATACGTTCTGATCTGAATATCATCTTCCGTGTGATACTGGAGATACTTTTTTTGAGCTTCAGGAGTTCTTTGTGTTACAGAACACCTTTTTTTTTTTTTGCCTGTCACACACCACTTCATTTGCAGAGTTAAAACGATTAGGCCTTAGACTTCTCAGGCCCATGCAGCATTTCTTTAGCCCAAATACTGAGACTAATGTAGAGATATAAAAGGAAGGAGGATATTTCTTCTCCTAAAGGTGTGACATTCAAGAGTTCACTTTCTCGTTCTGTGTCCTGGCACTGTGAGGCTGGGTGAGATCCCTCAACACCGTCGTTAACATAATTCACTTCAATAACTTCAGTCAAATCTTGGAAGAAGCTTCCTCAGAAGAAAGAATGGACATCTCCTGGGAAGCCCCAGCTGGAAGCCCTTGGTGCCTTGACTGCCCAAAACACCTAGATTGAAATTCTCTTGTGTGATCTCCAGAGTGATCTTGATGATATCTCATAAATACATGTTCTAATTCTCCGGCATTGTCTTTCAGGTATAAAGATGACGTTGACAGTCCTACTGAGGAGAACGGGAAGCAGAAAGTCCTGTACAGCCTGGAGTTCACATTTGATGCAGACGCCCGTGTTGCCATCACGATCTACTGCCAGGCAACGGAGGAGTTTGTTGGTGGCATGGCAGTGTAAGTCCTGGGCTAGTGGGCTCGTGGAGGGGCATAGGAGCTCTCTGGTGATGAGCTCAGCAAACATCCCTCGTTAATCACCCCCAACGATGATGGAAAGGGAAATCTCTTCTTTTTCTGTTTTGTTGTACGTATTCTGATAACTTTAAATATTACTTTCACTTCCTTTCCCCACATAGCCAATATCTTCTCTTGTTCCCTTTTTGGTTTGTTTCTGGGGTGTGGGGAAGCCATTCTGCGTGCAGCAAAGGAGAGGAGCTCACAGCTGTGTGTTTTGTCAGCGAGATGTTCTATGAAATTAAAAAAAAACAACCACCCTTCCCTTCAAATACTACCTGTTTTATTCCAGATCACGTAACTCACAGGATTTCTGTGTTCCCTGTGATGGGAGCATCTGGGCCACCAAAATAAAGTTCAGTCTGACATTTACATAGCGAGTCTGTGAAACTGAGGCCCAGCCAAAGCCCCTTTTGGGATGAATGACCACCTCAATACAGGCTGGTGTGAGCTGGCTATCAGGAGGATTTACTGCCTGAAACCCTGTCTCTGTGTTTTCTGCCGGGTACATGTATTAGCCTTTGGCTACCTGTAGAAAGGATGGTCAAAATATCATCTGTGGACTCTTTCTCATGTCCTGGTAGTTCATCCCTACAGATTTTGAAACCTTTTTGTCTAAATCGACAGGTTTAAACCATTTCAATCAACACTGTATCCCATAAAACTATGAAAAATTTCCTCTCTAAGGATGTATATTAAGAGCGAAGGTGGCTGAAACGTGCTGTCCCTGGTGTGAATTGGGTACACGTGAGCTGCTGGCACATTATGGCAGGGCTTCCGATGGCCATGGGACAAAGAATTCTTGTTGTTCAATGGGCAGAGGAAGATTCAGGCTGCAGAAGCTCTTGGCTTCCTCTCGTAGAGGCTTTTGGCTGCTCAGCGGCTCTGTGCACGTCATGCTGACGCCTTCTGCAGTGGTGCTCTGGATTTGGGGGTGAGCTTACGTTGTATCCAAGGGATCTGCAGAGGTTTCAGCAGGGAGAAATATGCCTGACAAACCATAAAATGCCTTATGTGTTTTATGCAACGTATAAACATCCCACTAATGATCCATGAATAGTGTATTTTTAGAAATGAGACACGCTCCCATCCAGATGTGCATTCCTCCAAACCAGAGAATATCCCAATCCAGAATTTTTGTTTAGGCCCCTTCTCTTCTTCTGTTTGAAGCCTATGGCTGCCTTTATTTTGGGGAGGTAATAAATTAGCTCCTTTTAAGTGCTTGAAAGATATCTCTTGACAAACCCTGAAAAGACTTTCTCTTTAGATGCAGTTTTTCCTGAGCGGAGCTGAATGCAGCAGGATGCCTTAGAAACCCTGATAAAGTTTCCATGTTCTGTCTCTTAGGTCCTTAGGTTTCCTGTGAATTTAGTGCTAGTGAAGGTGTTGGAATGGCAGCCTTGGAGATTGAAGTCCTCTTTTCCTAATACAGGTACAACGTGGAGAGGTGGCCCGTGTCCCTTGTACTGCCCTGCAGTGTTCCTTGGGTTTTCACCTAAGAAGGAAGCCATCTGTGGGCTAATGGGGAGAGCTGAGGGCCTCTATGGCCAGGGTGGATGTATTTATATTGCCAGGCTTCAGCCATGGCTGAAGTGTTGCTTTAAATCTTGATTTTAATCTTATTTTTCTTGTTTAAATTTTTTTTTATTCCCTTGTTGGTTTACCTCGAAGAACTTCATTTGTCACTGCTCAGTAACAATGAAACACCTGCATTTACAACTTGGTGTAAATCTCATATCAAACTTTGTGCTACATTTTACAAAGACCTTAAGTCTATAAAGAATATGCGTATATTTAAAATTTATTTCTTCAGACTCCTAGTTTGGCATTTTGTTATGTCAAAATGGCAAAAAAAAAAAAAGTTATTCTATAAAAAAATATACTTTTTTTTTAAACCTGTGTCTCAAGCCAAGCTGTGTTGGGATGGAAGTGCAACTGAATCACCCGAGCCCAGCGGTGTCGCATTCTTGTTGGTTAAACTGCTCGATGTTGGACTCTTTAGAAACTGTCTTGGCAAGTTGTGCCTTGAATAATAATTGCTTAATGGCAGTATTATAGTAACCGAATATAACTGTTTCTGGACAGAGTGTGTTTTCGGTTTTCTGTAACTAGTAGCTCTCCTCTCGGAACTCTGCTGGTTGATTGGAGGAGGAAAACACAGTTTTTGGTTCACTTAAGAACAAGTTTTACTGCAATTTAGTGCCATGCACTAAGCCAGTGACTGTCGCTAGTGCTCTTTTCTGTTCTTTAAAGCTTATGCAGCAAACATGAACTACCTAATTGCGTTTTAAATTGAATTTGAACAATTCCTAGGTAGAGTTTCCGTAAGTTAACACAACTGTTAACTTCAAAGAATTTATTTTTTTTTTAAATACGTATTTTTTTAATCCACCCTGTCCATGGTTCACTGAGAGACGGATCTCTGTTCAGATGGCGGAGGAAAAGCCTTTGTTCATGAACCCTACCTGCCTCTGCACGAAACCAGGATCATTAGTCAGCAGTCATTACCTCACTAATGAAATGTAGCTGATGATACTGTGCTGTGCTGCCCTGTTAGGGTGGCAGCAGTTCTCAGTGCACTAAACTTTTACGTCAGAAGGCAAAGCACTCGGATTCCGCTCTTGCGTTCACTATTGGCCTTTAATTTAATAAATCATACTTTTAATTTCCCTATAGTATAGGAGTGATGAACTGTCCGTCTCTGCTCTGGGCTTCTCGGACAATAAATAACTGGTGGGGGGGCTAGACCAGAAGCCAGGGACCCTTTCGGAAGGCATGATCCTGATTTCATGCAGATGTGTAGGTAATAAGGGCTGGGGGAAGTGAGATACAAATATAGACTTTATAAGCTGCTTTAATTCAACCCAGGCTATTTTTCCATGCGGAAGTGGCTCATGAAGCACGTCTTGGGGCTAGTGCAGCTGCCCGAAGTAGGCATCTCTGCTTCTCTGGATTTGCTGGCTGCTAGTAAAAACCTTTTGAAGCTCTGATTTCAGCTTTGCAAAGCAATTCTGAAAGGGCAGTGCTATAATTACTTTGATTTATTCTTTTCAAATTCTAGTGGAAAAAAAAAATATCTGGGCTGCATTCTTAGAGCTCTTAAGTGGAGGCAGTGCATTTTTAGTGCACTAATAGGAATGCAGCTTCCCCCTGCCTGGGCTGGTAGTTTTTCCTTTTTCTCAATTTCTTTTGGTGCTAACAGCTACAGTCAAGGAGCAAGCACGTGCAAAAGCTGCACTGTGCATAAATTCAAAACTTCTTCTGTTGCTGTGTCCTAGCACTTGATTGGGATAGAAGATGCTCTTTAAAACAAACCACTTTTTTTTTTTTCCACTCTCCTAAATTGATGCTAAATCCTAAAATGGGAGAAACTTTCTGGACCTGTATCAAAAGCAGAAATTTTCTCCTAGTCCCCGGCCTGCAGCATGGCTCCTTAGAAGCGCTAAACAAGTTATTCTTGCTTCTCTGCCGAAACAACCACCGATCCTGATAGTATCAGCGCTCCTGCTCCTGCGAAACTCCTGCTGGGAACTCATCAGTCTGGGGTGAGAGGAGGGAGGGCAGGGAAGGTGGCTCTCCCTGAGCACAGGCACTGCTTATTGTAGAGTCTCTGCTCCTCTGAGAGCCAGAAGGCTCTGTGTGCCATGGTCCTGCCTTCAAGATTAGCTGGTCTCCATGGCCAAAGGGAAAGCCTTTCTCTCTGCAGGCCAGGAAGCTTCCTCCTGGAGTTGTTTGGGCTCCGTTTAAAAGTTGGTGGCTTTATCAGTGCCTGTCCTAACCTGTCTCGAAGTTCAGCAGACTTTCCCAGGTAATCGTGCTGGGAGATAGGCTCAGCTATACCCTTTCCCAGCCAAGATCTTGGGAACACGTAGCTCCCAACTGCTGCCTGCCTCTGGCCCTGAACTGTTGAACTCTGAGTCTCACGGGAGCTCTGTCGTCACCGCTGCGGGACCGCAGTGAAGTCTGGAGAAGGCGAATGTGTGGCTGGTGGTGACTGTAGAGGTGTCTTCACCTCTGCAGCCCCAAGCCTGGGGGAAGGTACCCAGGATTTTCTGGTGCTACAGCAGATATCTGTAGAAGCCCCTTGGATGAAATGGGAATAAGTTTAAATCTAGAGGGGACTGCTGCTCTCACCTTCTGAATATCTTCTGCTTGGTTACTCTGTGGTGAGTCTAAAGACTCTTTAGAGGCTTTACCCCAAGGATAACAGAGGTAACCAGGACTGCCTATGTCTCTTTCATGGTGTGGAATTAGCAGTGGCTTGCCTCTGAACAGCTCGGGACCCCCAGTATCCTCAGTTTTATTTATTTTTCTGGCTGTGTCCATTTTCTTTGGTTTTGGAAATGGACAAACTGTGGTGCTGTGCTTGTTTCCTGTGGCAGCCCCCACAGTGAGCTTCAGCACAGCGTCTTCCCCAAGGATCCTCTCTCATCCTTGGTTGGCAGTGGGCGTGCTCTTGGGGAACTGATCTGTGATCTGGGTGGCTTGGAAAGAGTGATTTTTTTTTTTTTTTTTCCCCCAGTTTATTCCATTCCTTTGGCTTCAGTTTCCCCAGGCAGCTGGGTAGAAAACAGGGAAGACCCTGCTTGGGGAAACCATCATAACAGCTTGACTGCTCACCTGTGAGGACAAGCCTTGTCTTGCTGAGTGTCACTCAGGCCTGTCAGCTTCAAAAATGTCCTACAAACAGAAATTTGCTGCTGGGATCTGTGATGCTAACTGGGCTTTCGGACTGGCCAGCCCAAGAGGCAGCTCCGTGCGATGGAGGCGATCAGCACGTGCAGAAAGGAAGGGTTTGGCCATCTCGGCCAAAAGGCGAAGGGTGACCAGGATCGAAATGGTGTGAGAATCTCTGCCTTAGTGTATAGGAGGCACAAGCATTCAGGTGTGTGACCTGTACATTGACTACTCACTAGTGATTCCCTGTAAGAGTGTAACTTTCTCCCAGATAAAGGAGAGGATGCTCTGAATTGCGTTTCCATTGCAGGGCTGGCTGTACTTTGCAGCAGCTCCTAGAGAGTAGTTGAAGGACTCCCAGTTCTTAGCCTGGTTCGTGTGTTCGTACCCTCAGATGTCCATGTTTTAGGAGACAGGGATGTGTTTCGGAGCAGGCTACAGAGATGTTCGTAGCCTCTTTTTTGTGTGCGCTCTACAAATGCATCCTTTCTTTCTCTGGCAAAAGCCTTGATGTGCACACCATGAGTCCTGTTCCTGGGAGGGCCCCTGGGACTTTTCCAGCTGTAGGTATCCTGCTGACGAGCAGGAAGGATTGTGTAGTTAAAACATGACGGCAGCGGTTGTTTCCTCAGGGGAAGAAGTCAAACCAGCCCTGTAGCTGGAAGCACTTAAAACAGCCAGCTCTAAAGACGTGAACAATCCAGGCAGATCAGGAGCTGATGATAAATATGACATGAGAGGGTTGAGTTTTGCAGCCCATTCTAATGAAAAAGATCTTCCTCTTTGGACAGAAAAGGTTCTCTTCCATATCCTAGTAATGTTGCCAAGCTTTGTTTTCTCATTATAAAGAGAAAACACAATGAAAATAGGTCTGTCCAGCTCTACAATCCTTGCCCTTTTTCAGGGCTGTGCTGTTTGTGTTGCTGATGCACAAATGAGTGTACTGGATTATTTATTATTTAAAAAAAAAAAAAAAATCTCATTTCCTTGTTCGTTTTGCAGTGCCTGCTACACTCCTCGCAGACATCCTACCGCAGTCTTTTAAGCTGCCGGTGGACTTGACACTGCAGTGATTATATATTCTGTCTGCATGTGGAAGTTTGAATAGTTGGTTCACAAAATGAAATCCAACTGAAAGGGGTAGCTGAGCGCATGGCTGTTTCCACTAAAGCTTGCGTAGGAGAGACAGAGGCGCTCAGATATTCCTTTGGTTATTTAATAGCCTCTGTCTGTTCAGGGCCTTTGAAAGGTGCTCTTGCTGCTTTTGGCTGTGGACTGTGGTGATTAATATGAATTCTTTGTGCAGAGAGATTTCTTCTGTGTGAAGAAATCAGAGGCGAGTGGTGTTTTATTTTTTTTTTGCTGGGCGCAAGCCTTTACAGCTGAAGCCTGCTTTGATCCAGGCAGACACCAGTCCCCAAGGGAACGCTGTGGTGCGCAAAGTTCACAGGCTGGAGAGCTAAATTCTATAGATTTCGCCGCGCAGACAAACCCTCTGTCTTTAATAAGAGTTGTGGCCTTTGTGCCTCTCTGTGTAGCTGTTGTGTAAGCCTGGTTGGAGTCTGGGAGGCTTTGAAGCCCGGTCGGAGCCGGGAGCGTGGTGCTATCACCACACAGTAAGTTCAGCGGCTGATGGCAGGGCTCTGCAGGTGCTGGAGCGGGGTATGGGCGGCAGGGTAAGGTGTTTGTTTCCTCCTGGCCTGGAGTGGAAACTCAACCCTGGGAGGAAGCAGGAGGGGAGGAGAAGACTGGCAGGGACTGTAACTTAGCGCCCAGTTAACCTCCAAAGTCTGCATGAGAGCCTCTCTGGGCTGGATCTTGCCTAACTCTACTGACACCCAGAGCTATGACTGCCTTCTATTTTGGTAGTTTCTTTCATCAGTAAAAATCACTTTGAGTTGAGACACTTGTTCAACTTCCCTAACTTCCCTCTTCCCCAAAAGCTGACCTGTGAGATCCTGGCCCAAAACAAAGGGGGTGAGAGAGAGGGGCTAGCATCCTTTCTCTACGTCACCTCCTGGTCCCTTTGTACACCAGCAGAACATGACCAGCTCCCTCCTCGTCACCTGTGAGAGGACGTGGGGCCTGCCAGGCAGTCACAGCCTGCAGCAGTGGAAGAATTGGTTCCTGGAACACTCTTAAGCTCTCGTGTAACTCTGCCTTGTCCTCAGTTCACTGTGAATTGCCATGCAACGTGGATAGCTGTTACTAAAGAAAGAAGACTCTTGTTTTGTCCACAGGCTCTTCAAAGCACAGGCTGTCTCTCAGCCATTACTAGCCAAAAACGGTACCTTGGGGCAACATTGCTACGTGCATCCTGTGTTTCTCTGAGGAACGGGGTCTGAAGAATGCTCTGCATAACTCTTGAGACAAGCTGGCGAGAGTCCTGGCTTGGTGCTTGTTGGTGAGGGGTCCCAGAGTGTTTGTGGGAACAGGGACCGTCTTTTGACTGCCCAAGGCAGCCCCAGTGCCAGGCGGAGCCGAGTGTGAGGAACACAGCAGTGAAGAATTCTGGGCGAGTTGGGACTGGTGCCCTGCTGAGAACTTCCCCAGGCACTGATCAGGGACGTGAAAGAGGGGGAAACAGCCCCACGAATTCGTGTTTTATCTCCAGTGAGCATGTAGCAACAGTCGTTTAATTCTGCTTAGCCAGAGGTTCCCCAAAGGCTCCCATTGCTGGTTTGGGAGCTACTGAAGGTCTACAGGTGTGCCCGGTAGCAAGTCTGGACTGCGTACAGGGAGAAGCCTACGTGAGCCACAGGGTGAGTTTCTCCGTGCAGGCAGCGAGTGCTTCTCAGCTGATGGTGGAGGAGTGAAATGGGGGAAGAGGAAACAAATTGTAGTTTGTTTCCTATTCTCTCAAAAATCACCGGGATGTAGTCAGAGGGCTTCTCATCTGCTGGTTCTCCCATACACAGCTGGTTTTGGGGGGTGGAAGGGTTTGGCATGGGGGAGGAAGGAGTCAGTGTGGAGGGTAAGCTTCTCTTTGTGGGAGTAAAGGTGTGTCAAAGAGCTTGCAGGAGGAGACGGGCTGCATGAATCCAGCTAGGAGCTGCTGCTGCAGTCAGCAGTGTGGTTCCTGGCATTGCTGGTGATTCTGAAGCTGTCAGAGGTACCTGAGCAACAAAACAGGTTTAAAAAAGTGTGACTGGGGGTTTCTGTTTGGTTCTGACCTAATAGGACAGACCCCACTTTTCCGTTGTCCTGACCTGCCAGTGATCACAAGGTGGGTGGTTTTGTTAGACCTCCCGTCTGCATGGAGACCTGGCCAGGTGTGATCTGAGAAACAGCAGCCCAGACATTCAGATTTCAGCCTTTATGCAGGGAGAGGCAGTGTGTTGCTTCTCTGCTATTCTTTATTCTTAATACATGCTCTCTTTTTCTGTAACGCATCTCCACAGCTCCACAGAGCTTCTCCACAGTCGTTTGCTGTAAGCCCACAGCAGCATAGGCAGGGAATAGAGGATTTATGAATTCAGCAGATGCCGACCAAAAGGGCTGGGGATATGTAGGGACTAGTTAGACACTAATATGCAGGATATTTGCTTTGTAACAACCTACCAAGCTGTCCTCCCGTGCAGCATGAGGAGTGTGTACTTGTGTGGTGGATCCTGGGCATCACCTTAGAGAGGTGATCGATCTCTGTGACAATCTGGGGTCTCCAATGCTTCCGGGGAATTCACCAGGCTGGTGCTCGGCAGCCTCGGTGCTGGCTGCTGACTGGAGGTCTCCAGCATTGTCTGGGTGTTCAGATCTAAGTCTGACCCACATTGTGGCATTGGGGGCTGCACAGTCGCACAGTCCGAGGCATAAAGCTCACTTGGTTCACTTGGGGAAGCCTCCTTGATATTTTTGTCATACTCTTCAGCTCAGAAAATCTATGTACGTGGTTTATTTCTTTTCTCAGGGGCGGTGAGAGCAGCAAGTCTATGCGAGTATTGTTCTACCCTGTCCTCCTTGGAACAGCGTTACTTGTTTTCCTGTTGTAGACTGGTTTGGGCTTCTGGTGCTGTAAGTGCAGGTTCCCCAGCCTTCCTGGCACTCACCATCAGCATGTTTACACCCCTACCCCAGCACTGCCATGGTGCATGTCGTCCGGGCAGTCTCTGACCTCCACTCTCTCCTCTCCACTTCATTTATCATAAGTTCCTGACTTGCTGTCACCTTGGATAAGTCACTCTTCCATCCCCTGCTTTCCCAGCTGTAGAGGGAGAATTGTGCCTCTCTGCCAGCGCTGGGAAGCTTTGAGAGCGCCACAAAAGGAGCTAGATACAGGCTTGCTCTATTCATTGTGCTTGACAACTCAGTAAATAAAACTTCACTCAATTGCTCGCTCTGTAATTCACACATAAAAGACCTGTCATTCTGATCTCTCCCACACCGTGCTTTAAATGCAAAGGATGGAGTGAGACCTTCTAGTAAAGCAGCCCGATTTCAGCACGGTACAGAATGGTCTTTGAGGATAAGGTATTGTCATAAATAACATAATGCACCTGCCTTGGCAGGAAGGGCAGAGTGCACGTGGTGAACTTGGCTTTGTCGCAACCTTCCAGAATTTAACCTGTATCTTATGACACTTGATAAGCTTTCTGGATCCTCAGAAGGTGCAGGAACTACACTTGCTTTCCAGAGAAAGGCAGCAGTTCATGCCAGTGAGGAGCCTGGTTTTTCCTCTTTGGATTTGAGAGGAATTAATAAATATTCATCATCTTCTGGTATCCAGGTTCTTATACCTTCAGCTGCAAAATGCATCCTAATCATGGAGATGAAGGCTGTGTGTTATGGTGCTGGCTGGCCTGAGCCCTGGAGGGCTCTTGCAGTCTGGCCACAGGTAATTGCCAGAGCTATAGCTCTTGAATTTAAAATTTCCACAGCACTGCTTAAAACTGAATTTTAAGTTTCAGGCCTGTCCTTTCTAATTGCCATCCTGCAGCCCAGTCTTTGCATCTCTGGTGTGATGCTCAGTTCTGCAGTTCTTGGTTGACTCTGCACATTGGGCTTTCCCATGGTTTTTGCTTCACCCCCTCTGGAAGTGAGCTGCCCAGCACTCTCTGCTCCCTGCTTACAAAAACCTGAAGGCTTT
Organism: Limnodromus scolopaceus; assembly: GCA_028565335.1. NCBI lineage: Eukaryota > Metazoa > Chordata > Aves > Charadriiformes > Scolopacidae > Limnodromus > Limnodromus scolopaceus. Next base: position 16,271,286 of record JAOXNO010000070.1, on the reverse strand, counting down.
GCCTCGGATGTAGAAAAGCTTTGTATTGCCATCCCCTTCTGGTGTGCTGTGTCTCTCTACGAAGTGTAGTTAAATTGAAGGAACTTGGAGCTTTCCAACCTCTGCTTACGTACCTGGTGATTTGTAAGCCGTGCCTGTGTTTCGGAACAGCTGAATGTCCTCAAAAGTACAGAATCCTATTTTTCAAGCAAGGATTCTCTTTTCTTCGCCTCTGTGCATGCTCTGTTAACTGCTCAGCTTGACAGGGCTCTGTACTGAATCAACCCCATCAAATGCCTTGATCTCCTCTGGTGTTGTCTCCTTCGCAGGGCTGGCAATAGTGCTGCCTGTGTTACTATTTGAGAAATGGAATCAGCAAAATCTGAGGAGCTGGTTGTCAGGGCATCCTGTGTGATATCCCAAGTTGAATTAAGGAACAGCTCAGCCTAGAGTTCCTGGTGCTGATGTGACACATGTCCCCGGAGCCTGTCCCTGGGCTGTCTGGTGGATCAAGAGCAGTGGCAATCAAGTTTGAACAGTCAACGAGGCTTTGAGCTTGTAGCTGTTCAGTGTGTGGTGACCGGAGGCCAGTGTTCTCACAGTCTCACCGTGTGAAGCTCTGCTTAGGAAGTGATGGTTAGTGTGCAGAAGAGAGAACATCCCATTACTGTGACCGGCTGTTAAAATCTTTCCTGTAGAGCTGGAGCTGGACCTGTCTCGTCACTCTGCCGGGGAGGTTGTTGTCTCTGCAGTGTAAAGCTCTTGGGCAAGGGATCTCTCACTTTCCCTCCGGTTTGTCAACATGCCCTGAACACATAGTTGGTAGCTTGACAACAAAGGCTTCGGTGATAAAACCAGCTCCAGACATTCCCACCTTGCTTTGCATTTTGCTGCCTTCTCTCCTCTGCCAGAAACTGGGATAGTGAGAGGCTGTGCACGTCCAGCTCAGAAATCGCCCTCCAGAAAGGGGTAAAAGCTGCTTGATGCTGGTTTGCCACCGAAGCCCACTGTGAATTGCACCATCTGTAGTGTTGATCAATGGGCAGTGAAAAGTCTCTCTTGGGGTGGACAGTGCTGGGTGGGCTCTGGGTGCAGAAGAGGGTGGATGTTAGCTGTGATCCCATTCCAGAGATGTCCATCCCAGCCCGGCAGTACTGGTGTTTCAGTGCCCGGCCTCAAGACACTGGAAGAATTGGGACTCTTCTCCAGGTGGCCGGTGTGGAGGACTGGTTGGTGTCTCTCTGGTGGTGTTGGTAGCCCTGCAACACCTCTGGGGAACCACATGAGGAACAGAGGAGTGAATTGAAATGGGTGATGATGAGCCAGGCAGTGTTTCTTACTGCAGAGCTGTCCCATGGAGGCACGGGAGAGCTTTTGGCACTGTGTTGGGTTGTGTGTTGCCACTGTTAGATTATTGCTCGTTCTTCTTGGGTTTCCTGCAGAAAATAAGGCTCTGTGCTGGACTGAAAGCCAGCTTTGCCTAGGCCTTGGATTTAGTGAGCCAGCCTTTGCCAGGCTGCTGCACCCCACGGTACTCCTCTGACACCCTGTGTTTCCAGGCAGGTCAGTATGGACCCAATCAGACCTTGCCTGTCTGCGCTGCTTTCCCTTCCCTGTGCTCACCTTCTTGCTTTGACCTTCCCTTTTTTTTTTGTATCCCCACTGAATGGCTGCCAGCCCCTGCCAGCTCTGCCTCTTAGAGCTGCCACTTGTGATTCCTGAAAGGAGGACAGAGAGAGCTTACATACAGTAATCATTCGTCACAGTAAGTTTTATTTTTCTCCCCTTTTTCTTCAGATACAGCACAAAGAATCCCTCTCTCCAGTCGGAGACGGTTCATTACAAGAGAGGGGTAAGCCAGCAGTTCTCCCTGCCTTCCTTCAAGATTGATTTCTCAGACTGGAAGGACGATGAGGTAAGTCTCTTCTCAGTGTCCGCTTCTTTCCACAACCCCGTTGTCCCAGAAGCACTGGCCTTCATTTACTGTTGTGAAGTTATGGCTGAAAGATACCCTCTCCCAGCTGCCGTGGCTGGGAGGAGCAGGTATGACCACTGTATGGGAACTTGGCAGGTAGATTAGGCAAAGAGGGAAGAAATCAAAAGGAGCTTTTTTGGGTATCACTGATCAGCTGGCATCCCAACATCTGGTGTAGGAGGGAGACTGCAGAGATTGGCACTGGAGCTCTTCCTGGAGGAACCCGCCGCTCCTCAGTCTTCCTCTCCCTGCCAGCCAAAGAGCTTGTGGGAACAAACGTCTGTCTTCATCTCTCTGTTCTGGTGGGTTTTTGTTCTTGTTTTTTTGGCTGATCTTCTACAGCAGTGGTCTCCAAAGTGGGGTGCATGCAAGACAATTCATTGGAGTGTAGGAGTAGCACATATATATATCTTATAAATAATAAATATACATATATTGGGAGTATGTGCTCAAAATTTTTTACTGATGGGATGAATAGTCAAAATAGCTTGGAGACCACTGCTCTAGAAGAGTCCTGTTCTCCTATTTAAGGGCGACGTCATGCATTCTTACCTGCAGCAGTACAGTGTTGGGGGGGACACTCTCCCTTTTGTGGCAGATTCACACTGATGCATTAATGCTGAATGAGGGAATGCCTTCCTCCTTTTAGTTTAACCTGTAACTACAAACAGACGAGGGCTTGGTTTTAATTAAGCTCTGTGGCTATTACTACATAGCAAGATCTGTGGAGTGCTATCAATTTGGTATCATTGCAAAATTCCAACCCAGGCAGTAACTCTCTGCTCCTTGAGGCTCTGAACTTTGGCCCAAGGGCTTTCCCTGCTCTGTGTGGAGTTGCCATAAGAGATTTCTGATGCAGAGGAGTCCATCTCTAGCTACTGCTAATATATTTGTTCCCATAGACCTCTCTCCCAGGTTGACACCGATATAGTGTTCATTTCCTGACCCAAGCCTGTGTAAGAGTATGGTGTATGTGAACCCTGGTAGATAACTCTTACCTATTTAAAAGAAAAAAAAAAAGAAAAAAGATAATTCTACCTTTATTTAAAAAAAAAAAAAAAGAAGAAGAAAAAACAAAGGGAAAAAATAATCTTTCATGTGTTTTCAAAAGATTGAATAGCTATTGTCTTGAAGTTACAGTTATAGCTATAATCAGTCCCGTGCCTTAACAAATGCCATGGTGGTTACCAAGAGCCTGCAGAGTCTGGTCTCCTGATGTCTTGGCTTCTCTGCCAATATATGATTTCACAAGTTCAGCCTACAAAAGCCTGGAAGAGCTGCTTTTCAATCCCTTCTGTCGTCTGAGAGAGCTGGAAAGCAGGAGCTCAGATCTCTTTCTTCTTAAAGAATTCAGAAGCTTAATTTTCACTTTTGTTCATGCCAGCAAGGTTCTAACTCAAGTGCTAAAGTCATGTCCCTTTGACAGCTTAAAGGGAGAGATGCTGCAGAAAAGTGAGCTTCTGGTTCCCTTTGCTTGATTCTGCTGCATCCTCTGTCTCCTCTTTTTTCATTGGTGTTACTGGGAGCTCTGGTTGTGGAGAAAAAGTGGAACAAGAACGGTGGTTCAGAAGAGTTGCCTCTTCAGTTTCTGCTCTGTGCACATCATACCAGTCTGTGTCCACTCAAGTCCAGTAAAATGCATGTGGCTAAATCTTCTTAACTGGTCACTGAAATGCAGCCCTTTTATTCAAGGCAGCTGGCGGAGTGTTATCACTCAGCTGGGTACAGTTGTACACTTCAGATTTTCAGATTGCTTTCCAGTTTTGTAATTGGTGTTGTCCAAAAAACCCAGATTTCCTTCATATTTTTGCTCAGTGTAATACTCGCGTATGATGTAGTTCTTGGCTGGCCAACAGAAGGGGAAATAGTGTTATGTTGGGCTGTTATGTGGAAAGCTTTATAAAAGTTTACTTTGTCTTTGTAATATACTGGTTTGCTTGCAAGTTATAGTGTATGGCTTGTGTTGCGACAGTCGTTTTCAGGTCCGTAAAAATGAATGTGAAATGGACTCTTAAAGAGGCCTTTTGTTTCAGAACACGACAGTTTATATCGCAAAGTAACCGCAATTCTGTGATGTGACTTTCCCTTCAAATGGACAAACAGTAACTGCTGTCGTACAGTAATAAATCAGAGCAGGAAGCAAAGCAAAACCATAAGCTTCTTTCAGCAATTTTAATCAATTGTCCTCGATGAAATTTCCCTCTGTGGCATGCCATAATGGTTCAAAAATGCAAGCTGGAAAGTAGCGGCTCAATGAGTCTCTGCTGTAACAAATACTGAGAGGTTAAATGAGATTTTTGTGTTCGTTCTGTTACTCTGCTGTTTTGGAAAAAGAAAAGATTCTGGTAGTTTAAAGGAGGAATAAAATGTAAAACCATCACACAGAGGGTGAAAATCGATATCCCTCGGGTTTGAAGACCAGCTAGGACAAATCATAAGGTCTTCCAGCACACGCTTTCTGTTTGGAGTCAGGTATGACATTTAAACAGGGGGGTGGGTGTGTGTGTGCGCGCACGCAAAGCTTTATTCTAGAAAGCCCTGCAGAAGCTGAGCGGCCCCAAAGTCATGACTTCACATCAGGAGTGTACAGCTATGGACAGAAGAGCAGCAGACTTCCAGTTCCCCACACTTGCCTGGTGGCTGCCAGGGTGTATCGTGTCCCAGTGTACAGTTACCGTTCATGTCAGGATGAACATTTAGGTTGTAATTCATTTGAGGAAGGAACCATCTTCAATGATGTTAAAGCTCACCGTGAGGGTCACCTTCCCTCCAGTCTGGGTGTTTTGGGGTTGCCATTTGTGCCGATGCCAGTGGATATCTTGATAGTTTATTTTTTGGCTGGAGGAGATCATGCTGCAAATGATCTTGGGGCTGCAGGAAAGTGAGGGAAGCCCCGAAGTGCTGCCTGGAAAGGTGCTGCCATGCTTCAGTTGGGTCTCAGTTTTCACTGGGAAACTGAAAACAGGCTACCTGGAGCACCATGGTGAAATGACATCCTTTTCTCTCTTGGCAAGAGATGAGGCAAAACCCGCCTAATCAGTAATTAGCAAAAACCACCAAAAATCCAGTCTCTGATCTGCTTCCGTTCCTGGCATAGGACAGTGTTTGTAAGGTTCCATTTTTCTTGTGTTTTTAAGATGACATGGAGCTTTTGAAGTGCTTTAATGAAGTGCAGGACAAAGGAAGACATTGAATCTGTTTTCCTTGTACTCAAGTGAGATCTTAAATTTTCACTCTCGCCGTTTAGAAGGTCAAGGACCTGAATTTCGTAGCTTGCCAAGAGATGGAAATCAGTCTGGTGTTTCCTCAGAGCGTTGTGTGAGCTTGAAGTTTAACAGATTTTTCTCTTTGTTTTTAAGAACTTCATAGTTCTTTTGTGGTTGTAGGGAGCATAATGTGTACTGTTGTGCTATAACCAGTATATCCTACTGTACACAAGCAAAACCATAGCACTAGATATATTTTGAGAAACTTGTCCTGCTACAAATTGCTCGGGAGACTTTTAGGATGTCTGAATTGGCGAGAATTAAATATCATGTAAAATTCAAACAGAGATCCTTTGCTTTGCTGGCCACGGCTGGTGTTTAGTGCCATGTCGATGTATATACATTGTGGTTATTCTGGTTGACTCTCTTTGGAAGTTGGTGCCTGAATTTTAAATCCTCCTCCTCTTTTGTGTCCCTCTGAGACCAGGGACCTGTCGGAAGGGCCCTTTGTTCTTCTGATGTTAACGCTATCTCGAGTGTTGTCTTCAGGCAAGGCTGGTGTGACTTGTCTAACCTCATCTCGTTTCTTTCCCTTAGCTGAACTTTGACTTGGATCGTGGTGTGTTCCCTGTGGTCATCCGAGCGGTGGTGGATGAAGGGGACGGTAAGCGTGGGGTGGTGCACTCCCTTGGTCTTCTTCTTGCTCTCTTTGAGGTTAGGTGACTCCTTCAGGCCTCCTTCTGCAATGATGACAACATTTTACTTGTAGCAAAAACTTGGGAGACTTTCCAGAATAAAAATATTTCAGTAGTTCACCTTAATTTCCCCATATTAAAAAGGCCCAGCTGTCCTTGGGTTCTTAGATAAACATGCTTTTAAAAATAGCCTCCTTTTTTCACAGGAAAAATGGCCAGGTATTTGGTGTGTGTTGGAAGTGTGTTTAGGAGAGCTCCTGGCACTGCCACCAAAGCCAGGCACAAATTAGAGCAAGTTACTTCCTTTCTCTGTGGGTTGCGTGTTTGCAGTTTGTAAGGCAAGGAGAGAGTTGGTCTTTCCCCCCTCTTTGAGGGGTAAGTTGTCTTCATAAAATCTATAGCTCACTGTAGGGTGGACGCTCTACTAGGAATGGTCAGAGAAAAAGAAATGACTCTAAAATGCTCAGGCCACTGTTCAACCAAATACAGCTTCATTCAGCAGCTTAAAACTCTCCTGCTTTTTCTGAAGGGTGCAGAACGGTTACAATAAAAGAGCGTAACCTTTGATGAGAAATAATATTGTTGATTCTTTTGAAAGCACATTGCCGTTTTGGAGAGGGGAGTCCAGGAAATGTTTAGACTGTTACGCACCTTGCACAGTATTTTCCTTAGGGCGTGTGTGCTTTTGGGCTCCGTGTGTTTGCACTCGCTCTGAGCGTCAGCAATGAAAAGGACACAAGGAAGTCACGTTTTCTCTAAAATTGGGGGCTCTTGTGGTCGGCAGGATCAACATTTCACTTCTGCATTTTCTAACGTTTTGTACAAAATTTTAAGAATAATTAGAAAGGGGAAAAAAAAAATTTCCATTGTTGCTTTCATTGTTTAGTGCAGCCACGTGCTCGGTTTCTTGTGTTGTAGATGTGAAAGTGCCCAGAAACTCATTGTGTTATTTTACAGCCCTCCCAGCAGAGCTGAACAGAACTGGATGAACTCAATTTAAAGTGTGACTAACAAAGCACAGTGCAACATAAAGGAAAATTACTTCTAAAGTGCATCTATGTTTAGTGATTTCAGGCACTTTAAGTTAGTAAAATTGACGTAGGTGTATATTTCTTGACCATAAATATAAACCACCTTCCTCTTGTTTATGGAGCTTTTGGCAAGGTATTTGTACTTTCTAATGTTGGGCATGCCTAGAAGAACCAAAAATAGAACAGGAGGCAGGATGGGAAGCATACATTTATGCACATACCATGCCCAGCCTTAGCCAATAGTGTACTGTCATCTATTTTAATAATCTGGAAAGGCAATTGCTTTTAAATCCTCTCCTGGAAAGACTATCCACACGAAAATATGTGACACTTGAGCGAGATCTGAGGAAATTGTTGTGTATTTTGGTTCTTTTTTTTAATGGATGGGACTGGAAGGAGCTGGCCTTGTGTGTTTGGAGCACCTGGAAAATTACATCTGGTCTGGAACTGCTTGTGTTAAGTAAAGTTGAATGGCAAATTAAAATAGCAGTTGGCGAGATGTTGGTTTGGACTGAATTCTGCCAGGAGGTGTTTGCGTGCCGTGAAGAATGTGAGCCTGCGATGTTAGCCCTCTGCCACTCCTGCCAGCGGGATTGCTCTCGGGGAAGGGTACAGGAACCCTTTGGGGAGGGAAGGTGCGGAGGATACGAAGGGAAGCGATGCCTGTTGTCTCTTACTTGGCTATTCAAACTGCAGGGAGGGACCTGAATTCATTTACGGAGTGAGCTAGAAGAGCCTTGTTCTTGGCTGGTGGTGGGCGGGGGGCAAGCAGATGAATTCCCAATTTTAGCCCTCTTTTCTGCTTGCTGTTATGTCCCTGATTGCACCCAAATCACCGTGACCAATCTCAGTTACCCCGCAAATCTGCAGGCATGGACTCTCTTCTCCCACATCCTGCTGTTTCCAAACATGGTCTCTGTGCCGTAGTCCAGTGAATGGTTCCTCTTGTTGTCTCTGCTGTTCTGGGAGCCCAAGGGAAGCTGTGGAGCTCCTCTCTCTCTTAGACAGCAGAGGAATTGCTTCCTTCAGCTGGTTCAGGTTGAATATTAGGAAAAATTTTTACACTGAAAGGGTTATTAAGCATTGGAATGGGCTGCCCAGGGAGGTGGTTGAGGCACCATCCCTGGAGGTATTTAAAAGACAGGTTGACACAGTGCTTAATGACATCGTTTAGTGATGGTTTTTATCAGAGTTAAGTTGACGGTTGGACTAGATGATCTTAAAGGTCCCTTCCAACCTAGACAATTCTGTGATTCTATGATAGTAGTAGGTGCCAGCTCTTGTGCTCCTGCCGGCACTTGTCGGTCCGGGCAGGACATGGTGGTTACAGGCCTTCCCTTCCTTCAGTGGCTCCTCCATGTCCTCCATCTCCCATTTCCATATGATGAGTCTGAACATAATTAAGCAAAAGCATCCAACCAGTTGGAGCTGAGCAGAACCTGAAGAGTCTTGAGCCAGAGATGGTGGGATTATCTCATCTTCTTTTGTTCTGTATTTTTATTTGCTGAGGGAGCCATGAATGCAGTACAGAAACCTCTGACAGCCCCATCTCAGTGCTGTTCAATGAAGAGAGAGGCCTCAGGTTTGGAAGAGGGGTGTTTGTCATTGGGGAAAAAAAATCAGAGAACTGCACAGAGATGTTTCAGTGGCCAAAAATGGTAGGAGAAATAAATGTTTTATAAGCATGTAGGATTAGAGTGAAATAGAGTGATAAGTACCAGAGCTGGAAGGGCTGCCAAATGATGTTAAACCAGATGGATTTATTCATCTCTGTGATAAACTCAGGTAATTAAAAACAGGAATTTGAGGGGAGAGTGGAATCCCACTGAGCTCTCTGCTTTACTTTCCCTTTCCAACCTCTGAAAACAAAGTGGGGTAGTTTGGAGCACCCAAGATAACAAGGACGTGTCCACGTAGGGCCCACCGCAGAGCCCAGCGGGAATGTGAGATGAACCAACCTGACGACAAGATAAGAAAAAGTTTAAATTGTAAAACAAGATGGAAATAGAACAGGTGGCTGTTTAGAAATTGTAAATGGACTAACATTCAGCTCACGGTAGTTTTACACTTTTGTTACTTTCAAGGTTTAACCAGGACTGCTCTTTCTGTTTTTGCAGTAGTGGTGGAGGTAACGGGCCATGCCCATGTTCTTCTGGCTGCGTTTGAAAAGGTAAATGAGTTCTTTTTTTCCCCGCTGTCCCTGTCCTTGTATATGTAAACATTTCCATGGGTCATTAGTTTGTATTTATTTAAAACACTTAGCACAATGGAGTCCTGGCCCGTGACTGGGGTTCCTGAGTGCTGTTGGAGTACAAATAATTGCTTGCAGCAGCTCCTGTGTAGCCCGTAATTATCATTTGTACCTGAGTTGGTCACTCGACTAATTGTAGCTGGTGTTTCCTGTGTGCGGGGAGAGGGCGTGTGATGTTTGAGGGTGGAAGGTGTTGACCGTGGCTGCAGCCATGCAGTTTTCCAGCACCTCGTGATCTCTTTGTAGAACTGGATCTGCTGTGTCCGGACCCTGTTGCACCTTAGTTTACACGTAGGACCAAGCCCTTTTAAAGAATTAGGAAACATCCTGCATAAAGACTTTGAGCTCCACTACTTTTCGGTGGCAGGTTTGATGCGGCTGACCACTGCCTACATGGTAAGGTGAAGCCGAGCTGTATGCCCAAGCCTTGATAACAAAATCTCTTCTCATGATAACTGGACCCTGAAAACAGTTTCAAGATCCATAACTGCACCGTGTTGTGTCTGATTTTGGTAATACTGCAGACACGTATCCTGGGCAAATGATACTTGCTCTGACATGCTGAGATGAGGCGAGAGATGATGGAGCAGAGCTGGGCACGTAGAGGGGAGCAGCATCAATGCTGTGCTGTTAGAAATTCCCTGCTTCCAGGCTGGCACGTGGCTGACTTCTGTTTCTCAATCTGCTCGCTTCCTGCCATATCCCTGAGCAAGCTGCCAGGTCTTATTCTGTCCCTCCTGGTGGATAATGTGGATGGTGACACGCTGAGTCAGAGGGCACGGGAAGCACAGTCAGTCCTAAGGAAGCCCTGTGGCTGGAAGATGCTCTAAGTGTTCTAGGTTGTTTTTTGTTGGACTTACGTGAAGGAAATGAGTTTTCCTGTGTTAGAAAGGCTGCTCTGAGCGCTGGCTCTGTAGGTAGTTATATTCCTGGCAATTAGAGATCTGTCAGAAATGAGATGGGCAGCAGCAGCAGCACCCCTGGGACTAGGGCAGGGATGTTATTCTTCTGGCCTCCTCCTCCAGTTGATCTGGAAAAACAAAATACTCTGGAATCCCTCAGGTGTTGGTCAGCAGCACCTGGGAGAGGACAGTGTGGGCAGCGGGTCCTTGGGGAAGGCTGTAGCGTTTGGAGCCCATCTGTCATCTTGGTGGGAAAGGACTGTAGGTGGAGACCCCCCAGCCTTGCAAAATGATTGATTGGCCTTTTCTGAGGAGAGAAAAAACAGATGAGACCACCTCTTTTCTGCATGTTACAGCCTGATTTTCAAGTATTCTCTGCATGTTTACCTTCCTCGTCCGCGAGACTCACCTGTGCTCCCCTGGCCATTGCCTTTGTAGCTTTTTGGTTCTAGCTAGGTTCAGATTAGGCTTTGGATCTGATGATGCGAGGATGATTTTTACTTAGAAAGGAGTGTGTCTAGTTGCTGTTTTCCAAGTATCCAAACATAGTGCTGTTGCAGTAAGCCTAGCCTCTGTGGTCAGGGAGTAGAGCTCTCGCTTGGACCTGGATTTGTCCCAGCTTCCCATTCCCCCATCCTGTGACCAGCACTTGATAATAGCACCTTATAGAAAGTAGGAAAATGCACGTGTGTTGGGAATGTATTAGCGTGAGGGCAGAAATGATGCTTTGGAAATTTCTGTGTTGGGAGATTTGGAAGTGGCTTGAACTGCTCCAGCCTTGGAAGTGGGATTTCAAGGATTATAGGTAAATTCCACCTACTGCGTGGAACCTCTGGGCTCTGTGGATGCACAAAGGTGATGACAAAAGCCCCCGTAATGTTCAGGGAGCTGAACAAGGTATGCACCAAAACTGGGAACCAACTAAAGCTGCTCAGGCCATTCCATCAGCGCTGGATTATGTCCCGTGTCCAGGTCGGAGCTCAAGGATTGAAAGTGCTTCCCTTCTTTTTCTGGTCTGTGCTGTGAGAGGGAGATGCTGTCTGTTGGGGTCACTTCTAATCTTCTGCTGAATGCTTAAAACAAGATCAAAGTCTTTCTTTTATTAAAAAGTCACAGGGCAAAGTGCTTGTTGAGTTCTTTCTCCTCACTGTTTGATTAAAATATATTCCCCATCCTTAGAATAATTGCAGCTTTTTGAAGTGTAGGTCCATAAATCCGGAGGAGTTCCTTGCTAATAAGCAGTGCTGCTGATGCTCAGAGGACAGACAGACCAGCAGGCCTTGATAACTTGCTATTTATATGTATCTTTAAGATCAAAATAGTAGTCTGGCCTTGCAGCATTTCCAAAAGCAGAAACCTGGCACTTGGTGTTTGCCTGGAAAACAGGACTGCTGTGTCTTTTGGTGCAATGTTGTCCCTTCCTTCTGAAACTCCTTCTGCAACTGTTCACAGCAGCGGGGCCTGTGATTTCCCCAAAGTCTCCTTTCCTGCTCTCTAGACTGTGGCAGGAGAGTTGGTTTCTTTCAGTTTAGCTGACCCTCGTGGGTGATGGAGAAAATGGAAATAGCATGTTATTCCTATCACTAGCTCTGACACCAGGTATATACAGAATTGTTCCAGCTGTGCCTGCTGCCAGTGAGCAAATGAAGGGCTCCGGGTGGTCATTGCAGCTCTGAAGATGGCAACATGGAGCATGTGGGACTTGCTTCTGACTCCATCCAGTGGCCAAGCCTTGTTCTCAGCCTCATGCCAGCCCCCTGCTCTGTCAGGGCTCTGTAACTGGATGTTATTTAGGGTGTTAACGAGTAAGCCCTGCCAAGTCTGGCTGGACTTGCTGAAGGATTGCTTGCACCCAGTTGGACTGCTTGCAGCCTGACAGGATCCAGTGCGCCAGTGGATTTTTGTGTGTGCTCTGACCCAATTCTGCTGGGTTTAACTTGAGCCAAGTTCAACTAGCTCTGCACTGGAGCAGACAAGGAGCGCTGCAGTGCCCTGTCCCACTCACTCTGCTGGGAACGATTGTCATTCATGGCCCGGTTATACATGTGCCACCCTCCCCTTAGCTAGCAGGCACCAACTCTGATCGTGAGTCTGTTTTAATTTGTACGCTTCAGCTATTTAATGCATTTCCTTTTGTTTTTTCCTTCTAGCACGTGGATGGCAGTTTTTCCGTGAAGCCGTTAAAACAGAAGCAGATCGTAAGTACTTGTTTCCTGTCTACTGCTCGATTAAAGACGTTTGCTGGTGTCCCACCAGTGCCCAACTGTACCCAGTGGGAAGCTTCGGTATTAGCTCAGTGAGAGCTTGGGATCTCACCTCGTTGGCTTGGGTATCACAAGCAGAGGCAGTGAGCTGCTGGCCACCCTCGGCGTTGGGCCAGATGTGGGTTGGGGGGACAAATATGGCAGTGTGGGACTGGCAGAGCCATGGTGCTGGTCTCTTTGTTCTCCCCTGGGGGCCAGGCACTATATATAGATCCTATCTTCCCTATACATTCCTGCTTTGCTGGCATTTTACAAAACTGGCAGAGCACAGCACTGATGCTTCCATGTCTGTAGAGGTGTAAGTAAATTAGATTTGCATAAGTGAGGTTAAGTGCCTTACGTGTTAAGTAGTGTGAAGCATTTTTCATTGACACTGCCCGATCTCCTTTGGTTCTGTGTTTTGTGGTGTTGAAGGGTATCTTTGCAGGCTCCCAGTGTCCTACCTGGAGGCTGAAAACTGTTAGCTTTCCACATGGGCGTGTGTTCAGACAGTAGAATGTTAGAGTCACAGAATGGTTTGGGTTGGAAGGGACCTTAAAGATCACCTTGTTCCAACCCCCTGCCCTGGGCAGGGACACCTCCCACCAGACTGTGCAGAGACCCACAGTCTGTCCTTCAGGCTTCCTCGTGCCCACTGGCAGCAGTACTAGCCCTCGCTGCCAGAGCTTTATCCCGGTGCCGGTGGTGAGTTATGCTCTGCTCCAGCCTGACGCCTGTTCCGAGCCCTGTGTGTCCCAGACTGACCCACGCTCCCCTCCCTTCCTTGGTGCTTAACTTGGCCGTGTTGCAGCGTGATCTCTTGGCTGGTCCATCGATCCGGATCCCACAAGTATTTTTAATAGAGACAGACAGAGACCATTCCAGAAAGAAGTCTTATCAAGCGTGCGAAGGCAGGTTTGCGGTGGGAACGTCCAGAAGAGCCATGGCTCTGGAAGAGGCTGCCTGAGCCCTGAGGGAGCAGAGCAGTGTGATGCCGGCGGTGCCTCCTTCTCACATACTCTTCTGATCAGAGAGGAGCATGTGTGAACTGATGAAAAGCCGCTCGTTTATCTTGCTTGTGGGTTTTTGGGGGCATTTCTAAATTTATTTTTAGTTTTAGATTATTTTTTTTAAGCGGTGCTTACATGGCTGTGAGCTCTCTGAGTCAGTGCTGGGTTACCGTGCACACTAACGCGGTGTGTGTCCCGTTCTCCATTTAGCCCTCCGGACTCCCCAAATGGAGGGTTTTTTCCCTGGAAGTGCTCTCTGGGGAAGTTCCCACCCTCCCCCAGCAGGGTTAGCTGCCTCCTGCAGTGAAACAGCGTGTGCTTGTCTGGCTTCACTGGCAGAGCCTGTAACCTTCCCACTCAGTGTTTGGTTGTGGGTACTTTTTTTTATTGGCAGTTTGTAAAATGTAGTGCTTATATGTTCTCTCCTATGGCTTCTAAAATAGAAGTATCTCTTGCTAGAAGAACACACGGTACTGCTGAAACTGAGATAGCTATGCTCTTGTGCCTGCAGACGCTATAGAGTATATATCTGAAGTAAACCATTTGTATAACACTTCACATTCTTCCCCGTCACTGCTTTTCCTTGCCATTGCTGGGTGCTTTTTGTGTGTGTCGATCTCTAAAGCTCTTTGGGAGCAGGAAGCAGCAGCAGATAATGAGCTGAACTGCTTTGTTCTCTCAGCTGAGATCAGTTATAAGGTATGTACCAACCCGTTCAAAGAAATTCAGCATGGATGAATACAAACAGATGGATCAGGAGAAAAACATGACCTGGACTTGGCCGGCAGCTCCTGTGGGCATCAGCTGAGGCTGTATATAGCAACAGAAGCCTTTGGAAGGATGACGTGGTGCGGGATGGGTTGGAGAAGCGTGAAGGTGAAGGACTGCATTGTGTACAATCACCCACTCCTTATTTACTCCTACTCTTTTAAAACCTAGAGATCTTTCTAGTAAGAGACACGTTGCACTGCTCACCCTTTTCCTACTGGGACGTGAGCTTCTTAGGGGGTTTTAGAGACCAGCAGCAAAAGGAAGGCAGACTCCTGCAGGGACTCTAGTCTTTCTCTTCCTGACCTCTTCTGCACTTCGATCTGACCACTTCTGCACTCACTGTCACCCATCACAATCCTCTGAGGAGTTAGGATGCTGTAACAAGCCTTCAAAACGTCAAATTACAAAAGAAAACTCCCACACAATTGTTCCCAAACATCGTGGGTGAGTTGTGGGCCACTGCAGAGGATTTTACTGGGCAGTCCAAGAGCTGACCTCACTGCCTTGAAATGCAGGCCCAGAACAGATTGTCTACGAGCTGCACGCTGAGTTTAATGGGACGACTCTGGAATGAGTTTGTTCAAGCTGCTGCATCCTAGCTCGGAGTATTTCTAAACTGGGAAACAGGCTGGATATAGCTAACTCCTGCCCCCAGCTCGGCATGTGATGTCTTCTGCAGCACCAAAGTCCCATGGCAAAGCCATTGTTTCTCCAAGCACCTGGCTTGACAAAGGGCAGGAGAGAGGCAAATTACACGTGGCAAAACCCCTGGGATTGACGAGCTGTTGAAGCACTGGATTCCCAGTGGCTTGGCTTCACTGCATGGTGTTAACTGGACAGTTACTGGAGATGGCAGGAAAGCGTTTCCTTCCCCCATTCATGAGATGTGTCAGTTTGATATTTTGCAGGCCCTTCACCATTTTACCTGTTGTGCAGTTTTGTGCAGAGGAACATTCCCTTCTCTGGGGAAGCTGCTGTGTAGCAGCAAATCTTGGGACACTGGTAGCTTTGTGCATCCTTGTAGAGGCTGGAGTCTCTACTTGCTGGCTAATGTAGGGAAAAGGGGGAGAACATCCCACAGTGCCCTGCTGGGACTTGGACCATCAGCCTTTCTAGCCTTTTATTGCTTTAATTCAGCTGCTCAGGGGTGTTTGCGGGCAGCTGCCAGCATTTGCATAAAGGCTCTGAGGAGTATGTCCCAGGTTTGGAGCTGTGAGCAGCTTCCACTGTGCCTGGAGCACTTTCTGCCACCACACGCCCCAATTTAGAGGTGCCACCAAGGGTCTGGAGATGGTAATAAATGACACTACACTAATGTTGTCCCTCGAGTGCTTCTCATACTAAAGGAGATGGTTTGTCTGTCTTCAGTAGCTTGACCTTGTGCTCCCAGGTGATGAAGAGGGAGTGATGTCCAGCCATTGACGTGCCAGTAACAAGCTGTTGGTGCAGCACTTCTCCGGAGGTTACAAGGACGGGTGGAAGCTCATCTTGGTTAAAGTCAAGCCAGTGCTTCATAGAAGGAAAGGACTGTGGAAGGCTGATTGCCTCTGGCTTATTTGAGCTATGGGTTCATACTCCCTTTTGATCTCTGAGACAAGCAGAGAACTTGTTTTGTAGATGATTTTGATAGTGATGGAAGCAATCAATTGGGCTCCCTGCTCAGACCAGACAGGACAGGCCCCACCTTTGAGCAAGGAGAGACTCATTCTCCCAGCTATCATTAGCAATATTTGTTTCTGTTAACTTTTTCATGTAGCTATAGGGGATCTGACTGTTGTGGGGGTAGCATGGACATTTTGACATGGGGAAGGAGGGGAGGTGATCACAAAACAGCAATGGCAGAGCATTTGGCACTCCAACTGTTGTCTTCTCCCCTAGGTTGACCGGGTCAGCTATCTGCTTCAGGAGATCTACGGCATCGAGAACAAAAACAACCAAGAGACCAAGGTAAAGATGCTCAGAAAGCTCCTGCTCCCTGAGCTGTGGATTTTCAGCCTGTACCTTCTGCTTTTGAGCTTAACTATGGGGCTTGGCAGGGCAACGTGGAAGTGCTTTCCAGATTCACTGTCAGGTCTGTGTCATTCCTGGAGGCACCGAAGAAGCCCAGGGATGGCAGGTCCTCACTGTTGTAAGGCCCAAACAGTGAGTGGAGGGGTGCTGAGATTATTTTAGGTAGCATGAGACTCTTCAAGATGTTCCCTGCTGAGGAATTTGGGAAGCTGGGATTGCTGAGGGAGAAAGACTATCAGTGCCACATGAGTTTTCCAGAGCACTGATTTTTAGGGCTTGTAGAGACAGCCGTGGGCCGGTGACGCTGCAGGCAAGGCAGTTGTGCCTGTGCTTTGCTCCTGTGGCTCCTAAATGTTCCCGTGTTCTGTGGGGGCTGCATGTTGGTGTAGCATTGCCAGGAGGTGAGCTCTCTAGGGTTTGCCAGGGTCCAGAGAGCAGCCTGCATCCCTGGCAGGAGGAAGCATGGCATCACTAAGGGAAGTATATGCAAATGCCTTAACCAGAAACATTGCCTATCTTTAGGCAGGAGCTTCTGCTGCGTCCCAGCTTGCTGCGCAGCCCCATGCGGATTACGTGACTGCTTTATGCTTCCTTCAGCCTTACGTTGAGCTGCCCTTTGCTGCCACCTGGGTTGCAGAGTGTACCAAGTGCTGGCTTCAGGATCAGGCCGCTCTGGTGTGTGTAGTGCATGATTCGTGACTTGCAAACAGAGGGGTAGCCACAGAGCAAGACAAGCAGGATTTCATCTCCAAGCCGTGCCGTGCCGTGTCCTGCCCAGAGCACCCCTGTGATATCTCTCTGCCTGTGCCCACAGGTAGCGCCTGAACAGGCAGGAGGGGGAGGTCTTTTCAAAGGCTTTTCTTGCACAGGATCTATTTAAGAGGATCGAAAGCTTTTGTTTGGGTCCACCAGGGTCTCATGATGATTCTTTAGATCTAGCAATCACACACTTGTGGCCTCTCAGACAAGTGGCCTGGGGCCGTTTTTGTCCTTCCTAGGATACTTAGCAAACTGTATGAATGAAAAAGCAACAAGCCTGCCCTCCCTCCCTCCCAAAATAGCTGAGGAGCCATGTGACAGGGCAGAGAGACTCACGGCCTTTTGCGGTGGTAGTCAGCAGGCTGTGTGGGGATGTGGCAGCAGCAGATGCTGTATATTGTTCTTTACACCAAGGCTGCATGTGGTCTAGCATGTGTTAGCCCTGGTGACCAAAGGGGCCTTGTGAAGTGGGAGCAGGCGAAGATGGAAGGTGGCCCATGCTGGGTCATCGGTTTGGTGGCCTCTGGCATAACTTCTGTGGCATCAGTGGGGAGACAGTGGGGTTCTCAGATGTTAGTGAAGAGAGCTCTTGTGGTTGGAGAGTGGGTTTCTCCTTGCAGCAGCATCTTGCTTGGTGGCTGTAATCCGATTTGTGGGGCTCTGAGTGACTGAAAGATTCGTTTGATGCATGTTCATGTTGAATGTGTTCACACTGAGCTTTTTACCAGCGTAGTTGTGAGCAGGTGAGCATCCCAGGCTGCTTCTCCTGTGGCTGCATCAAAGCTTGTGCCAGCACCGGAGACTGGCGAAGATGTGGCAGGAGAACCGAGATGGGGCTGGAGTGCCTCCTTCTGTCCAGCCTTGGGGCAGCCTGACCTGCTGCCGACCACAGTCAGCAAGCAGCTCCTTTTGGGACTGCTCTCTCTTCCTGTAGACATGGGGAGGAAAGGCTGGGCTGCCAAAGAGCCAGCTTGCCTGCTGACCAGTGAGCCACGAGGCAGGAGCTTGTTCTTGGTCCCCCTCAGCCAAGGGGATCCCTACCCCAAAGGGGCTCCCCTGTGCACACAGCCTGGCTCTGGGGAAGGACGGCTACGCTGTGAATTCACAGCACAGTGCCCTGGTCTCTGGACTTTAGTGAGCTCAGAGCAGAGCCCTGAGAGGAAGGAATGTCTGCAGCAGGGCTGTGTGTGCTGGAGCTTGCTCTCCCTGAGAAACCCCTGCTGAGAGCCACGGAAAGAGGATGCCAGCTCTCTCACAGACTTTTGGGTGGGAAATTTCATCAGGTTCCAGAGTCCCTTGGCAGTTCGGCATGGCCTTTGCCATTCATAGAATCGTAGAGTTGTATGGGGTTGGAAGGGACCTCTGGAGATCATCCAGTCCAACCCCCTGCCAGAGCAGGTCCACCCAGAGCAGGTTGCACAGGAATGTGTCCAGGTCGGTTTTGAATGTCTCCAGAGATGGAGACTCCACCACCTCTCTGGGCAGCTTGTTCCAGGGCTCTGCCACTCTCACAGGAAAGAAATTCCTCCGTTGAGATGAAACTTCCTATGTTCATGTTTGTGCCCGTTGCCTCTTGTCCTGTCACTGGCCACCCCTGACAAAAAACCGGCCTCATCCTCCTGACACCCACCTGCTAAGCATTTATAGGCGTTGATCAGATCCCCCCTCAGTCTTCTCCAGACTAAAAAGACCCAAGTCCCTCAGCCTTTCCTCGTAAGAGAGATGTTCTAACCCCCTCATCATCTTTGTAGCCCTTTGCTGTACCCTCTCCAGCAGTTCCGTGTCCTTCTTGGACTGGGGAGCCCAGAACTGGACACAGGCCAACCTCTTGCCTCTCGTTGCAGCCTTCTGATGACGAGAACAGCGACAACAGCAATGAGTGTGTGGTTTGCCTGTCAGACCTCCGCGACACCCTCATTCTGCCCTGCAGACACCTCTGTCTGTGCAACTCCTGTGCTGACACCCTGCGCTACCAGGCCAACAACTGCCCCATCTGCAGGCTGCGTGAGTATGTGCCCAGGACACAAGGGCATCTTTCCCCACTGGAGGGCTATCCAGTACTTTGCATGATTTTTTTTTTCCCTCTGACAACCTTACTTTGACTTCACCAGGAAGGTAGATGTGAGATAACAGTCAATTTGGAGTCCTTTGTTTCGATATGAGAGTTAGGAGGATCTGCCTAACCCCTGCGTTGCTCAGCTCCCAAAAGATGGAAAAAATGAAATACCCTTTCTGAAACTCAGGCAGCACTTGCTGAATTCCATGTCCTTTCTCAAAAGCACAGAGGCCAAGGAGTCTCTTGAGAAAACGCCTGTGTTTTTGCTGGAATAGAGAGATTGTGTCTTTTAGCCTGGGCTTGGTCTCTGAGGTATTTGATTGTTTCTAATTGATACTTCTCAGGAAAAGAAAAAAGAGCTTAAGACAGATGTTTGGCCTGAGAAATTAAGTCTAAACCGTTCGAACTTGGCAAAGGCGCAGTAACATCTGATCTTGTGCAAGATCTTATCAGAGGAAGTGCCTGACAGCTTTGACTCTTAAGAAGCAGAAGTTAAAGCACAGAACAGCGTTATCTCATCTGCATCCTGCAGCAAAGGGGGTTGTATTTGTTTGGGAAGTGCCCCCATGTCAAACTTCCTGGGAATCTGCTCCTGGGGAGGGCAGAGACAGTGAGGACAGGTTTGCACCTCTGGCCTTTGACTCTGGGCTGATCTTGCAAGCGTCTGGGTGCAGCAAGAAATGCCTGGGCTTTTCCTCATGTACGAACAAGTCCTTACAGCTGCATCAGAACAGATGTCTGGCTCGTTCATGTGCACCCTTGGCACAAGGGAACTAACGATATTAAAGATCTGCAGATAGAAAATGGGACTGTGGGCAGGGAGTGGAGATCAAAGCTGTTGTGGTGGGAGGACCAAGGGGTTACTGAGCTGGAGACAGGGATTCAGCCACTAACCCTCTGGCTGGCTTTGTGGCTGTTGCAGAGCCTCTCACCACCATAGTGGTGGCCGGCGAGTGAGCGGCTGATGGCAGGAGCGATGTTTTCAGTGCCAGCTGGACGCTGGGGTTTTACGTGAGGTCTCCCCCACCATTCTGTAGCTTGCAGTGTGCTGCCTGGGGCCAGGCTCGTGTTTTTCTTACTGTGTTGTACAATATAAGGCCAGGAGTTCCTCTGTACGTGACTCTGCTGGGGCAGGCAGCGCCTGTTCTCTGGAGGGACTATGTGTACCCAGACTTTTTTGGCCAACAGATCTCTCCCCAGTGTAGACCAATCGACTAGAAGCCAGACCACAGGATTTGGCTTTGATGTGCCCCATAGTCATAGAATCATAGAATGGTTTGGGTTGGAAGGGACCTTAAAGCCCATCCAGTTCCACCCCCTGCCCTGGGATCCTCCAGGGATGGAGCCAGCCACAGCTTCTCTGGGCAACCTGGGCCAGGGTCTCACCACCCTCCCACCAGAGAATTCCTTCCGAATGTCTGATCTAAATCTCCCCTCTTTCAGTTTAAAACCATTACCCCTCGTCCTATCACTCCACTCCCTCATAAAGAGTCCCTCCCCAAAGTCCTGCTCCGCACGCACACGTGGAGCTCCCCGATGCCAACGACGTGTCTGCGGTGAGCTGAGTTGCTCTGGCACACATCTGGCATGGCCTGGTCCTGTTCGGCCGCGTGGTCACCTGCCTGCTGTTCTCTCTTAGCCTTCCGTGCCCTGCTGCAGATCCGGGCTGTGAGGAAGAAGCCGGGGGCTCTGTCTCCGGTGTCGTTCAGCCCCGTGTTGGCGCAGAGCGTTGACCACGATGAGCACTCTGTAAGTACCTCGCGACCCCGCGTACAAAGCCTGGGTGTTGGTCACAGCCCGAGTGGGCAGCTCGTGTGTGCACGAGTTGCTCGGCCTGATGGCTGGTGTCCCTTGGGACCTCAGGAGGAAACAAATCCACAGAAACCTCAGTCTGAGAAGGTTTCTCAGGGCCTGTCCCAGCAGAAAAGTGGCAGACTCTGGGCATGACAGGGTGGGAGCTGTGACAAGGGGAGGGATGACAGTTTGACTTGCACATACATCTGTGTGGCAGCACGCACTGATGAAAGGCCCTTGGCATCGAGGTGCCCAGAATGGTGGCAGAAAGGCCTCTCTGTACCAGCCTCCCTGAGTGACTGGGGACTCGGCAGGCAGCCAAGGGAGAGTGGGATGGAAGGTGTGGTGCTGGTGGCCTTGGAGCCTGTCACACATGTCCGGTGGGGTGAGGACAGCAACTCACTGCCTGAGCAGTGCTGTTGGACAGCTGGCTCTAGTGAGACACATGAGGTCAGACCAAGAAGAGGTAGATGAGCATCTAGATCATCTTCCAGACTTTGATGGGAACAGAAAGATATTGTCACAGGAAGAGCCTGGTTTTACCCATCTGTCCTCTGCACCTGCAGAGGTGTTGTAGCCCTGCTGCCTTCAACTGGGGCTAAGAAATAGAATCATATAATCACAGAATAGTTCAGGTTGGAAGGGACCTTAAAGATCGCCCAGTCCCACCCCCTGCCCTGGGCAGGGACACCTCCCACCACACCAGGTTGCTCCAAGCCCCCTCCAACCTGGCCT
>JAOXNO010000070.1:16215258-16238690 GCA_028565335.1 Limnodromus scolopaceus | reverse complement strand
GCGGGGGGGGGGGGGGGGGGGGGGGGGGGGGGCCCAGCGCAGGGGCTTCAGCCGGGCTGGGCCAGGGCAGGCAGGTGAGGGCTGGGGTCGGTGTGGGGCGGGGGGGCAGGGGCTGGCAGGGGGGGCCAGGGCCAGGGGCTGGCGGGGGTGCTGGGGTGAGGGTGTGGGGGCAGAGGGTGGTGCGGGGCGGCTGGTGGTGGTGGGGGGGCTGGTGGTGCTGTGGCCTCTGCTGAGCTCTGCTCCGTGCTGTTGCAGGTGATGGGCATGGTCCGTGTCCCCCTCTACACCCAGAAGGACCGCATGGGCGGGCTGCCCAACTTCCTGGGCAACTCCTTCGTGGGAACCGCCAAATTCCAGCTGCTCTTTGCCCTGAAGATCTTGAACATGGTGCCGGAGGAGAAGCTGGCCGAGGCGGTGGCCGCCACGCAGAAGCCGAAGAAGCCGGCCATCGACCAGGCGGTGGCGGGGGCGACGGGAAACGCGGCTGTCGCTAAGCACGCCAACGAGCTGGCGGGCTCCGCTAAAACGGGCAACGAGTTGGCAGAGAACCAGGCGGCCGTGCAGGCGGCGGAGCAGGCGGTGGCCGGGCTGGAGAGCCAGGCGGTGGCGGAGCAGCTGATGGCTGTGCCGGGGGCCGAGGTGGTGGAGCAGCCGGTGGGGCTGGGGGCAAACGCCATGTTGGAGCAGCCGGTAGCCGAGCCCATGGAGTGACGCCGCCGCCACGGTTGCGCTCGATTAAAAGTGGGTGAGACTAGAGACTTTCTTCTAACTTTCCAACCCGTCGCTGGCTGCAGCCGCTGCCCACGCGACTGCGCTGCCCGGCCGGGGGGGGTTGTTTGAAGCAGGGGACAGCTATGTATTTTTATGGCCATTAAACTCTAGCGAGCTTCCCAGATCAACCTGCACAGCCCCCTGCAGAGAGTTCACGTGCTTACGTCAGGGCGCCGAAGCCTTAGAATTATGCTTTGATTTCAGGGACGCGCTGCTGCCGTCAGGTCCCCGGTTCGTGGTTTTTTTTTTTTTTTAAGGAACAAAAAGAAAAAAAGGTCTTATTTTTTAAATGCCCCGCGTTGACTTGGACGCGGCTGTGTTTGCAGCGGACACAGCTGAGGGACAGGGCTGCTGGTCAAGCAGCTCTGCCGGCGTCGGCAGCGGCGCAGCCGGGCTCCGGCTCGAGGTGCAAGGGAGGGGGGGGACGTGCCGTGAATTCCCTCTGGGGCCTGGGGGAGCGCTCGTGTGGGTTTCTACCTGGAGATCTGTGGGAGCAGGAAAGTGGAATAAATGGCTTTGCTGAACCCTTGGCGGTCAGGATGGTTCTTGGCTGCCGGCACTGAGCCTGCAGCCTCCCGGGGCTCTGGGGGTGCAGGGGTCAGGGAGGGCAGTGCCCGGAGCAGCCCCTCTCAGCGGGGGGAAGCTGGGGCGGATGGGGGGGGTTTGGCTCAGGGAGCTGCATCCACACAGACTGTTGTTAAGTTTCCAGATGTCTCTAAAATGGCTCATGCACCCAAGGGCTTTGGGGAGAAGCCAGCTGCCCTGCTGCAGGTGCCAGAGCATCTCCCGGGCACTGGGTGTGCGTGGGGAAGCCTTCGTCCTCTCCCTGCTGGGGCACGGAGGCTGCGCAAGGTCTCTGCGGGGTGAGGTGTTTCAGCTGAGCCTCAGGAAACTCCTCCTCCACCCCGCCAAGAGCCCTGTTGCAAGAGGGAGGTTCCGTGCTGGAGGAGCTGCTCCCCAGCTTCGGGCCCTGCCCTGTCCCCGCTGCCAGCTCCGAGGAGATCCCTGGCCAGGAGCAGCAGCAGGTCCCAGCTGGAGGTGAGGGCACAAGGTGAGGTGAAGGTGCTCGAGCTCCTGCCCAGAGAGACAAAAGACTCAGAAAAAAGAGGTTTGGTTTAATTGAAGACGTTTAGAGAGAGGCTGACGGTGGCAGCGTGATGCTCTTCAATAAATAACGGGCTGTGAGGGGACGTGGCTGACACCTCGGAGGATGGGGTGGCAGGAGGACACGCAGATCAGTCACGGGTCCCCTAGGGACGTGCTCAAGTGCTGCAGGAGTGGAGCTGGGCTGTGTAAGGGGCAGGAGAGGAAGGGACGGGGGGATCAGACATCAGTCCCAGACAACCAGGAGAGAGATTCATTCTGGTCCAGTGCTGGGGAAAACCAGGGGCTCCAGCTGCTCAAGGAACTCGGATAAACCCAGAGATGTAAGTGAAAAGTGGATCAGCAGGGGGGAAAAAACCCAACCCAAAAAGTGGTAAGAAATGAGGCTGGAAGGGGGCTTCAGATCACCCTGGGAAAGCACCGCAGCTAGAAGGGATGGCAGCAGTTCTGCCAGCGGGGTCCAGTCAGGCTGCGAGAGGAGCGCTGGGGACAATGGGGACAGCCAAAGCCTCCCTGCCAGCGCCTCAGCAAAGCCAAGGCCACATCTGCTTCCCATGGGCTGGTGGTGGCCGCTAAGGTGGTTCTGCTGGGCCCCAGGTAGCCAAGCCACCTCGGTGAGGTAGTGGCAGCCGGAGCCTGGCCCAAGGAGCCACCCGACCCAGGAGGGGGACATGCAAGGAGCCCCTGTGTGGTGGCACGAGTGGCTCAGCTGAGCTTTGGCTGTGCAGACCTGCCCCGCTCTTCCGCAAGCTGCTCCCCCGCAGCACCTGCAGGCACCCCCGCAGAGGGGAACTGGTGGCAGCAGCCCCGAAGCCACCACACTGTCTCAGGGCCCCAGCCGCGGGTGGCAGGGCTCCTCTTCCACCACACAGCCAGGCTCAAACCCCACGAGAGGCACCTTGGCCACCGCTGTGAGCACCAGCCCCAGCTCAGCCTGCAGCTCCTCTGTCACCAAACTGCAGCCCCTCCAGCCTCGCTCGGCCTGCCCGCGGCACAGCTGGCGGCACAGCTGGCATCACTGCGCTGCCTGCACTCCTAAACTGAAGGGGAACACAAGCTGCATAGGTTGGAAGAAGCCTCTGGAGCGCTCTGATCCAACAGCCCCACAGCAAGGCCCACACCGAGGTCAGCCCTGGCTTCTTGGGGCTTGATGGGCACCAAGCGTGGACATTCTGGCAGCTCGGAGCTGGACTGTCCTCATGGAGATACTGGGTTTTGCTTGTGGTCACTAATCCTTGAGCTAGACCTATCCAAGCCGCTGAAGAGGGACAGGGAACCGCCTGCCACCGCTCCAAAACGTGGCGTGTGCCAGCTCCTGGGGCTGGAGCAATCTGCTTCCTGCAGCCCAGGCTGCAGGGGAAGCTACACTGACCAGGACTTTCTGTGCCAGAGCCACCAGCCCCGGGCAGAGCAGGGAGCAAGCCCCAGCCACCTTTCCCAGGAGGCAGCGTGGCACAACATTCTCCTCCTGCACCCGTTTATTAACAAACTCCCACCTCAGGGGCTTACAGACACTGAAATGACTTTGTGGTGACCAACATGATTTCTTTCTCACCTAAGCCTGACCTGCACCACATCTCACCCCCCTGCCCTGCCTGCACCCGCCACCGGAGCTGGCACTGCACAGGTGACACCCCAGCTGCAGCTCAGACCTCCCCCGCTCAAATCCCAGTTTCAAAATGAGAGGAGAATGAGGAATTCAGGGGAAGAGCCTCGGCCAGGGAAGGGGGATGCGCAGTGGGACCCCGGCAGGGCACAGGGGTACCTGCGCCTCTGACCTGTGCCCAGGCTGGGTGAGCTGCAGAGACTCCCACCTCAAAAGCAAAGCGTTTGCCCACCCTCGCTCCGAGGCACAGGAAGGGAAGGTCGGGGCCCTCCAGGCAGGCTGGATGGCAACCACCGGTGAGCTGAGACACAGGGGACCCGAAACCAGGCCAGGAGAGCTGCAGGGAGGTCATCTGCCAGCAGGGCCCCATGGAGATGCCCAGACCGTGGCCTGAAGCGCGACAGTGAGCAGCCAGGGGAGCTTCTCTTCAGCAAGGAAAAGCCGCTGTGATCCCTGCACACAGCTCGTCCCCAGAGATCCTGCAAGAGTCCAGCCCCGGGGCCAGGGGAGGAGAAGGGCTCTGGCTGCAGCAGTGGCCCTACACCCTCAGCTCCCCTCCCCTGCTATGTTCCAACTTGGACAAAGGCAGAAAGATCTATACAGTATAATATATATATTTCACTATGAAATAGCAATTTCTTTCCCTGCCTTCTACTTGACGCATCCTGAATTAAATGCTTCTTTTTAAGTCACTCCAGAGGGCTGGCGGGGCTGGGTAGTTTCCCCTCCCTGGAAAGGAGCACCAGCAGGTGACTTGGCAGGACCCAGACACGATCCTAAACTTCCACCTTTCCCCTGCAGCGAGGACACCGCTGTGTATTCCGCCAGCAGCGGCCTGCCAGGGCGCTTACACCTCATTTACATGGTCGGTCGGTGCAGATTCGTTAACCTCATTCACGCTACCTTCAGTAGCCATGGTGTGGAAGCAGCAGCTGAACCCCTCTGCATCACGTGTACGAAAAGGAGCAAACCAGAGGCAAGGGAAGTGGTGGGGACAGTGCAACATGCACACAGACGGGTGACGCGCAGGGGCCTCAGCTACGGCACAGCCAGACGCCTCGCAGGACAGCCAGGCCTGCCCGGGCAGCGCCCGCGGGCCCCAGGGGTAAGTCGGGGCTGCAGCCCGTCAAGTGTGAAATCTGCCAAATCTTGGTCAACCTGTGGAACAAGGAGTCCCGTCCAGGGGCTGGGTCACTGACCAAGAGCCGTCATCCCTGGAATCAGTGCAGAGCCAGATGGTTCAGGAGATGGAAGGAAGAACAATCCTACAGAAAGAAAAGAGGGCAGCTGTCTTAGGGAAACCAGGCTTCACGGGTCTCTTCACACGTACTGGGGAGCTGGTGTCCCAAAGACCTTGTTGGAGAGCCGCAACCCAACTGGCAGCAAACGGGCACTGAGCTGGGGAAAGAGCAAGGACTCAGTCACTCTGGGTCTTGCAAACTGGTCTAACGGAGCTGGGAAAAGGAGAGAGACAGCGGGGACCGCAAGCTGGAGACCAGAGCACAGAGATGCCCCGGACACTTCGCTCGAGGATGCTCTGAGCTGCCCCAGGACAGTGGCCGTGGGCCATCGTGGCTGCCGGCCTCGGGCAGAGAAGGTACCCCCCTACCACCCCCAGTACCCACCTTTGCTTTTTGTAGACTGGCCGACCCAGTCACATCGTCCGGCTGTATTCGATGCCGCTCTTGGCAGAAATGCCAGACCAGGGCAGGAGGCTGCAGAGAATGCTCTGGGCTTGTCGATATATCCTCTGGGGAATTGAACATGGGCTCAGGCTGGCTAGCGTTGATCCAATGTGCTGTAGGTAGTCAGTGGCCACCAGTTAAGGACAGTGACATTTCCACTATAACTTAAGAAATAACTTAAAACACTCCGTGAGACCCCAAGACACACTGAAAGCTGCTTTGCTCAGCGAGACAGGCAGATCTGCTCCTCGTGTTAATTGCCTGCTCCTTTCCATCAAAAGCAGGTCTGCTTTGCACCATAAGAGAAGGCAATTTGGGAAGGCTGGCTCCTACTTTTGTGGGAAATCCCTACTCTAAGCAGTTCCCTTTGCACTCCACAGCAAGTTCCTGTGGGAATGGAAATCTGTCCTGCCTGGAGAGGTTTGGACAGACTAGCTACATCCAGGAAAGATCAGGTTTCTTCTCCATGATCCAACGACCTGAAATAAACTCACAAAGTCAGCCTGAGAGCAGCCTGCTGAGATCCAGGCCAGGTGAGGGTCACAGGGGATCCGAGGCAACAAGAAACAAGACCAAGGGCTTCTCTGTCATGCTTCTGGACAAACCCTGCACCACACAAACCAGAGCACACCTCACACTCTGGCTTAACGCCAGCAGCTGCCATCACTGGCATCAAACTTGCTCCAACTTAGAATTCAATGTACCACCCTACACTGCCTCCCTGACCTGTTCCCAGAGGAGTTGGGGGAGCCTGGGGACAACCAGGTCACTACCAAATCCCTCTAACATCGCCTGCCTTCCAGCTTCAGATTAAACTCACATCAGTCCCCAGATCTAGCCAGGTCACACTTTGCTAGATTGCCATTTTTAACCCAAAAAATGATGTCTGCTTGTTGTGTTCCACTGCTAATCAGGCTGAAGGTAAAGGATATAAGATTGTCCAGGGTGGGTGTCCACCATTGATGTACAGGACGTAGGTGAAGCCATCTTTGAGGACACCTCTGATGGAATAATAATAGGGGAGATAGTGGTGCTGTTTAAAGTCTCTGTTTTCATAGAAGTTTATTGCTGTGTTGTTAGTGGTGAGGACGTGCAGGTAGATGGCTTTGCAGTGATCTTGGGCAGTCGTTGATATATGGTCTTTTAAACTTTCAAGCAAGAGCGAACCTGTTGAAGGAAGGAACCGTGGAATCACACAGTGCAGCACAAGGGTTCACAGGTCCCAGCTGAGATCTCCTGCACCCGGTGTCTAAGCAGCAATTGTTGCCTACGCTTGAAGGCCCCAGATCCCACCCACTTCTCACAGACCCTCCCGAGGAATTTAACAGGACCATAATACATGGCTTTAATATGAATTTCATCTCACCTATGAGCATGGCTTCACAGAACAGATTTTATAAAGACACAACTTCTGATTCAATAACCACACAGATGAGCCAGACGGGAACCTGCCAATAACGCCCATCCCCAGCCAAGCAGCTCCCAGCTTCAGGGGAGGTCAGGGAGTCATTTTCAGTGGTATCAGTCCCATCACATTTTAAAGCCGTTTAAAACAGCAGTGTCAAAACAGGACTTCACAAGCAGGTTATTGCATTGTGTCTGCTGAACTCAAAATCTAAGAACTGGCAGGATTTTAAGATCCCTTCTAAGGAAGGGAGCGGTGGTTTTATTCACCCTGAATTTGCTGCAGCCACTAGAGTCAGCAGGAGAAACCAGAGAAGGGCACAGAGGATACTCCAGCCCTAAGAGAGGAGACCTGGAGGTTCATCCAAACCACCTCAACATGGCATGAAGGACCCAGCAGAACCTGCAGGGGAACTTCTTCCATCAGGTGTGGTAACAACAAGCGAAAGAAATAGCTTAGCTAATTCAAAATACAGATGAGATTTACCCTGCTGTTTCACAATTCCCAGAGCACATAAGGCTTTGAGCAGGACCCACAGGATTTCAGAGCAGAAGTCAACAGCACTGACTTCACAGTCACTTGATACTTCTGAGAGACATCATCAACAGGAGAGCAGTTTGGTTTTGTTATGAGATATTCTGCTCTTCTGTCTCTCAGAAATCCAACTCCTCTCTGGTTTAAGAATAGCAGAGAACTAGAAACCAAAGCCTTTTAATGGCTGCCAGAGAAAAATCAGAGCTTTAGCGCTTAAAAGTATGCCCGGGGTGAAAAGCCTCCTGCATGAAAAGATTTAGCTTCAAACACAAGCAGAAAAACCCTCAGGAGAAAGGTCTCCGGAAAAGCAGCAGCAGCTTCTTTAGGTTGTTTTGCTATAGGTAGAAGCCCAGAGGTTTTGAGAGAGCACAGCGACCGCTGTCTAGATGTAACAGGAAATACTGATTCTGAAAGGGGAAAATTACAGCAAGATGGAGCTGGGAAAAAAAAAATATTTGGAAACTAAAAGGAGACTCAAAACCACCACAATTTTATGGAACAGAAGACCCCTTTAGCACCTTCTCTCAACATTATTCTGTGCATTTTCTTCCTTTTACAGAAAATTTATCTTCAGTAGCATTTCAACACAAGTTTTCAATACAGTGCTCCCACTGAGGACCCTTTTGGTCATTTCTTTATGTATCCTATCACTTTGTACCTTCCTAAACACAACTGGTGGAGAAGGGAGGACTTGAAGACATTAAGTTATTATACCCATATAACTCCAGATGAGCAACACCGGGTCATGCTGCCAAACCTGGCCTGTTTCCTTTTGCAGACCAAAGATCTAGATCATGCTTGAAATTGCACCAGAAGGGCACTTATTTGATGACAAAATACGCCCTGCTCTAAACACAGATAAGCCCTTCTGGCTGCAGGATTTTCAAATGGCTGCAAAAACGCTGCGTGTTGTAGCAG
The DNA here is from genome assembly GCA_028565335.1 of Limnodromus scolopaceus. Lineage (NCBI taxonomy): Eukaryota > Metazoa > Chordata > Aves > Charadriiformes > Scolopacidae > Limnodromus > Limnodromus scolopaceus. Next base: position 16,230,667 of record JAOXNO010000070.1, on the reverse strand, counting down.
ACATTCACAGCTGGCTTTTACATGCATTTGACAGATTTAATCAGGCCCAAGCTACGCTCTTTTTCCAGTTCCCTTTGTCGTTTTCTAAATGCTTGTTCTATCTCTTGAAGTTGAAAGGTTCAAAGCCTCAGGGACCATAACTCCTGATACCCATGAAAGATAATCAGAAGCCAGGGAGTATACACTCCCTTTTGTCCCCACTGGACAGGCTTCAAACCCTGCTCCAGGGTAAAGTCCTGGCACTTTCAGCCCATCTCAGCAGCAGGAGTGCAAGTTTTTGATGTGCTCAGCTGTCCCCTGGGAACAAGATGCACAAAGCCTCACACTCTTCAGAAACAGCTGCACATTGTCTTGTGCCTATAGCGGTAAAAACATCTCAGTGTCCCCACATTAACACCAAGAAGGGGATGTGAGTGCATCACCTTCTTCCCAACTGCTGGTGCAAGTAACCAACAGGCTTGACTGAAAAGATTATTGCGATGAAATGGTGCGGCTCCTTCAGTTATGGCCACTAGCCACACGTGGCAAACAGCAGCACCAGAGTCGTCACTTAGCAGCATCTTACCTATTCCATGTTTTCTGAACTCTTTCACCACTCCAAGACTTAGGATGTAAGCAACTTGAGTGTCCACAGGAAAATTGGAAGCTAGGATGTCTCCATCCTGAGTAGAGATACAACAAGTTATTTAGTAGGATACCTGGGGAGGCACAAGGAGAAAGCAAGAATCCCATACTGGAACATCTGAAAACAAGGCTAGAGCAGGAAACTTCTCTTCATCAAACAGTCTTAGCTGATGCTTTTAGAAAGGAGGTGGGAGGAAAAAAACCCCAAGCCTGATTCCTTAGGGGTTATTCCTGCTTTCATAGCATCTTTCCAGACACAAAATACAAATCATGATGTTTCCTTACTATATACATTATTTGTGGGCTTTAGGGACAGAATATATTTGCATTGTTTACCAGGAAGGATTCAAAGCACCAATTCTAGAGTTACACGTCAGTGTCTAGATCAATCCAGCAACAGTCTTTATTGCCTGCATGCTCCATCTGAGCTTCGTGTCAGCTGGAGATCTCTGTACTGCTGTAGGGGACAAGAAGCATGTTCTACGGGCCCAGTCTCCCAGAGCAGTGTCTGAATAAGCCCTTGGCTTTCAGCTTGGCCAGAACAAGAGCCTTTTGTTAGAGCTGCTGAAGATGCAGTTTCTGACTTCGACTAGCCTTGAGGTGAAGCCAGATAGCCAAAGTGAAGAGACCCATGCCACTCAGTGCTCTCTATTGTTTAATCGTAACACTGATGGTCTTTTAGAAGTTATGTACTCTCTGCATTGCCTCTGATGTTTTTTTTTAATCCAGTTGTCTATGCTGTTTTCCCTACTCTAACCTATCCTGTCTCCAGAGACCATCTCTTCTTCACCTCTCTGCTCTACTGTGTTGTCTCTCCTGGCCTCCAAGTTCTGTTATCCCTGAAGCCCGAGCATTCTGCAGATGGGTTACCTCTGCTTTGCGTTCCAGACAGCAATCACATAAATGAAGGAGTTTCTGTAGGAAGTCCCAAGAGTGACTAAGGAAGTTCAACCCTTACGTAAGAAGGGAAGAGGTTCCTTCTCCCGCAGCTGCACGTATCTCAGTCACCAGCAATGACCAGGCAGACTGGAAACAGCCAGGCAGAAGTTAAATGCCCTGCTACACAGTCACTTTTGGATTACACCCACGTGATGTGGTGACTCTGCACAGCACATCAGGCAGTAAGCTTCCTGTTGGGTCACAGCTGCCTGGCCCCAGCAGGAAGAGACTCTGTGGTACCAGTCTGCCCACGCGTTCAGACACATCCCACCACCCATGCTCCATTACCTGGAAATTGGCATGTTCTTGGTTTCTTAAATTAACTCAGGATCGCTCTTATAAATGTCTGGATGGAGGAGGGGAAAAATACCCCAAAGAGGTTCCATCACAGTTAACCATGGCAAGAGGGGGACTGCCTCATACTGCAGCAGGGTTTAGTAGCGTACCTCTTTATGCACCTTTGTTCTGCTCTTGATCTCTGCCACTATCATTCCCACGATGGAGCCTCTATATGTGGCTGCGAGGGAAAAGAACTTCTTGTTGGAAGTGATATCTCGGTACCATGAGTCAGGGTACCTGGGAAGGAAGGAAAAACAGGAATGTTTGGGGACACAGAGCCAAGATGCTGCACAACTGGAAACGGGCAGCAGTATCTTTAAATGCCAGTCACTGGAAGTGCAGGCCAATATATTTTACATCAGACTAAGGGAGGAAAACTGTGGTACTGGAAGGGCTGTCTTCTGCAGAGACATACAGCCACGTAGCTCAGCCATATGTCAACCTAAAGCTCCCTCTATACTACTAATTTAGCTTATTCTGTGAAATCTGGGTTAAGAAGTTATTCACCTTTCCTGAATATAAACAGCTGCTGCACCCCACTTGGTAACATGGTTTCTTTCAATTACATCTAAGCAGGGACGCAGGCTGCTCATGTAATGGCCTCCTGCCTGCCTAAGACAACCACATTTTCATTTTACATTCATTGCCCAGAGCTCTCACTTCCATCTTTAGCAAGTTATTTTTGAATGCAAGATCCATCTGCCCTCATCTAAGAGCGAAAGGATCTCATTAATTTGATACACATGTGAAAAAAATACTGCATACTGGTACAAAAAAAAAAAATAAAAAATGAAATCCTATCACCAGCCTCCAGCTCTCCTCCCACTTCTGCGGCTACTAAAGGGAAACTAGCGTACGCTAATTTATTTCAAAGCCAGAGCTCAGCATGCCTTGTGTTTAAAAGAAATCTACAAATTCAAAATATTATGAATGCTTTTGCTGGTTTGTTACATTTTATGCAATCTTAATTATAATCCACTAAAATCCTCTATAAACCTTCTCAACAAAGCTAAAGAAAAAAAAATAAAAATCCTTGAAGTCTACAGCTGTAGCTTTCCTGGTTGCTTTAAGCCAGAGAGTTATCACTGTCCCCCCAAAAAGCTCCTTATTCCCATGCTCATGCAGACACAAGCGTTTACCAAACAGGGAACTGACCTGAGATCAGCTTTAAGCCAGATCTTTGCCAGAGCTTTGGGAGCAACACTGATCCCAAGCAGGCAGGCAAGTCCATTCAGAAGGACAGTCCCTTAGGAAGAGTTGCTCTGTGTCAGTTTGGTTCAGATCTGAGGGTGCTTTCTCAGTGCAAGCTCCAAAACACAGCTTGCTTTCACAAGCACAGGGATGCTATCCTTTTTTCCTGGAGGTGTCCTCCTTTCCCCACCTCACACACAGTCTTTCCCAAGAAGCTCATCCACCCCCTTAATTACAAAGCTCGTTTTTCTACCAAAATCTGCATACAGGAACTTTCTGATGACTTTAGAACCCTGCAGGACAGGCAGCAAAGAGCCATGAACAGGAACACCACCACAGTACATAAAAGATTCAGAACTTGCTGCTATCCCAGCAACAGCCCAGATGGCTGCAGAGCCTTCAGTGTCAGCTCTGAACTGGACCACTGCAGAGTCACACCATTTGTTTCTAAAGCCCCACCATCTCACTCCCCAAACCGGCAACGTACTCTATTGGGAACCAGTCGCCACAGAGCTGTTTCACCGTGTCTATGTCATCGTGGCAGAGAAGACGCAGGTTTACGTCCGTAAGTGCAGTCGGGGGCACCTCCTCTGTCATTCACGCCTGCAAGGAAAGAAAGCACATTAAGAACGACGAAGCACAGATTCTTGACTCTCAGCTTCAGTCAGGCATCTGCGCAACGGCAGCAGGAGGTTTCTCAGTATCACTAAGGCTGTTTTTTCCCAGCGGAATGAGTTTCCAAGAGAGATGAAGCAAAACCTGGCAACATGAACCCAAGAAGCACCTCGAAGCCCTGCTGCCCACAGGATCAGCACAGGTCACTCCTCAGCCTGACCCACCCTCCAGCCCCACATCTGAACGCACCCTGCTCCCTGCCAGCACAGTCCAGTGACGCTGCGTGTGACGGACCATGTGGCACCAATCACTTCCAAAAAATGCTCAGGATGCCGCATTAAATAAGCCAACAATGTGCCAAGTGTACCTTATGATGCATGGAGCTCTTCAAATGACTATGCAGGACCAACATTTTCTTAAAACAGAACTGAACAAACAGCTTAAAAAGGAAACACTGCTAGAAGAACATTTATAAAGTCCTCTTACACAATCCCATCACCTCCAGTTAGCACACACAGCAGAGGATTCACATTCTTTAAAACGTTAATTTTGTTTAATGTGCTGGTGAAATGAGATCTAGTTTAGTTTCCTCTCACTTCAACTCCATCAGGGCTGGCTTTCCAGCCCAGCAGAGAGTGTTCAAATACAGAAATCCCAAAATACCCTTTTCTTTCACCATATCACTCCCACAATCCTGCCAACCACGTACAGGACACTTGCTCCAATGTCTTCAGCCTTTTTTAACAAGGTACCAGAGGGAAAGCAGCAGGCAAGAACTAAAGGGGTTGTAAAAGCATTTGTAGCACAGACACACGAATGAAGACCAGACCTCGAGAACAGGCTTTAGGCAGGACAAAGGCCTCGGCGAGACACTGAGCACACAGAGCAAACAAGGCAGAGACAGGGCAGCTGCAGGACTCAGTTCCCTTTCACGAGCCACCTGCAGTTCTCTATCCACAGCTTTGTCTCTCACTCCAGCCCTCCTAGACCCAGGTCAAAGGACCAGACCAAGATGCAAAGGAAAAAAAACCACCCTTCATTTAAAAAGTTGTTTGCTTTTCTTTTTGCTTTCTTTTCCCAATTTTAAGAGGCTCAAATCTTGGTTTTGAAATGCTGAGTTATAAAGAAAAGCTGCACGCAGCAGCGCTTGTGTATGCCCTCCTGTTGAAAGGGATGCTCAGCTCTCCCCTGCTCTCGCTTTGAAGCTCAGAGACTCATGAAGGAACCGATTTAAACACGCTCCCCCTGAACTGGATATGCCATTTGAACAGTTTCAATGCAAACCTCACATCACCTCCATAATACATTCTGTAACTAGCAAAGACACACAAAAGGAGTAGGCACAGCAACGATCCCAGTTTGACGTGCTTTGACAGCTCACAACCATGTGCTGATTGCTCTCCTAAAAATTTGGAACCACCCCTTTCCACCATACCCATAAGAAAAAAAAACAGGTTAAACCATGAAATCCGCATTCTGTTCCCAAATTTCTCTTTTAAGGCACATAAGCCAGCTTTTTTCTGCAGCTCTCCTTGATAAACTGGTAGAGAGCAACTCCCAGTTAGCACAGTGGGGTGATATTCAGAGAACACAGAGTCCCCAGATGCTGGGATTCTTGGAACTCAACATCAGTGCTGAAAGAGAGGTAATTAGCACTGCTAACGAGAATAACATTCACCCTTGACTCTGGCACTCTCCCTGCAACACACGTATCACTCCTTTGTGTTAGCTGGAGCAGCGTGAGCCCCCAGCCCTCTGTGGGTAGCATAAAGCCCCTATGCTGCATCGGCCCAGATCTCCCAGGGGGAAAGGAAGAACTCTACCACGTGTTTGTGTGCAAGCTGGAACATGCCAAACAGCCCATGTATCAACAGGAGAAAGGACACAATTAAGGTCCACTATTCTCTAGAGAAATCTTTGCCAGCCCTTCACCTGTGAAACAGAAAGAACGGCAAAATGCTTTAATAGAGCAGAAATCCAAGGTCCTCAAAGCAAGGGATCCTTCTCAGACACAGTTTTCCTCCCAGTGACTGTCCTACATATTTCCCTGACACGAGCATCCGAGGAGATCCATGTATCAATATGGATCGCTTGCTCTTCTCCAAAGAACTCCTCAAAAAGAATCACAGCTATTTCACAGACTGTTCTAGGACTGTGGCTGTGTATTTACCAAGCAGCCTACAGCTTTCGCAACCAGTCCAGATGCTAGTTTCAAAACAACTTAAGCACCTAGAAAAAAAAACACAAAACCAGTACTCCTTGCTGCTTTTAAAACTGATTTTAAACTCCTAGGATTGGCTCAAGCCCTCTGAGGCTAGACTGTGAATCTGTACTTTCGCGGCAGCGAGCACGCTCCCCACCACCAGCCCCTGGTGGCATTTTAACGTGCCTCAGCTTTACCCCGTGGAGCCCCAAAGGAAGGGCACGTTACTTGCTGTGGCTGATCCGATCCGCACGGCTGCTGGTTGAGGTAGCTGATGCACAGCAGTGTGTGCCCCAGTCCCCCCCTCTCATCCTTGCTGGACCATTTCAGAGCGCTGACCCACCACAAGATCACAAAGTGAGGGCAAAACAATCGTTTGTAGGCCAGGACTGTGTGGCAGAAGCTGGGGGAGCCATAAGACGGGTTTCCCAGGGGGAGAGAAAGAAAGAGGAGGGAGGAGCGAGCAGGCACGTACAGCCAGAGCCGCTTTGGCTGTGGCAAAGATCCAAGCCCCACTACATCGCTTCGTTAGTGGGCATTAAGCGGTACTCAGGTCTGCAACAGCAGCGCTCTGGCTCATACATTTTATTATTCTTGAGAAGTTTCAATGCTCCCGTAAGGCAACACCCCTTCTCAGTCAATACTCCCAGCATTAATAAATCAGAGATAAACGAAACAACCATGCTAGAGCAGGGTTTTTGCTAATGAGTAGGGAAGGCCTAGGAGCAGACCCCGCCAGCAGCTGCTGGAGGAGAGGCAGAGCCAGCACAGGACGCATTCTTGCGAGGATTAGTTCATGTTTATTTAACTCTATATTCTCAAAGAGCTGGGCAAGCATTATGCGTTATCCTGTAGCCAAAGCCAGCCTTAAAAAAAATTAATCCATGACTGTTTTGTTGAACAGGATAATTCCCCTCCCCTCAAATTCAGACAGCCGTTTCCCAGCACCGGTTGTGTTTGCAGGGACTTGCTCCATCCGCTTTGCATTACGTGATCCAACCGGATGCTCCTGCACATTTAAAGGGTATTTAGGACACCCGCCTGGCACCGTGTCCTGCCATATGGTTTTAAGAGAGCAGACCTGTGCACCGTCCTCCCTGGCCATGCGTTGCTGCTGCTGGAGGAGCTGTGGCCAGTGGTTGCTGTGACCAAAGGAGAAGGAATCCCAGGCAATCAATTTTCTTCATACCCAGGTGACAGCCTCTAGCTCTTCACAGATACCTGGGCAAACACCCAACACCCAGGTCCTGGCCCTCTGCACAGCCTGCGGCAATGCTGCAATTAGCAGGGCCAGAGTCCTGAACAAAAGCCTGAGCTAGCACAATGAGGAGGGATCACTTTTAGAGTCAGCTTGGCTTTAGAGGACCAAAAGATACGTTTGGAAACATAAAGAAATACTAAAATAAAAAACCAGTATCTGTGTTAAATATACCCCTAGGACTCTATGTCAAAATGGCAAACACTCACGACAATTATAAAATAAGCCAACATTTTATGCTTATGAAGGGATCGTGCAGTTAAATACGTGAAAAAAGCTCCAAGGACACCCCTTTCGAAAATACCAAAGTTAGCAGTGAGTAGAACTAGAAACTGAGCATTTAATTCCCTTTCCTACCTAAAAAATGCAGATCTTGACACACAACAAATTCATTTCAAAAGAATTACAGGAAAGTACAAAGGTTTTGAGCATTCCTACCAGTCTCCTGCCTTGCTCTATTGAAACAAATCTGGCAAAAAATTTTGGCCTTAGGTGTATTGGGTAGCTACAGAGGAACCTGTCAAATACTCATTTCAAATATTTATCAGTAATGGAAGTAGGATGAAAGAAATAGTAATTACATTACTAAATAAGCCAACCTAGCACGTAATTTAAAATTCAAGCACATTATAAGGCTTAAACTTACTATTTAAAAATAATGTCGTAAGTCTTGGTGTCAATAAGCTCTAGCTTTAATAAGCTAAAGAACAGTATTTCACAATTCTGTCTAAAAGACAGAGTTGCTTTTAGCTTCCAGCATCAGTCCAAGTGATGGCTGGGACTCCGTGAATTATCAACTCCACACAAGGAGCCAAATAAAGGCACTGACACAGGAATTCCTACCGCCAGGTCCTACCATGCCAGACTAGGTCTTGTTTTGAGTCCAGATCAGCTACAAAAAAAAATGAGGAAAATCTACATAATATCCTATTTCTAGAAAAAATTTAGGTACTTGCACAGAATCAGCACTCTTAATCCAACAGGGTGTTCAAATACAAGACAAAGCCTGATGCTCACTAGAATTTGGCAGGCAGCTGCTTAAATGCTTTCGAAAATCCCTCGAGCACTTCCATACCTACAAAAGCCTGGCCAAGTGGCTCAACAAGTTAAGGTTTCCCTTGCTTAGCAATATTAGACATGTTTTAACGATCTTTCTGCCTTGTGCATCCTACAAAAAGGGAGTTGGATTCAAGCAACGAGCAATCATATGCTGCTGGTTCTATGAATTTTTATTTGGACTTCAATTCCGTCCAGATAAGCTCATGAGAATCCCAAATAAAAATGTTGTCATCTAGCAACAAATATCACTGAATTTCCTGGCAGAATAAAAGCAAGGTAATCTAAGACTACAGCTATATGAATATCAACTAGAATCATGCATATATAACTTCCAGTAAGCGATGCATTGGCTTCAAATTTATCATTCACACAAAAACACAACATGAAGGAATCTTCTTCACTTGCAGAAACAAAGCCAGACTGAAGTCCATCAAAAATCTTTTACTTTCCAATTTAAATGCTAATTGAAATCAATTAATCCTGAACAGAAAAAAGCAAACCCGCAGGACAGAATAAAGAAAAACATGCACTGGCAGGCTAGTGTTTTTTTTATAAAGCAATCCTACAATTTAGGAAGAACTGTCCTGAAATGCACACAGCCAACCACCCCGGTACCGCAGGCACCTCTGTCATTAAATGGTGCAGACCCTTGTTTACTTGAGCTGAAGATTTTCACCTTCTGGAATTCAAAGCACTTTCTTCAAATACACTCCTGCTAGATTATTGAGAGGGATTATCTGCTGTTGTTCCACAGAAGGAAAAAATTAAGCTCCTCCAGGCAACTATCAAGGACATACCATGCATGGGCCAGGCCTGAGGAACTGTAGTGATGCTAAACCAGTCTGCTCTGAAAGGTGGCAGGTGAGCTGTCCCTTCCTCCCGTTGTCAGGTCACCTCCTTCTGCCTATGGCTGCACGTTTCTGCCCAGCACTTCAGAGAGGGACGTACGCACAGTAGCTGTATTTTACTTTACGTGAGCAGACCATCTGCTAGTGTGTGTTTGTGCTGAGCAGATACTCCCTGGAAGATCTGCATGCAGGCACGGTGGGCCAGAGCTGCATTTCCTTACCCTGGGTACCCTCACCAGAAGTGCTTCTCCTGTGTCGCCACCAAATCCTTGTTTGCAGCTTCTGTGGGGACAGTCCTCAAATCCCAGCAAGACAAGATTTCCAGGAAAAAAATTTTAACGACACCGGGCATCCTGTTACTTGTAAATAAATAGGATCAGACAAAGCCCAGAGAGAATTTTAAGAGCTACTCAAAATGCGGGACAGGCGCACATGAGCTGTGACTGAGCAACACGGTACTCACAACTCTGCTATTGTCTGGGGAGTATCACTTCGAGAGCACCAGCCGGAGTTCTCACAGCTACGTCTCTCTACCTTGCGCCATCTGGCACTGGGGATTTAATGTACATTAAACCGTTCAATCTGAACCAGCCAAAGGTCTAATTCCAACAAAGCAGTAAAGATTTCCCTTCTGCATTTCATTTTAAGCTTACTGCGTTTTTAGGTTACTGGTCTCGCGGGGAACGTTCCACACAGACACCCTTGTTACCAAGCTCCTTTTATTTAATACAGTAAAACTGCAACTGGATTTGAAAATATTGTGAAATCATTACTAAGAATCTCAAAGAGGCACTTCTAGGACTTAGGGCAATATTGCCAAAGCAATAGGAGCCACATTTTTAGAGATATTTAAATACTTGTTGGCTCGATACCACCTAGGTACTACTTCAAGTCTGGTCATAGAATTAAAAAAAAATAAAAATTAATTAGGTTGGAAGGACCCTTTGGGGTTTAACCCAACTTAGCTCAGGTTTCTCAGGCCCCCAATCCCACGAAGCGTCAGTGAGGAGCAAATCTCTTCACCCTGCCTAGGCTCAGACCAGCTCCTTTGCACCCAAAGGCACCTCTGGAAAGCTGGGGTGTTAGATGTGCTGTCTACACCAACACAACAACCTCTGCCAGGTGTGCAATACAAGTACACCTCTCATTGTAACGCTCTATTTATCCCATTTAATGCTCCTGCTCTTTCTAGGAATCCCATGCAGGTTCATTTAGGACAAGCAATAAATAAACCCCAGAAGATGTGGCTCTCCTCTTTTCTGGTATGTTACGCAAACCGATGGAGCTTGGAGCTCCCATTCACGAGCAGAACGGTGATCGTTTTACCCCCACTCCTGTACCATTCACCACATCCCATAGGAGTGTTGCCCAAAACTGCCATCACTTCATTCCCTACATCAGCAGGAGCAAGTGCTTAGAGCGAATGAGACACTTAATGGGAAATCTAGGACAAAATGACTGATTTTGTGCATTTGTCTGAAAATAATGTAGTAACATGGCTGGAAATAAGATAACCTTAGTATCAGAACCTATTTCACAATAGTCCCTAACACCTTTTGAGCCAGGCATTACATTTTTCTGTAATTTCTACCACAAGCATTGAACCTTAGAGCCCCTCGCAGACCCCTGCTCACTCCAGGACACGCACAAGCTTAAGACTTCGAGCTCCTCATTATTTAAACTCCTTCAGCAGCAGCTTCTTTCTGTGCACAAAACTGCCCTCCTCAACCAGCTCCCCTTACACGATCTCCCAGGCTGCCACATCCCGAAGACACGCCGTTAGTCCAGCCCTCCTACGCGGATCCCATTTGCCTCCAAAGCGCACCCCGAGCACTAAGCTCCTCTTGGGGACATCACAAGGAGTTTGTCAGTGCCTGGGCTTTCTTCTCCACTAAACCCACCCAGAGCAGCGTGCCCGACCAGCACAGCCCTGCAGTGGAGGAGTGCAAAAACCAGTGAGCTTGGGGAAGAATGTATCATAAAGAAAGCTGAATTTATCTCAACACCAGGGAGACCGGAAGATAACCTTGGGTTTCAGAAAGACAGCTGCACCAGTGAATCGTCAGGTGCCCGAGACAATTAACAAAGAATAATGTTTTCCTGAGCTAGCCAGACCAGCGTGGGGGGAGCATATGGCTGAGCCCAAAGTACAAGAACCAAGCAATTAATAAAGTAAACTTTGAAGAAAACAAAGGGCCTGAGCTGGCTTCAATCTGCATATTCCTTCCCAGTGATCGCAGGCACCAATCACTGTGACTGACCAGTAACAGGCATCACGTTTGTACTGGGATTCATCTGTACACTGCAAATGCTGTCTTACACTTGTGCTGCGATTTCAGTATGTTGCTGTATCACCCTGCTAAATCAAAATCCCATGTAACACCAAATATACCAAACAAATAAATTCGATATTAAACCCTGCTCGTGTGAAATATCCACAAGAGCCTGGCCAGAGCACACTGGATTTGGACAACCCGGATTCAGGCAGCACTGCCAAACACAAACTGGGGAAAAACCCATCCTGGCATTCAGTCCTCCTCCCGAAGGCTCTCCCCACGCTGCTCAGCCAATTTTCCCTCTGCTCTGAAATTCTGAAAACATCGTTCTAAGAAACACACTCGCACCTCATCCCCAGCTCCGCGCTTCATTTTCCATGACGTCCAGACTGAGGTCCGCGCACCGCAGGACTAAAAGCCTGAAAGCCAAATCACAGAATCGCAGTAATTATCGCTTTGGCTTCCTGCCATGAAGGATCAGGATTTGAAACAGACCCCAAAAGGATATGGAGAAATGAGAAGGCAAAAATGTAGTTCTACCTGCGCAGCAAGCAGCGGTTATTTGTTTGAAATGAAAACACTTACTGTTAGTGAAATCCTTTTATACTTGTATCCCTGATCCTCTGCACACTTGAAGTTTGACTTGTCAGCCTTCCAGCAGCAGGAATGTTAACGTTTTGCATGCAAGTCACTTTCTGGGCTGTTCTTTTACCCTATAGCTCTAGATATGTTACTGAAGCCGTAGATTTCACCGGAGCTGGTACCCCAATAAAGTGTCTCTAAAGCATACTGCAAAAGGCACGGCTTCCTGCTGCCCCAGATACAGCGATTCCTCCAGGGAACGGCGAACAAGAATCTCTAAGAGGGTTTTGCTGTTAAATCTTTTCTTGTTAAGACGCAGAAGAGAAAATCTGCTTTGTGACAGTAGCACTGCAGGGAGTTAAAACCAAAGGGTCACAATAGAGCCACATTTTCAAGAAGCAGCTCGCTAGAGGAGAGGTAAAAACCTTGCAAATGCTGAACACGGCAAGTTTCCAACAGGCAGCTGTTCCTCCAGAAAACAAAAACAAAAAAAAACCCCAAACAACTCATCATACATGCAGGCCTGCTGCCATTTCCGAATTAGAATAAACAGCTACACAGAAAACCGTATGCAGTGACTGAAAAAAAAAAAAACAGCCAGAAATTCAGCCTAGAGTAGTACAAACATGGGGAGAGGGGAATTCAAGCCTGCCTCCATTTCCTAGACGCTGTCCTCATTTACTGAGCAGCAATACACCACTATTGATAAAACCCAGTTCCTCTGCCTATATCATTACAGGAGAAACTAACAAGTAACTTTTTAGAGGCTACTACAAACAAGGTGCCTTTAACCAAAAATTTAAAAAAAAAAAAAAAAACCAACTTGAAAAGACCATTCCTTGCCTAGTTGGCAGGCAAGTGTCCCAAACTCACTTCTCTCCAAGATCCTGAATTCAAAATTTGAGCCGACATGGCTCCTTTGCCTTTTCTTTTCCAAATGGTGTTTTCCAGCATGAGACACCCAGGTTCGACTGCAAAACCCCCACTGCTATTGCTTTAAGCTAGTAAGATTTAAAAAGGATTCTGGCATAGATATCTACTTTCACATTGCCAGTAATAAGGTGAAAGGGAGAAATTAAAAACTTAATTAAAAGCTAAGGCTGGAAAACTGAGCAGTTCCCTTTCCCACCTTTCTGGGAGGAGGCACATGTGGGTGGAGAGACGTAGTGTGAGACATGAAGCTCGAAGTGTTTTTGCAACACCTTGCATTGAAGCCATCAGACACGCTGTGACTGGTTAAAAAAACAGGAAGACAGGAGTGATACCAGTCTAATAATGATTTTAGATAGCGTTCAAGTTTTGAATTTGTAGAAGAGGTGCTCAGACAAGACAGAACCTTCTCTGCTGTTACACTGAACAGCTTAGCCCAATTGTTTCTCTTAAAGAAGATGTCTTACCATCAGAGGAACAAAGCGATAACAGCAGCTGCTGGCACCAAAGCACTGCAGGGAATTCCTGTCCCTTTCCAAAGGCTGCCACCAGCCCAGCAGCCTGTGATGAGCAGGAAGGCAGAGCCCTGAGGATTTCTGAATCAACTCTGCAAGCCACTCACAGGAAGTCCCCGGGTTGGTACCTGTAATTCCTCAGGTATTTACAGCAGCGCTGTCATCCAGAGTCAGCCTCTGCAACAGTTTCACCTGCTCCTGCTCACTCCATAAATTATACTGGGAGTGGGGCGGCAGGGGGGGAGGGAAGGGGGGGCATTGGGAGGGGAGCAGAGACTTGGAAAATAACCAGGAAGAGGGAGGATGGCAGAACCAGTTCACATCAGATGGTGGGTAAGATACCAGCACTGACTCACTGACCGACTTATCAGACTACAGTGCTGTAATACCTACATTTATAACACAACACCCCCCCCCAAAAAAACCTCCACAAAAAAAAACATAGCACCCCCACATGCCAATAAAGATCATCCTTACTGGGAAAGAAATAACAACAGACATGAAAGAAGCACCAGACTTCATTAACAAAAATAAATACACACACTACGTTAAAGGCTCTTTGAGCTCCCAGCTACAACAGACCATTTTTCTGAATTCCATTGTTAGTCCCCACATTTCATGACATCTGAAGCCAGCCCAGATACCAAAAGTCACCATGATACTACTTTGGTTTAGGAAAATAAATGAAAATTAAGAATGCCACAGGTTTTGAGAGGGCATTCGAAGGACAGCCACTTACTAATTGCTCAGACATGCTAAGTCAACTTGCTTTAAATACATTAAGCAACCAGCTGAGAGAAACAACAGCAGCAGCTACTTCAAAGAACAGAATGACCTATGAGAACAATACTTTACACATTACTGTATGTTTCTTTATTTGCATATAAAGACTAATTAAAGCACCAGTTTACAAGACATAACAGAACCACTTTTTTAACCTGCAAGATTAAAACCGTCTACTTTAAAAGCCTGGTAGCAGGCCAGTACCACTGCTTCTGATGGGAGTGAGGCAGCTCAAACGTTATCAGAGTTAACGCTCTAATTATAACATGCTGGGGGAGAGCCACCAGCTCTTTTTTAAAAGAGCCTCACTTCCAAGAAATCTGCTAGACTTTATTCATATACTTGATTTATTTAAAAAAAAAATTAGATACTGTGCACTAGCACTCCCAAAAAGCTACCAGAAGTGTCCCCCGTAAAGGCTTTTGAGGAAACTAAGCTGGACTAAGGAGGGTCTGTGGCAGATCAAAAGAAAAGAAGCAAATCTAGGATGAATCCATAGTAAAAAGAGATCCCAGCTACAATCAGTTCAGCAGATACATAAAAACTAGATGGGAGAAGAGGCGAATAGATACGCAACCAAAAATTGATGATCCTTTGGCACAGGGCACAGATTTCCAGGACAGTAAAATCTAAAGCTGTTCACAGTTGTAGAAAGCCCTCACAATGCCAAAAAGACTAATTAAAGCAGCAGATAAAGTCTGTAAGTCGGTAGATAAAAAAGGAATGCAGGCTGGAGAAAGGCAAACATTTCCAATTTGTGTTAACCACTACAAGAGGAAAAAAAAAGTAAGTATAAATAAATCCAGGCTCTCACGGTGAGTTCCATGAGAACACTAGTTTGTTGTCAAAACAGGACACTGGGAATTATCGGGGAAAAACGCACACCTAGAAAGCCTTTGGTCCGAGATAGTTGCAGGTATTTAATGCCCCTTGATAAGTGTCAGTAAAAGGCCAGACATAAAAGGCCACATTCATAAGGTGAGAGAGAGAGAATCGCCGCAATCAGTGGCCAAGGTTCAAAAGCAGCTCGCCACGGGAGCTGATACCGGGAGGTGTCGCAGTGTAAAGGAAGACAAGATGAACCACAACAGGTACAGAGCAGAATAAGAGTTCAAACTCAGCACCGTCAACATAATTTAACATTTAGAGATGATCGGCGCGGCCTAGGAGCGGGGCTCAGAGCTTTTATTGCCCCCACTGCTCTGAACAGGATCGATGAGAAAGAAAAGCAATTTTCCATCTGTCTG
>JAOXNO010000070.1:16183015-16194252 GCA_028565335.1 Limnodromus scolopaceus | reverse complement strand
TCAAGTGGCTGATCCCCGACAGCACCGACACCACCGTGGGGAGGTCAGACTGTGCCTACGACAGGTAAGTGCCACCGCCGTCCCCTTCCCCGGCACCCCAGGACTGCCCGTCCTGCACCACCAGCAGCCGAGAGCAGGGGCAGGAGATGGACCCACCGCCCGTGTCTCCCTGGCAGGATCGTGGTGTGCGGTGCCAAGCTGAAGAGGAGCATCGTGCCAAATTCGGCTGGCATCTACAACTTCCAGCGAGCTTTCCAGCTGGAGGAGGAGGAGGTGAGCTGGGTTCACAGATCCGGGGCTCAAAACAGGCATCAATGCTTGTTGATGGGGAGCTTGGGGTGACAAGGGACCCACGGGTGGAGACAGGAAGGGGGACCAAGGGTCATTACCTGTCCCCGTGGGGAAGAGATGAGACCCACAGGGCTTTTTGTGGCCTTTCACGGGCAGGACTCCAGAGCGTGGGGCAATCCACGCCGATCTTCCACCACCCATAGCTGGCACAGAGCGCCCAAGGGAGACACAGAGGTCTGGGAGGGCAGATGTGCCCCTGCCATCGCCCACCCCAGGCCATGCCTGGGCATCTCTGCCGAAACTGGAGCCTTCCGTGTTGAGTGTCTCGGGGTTGGGGACATTTTATGTCCCTCCAGAAGGTTCTGGCAGGGCAATCACAGCAGCCTTGCTGCCCCAGCGAGGGGCTCGGCGAACCCCTGTGTTACACCTCCCCACCTCTCGCCCTCCTCCAGGCCCTGGCAGTCAGCGACCACTACCCGGTTGAGGTGAAGCTGACGGCTTGAGCTCCTCCTGTGGCCGCAGACCACGATCCAGATCCAGCTCCCACCACCAACCCCCGTGAAGATCCTCCCTGCAGCCCCATCCATGAGCTCCGTGCGTGGGCTGCTCCGGGTCCTGGTCTGGAGAAGGGTCACCAGCTGTACCCAGACCCCCCAGCCCACCATGAACCGCAGCCCATGGACAGGCCACCAGCCAGGAAGCGGTGACCGCAGACAGGCTGGGGAATGAAGCATCCATCTCCTACCTCATCAAAGGCTTTATTGACAAATCTCATTTCACAATTAGCTGTTGGACAGTAAGGAGGATACCCAAGGACTGGTGGGTTTGGGTCACAGCAGTGTCATGACCCTCTCCCTGTCCGTTCCTCGGGGGAGCTGACAGGCAGCTCTCCCCGCTCCCAGGAAAGGCAGCGGTGGTGTCAGGCACTCTATGGGGACTAAGGGGAAGGGGTGGCTGGGGTGGCCACAGGAGCAGGCAGCACATCACCAGCTCCTGACACTGCAGATGGCTTCACTGTGAAAGTCTACAGCTACTGCAGCGTCTCAGAGGGTCACTGAAGCTCCTGGGACCAGGCCCCGGCTGGCCGGCTCCTCAGCCCTTCTTCTTCTTCAGCATCTCCATGTACATGCGAAGTGACTTCTGGATGGACTCTTTTGAGATGAAGCTGATGAAGTTCTGAATGTCTTCCTCCCGGTGAGCTACCAGGCGGTCCAACACCGCCTTCCTCATCATGGACTTGGTGAGCTGACGGGCATGGTCTGCAGAGAGGAGAGCCAGGATGGGGGAACGCGCACGGTCCTCACCCCCAACCAGCTCTTGGCCACTGCCACCATGTGCAGGTGTCTCCAAAGGGGAGGTACCACAAACCAAAGGGCTCTTTAAACCAGCAGGGAAAGGTGGAAGAAAAACCCACCGGCTGGAAGCTGAACTGGATAAATTCTCATAAAATAAATTATGATCTGTACCGCTCAGTGGGGAAACGGCTGATCTGCTGGGACAGATGACAAACTGTTGTGCTCCTCCTACTCTTTGTGTCCTCTAGAGCCCAGCTCCCACCCCAACACACACCACCGGCCTCGGGACAGCAGCAACTGAACAAAACCCCCTGCTGTTTGAAACTGCTCTGGCTCTAAGCTCCCTCAACGCAGACGTTGCATGCAGAGTCTCAGTGTGCTCTGACCGTGACGGTGAAATGATGATCAACCCCCCCGCCGTGCGCTGGGAACCCCGAATCACCCCAGCACCCCTGTGCTACAGACACCTCCACCTGCAGAGACTCCCCCTGGCTCCGGGGAAGGATCTGCATGGTGCCTCCCGGGAGTCAGGAGAGAGCACAGCTGAGATGTTCTCCCCACTCTTGGGGGCTGAGGTGTCACTCTAACACCAGGACGGCACTGTTTAGGGACCCTCTTCCAAGACTGGGACACAAAGTGTCAGTCCTGGGACGTCTCCATTTCTGCCCAGTTTCATTCAGATTACCGAAAAAGCAGCTGAAGGGTGACTTCTAGTTGCACCTTCTGTGCAGGTGACATGGGGTGGGATAGCTCAGGTCTAGCCCTGGCCAGCAGAGAGCCCTCTCCCAGCACAGGAACCAGGTGCTGCCAGTCACGGAGCAGCCCAAACATGCACGTGATGTCTGTCCTCACACCCCCATCACCATCCCCAGCTCAGGAGAGTACCCAGAGTTGATCCAGACCACAGAGGTGGACTGGTAGCTACCCAGGCACTCTCGCCCAAGCCTGTTCTCTCAACTCCATGGCAGCTTTCCCTGGGGTAACACCTCTGCTGACAGACACGGAGATTCAATCTGTATCTGGAGCTGAGGCACCTCCAGATTGACTCAGCAGGGCTGGCAGGGCAAGCTGAGCCAGAACCACATGCCTTGCTTGCCCAGCACAGTGTCCTCCCACGTGGGGCCACTGGCAAGCCCATCTCTGTTAGCCCAAGGTTGCCTGGAGCACTACATTGAGCTTTCCTACCCCCCAGCCATCCACACCTTCCCTTTCAATGGAAACTGTTCCGTAGCTCCCAGGTACCAGCCCTGGTACCCGCCTTTCCCACCCAGATCAGACCCCCCCTTCCTCTGCTGGAGGTGCCACCCTTACCGGGAAGGGCCAGCCACTGGGCCATAACAGCCCCAGTCCTCTCCTGGAGCTTCTCCTCTGACACCAGCTCATCCACGAGGCCAAACTTGAGGGCTTCGGGCGCGGGGTGGAGGGAGCCCAGCTGGAGGGAGCGTTCAGCAACTCGGTGTCCCACAACATTCACAAACGTATCCTTAAACCTAGAAAAGATGGGAGGAAAAGCCAGGGTCAGGGAAAGAAACACCCAGTGGCAGCTGCACCCAGACATGGAAGCAAAGAGCACGCTTGGTCCCACTCCCCAGGCACAGGTCTCTGAAGAGCAGCTATAAGCAGAGCCTTTTTTGGTACTACCCCAACAGAGTTCCCCTCTTCTCCACAAGAGCTGCTCTGTTTACCCTCAGCGCACGGGTCCCAGCTCTGCCCACGTGCTGTGGTGTGAAGGCTCCTTCCCAGCAGCACATTTACAGGTTCTCAGAGCAATCAAGGGCCTATGTCTTCCTATATTAGTGTCCCTACGCCGTTAGAGATCTCCACAACTCTGGGATCTTGCAGGTACACAGTGTGTACCCAGAGAAAAGAACATTTCCAGACTGAGTGGGGAGATCTCCCAGCACTGTGTTTGGGAGTCGAATGCAGAGTCAGAACTGAGGTCCTCCTTGGTGAAGGATGTGAGGACATTCTGCAGCCTGAAAGGTTTTCAGATACCTGCAGGGCAGGACAGAGAAACGAGGTGCTGTCTCCTGCAGCTGCAACTACCTGATCACTGACACACCAAACTACATCTCAGCGGCCAGTTAAACCAATTAATAGACTCCTCGAAGGTAAATTCTTTTTAGAGACCTACATGTGACACTAGAAGTGGGAGGCGCTGGCCTACCAGAAGGGAGCCACAATGCCCAGCTGGGCTTCGTTCAGGCCGATGCTGAACTTGGGGTTCTCCACCATGATCCTGTAGTCACAGGACAAGGCCATGAGACAGCCTCCCGCCGGGCTGGACCCCTGGCAAAGAGAAGGATGGAGTGAGTCAAGGTCACAGTTACAAAAGTCCCTGCACCCCCAGCCTCGACGTTTCCTCCAGACCAGGGAAGACACAGGGTGACAGAGACGTCCCCCACGTCTCTGATCACCCGACTCTAAACAGCCCTAAAGAATCTTTCTGATAGGTTTACCAGGTTTATCCTTTCATTTTTCAATACTCTTTGCTTCTTGCATTTTTCCAGCCTGGAAATCTAGTTAATTGATCCGTGTTACTTGGGTTGCAAACCCTGCAGCGGAGATTTGCTACGGCATTTTCTTGTAACCCTACATGAGTTTTTAAACCTACTTGAGTTTGTGACCCTAAATGCCACAGAAACGATTCTGTCCAGGGGGCTTTGCAACACCTTCCGCCTATGAAACTTCCCTTTGCAACCAGCCATGACTCAAGACCAGGCCAGACGGGGCTTTGAGCAACCTGGTCTAGTGGGAGGTTGGGCAGGGTGCCCAGGGCAGGGGGTTGGAACTGGATGATCTTTAAGGTTCCTTCCAACCCAAACCATTCCATCGTTCTATGACTTGGTGCTCCCTTAGCCCCGCAGAAGATGCCCGTGGGAAGCCGCTCGGAGACCTAGCTGCCCTCAGGGACAGTCCACGGGCAGACACAGAGCCGGGACCTGCCAAAGCACTTCCCTGAAAAATGATAACGAGACACTGAACAGGTAACAACCCATCTACGGACACCGAGATTCAGACAGCGCTCCCCTGCTGGCCAAGAACCACAGCCGGAGAAGAAAATCTGGTGAAAAAAGGTCTCAGGACAAACCGCGCTGCCCGGGGTGTGAAGCATCGCTGCCCACAGGGCCAAGGACAAGCACCTGTGGCACCATGTGGCTGCCTCCCATCTCCTCCCCTCTGCCAAAGCATGACCCTGGGCAACTCCTACGAGTCTCATCTGTGAGAACGCAGCTGGGAGGCACGTGACAGGCATCCTTTGGACTCCTCCTACGCCAACCCCTCAGCTTCTCCAGCGCTCATCTGCCAGTGATGCCCCTCTGAGCTTTACCACTGACCTACAGCCCTTCTCCTGGTCCTCCAGCCTGGAGGACAGTCCCCAGCTGAGTTCTTGGGGCAGAGTATGGCTTTTTCTGCACAAAGGGCACCTCAGCCCCCACCAGCAGGACACAAGCTCCCTGCAAAGCTCTCCACCGCAGCCAAAATGCTGCGATACCCCAGCAGCGCCGGCAGATAACACGGAGCCTGCAACATCCCACGCTTCCATACCTTCCCACACCCCAACAGCCACGTACTTTGCCCAGACATCCCAACAAACACATCCCTGCCTTCGTTTCAGTGCTGACAAGCCTGATTTTTGGGCTGTCCCTGCCCACGCGCCGCAAACAAGTCGCAGCAAGTGACAGACGGCGCGGGGCAACTGGGGAGGTGGATCTAAAGGACGTACGTTGACTGCAGCCACTGTCACCATGTTGGAGCCGTACAGCCGGAGCCACATCTCCTGCACGGCTCTCCAGAACTCGGCATAGTGCTCCGTGCTCTTCCCGCACATCTCGGTGATGTCCAGGCCAGACGAGAAGATTTTGGGGACTGCCTGGAATCGGGAAAATACACACGTCACCGAGAGTCACTGCTCAGGGATGAACCTTTAGCCCTCTAGTGCAGCAGTAATTAAATAGGACATAAACCAGGGTCTTTTGGGGTGCTGAAACAATCTCCCCAGTGCTCCCACAGCCTGGACCATCCCATTCGTGTGGCCTGCAGGGCTGGGACTCCTTGCTTGCAGCATGATTTCTCATTATCAGGGTCCCCATGCAGGTGCATCAGCACAGAGCCCGCCCTGTCCCACTCCCAGCCACCACCTCGTACCCACATCATGTCTGAGGACAAACACCGGCTTCCCCCAGCAGCTCCCTCTGGGCAGCTCAGGAGAGCTCAAAGGATGTGTCAGATAATCAGCTTTGATTTTAATGACAAACAACAACACTTGGTTGCTATTCTTTCCGCTAGAAAAGGATGAGGAAGAAAGAGCACAGCCTTTCCAAGAACCCCCTCCTTCCAGAGCCGATCAAAGCTGCCTCCTGGCCCTCCCTCCTGTGACAGTGACCCGAGGGACCAAACATGAGCAAGGGAACGGCACTCATAACTGCCAAACTGCCCCACAACTCGCCCTCCCCGAGCTCAGGAGAACACGTACGGATGTGATGATCACGCCCCGGCAGGCCCGGTTGTTCTCCAGCTTCTCCAGACTTATGGAAAACTCGGTGAGGAACTCCAGGCTCAGGCTGTTGACTGGGGGGCTCTTGAACTTCATCGTGGCAACGCCTGTGCCATGGAAAACACGAAGACATCAGAACCCCCCCCAAACGGCACTACTCTACCCAAAAAACTCCTCACCGAGTGCTTAGTCTGGGTGCTGCAGCCATGCCCGGGCTGGGGACAGCGTGAGGAGGCATCCAGGGGCCCAGTAGCCAAAGACAGGTCCTGGGAAGCCTCAAGAAGAGGCACCCTTTGCCCAGCATGTGGATGTGGCCCTGTGACAGCTATTCCTGGCAGCCGGGACACAGGAATCCCCAACAGCTGCTCCCTGATGGAACGCCTGCCACTCTACCAGGTCCCCAAAGCAGGGACTCCGCAGAGGGGACAACGCAGGGCAGGGGATGGGGCATGATGTCTGCCCACGGTGACAGCTAAGGGTTTGCTGGTGGCACCCAAGCAGCACCCAGCCACCTGAAGCACCCACGACCGGTGAGACTCCTGCTCTCAAACGCTTGCCTCCAAGGATCCTAAGCAGCTGAAGCTGGAACATTTGGGGCTTTGGTGGCTTTCCACGCCCACGTGCCGTGGGGCAGGCACGGGAAAGACCCCCCTGCCACCCCCTGGGGTGTGGGTGACACTGCAGAGGGGTGCCACCCGCCATACCTGAGCTCTCGTCCAGCTCCACCATGATCTTGTTGTTGCTGAAGGCACGACACGGGGCGAGCGGGAGGCCGGGGGGCTGCCGGGCGGCTCTGCCCCATGCTGGCGGCCGGTGACAGAGGGGCAGCACACCTAGGGGGACAGAAGCAGGTGGGGTTGGGCAGGGGACAGCCCCCACGGGTGCAGGGTGTGCTCCCCAAAACTGTTTCGCATGGACAGGGTGGAGACACAGGGACATCCTGACCCACTGAGGGAGGACATGGGGACACCCCAACCCACAAGAGGGGACAGGGGGACCACCCTGACCCACTGAGGGAGGACACGGGACACTCCAACCCCTCCAACCCACAGTGGGGGGACAAGGGGACACCCTGACCCTCTGACGGAGGGCAGGACAACACCCCAATCCATGACGGGGGGACACCCTGACCCCCTGAGGGAGGACAAGGGACACTCTGACCCACGGTGAGGGGACACGGGGACACCGTGATGCACTGAAGGAGGGCAGGAGGACGCCCCGATCCATGGTGGGGGGGACACCCTGGCCCACTAAGGAAGGACATGGGGACACGCCGACCCAGCCCGGGGGACAGGAGGGATACCCTGTTTCCCTGAGGGGAGGACATGGGGACACGCCTGCTCACGGCGGGGGGGGGGGACAGGGGACACCACGACACGCTGTGGGAGGATATGGAGCACCCTGACCCGGGCGGGGGGGACACCGGGAGGAGCGGGGGGGGCACGGGGACGGGCTGCGGCGGGGGCACGGAGCGCACCTGACCGGGCGATCTGCCGGGCGAGGGTCGCGGCCGCCGCCATCTTCTGCCGCCGGGTGAAGGGTACGGGGCGGGGCCTGAGCCGCGCGTCACCGCCCCGCCCCGCCCCCCGGGGCCTGTAGGGGCCATTGGGGCCTGTGGGGCGGCTCGTAGGGGCCTGCAGGGACCTGAGGGGTCTATAGCGGCCCGAGGGGTCTATAGGGACCAGGGCGAGGGCTGTAGGAGCCTGAGGGGGCTGTAGGGGCCCGGGTGAAGGCCTGAGGGGTCCATAGGGGCTGCAGGGGCCTGGGGGGGGAGGGCTTGTAGGGGCCTACAGGGCCCCGAGGGGTCTGTAGGGGCCCCGGTGAGGGCTGTAGGAGCCTGAGGGGGCCATAGGGGCTGCAGCGGCCTGGGGGGTGGTTTATAGGGGCTTCCAGGGACCCGAGGGGTCTATAAAAACCAGGGCGAGGGCTGTAGGAGCCTGAGGTGGCTACAGGGGCCTGGGTGATGGCCTGAGGTGGGCATGGGGGCTGCAGGGGCCTTTGGGGGGGGTTGTAGAGGCCCGGATAGGGGATACTGGGACCCGAGGGGTCTATAGAGACCAGGGCGAAGGCTGTAGGAGCCTGAGGTGACTATAGGCACCTGGTTGGTGGTCTGAGGGGGCTGCAGGGGCCTGCGGGGGGTGCCTTGTAGGGGCCTACAGGGGTCTGAGGGGTCTATAGAGACCAGGGTGGGGGCTGTAAGAGGCTGAGGGGGCTATAAGGGCCTGGCTGATGGTCTGAGGGGGCTATAGAGACCAAGGCAAGGGCTGTAGGAGCCTGAGGGGGCTATAGGGGCCTGGGTGAAGGCCTGAGGGGGCCATAGGGACTGGAGGGGCCTGGGGGGGGGGGCCTTGTAGGGACCTGGAGGGGACCCAGGAGTCTACAGGGGCCCGGGTGAGGGCTGTAGGTGCCCAGCTGGTAGCCACAGGGAGCTACAGGGGCCTGTGTAAGGGCTTATATGGGCCTACCTGGGGGGTACAGGGACCTGGGGGGGTCTGTAGGGGCCCGGCTGAGGGCTGTAGGAGCCTGAGGGGGCTACAGGGGGCCTGGCTGGTGGCCTGAGGGGCGGTAAGGGTCCACAGGGCTATAGGGGTTTGGATGGTGGCCTGTGATGGTGACAGGGGCACTAGGGAGCAGTTTGAGGGAGCAGGGAGCTGTGGGCACTATAGGAGCCTGGCACTATAGGGGCTCTGGGGGGGCTATAGGAGCTTGGCTGGGGGGTTTGGGGTGCTATAGGAGCCTGGCTGGGGCTCTGGGGGGGGCTGGTGAGGGAGAGGCCGGGGGTGCCTGAAGGACATGACTCTATTAAAGCCACTCCTGGGGAATTCCTTAGCTTTTTGCTGCTTCCTGGCTGCCCTGGGCCCCAGCCTGGGGCCAAACCTCGACTGACGCGGAGCCGTCCTTGTCACAGTGTCCCCGTGTCAGGTGCAGCCGCCTGGGCTGTCCGTGTGCCAGCCCCTAATGGATGGGGCTGGCTGATGGAGGGGGGGGGGAAGGGGAGGCGGAGGAGGCCGGGGGGGAGCTCTGCTGCTGCCAGCAAAGCCCAGTATGAAAATTAAATTAAATTGGGCTGCGGAGTGCCGGAAGGGTGAGCTGGCAGAAATGCCGGGATGCGGCTGATCTCACCGGGCTGAATCAGCCCCAGACCCCGCTCCCTTGGCCGGGCGCCGTGGCTGAGCAGCAGGAGGAGGAGGAGGATGATGATGATGATGATGAAGATCTCCTCATCCCTTCGGGTTGGGCAGGGGAAGGGAGCGTGAGGGAGGCAAAAAGGGGGTGCGGGGAGGGGGCTGCGGTAGTGGGGGCTGCGAGGGGTGCGGGCTCTGCCCCCCTGCCCTCCTTCCCTCTGGAGCTCCCTGGGGCCTCTCGGCCCCTCGGGATGCGCGTCCCAGCTGGGTTCTCCCCACGGATCCAGCTCCTTCTCCTTTCCCCTGCCCCCCTGCTCCGAGCGGGGTGACACAACCCAGCTCTGGCCGCAGCTACAGGAACTCGAGCATAAAGCATGGCCAAAGATAAACCCCGTGAATGGGTAAAAATAACCCCGTTTGCTCCCCGCAGGCCTGGCCGTGCTGCCCCGCTCCGGTTACTGGAACCGGCTCTCTCCCTGCAGCCTCGGGGAGGGCGGTGGAGTTAATTTTGCTGTTCCCATCGTTAGCTGACGAGCCTACGGGACTAACGGGGGGTTCCGGGGGGCCGCTCAGCTCCTCCCCGCATCCCAGCTTGGCGTGTTGTCGGGCTCGGCCGCTCCCGGTGAAGGGTTTGGGTGTGGATTGGGGAATTTTGGTGTTCGCCGCTGCCAGAACCCGCCCCGGTTCCGGCCCTTCCTTCTGCAGGAATGAAGGTGGCTGCCCGGTTGGGAACCTCGGCCGGTGGCGCTGACACCCCCCCCCACCCCCCCCGCGGGCACCGGTGGGACGTCACACCTCTCCCCGGTCACCGGCACGTGCCGGGGATGCTCTTCGGCCTCCTTGGCCGCTGCCTGGAAGAGCAGCCAAATCTCTCGGCTCTGCCCTGGGGTGTGTGTGTGTGTGTGTGACCAGCCCAGGGCTGGGGGTGCAGGAGGTCCCCCTCCTGTGTATCCCCCACCTTCCTCATCCTCCCTCCTCTCCTGCCCGCGGAGGGAGCCTGGGTTCAGTTCATCCCTTCGCAGAGTTATCGGGGCCGGCGGGGATGTGAGGCGGCGGACGGGAATCCTCCCAACAAGGCGTTTTCTTCTGACACCCCCCCGCCCCGAGCCGTGAAAACCCTCGTGTTTGTGCCGGAGCTGGGCTGGAGCGGGGGGGGACACGACACGGGACTCTCCGGGGCAAACCCAGCCTCATTTGGAAGTTGGCGCTTGCACCGCAATTAAAAAATTCTCTGGAGAGGGAGCAGAGGCGATGGGAAACCCTGTCCTGACTCCGGGAGCACCCGGGCTCTGGCTCCCTCTCCCCGTTCCCTCTCCCTGCTCCGTGTTCCCTCTCCCTGCTCCTGCTCCTTCTCCCTCTCCCTTCTCCCTGTTCCCTTCTCCTTCTCCCTGTTCCCTTCTCCTTCTCCCTGTTCCCTTCTCCCTTCTCCCTGTTCCCTCTCCCTTCTCCCTCTCCCTGTTCCCTTCTCCCTCTCCCTGTTCCCTTCTCCCTGTTCCCTTCTCCCTCTCCCTTCTCCCTTCTCCCTCTCCCTCTCCCTTCTCCCTCTCCCTTTTCCCTCTCCCTTTTCCCTTCTCCCTCTCCCTCTCCCTTCTCCCTCTCCCCTCTCCCTTCCCACTCATTTTGGGGGCAGCGACGGCAGCTCCCACTTGTCCCGTGTCCCCTTTTGGGTCTGTTTGAGGGGAAACGAAGCGGATTTGGAGGTTGGAGAGTGCGGTGTCCCCAGGGAGAGGATTGTCCTCACCCAGGGGAGATGGGCGGCCGAGCGCGTTGGGGACACGGGCTGGGGTCCCACCTCCCCCCTCCCGCGCCCCCCGGCTCCTGGGCACCCCGAAGCCTCGAGCAGTTTTTTTTTGGGGTCCCCTCCGTGCCGAGGGACGGCACCGGGAGATGGAATCATGTTTTTTGATCTGGCCGGGCTGCTCATCTCTTCCTGGCCCTATCGCTCTTCCTTCCCCTTTCTCCTCAGCCTGATGCTCGCGTGATGCTCGAGGAGCTCCCCTGGGGCGGGGGAAGGGGGGGGGAATGGGG
>JAOXNO010000070.1:16130666-16152066 GCA_028565335.1 Limnodromus scolopaceus | reverse complement strand
AGCGGTGGCGGGGCGGCCGGCGGAGCGGGCCCGGGCCTCGCCGCGCCTCGGGGCGGCCTAGCGAGCTCGGGCACAGGGAGCCCGGTAGGGGTAGGCCTGCCCGGCGGAGGAGCCCGCCTCGACCCCGGCCCTAGAAAGCGCCCGGCGTGGCCCGGCCCCGGGAGGAGCCCGCCGCTCCGGGCCCCGGCGGCCGCCGAGAGGCGTTAGGGAAAGCTCCGTGCCCAGGCCGCGCCGTACATAGAGGCATGTAGGTAGGTGTGCCTGCAGGAGCCGGCCATGGTAGTTGTTGTCCGAGAAAAGAAATGTGACAGCCTGTGCAAAATTATGCTCCCGCTGCGGTTTCTGTCTCCCTTCTGCGACTTGCCCGAGTCCTTAAATTCCCTTTGGCACCTTAGCAGGGCTGTTGAGGTACTTTGCACTTTGTTTCGTAAGTGAATAAGTGCTTTTCTTTCTTTGTGTATTGAGTTGCTATTGAATTGCTTCCCATATTTTTATTTCATACAAACTGAACAATTGTGGCCCCTCTATTTTATTTATAAAGGTTCAGTGTATCTTTGCCTGCCTACATCAATCTGCAAGGGAGTTGCAGAAAAGCCTCATGTTCATCGAGCCGTGAGTCACAACCAATTTTTAAAGCTGTTATAAC
The DNA here is from genome assembly GCA_028565335.1 of Limnodromus scolopaceus. NCBI lineage: Eukaryota > Metazoa > Chordata > Aves > Charadriiformes > Scolopacidae > Limnodromus > Limnodromus scolopaceus. The sequence continues at coordinate 16,151,420 of JAOXNO010000070.1, read as the reverse complement.
AAAAAAAAAAAAAGTGTTTGCTTTTTTTTTCACAAGTTACTTTTAAAGTGTAGCTTAGAAAGAAAAAAAAAATTAAAAAAAAAAAAGAAAACATTTTCAGTAGACACAACATTATTCCTGGATGCTTGCGAATCCTAAACTATATTCATACTTTAGTATTACACATACCTGTGTCATATACACAGATGAGCTTTAAAATTGTCACATACCATTACCACTTTGCCTTTACTTTTATGTATCATTCCCCTGACTTCCTTACTGCAGGTGTGGGCAAGAAAACTTTTCCTTTAAAACTTTTCAACAGTGGGCATAAAATTCTGCAGCTGAGGTCTTGAAGAATGCAGATGGGTATTGTATATGTTGGAGCTCGCAGTGTGTATTGACTAACTTTGTTTCTTTTTTTATTTTTATATTTTTTTGCTTTTTCTGATATTGTCTTGTTTAAGTGGCTCCTGAGTGTAAAATGTCTTCCGAGGGTGGGATGTGGGAGGGAAGCAAGCTTCGTGTTCCAGGCCGAGACCTACAAGATCCATCTTTGCCCGGCCTTGGAAAGCACGCACACTGCGTATTCGGTTTTCAAACCAAATGGACCGATGTCGTAATTATCAGATGAGCAAATAGCAAGTGCCTATAAAAACTGTTCAGCACAGCCCTCTTTTGTGATCCATAACCCTCCGATAGCATGGGTTTTGGTATCTTCTGCCCCTTCCTCACAGTAAAAAAAGGGTAAAAAAAAAGGAAAAAACCAAACCGAAAGGTTTTGGCTGTGAGCCAGACTGTCTGTCTCCTTTTTTTCTTTTCTGGCTGTGCTGTCTCTTTATATGGATGACAGGCCTTGGACGTTACTTGGCTCACCAACACTGTGTTTAACATGGTGTACTGGATGAATAAATGCTAAAATAGTGTTTGTTGCCAGTTATAAGTGTTCCAGAATATCCTGTTACCCTCTAAGCTTTTTTTTTTTTGAGTAATTTTGGGGAGCAGGAACACCAAGTATTTTAATCTGCATATTGAGGCGAAATGATCGTACCGAAATCTTTGTTCTCGTATCGGTATTCTAATGTCTCCTTATTTAAAACCACAAATGAATTTCAGGAGATGAAACCAGACAAAGGGTGAAGTTCACAGACGATCGTGTTTGCAAGAGCCATCTTCTGGATTGCTGTCCTCATGATATCCTGGCCGGAACAGTGAGTATATTCTCTGTAATAAGGAATTCTGGTGAGGCAGATGTTGGTACAGCTCCTCAGGGCTCAGCTGTGTGTCCTCAGTGACTTCTAGGAGGGATCAGGCTTTCTGTGCTCAAGGAGCAGTCACAATTTTAATTTCAGTTTGTGACCTGTGTATAGAACTACTCAGGAGCTCTGAGAATTCACTTGAAATGTTGGGGTTTTTTTTTTGTTTTTTTTTTATCACAATCCCACTTGAAGCTGCTAGTTTATTTTCCTTTTAACAATTTGAGATGGTTAGGTCCTGAAATCTGTCATGGGGAGGTCTCAAGACCATAGCTAGTCGCTGTCCTGGGTGCTCTAGTTCACCATTGCCTCTCCAGGTTAGCAAGTTTTTTCTCACCAGCAGCAATAATCCTCAGTCCTTGGAGCTTTTCAGTCTCCTCTCTGTGGCGATGTGATGTTCCCCTGACGGAACGGCATCGGCGTGGTGATGGCAGGTTACAGCTATGGCCGACTGTCTTTGGAGTTGGTTGGTCGGAGCAGTGTCACGCTGCCTGACTGGTTTGAAACACTTGAGTCGGCTCCTTCGCTGCTGCCCTCTGGGGACAGAGCTGGCAAATTTTCAAAGCTTTGGCTCTCATGTTCTCTCTGAGAGCAAAAGGCAATGTGGGCTTTTAGCAGCGAGATCTTGCAAAGTAAATATTCAATTTCGGTGCCCAGATGGAAGAAGCACTCTGACTTTCAAAAGAAAACAGTGTGTGTATTCTGTAATTGTTGCTGTATTACAGAATCGCAGGGCGGAGATGAGTATAGATGTTTGAAATCCATCTTTACCCTCACTGTTTGACAGTAAATACCGAGGCGATTCACATTGTCCATCCGCTTAAGCAGATTGTTTAAAGATATTGGTGTTATTTATGGCCCTTCCTGCTGTTATTTCAAGAGCTGGGTTTGACACAGTGGGTTCCCAACAAGGGGGAGGGCTGGCACTCCTTCCTCCCTGTGTGTCACAGCGATAGCAAGACTCTGTGGCAGCACTAGTAGAGAGAGCTTTAGCAAAAGCTGCCTCAGCTCTGAGTGCTCAGACTTTAGCTTTTCGATGAATTCTGTTGCAGAATAAGATTGGAATTGGAGTACCAGTCTTCATAATCTCTGTATTTATTTTTTTATTCATTTGAAGCTCAGATATTTTTTTCAGCGATCGCTCCGTCAGCCTCCATATCCTATCTCTTCCATTTCAGTATTGTAAAGCTGCTCAAATCACCTTCTGCCCACCTCCATCCTTTCTGCATGTCGCTCTGGGTAGAGTATTTTTTTTTTTTTAACATAAGACTTTACGTTTTTTTGGGGCCTGAGTGTCGGTTTGAAGGTGCAGGCTGGAGGCAGCCCTTCTGCCTCTTCAGGCACCTTTCCAGGAAGAAAGTAAATGGTGAGTCAAAGGGGTGGAATTTAGTGATGTGCGTGACTGTTGGAGCTAGTGCCAAAGCAGGGAGGAAGTCTGAGGTGTTCAGATGGGTTGGGAGCCTCCTCAGGCAGAGAAGCACATTGAGAAATCTGTTTTCTTATGCTTCTGTTGTTACTTGTCTGCAGTGAGTTGGCTCTTCCTTCGTGCAGTGAAATTTTTGCTCTGAAATGTCTCACGGGAGCAGGAAGGAAGACCTCCTTCTGTGCAAGTGATCTTGTAGATCACTCGGACGATCCTGTGGAGGCCTTTAAGTGGCCGTGGAGCTCTTTACACCACTGTCAGCAGGTTCTTGGGGGCAAGGAAGAGTTTTGATGCCACAAATCCGTGGTGAAAGAATATGTGATGTCTGGAACGGGAACAGCATTTCAGTTGTCAGCGCTACCAGTACAGAGTGAAACATAACTGGAATGTGCAGGCCTTCCTCGTGATCTCGGTCAGGTTCACTGATATCTTGTGGTGCTCCATTAAAGGAAGAGCTGCGTGGGTGAACCAGCCCCAGCTGGACCGGGTAGCATCCATCTCTGGATGTGTATTATTGCAGAAATCAGGACCTAGGATCTTTTAGGAAATTTCCAACAGATGCTCCAAGCCTTCTGGTGCTGGTTATGTTGCATCCTTCCCCCGAAGGCGTTGTTACTGCTGCATCCTTCACGTGTGCAGATATTCCTTAGTGGGAGGCTGATTGGAGGCGAGCAGGAAGCTGGATCCCTTGGGTAGCTGTGCTCAGTGAAATGTGATGGGAGTCCCATTCCCTGACCTTCAGGTGCAGGGTAAGAAAAGGAGTCCAGACTGTAAGTGAAGCTCTGGAATATTCCTGAGAGCTGCAGAGGGCATGCTCACGTTTGCTTTGTTTACTTGGGCCAGTATTCCTGGTCATAAAAGCCTTTGACCCCAGTAACTTGCCTAGACTTATCACTAAATAAACTACAATGGTTCTCATTTTTGTCTCCGTGGGAAAGGAGGAAAACTCTAGGAGAACACAAGTTAAATATGCCCGTGTGCTGTTATCAGGGCACTTGTCACTAGTGGCCTGCGCTGAGTTAGCTCTGCAACTAAGCGTATTTTCTGTCTGTGGAAGTACTGCAGCACACTCGGAGGTGGCATCAGCTGGTAATTCTCCTGAATTTTAGCTCCACTAATAAGAGGACAGATGAGTCTGAAAACTGCCCAAGGAAAACATAGCTTAGAAATTACATTCGGGGAATTAATTGCATCCCCCACTGGGAGTTGTGAGTGAGCTGAAATCTGTAGGTTGCAGAATGGTTTCGTGGGGTTGCTTTCCTTTTTTATTTGGGAAAAACTCTGCAGCTCTGATTACTACTAGAGAGCCTTCCTCATGAAAATATACTTTCTGGTGAGTTAGCAGCTTAGTGGAGGTCATAAGAGATACCTCAGGAAGTGGATTGCTCAGCAAATGTGAGCAGGCCTAATTATCAGTGGCGTCTAAATGTATTAAATCTTTGTGTGTACGGGGGGTTAAATCTTTACCTGTGTCAAATACCTGTATTATAAACCAGCCACGGGTGCTGACTGGAGCAAGTCACGATCACTGCTGGGAAAAGGGTGAGTATTTGATGAGACGCCTCCCTGAGACGAGAGGATTCTTTGAGACAGAAGGGCTAGTGGTTTTACCTGACGTGAGCAATACCTGTGAAAATCTCCATGCGCCTGGACCATCTCCAAGGACGTGGAGGAAGACTTGAGGTTTGTATGCCCGTGAGACCTGAACGTTCTCCCTCGGAGGAAGAGGTTGAGGGAGTCGTTGCCTTTTAACAAACAGGGAGAGGAATTCAGAGCACACTGGAGGCTCTTCTGAAGTTTTGGGTGACAGCCTGTTCTCTGAAGTGGAGCTAGAGGCTCAGCTTGCCAGAAGACTTCAGATAAGAATAGTTATGATCTGTGACAATCGCATCTAATATTGCTATTTTCTCCCTGTATTGGAAAGGGATCTCAGTAGAATAACCATAAGAATAAAAGATTTAAGTCACATTGTGGAAAGTTATTTTTGTGGTAAAATAACAGTAGCTTGCTAGCATTCTTTGAAGAGGCTTAACCCGAAGATGAACAGGATTAAGCTTTGAAAGTACCAGAATGCTTTTTTTTTTTTTTGGTAGGCATTAAATTTCTACCATTAGAGAGCTCAGCAGGACTGTTCCCGGATGCAGTGTCTGTTTCTGTAGCCTGCTGCCTGTGGCCTCCTGTTTCTGGTAAATCTGAGCAAAATTAGGAAGGCTAAATCGCGGCAAGTCATCTGGATTTGTTTTCTTCATTTAAAAAAAGGAAAGCTCCTGACGCAGGTAATTGCGTTACCTGGTGGAGCTTGCTTTAGTTGCTTTGCTTCATTCTAAACTCCTCCGTTGCTGCCGAGTGCTTCACATAGGTGTCCCTGGCACTCCCACCTCTAGTTTATGGTGTTCCGCAGGGATTCTGTGTTGATCCCCATTTAGCTGTATTTAGCTTTTTATGCAGTTTTGTGAGTTGACACCTGTTGTGCTGTGTTGGGGTTTGGGCTCCTTGGCTGGTGGTGACTGGGAGAGAGGAGAAAGGCTGGCTGAGGTGTTCCTTCATGTGACAACATGTACCCTGCTATTTATACTGTGGCTCACACTTAGGCCTTTTATTATTTTGGCTTTCAAAATGTCATATTCTTTTTCTACTTCAAGAATAAGAAAAATGTTCTCTGTTACATACTGATAATGTGGAAATGCAATTTCCATGTTTTGAGAGCATAATTAACTTGGGTTCATGTGGCTCTTAAGTACTAGGTTGGGGAAAAATAACAAATTTAAATAGCATCGACTGCAACGGGAGTGAAGCGCAGCATGCAAGTCAGGGCTTTCGGGGAGAGGAGATGCTCTCAAGAAATCTTTCATTAGATGAGCTTATGCATAGGAATTAGCTTTGCTGGGCAGGCTTTAAAATCCCAGGCCACAGCTGCACGTGGGATGGGGCCAGCTGCAGAATTACGAGTCTGCTGTTGCTTGAGTGTGGGTTTGTGCTTTTTTACCGGCCGTACCCCTTATTCCCTTAAGTCCGTTTGTTCTTGTTAGGAAGTATTCTGTCTGTGTTCTATGATTTGGTATCTTTCTGTGCATTACTAGGGCTCCTCCTGGCACAGATGTGCTTTTCCAGGTGAGCTTTACACAGGGAACAAAGCTGGATGTTTTTCTGTGCTGTAACTCCATAACAGGAGGCATTTGGTGCCCGTTGAAGGAGCTGCTGTGGCAGTGCTCTGTCTTCACAGCTCCCTCCCAGCAATTTTAAAGGCTGTGCTGTGACCTAGAGCAGGAGTAAGACTGGACTTAAAACATTTGGGGTGTTTTAATGTTGTTCCAGGAACATCTAGAAAAGGAGTTCTAGCAAGCATGTGGTTCTTCTGGCTAGTTCTGTTACTGGTAAGAGGAAGCTCTTCTGCCTGAAGAGGGTGATATTTTGATGTGATACAGTTGGCAAGAGTTAAGTATCTGCTACTTGTTGCCATAATGGAGGGTTCTTACATTGATTTACCTTTTTCTTTTCAACAGCGAATGGACCTGGGAGAATGTACAAAGATCCATGACTTGGCACTGCGAGCAGATTATGAGATTGCAAGTAAAGAGAGAGACCTGTTTTTTGAGCTGGATGTGAGTATGGAGGCATTTTTGTTACTTTTTTGGAAGCTGCAACTTGGAAGTTATTTGGCTGAACAGTAGAACTCAGTGGGCATTTCAGCTAGACGTGTTGATGCATTATCTGACAAGAATGTGAAGCCCCTTCCCAAATGCCAGATTGATTGCTGACTTGAAATTGTAAAACTAATTATGATCCTTGCAACCTCATTAGTCCAGCTAGCTGGGAGGCTCCTCTGACATTCCTTGCATCCCACACCTCCTGCTCTGGACCAGTCATTGTAACCTGGTCCAGAAGGAGATGTGACATTAAAAGCCTTCTGCTCTGTGTTTTCGCTTTTGTCGGATTTAGCTTTCTGTGATGGAAGAGATCAAGTGGAAGAACATTTCTGTCTTCTTTTTTCATGTTAGTCCAGTGCTTTTGACTTTGCACCTGGTGCTCATGCATCGGAAGTTCCAGTGCAAAGCGCTCTTCATGTGAGCATCCTTTTATGTGTCAGAGTAAAGGAACTGTGTCAGGTTCCAGGCAGACTTAAAGGCAGGGAGCAAATTTTACTTTTCCTCCAAAGTGTTACATACTTTTTCTCAAGGCAGTCATTCTTGAGGTTGTTTATGCATTATACAGGCATTGCACCAGGTAGCTGTTGGCTGTCAAAGCTAGATGAGGCATGGAGAGCATCTTTACTCACAATTCTTTGTCTGAACACGCAGGCGATGGATCACCTGGAATCCTTCATCGCAGAGTGTGACAGGAGAACAGAACTGGCCAAGAAACGCCTGGCTGAGACACAGGAAGAGATCAGTGCTGAAGTGTCTGCAAAGGTATTGTCCTCTCATTAAAGGTTTGTTGTGAAAGTCTGTGCAAGAGCACTGGTCCTCTCTGGTCTCTGACACCATTTGATACTGGAAATTTAGGCTTTGTGGGTTCCAGCTGTCCTTAAATGCTGCTCTGGCTGCTCTTGTGACAAATGTAGAGGTTCAGAGGGCCATAGAAGCCTAAAACATGAACTTTAAAATAGGTTGCTTTAGTATGGCGATAAAGCATTGTTTTCCTCCCTACTATTCAGTGTTAATACAATAGCTTAGACTAGTAGATCCATCCCATGATTGTTGTCTTTTCACTTAACAAACGCTCATGAAGGTTCCTCTTTGGGAGCATCCTTCATCGGGACAATACAAAGCATTTCTGAAGCTGGTTTTGTGGACTGTATTCTGTCCTGCAAGCCAGAAATGGGCCACTGTTTGCAGTAAAACTGATGATGTCCCCTCCCTTTCCAGTTCCTCTTTTTGCTATGTGTCTGTGACAGCATTGCCTGTACTTGGTCCACCAATCCCTTTTTGTTGGGACTCCTTTGACTTATGGAGGTTTATGGTCATCTTCCAACAACTGCTTTTGTTAAACAATGTTTTTTTAGAGGGAAAAAGGAGAAGTTGTCCTACAAGCTTTAGCAAGTTTTTTGTCTTACTAAAAACTAACTATTCTCTTTAGGCAGAGAAAGTACATGAATTGAATGAAGACATTGGAAAACTCCTAGCTAAAGCTGAACAGCTGGGAGCTGAAGGAAATGTTGACGAGTCTCAAAAGATCTTGATGGAAGTGGAGAAAGTCCGAGCGAAAAAGAAAGAGGCAGAGGTATGGCCCTGGTTCTCCTCTCAGCTGGAATGGTGGACTGAGCTGGGCCGAGTTTGTGACAAACAGCTGGGTGGTTCCTACCTCTTTTCCTAGTGAAGAGAGGTGATTGGGGCAGGGGGAGTTTGTCCTCTGAAATATTTGGTCACTAGACACTTGCAGGTTAGCTGTGCTAGCAAAGCGTTTTGTATGGCACCTCCTTTATATTGAGGGGGCTTTTTTGATTCTTGAAAGCGTTGGGGCAATTCTTTGCAGGGGTTTCCCTGGAGGATTGTGACTATATAAGGGCTCCCTGACATTTGCATGGCTTTTTTGCCTCCCTTTAGGAAGAATACCGAAATTCAATGCCTGCATCCAGTTTCCAGCAGCAGAAGCTGCGTGTGTGTGAAGTCTGTTCAGCGTATCTGGGGCTCCATGACAACGACAGGCGTCTTGCTGACCACTTTGGAGGCAAATTACACTTGGGTTTCATTCAGATTCGTGAGAAACTGGATCAGCTGAGGGTAATGCTCTCTGTCTTAAACCTTCTCCTTGTAGTTCTGAAGGCATTCCACACTTTCATTAAATCCATACAGGATTCTTTGCAGAATGCTTGTAGAAGCCCAGACATTTCTGATTGAAACTTCAGATGGAAGTTTAAGTAGCTTCATCTTGGGCTTTGTTCTGTAATTTCCGGGTATCTAAATATATACCCTCAGAATTAGTCAAACCAGACCACTGCTGTCATTTCTTCCTTAAGTACATGCGACTGTACCGTTGCTCTTTCTCATTGTTTTGGCTGAAATTTGTCACTGGGGGTTTTTTGAATATTGAAAAGCACTTTGAGGCCTCTTAACAAAACACTTGAAGTGAAGTTTCACATAGTGCTGTTGGTGAAGATGATCTTCAGTAGTTGAAGTGATTAGAAGTTTTCTGGAGTGATTTGTAATGGAATTGCAGCGCTGGTCTTGCTTGCAAACAGAGACCTTCAGCCTGCTTGAGTAACCGTTGTGATTCCTGGGCCTTATTCACTAAGCAGTATATTGAGGTCAGTGTCTCAGTTGATCATCGGTGCGAGGCCAGAGCACTGTTTCCTTGTCTCGTGTGTGCTTGTGGTGAGACAATCCCTTGCCTCAAAGCTTACGGGCTTGTCTCTGAGAGCGCTCAAAGTAGAGAGAGGCATTTCTTGCCTTGATGTATGTTAGTGAAGTTGTGAGGAAAATGAGAACCTCAACAGAGATCTTGACTAGCACATAAAATACAGTGAAATGGTTCTTTGTCTTACTACCTTTGTCTTCCTACCTGAATAGGTAGATCTGCAGTCTCCCTGCAGATCTCTGTGACCTGTTACTGTGTGGCTGAAATGCAATGTGAACTCTTTTCTAGAAAACAGTGGCAGAAAAGCAAGAGAAGAGAAACCAGGACCGTTTGAGACGGAGAGAGGAGAGAGAGCGAGAGGAGAGAATGGGCAGACGGTAAGTGGAAGCTGATAACTGGTTTTGAAATAGTCTGATTTCTTGCATCTGAGCATTGCAGGAAAGCAGCACCTGCTGCAGGAGCAGCTATTGGAAGTGTTCCAGATGCTGTGTGAGCACCTTGGCATTCAGTTGAAGATGAAAACAAATGCACAAAACCCCCACCTTAGAGTGATTGTATATGTATGTTCTAACTGAAAGATGTGAACTCCCTGTAGTCTTCAGCCTTATATTGGTCTAGTCCCTATCTTTGGGAATCCGGATAAAATGTCCTCATCCAGTGCATTTGAGTGGGAAGGTTTAGGATGAGTGAGGACTAGGTTTGCTCAAATAGCGCTAGTCGTGCAAAAATTCCCTGGACGTCCCTCCACCTCCTATCCAGTGGAATGGAGCTGGGATCCATGAGCTGGACGGCAGACTGTCTTGCTCATAAACGTTTCTACCGTAAGTGAGGTGCTTTTGGCACAGCTTTGGAAAACTTCCTAGGGGATCCAGAGAATCCCAAGGAGTGGCTTCTTCTGGTGGTTGTGGCCATACATGTTATCTTCTGCTCATACGTGTATAATCCCTGAACAGCAGGAGTGTCTGCAGTGTTGGTATTATCAGGACAAGCTCTTCTGCCTCTTGCCAGCTGAACTGGAAAAACTATTTCTTCTTTACTTGAACAGGCATCTTGTGTGTAAACAGCTGAGTTAAATAGCCTGGTGTGGAGAGGGTGGTTATTTCCAGTGGTCAGGCAGAGGAAGTGGCTGAGGAGGAATGCTGTTCTCATTGTTACAGCGTTTCCCCAGTTACCTCACGTGTTTCTCCTCTTCTTGTGTCAAAAAACCCAACCTTGCTGCCTGTGGAAAGCTTGATTTGATCCTTGGTGTAAACTGCAAAGCATGTTTCAGCCATCCATGTCAGAGCCATGAGAGATGTATAACTGCAGTATGCTCTAAGATGGGCCTGGCTTCTGGGTATACATTGCTGGAAATGCTGGCAAATAAATATCAGGATGGAAGCAGCTTGGTCTTCTGTGGTCTGCAGCTTGGTGATTTTGGTTGTATGGGGAAGATGTAAGCCCCAGATTGTTATGCATTCTCCAATTAGGGTGTTTTATGCGAGTTCTCTCTCCCTGTGGATTGCCTGATACCACATGAAATGCCAGTTCGATGCTGCGGCTTTCTCCTGAACTGCAGCACTTCACATAGAGCCTCGCAATTTTCTGGCATCCGTGCAAGATTGTCAGTAACGCAGTTATATTTGGGACCTGCAGAATCTGGAACTGGCTGACGAGTGCAGGAGTTAATCGAAAGGGACTGGTGTATGTTGTTGCTGAGGACAGAAAGATGGAAATGGAATAAGACGTGTCTTCCCACACAGCTCCTTCATGGCAGGCCCTTCCAGACCAACAGTAGGACCATATCTAACCTGGACTCGGTCTCGCTGTCTCCATGGTGCCTCTTCTTCCTGGAGATCATTTCTGTGTGAAAATTGCTCAACAGAGCTGTCTTCAGGAAGAGTTCTCTGGGTCTCCCCAGAATGCTGCCTTTCTTCCTCCTGTGGCATATCTGTGGTTTTGGCTTTGTGTTCTGATTTTTTTAAAAATCTCAGTTCCTGAGAGTTAAGGAGCTTCTTGTGTTCACGGATGCATCTGATAAGGGGGTTTGAAGATGACTTTTGAATATTTAATGCTTTAAATATGAGGGGTTTAAGAACTGCATTGAGTTGGCCTTTAAGCCTGAGTTCTTGCTGGTTCCATAAGTGGCACTACTTAGAGACTGTGGCCGGCCTTTGCTCTCGCTCTGTTTGGGGGCATCTCTGTGCTCCTCTGTTCAGATGCCAAAGAAAAGCATGTTATGAAGGAGCCAGGAGTGCCATACAGAGGAGGTCAAATTATTTGCCTCTCCAAAATGGGAACTTGACCCAAAGAAGGAAAATAGTTTTCCCAGTGGACGCTTAGTGTCAGAACTGGGACCAGAGCCCAGATTTCTCAATTTCTCAGCACCTTCTGATCTGGGAGCTGTACAACACCAAGCCTACAGGGACATTTTTCCATCAAAAACGAATCAGCGGCTTATACTGCCTTTCAGGCTGCCTCTCTTACGTACAGCTTGATCCTTGAAGGAACCACAACAAATATATTGCTTTCATAATTCCTCTTGTCCTATCTTCATATACAGCATCTTCATGGTGTTACTTAGTAAGAGAAAGAGTTCCACTTGACTTCAAGAAGCTTTTGGTGACTTATAGGCACTGTAACATACTATGGAAACCTGTAGATTCATGTGTGAAACTCGCTCTCACACACTTTATTAATTTGCCAACTAAACTGTGATTTCTACATAGTAATGAGTCAACTGAGTTGTCACCCCTAGTGGCAAATAAAGACAAGTCTTCTGTGTTGTTTTGTGTCGGCGGTGACTGCGGGCTACCCTGTAATCTCTTAAGGCTGCAGTTCTGTGGAGAGGTGACATGTTTGGAAGAGCCGACCTCGGTATTTGTCTCTGGAGTACAGCGGCAAACAAGTCCAGGTGGAATTGCCAAATGGATTTCCTTTGTAATAAGTTAGACAAAAATACAGGTTACGAAACTCAGCACGTAACCTCTGTGAGGCAGGGACGAAAAAGAGGGGAAAAAATAATAAATACTCTCAGCCTCTCACTTCTCTGGGCAACGGTCTTCTACCGTCTCCTGCTGTGCACTGATTCGGGCTAGTAAGAAAAGTGCTGTTTTGTTGGATGCTTCCTGAATTCTGAAGTCTAGCATTAGGGAGTGATTATCAGGAGTTTATTGTGCAAACTCCTGCTCAGATCACAGGCGTGGAAGGGCAGCCAGGCTTTTCAGGGGATATGGAATGGCTTTGTGTGGATGTGTGCACCGGTGGTTCAGAATAAAGTGATCAGGAGGAAAAGAACATTAAGAACTTGGAGTAATTACAGCCACCAAAAAAAAAATTCGGCTGCCTGCCAGGCATCTACAGGAGGTCCTGCTGCTCTGGCAGGTTCTGTTACATGAAAAAGGAGGTGTGTGGTTATGGCCTTGCTCTCCTGGTTTATCAGCTTTTCCTTCATCTGGTGTCTTGCATGTTGCCTCAGTGTGTGGTTCATTTGCCTGACTCCCAAGTTCAGCTCCACCTTGTTTACAGTCTTTCTGCCTGAATTCCTTTCTAAATTTCAGGGTTTTTTTTTTTCATTCTACCATGATTGAACAATTCCTTCATGGTGAAGGAATATCAGTAAACTGATTCTCTTAATCTTGTCTTATCCGAGTATGGTTTTAAATGATGTTATTAAAATAGATGCTTCTTTATTTTTAAAATTTTGCCTGTGTGTAGCTTTCAGCTGCATCTCTTGTTACGGTGCCAGAACAGGTCTGTGGCTGTGTAACTGGAACACCCCCTTGAGTCTCTATGCAGTGGGGAGATGGGAATGGTTACAAGAGTGAGTCTCTAGGGAGACCGGCCGCTTCTCAATTAAAGCAAAAAGACCTCGTTTGGGCAGCATGTGACATTTTGGTGAAGGCTGGCTCTGAACTGGAGCCACAGAGAGAAAGGGAGGGCGTATCTTTCACGTGGAGTGATATTTTAAGTGGTGCTGAGTAATGGCGCTTCTGAAGTTGAAAGAATTGTGACATTGTTGTTTACAGACTGTCAAGAGCTAATGCTGACAGTGTTAAGGTTAGAGCACTGTACATGAGCTCTGAAGCCGTGGAAATGGGAGAAAGAATAGTGAGTCTTCACTATTCTTCACTATAATAGTGAGTCATTGTGCTCAAGTTGCTTTCCTAAGTCTCGGAGGAAGGATTTTCTGTGTATCGCAGTTATCTTTCAGTAATAATTCTTCCCTTGTGTCTGTGTCCCCCTCGTTATTTTTTTTCTAGCTCATCTGTCCCAAACAAGAGAAAAAATAATTGATGCAAATTTCCATCTGATGTTTGTTAAATAAATATGATGAGTGAGAAAATCCTGTATTTTCTCTCTATTAAAACCTTTTCAATGTGCAACTACCTCAAAGGAAGTGAAATCAGAAAACTGCCAAGTGTCTTTCTGACTGGAGAGTGGCGCTTTTTCTTGAAAATGTTAGAGTTGATCTAGCTGATGTGAGACTGCAGAGGGTAAAGTGTATATATTGAATATACACGGCAAACTTAAAGCAGGAAAAGTTCATTGTAGTGTCTTATTAACAGATAGAAGTCTAAAACCCAATTCAATTTTGACAAGAAGCTCTGCATGTAGAAACTAGTGTTTCTACAAAGTTCTTCACTTTTTGACAAATTCCCCCTGCCCCCCAGATTGAAGTTAATTAAGTGTTTTAATGTTTTTTTGGCTAGCTTTTTTTAACTGACATTACCTGGGATATTGTTGTGTTCCTGTGACGAGCTGCCAGGGTGAATGGGTTGTTTTATCGAAAACCTTCTGACTGGATCGTACCTTCTCTCACTTAACTCTCCTCTTCTTTCTAGGTCTGGATCAAGAAATAGAGATCGTCGAAGGTGAGTGTGCAGTTCTACAGTTCCCCCAAATACGTGTTTGTGGTTCTGAGTAGCTACTGAGTTTTTTCCTGGGTCTCACAAAGGGAGTTCACCCAGTGCCCCTGTCTCCTTGTTTTGCTCCCTGAAAGAAACGGGAGCTATGGCTTGGGACTGCAGTGGTGCTGTGCAACTTAATGTCACCTGCTGGGCTAGGAAGCATATACCAGCTCGCTCAGTCGGGATGGAGGATGCTGTGCGCTCCCCAGTACGAGCCTAAGAATGTGCTTGAGGCCTTTTTCAATAAATACCTAATATACTTTCATAGTTTTAATGTCTGGAAGATATCTGTTAGGTTTATAATACCTCAGATATAAAAACAGAAAGATTAAAGCCCCCCACATCTCTGTGAAGAGCTTGCCTTAGCGGTATGACAGCCTTCTCTCAGTGATCACCTACCTGGAGATCTGCTGCTGCTTTCTGTATGCACCGGCATCCTTTGTTTTGTTTTTAGAGCAGATTGAAACAGATCTGCTTCTGAAGTGCAATACTTTCACAAGGGAGGTTCTCCTTGGGCAGGCTGCCATAGGAGTTACAGTAATTTCACCTGCCATATCCTTTGGCTTCTCTTCTACTTACAGAGGCCTTACTTTGAGCAAGCCACAGTTGGTAATCTCTGCTTCAGGCATTGGCACACGCTTACATTAATGGTGGGAGCATTTTATATAAGCTTCCCAGCAACTCAGATCTACCTATTGGCGTTTTGTTGGTAGCATGAGGCCCAGGAGGGAGATGCCCGCCCTGTGGGAGATCTACTTTCTGTGCTGGGGGGGTGAGTGCTGATGCTGTGGGTATTTGTTATTGGGAATGTGTGAGAGGTGGGCTGAGGTGTACAGATCCCGTGTATTGGGCCATCTCCTGAGTCTGAGACAATCTGTGTCCTCTTCAGATCACGGTCTCGGGATAGGAGGCGGAGACGCTCGAGATCGGCTTCCCGTGAACGGCGGAAGTCTCGCTCCCGGTCCCGAGACCGACACAGACGCCACCGGAGCCGTTCCCGCAGCCACAGCAGAGGTCACCGACGGGGGTCCAGAGACAGGAGTTCAAAACACAAGTATGTATTCCTGACACGAGTGCTTCTGGAAAGGGGAGCCCTTGGCATCACAGTGAGCCTCCCCAGTCCCTTAGAGCGAGCAGGAGCATGACCAGTTTCTCAAGTGAGCAAGCTGCAGTGTCCTCTGCCAGCTCCTGGGCCAAAGCAGGGTTTCCAGTGGCCGTTGGTAGATGGCCTCCTGTGAGAGGAGTAAGGCAGTAACTACAGCGAGATACCATCTTGAGAGGAGTACAGGAGATAGAACTGGTTCCCCAATTTGCGGTGCTGAGCCTTGAGAAGTTGCTGGTTTTCTTGCAGAACCAGCAGCACAAAGGCCTGCTTGAGCTAACTGAGCCTCCCCAGGCCTGGAAAAGCCAAGTAACTGAGAGGCAGCTTTGACGTTACATTTCTGTGGTTATCTTCTGTTTCCCAGCTGCTTTCTCGCAGTGCTGGAAGGGGGAAAGAAGTGTAAGATTTGGCATCTGGGGGAGGTCTTCTGTTAGAAGGCTGCTTGAGAGAGAGAGACAGACAATTCTTTAGGAATCTGCACTGGAGGGAAGGGGAAAAGGAAGCTAGGAGGAGGAATATACCATCCTCCTCTTGCTGAGGAGAAGTGCTATAATCTGAAGAAGGGCTTTAAGTCTCTTCTGAAACTTGGCAAAACATCTGCTGTGTTGAAGGAAGGATGAGATGAGCATATGTGGGAGTATTAGAAAAATTGAAAAGAATCATTGTTTCCTTACAGCCCTTCTAAGCCCAGGAGCGAGGCTATCACCAGGTGCTTGCTGAAGTTAGATCTGGCTTTTTTTAAATGCTCCTAATTAACAGGGGAGTGCTTTAGCACTGTCTCCCCTGATTAGGCACCACCACTCAAGTACAGTTCTAGAAACAAACCTACTGTTGTGTGTCTTTTGTCCCTTTAGCTAAGGGGTAAGAACAGGTTTTAAAGATACCTGATGAAGGGGAGGGTAATAATGGTCTGAAAAAACAAAGCCTGTTAATAATTGATGGGGGGTTGTAAATACTGTTGATTCTCCGATGGCTGAGATACTAAAGTCCTTTTTTAAATCTGTCTTGAACATGAAAAATAAAGAAAAGAAGTTTGGACAATTAGGAAGTGAGGAAGACCCTGTAATAACTATTACTAAAGAGCAGGTAAGGGATTGCTTCGAAAACCTTGACAAACCCATTGAAATCAGCCCATTGAGATCGTAGGGGGATTGGCTAACTGGCATACCTCACAAAATTACTGAGAACTGGTGAGAGACGAGGATCAGTTTCAGAAAATAAAACAAAAACAAGGGGACAAACAGAAAAATCCCGTTCTCTGAAAGTGTAGCTTCTGTTTTCACCTCGAGAATTAATGAAGCCTGTGTTCAGGTTCTGCTGGTCCAAGGTTCTAGAAAGAAACGGAGAATTTGTCGCAGGATCTGGAGATCTCTGGGTAGGAGGATCACAGGCAGCAGGCATTGCTGCAGGAACAGGAAAGGAGTTAGTCTTACCAGACAGACTCATGTAGTCTTCCTGTTAAATGACACAATTTAATGAAAATGAAATGGCTCGTGTGATATGGAGGGCTGTAAGGTTTTAATATATCCATTTGTGCAGTATTTCCAAACCTTACATCAACATGAATGAAAGATGGAACCTTTGAGGTTCCTGACAGGCCCTCCTCTTGTGACTGTAAAGAAAAAGCTGGGTACTGAGTCCTGCAGTAAAACGCACTGGCTCTGCCTGGTGAAAGCCTCTGCCTGGTTCTGCTGCCAGAGCTCCCTGGGGACCAGCAGCACCTTTTGGTGTGAATTGTACAGGAAAACAGCCTGTTCGGATTGGACCTAACGCGAAGCCTCCGCTTAATTCTGCGTGGGCTGATAGAGTGAGGCACTGCTGAAAAGCTGGGGCTGTGATCCGGGCAGGCTGTGAAAAGATCTCCCTGTGTTACGGGCTGTGAATATAAGTCTGTATCATCCTGACTTTGAACCCAGGGTGCTGCTAAGGACAAGGCCTGTCAGGATGCAAAGCAGCAAAAGCCCAGGGCTGAGCAGGCATTCGAGTCCAAAGAATACAGTTGGCATTTAAAACAGTTGAGCAGAAAGCTACTAGCTTAGAGCATAGTGGAAAAAAAAAACCCCACTCTAGAAGACACAAACAGAGCTGAGTGATAGACGAGGAAGAAATTGCAGGCGCTTTAGTATGGCTCAGTGAACTCCTAAGGGGCCCAGGGAAGACTTCAGAGAGCCCCCTGTGGCAAGAGCTTGAAAGGATGATTTTAAGGAGGGAGTAACGAAGGCCGTGCCATGCACTCGGTGCTGCAAAGCTGATGTTCTCCTGCATGAAGCTCGGAGAGGGCCCGGAGTTGCTGTTTTGGGGGACACCGCTCCCACCATCGCAGTACCCAGGCCCATTTCCGTAAGAATCCTGTGTTACGCCACAGCCCCCTTAGGGACAGCCGATGTCACTTTGTGCATATTTGCAAATGGTTTTAGTTGTGAAGCTTATAGCGACGGTTTACTTTGTACTTCAGATCTTCTAGAGATCGATCTTCAAGAGAAAAGTCCCGAGACAGAGAGAGAAAAGAGAAGAGCTCTTCTGAGAGGCGGCACGAGAGCACAAATGGCAAATCTCGTTCCAAGAGATCAGAAGAGAGAGAAGCTGGCGAGATCTGAACTCAAACCCGATCTGTGTTGCACTGTAAATAGTCTGATAAACATTCTACACAAAGCCTAAATTTCCCATTTATATTTACTGAAATACGACTCATCTTTTGTAGTTTGGAATTTTTATTGTTTGGCAGATAGCTGTGAGTTTGTAGAGACGCAGAGTTACGTACTGTTTAACAGGATTTTGTTTTTAGTAGAGGAGTAAATAAATCCGGACGGATCGTTTCCCGGTTTGAGGCCGGTGGTTGGCACCACGCTGCGTTTGTCCCCACCCAGCGAAGGCGGCCCTCGGGGGGCAGGGCCGTGGTGGCAGACCCGAGCTGCTGGCACGTTTGTAACACCTTGGCCCTCTCCAAAAAAAAAAAGATTTACCCTGAGCGTTGGTGAGCACACCAGTAGCACTGGTTCTCAATTAATTTTTTTCCTTCTGTTTATATATGTTAAATTCAGAAGTGGGTTGGTCGTTTGGGTGGGTTTTTTTTCCCTTTTTAGCGCTTTAGCCACCTCATTTTTCTGTCTCTAGCGTTTAAGAGTTGCCTCACTTATGCCAGCTAAGTCAAGACAGACAAAATTTAGCCCCGATCTGCCCATTTTGAAAGCTTCTCAGCTTTGTGAGGATGACCAAATCGGCTGGAGCACATTCTAAGATGGGCTTAAATCTGGTTTTAGGACCTTGACAGATCAGATGCTGGGTGTTAAATAAGCAAAACGGTGAAAAAAATCTGATATTTTTTTTTTTTTTTTTTTTTTGTAGAGGAGTACAGCCACAGCTACTCTGCCTATTTACTGTGCACTCCAGAGTCAGGGCTTCCTCTGGGGAGTTCTCTGACTTGCAAAAAACAAAACAAACAAACAAAAAAAGCGTTGGTGTATGTTTTTTTAACAGGCTGGTTGGGCAGAACTTGGCTGAGTGGCAGAGGTGACTTGGGATGGGGTGCAATCTGGGGACGGGGGGGGGGGCTAGGACAGGAGTCACCCCTCTTCCCTCTGCCCCTGGGGAGCAGGGCCCTGGGAGAGGCCCTCTGTGTCCCAAGGCCTGCTAGGGAGGAATTTGCATATTGTAACTAGCTTATTTGTAACTAGGTTTATTTTACACTGGGGGAGGAAGGCTGCCTTGCTGCCCCAGCCACACTCCTGACCTCCCCCCCCCCCCCGGGAGGGGTATTTTGTGAGAACTGTGTGAGAAAAGCACTTGCCCGCCCCCTGCTCGTTAGCTGGGTGAGCCTGGCGTCTTTAATTAAAGACGGCTTGCTCCCACGTCTGCGGGTGTCGGTCTGTCAGTGCTGTTCAAAGGCCGCGTGTCCGGTCGGGGTGTGTGTGTGGCGGGGGGTGGTTGCGGCGGGTCTTTTTCCCCCCCCCCCCCTTTCCAGGCTCCGATAAGAAGCTGCTTTACGGTTTCGGTTTCCCCGCGGCCGTCCCGGCGCTCCCTCGGTGTTTAGTCCTTAGTGCATGCGAACCCCCTTTTATCCCTGGTCCGTTTTTACAACGAAATTCCGCGGTTTCACGTATTGTTTTTTGTAACCTCCGTGTCGGGTGAGGGGAAGGCGGGGGCCCGGGGGGGTGGGGTGGGGGCGGCGGGGCGGGGGCGGGCCCGGGGGGGCGGCGGCGGGCGCGCTCTCGGGATGCCTGTACGTGACTGTGCTGTTCTCTCGCGGTCTGATCGCATTAAAGATCTGTGTTTGTGGCTCCCGCTGCTGCCCGGACTCGTTCTTGCGGCCTCTCCGCCGCCACCGCAATATGGCGCCCGCCCCCCTCCCACCGCGCCGGCGCCGACGCGTCGCTTGCGTCCTGGCGTCACTTCCGGCAGGAGGAGGCGGAAGTGGCAGCTGTGGCGGCGGGCGCGGGGGTGAGTGAGTGAGTGAGGAGCGGGGCAAAGGGTCGGTTCAGCCGGTGCTGCCCGGCTGCGGGGAGGCTGGGCTGGGGTCCCGGGGAGCCGGCGAATAGGGCCGGGTTGAGGGGGGAGGGGGGGGGCGCGGTGAGCTCCTGGTCGCCCCCGGTCACCCCCGCGGGTGCGGCCTCCCGGCGAGCCCCGGTATCCCGGGCTGGCCTCCAGGTCTGTGCCCTGGCCTACCGGGCCGGGGAGCAGCGCTGCTGGTACGTGAAATGCCGCGGCTGCTCAAGGCTCCCCGCTGCACCTGTCTCGTCCCCACTGCCTGCTCTGGGACCAGAGGGGTTTGCTGTTCGCATTCAGCAGCCCGAGAAGTTGCCCCAAAAAGCAATCTCAAGAAGCCTGGGAAGGAATTTAATCCCTTTTGTAAAAGCCTGGGAGTCTGCCGGGGTAGCTTGTTGTTTTAATCCTCCGTTTGATCTGAGCTCGTTTGTCCCGTGTGGTTGGCAGGCTGCGTAGGAGTCCTGGTGAGACGCTTACGCAGCACTTGCCAATGCGAGTCTGTGTTTCAATCACATAGAAATATAAGAAGCCCCTCACCTCTGCCGAGCTCGTCACACAACCTTCAGCCCTGTTCCTGGAGAGGTTTCAATTCAGGTTTCTCTTTTCCTCAGCAGGCCACAAGCCTAGTTTGCAGGTGTGGATTAGAGCGTTTCTTGCAGAGAGAAAAAAGCTTTAGTGTGTTAAATTGTGATCTCATTTCCACCCTTTTTTTCTTTATTTTGGAAAGCAAAACTTCTTGCGTGACTGCTGGGAGTCACAGGCTTCAGCCAGAGGAGCAGGTTGTCCTGCGGGGAGGGATGGGTTGGTGTGACTGGAGCCAGCCCTCCTGCCTGCCGGGGTAGAATTGGGCCCTGTTCGAGGGGTTGCCTGTGGAGGCTGGAAGCCGAGAGGCTCCGCAAGGTGTTTTTTGTGTGAGTGAAATGGCCTGTGAGTGATCTTTCCTCTGTGTGTGTGTAAGAGGGGTAAAGGAAAATTCCATTTTGGGGGGCAGGGAGGAAGGAGGTTTCTCTTGGAGACAGCTGACAAGGACAACAGTGGCTGGAGGATGGCTTTTCTTTCATGCTGCCATAAACCTCGCCAGGCTGTGCAGGAGAGACCCAGTGGGCACCACGGAGTTTACGACCTGTGAAACAAGTGCTCTGCTTAAAAAATATACTTTTTTTTTCATAAATCTACGTGAAGTGACCACAGCCTCTTCTAGAGGGTTTTCATGCACCGAGATCATAGAATCATAGAATCATAAAATGATTATAGTTGGAAGGGACCTTAAAGATCATCAAGTTCCAACCCCCCTGCCCTGGGCAGGGACACCTCCCACCAGACCAGGTT
>JAOXNO010000070.1:16108619-16129284 GCA_028565335.1 Limnodromus scolopaceus | reverse complement strand
TGGCTGCCCGACGGGTTCGCTGCAGTGCCCTGCCATGCATCCGATCAAAACTCAACAGTCTTCTCCTGGGAGACAACCGTGAAGGGAACGTTGCATCTTAACTCGGAGCAAAATTTGGAAGCTGTTTTGTCGTTACTGATTGCAGCTTGGGGCTTTGACAGTTTCTGGCTGACAGGAAGGAAGGCTGTAAGGTGCTTAAAACAAAGAAGTACAGAACCCAGACACCCAAATGCTGTGTTTGAGTTCCTAAAATGGCTGGTCAGAGTCCGATTTCATCATTCTGTAAAAGATCTAAGTAAGTCAAACATCAAATCTGAGTTATGATATATTGGTAGAAGTTTTCCAGGAAGAACTGGCGTCTGGTGAGATTACAGATGCTGTGGTTTGGTGTTTTATGGCTGGAAAATGAGTTAGACCTTCCATCACACTGATACTTAAAAGGTTTTTGTTACCAGTCTTCATACATCTGACTGTATGTGGTTCTCTGTGCTTGTCAGGCAGTTCTAGCTGACTGGTAATGACAGTTTGTCCCTCGGATTTAGCTGTGGCTTGGTGCTAACCGCTCGCTGCACAAGTTTCACTGGTTTGCTTCAGATCAGATCTGTAAATCTGCACTGTTGCTTCGGGAGAAGAGGAGAGTCAGTGCCCCACGAAGGTGAGGAAAGCTGAGGACCGTGTGTTTGCTCTGAGCACAGCATTGCTGCTGTGGGACAGGAACGGGTGTTCGTTCCTCCTTGGCTCCTCAGGGACCGCTCCTCGCTTGTCCCGTTCCTGGGGGTAAGTAGTCTTTAGAGCTCAGGGAGCGATGGAAGCGTATGAGGTGCAGATCCTGGCTGTGCTTCAGCACTCCCTGGGCTCTGTGGGTTCAGTTCGGGTCTGTTGTGAGCCGTTTCTAATTATTTCCCCTTCTATGAAGTCTTTCTCCCACCTTTTCTCCTGGTGAGGCCTCCCATCCCCGCACAGAGAGCTGGATCCTGTCGCTGCCCGTTTCCTTGCGAGGTGCCTGGATGCGTTAAACTTCCCAGTGAATTATTTTGTGTCTCCTCCCAGCGGGAGACAAAATGCCGGCTGCTAGAGGACGGTAAAATCATCTGCAAGGCACACTATCATTTTCTGCTTGTCTTCAATTAAACTGATTACCCGACTTCTTTGTTGTTGGGAGCTCAGACCGTTTCACACGTTGCCAGCATGTACTTTGGCAACTGCGGGCGATGGGATTTCCTGCATTGTTGGAGTCTTTGCCGTTGACCTTTGTGGTCGCTGTTCTGGCGCTGCCTCCCGCTCTGGCAGGGGTGCAAAGGGCATTATTATTCAAACCCCGAAAGAAAAGAGAAAGAATTGCTTCAATGGCATTGAGGGCTCTTTGTAATTGGTGGCTTCCAGGGTCGCTGCTGCAAAAGAAGGGGAATTGCTGGGGATGTCAGGATAATTACGGCTTTTTTTTTTTATTATTGTTCCCATCCCGGTCTAGATGACAGTGGTGTGATTTAAAGTGACTCATAAAAATACGCCTTCCATACAGCCTTGAGATGGTGGTGGCCCTTTTGGACTTTGGGGGGAGAAGCTTGGTTTTGGTCCTTCTTGGGAAGTCTCGTAGGTGGAGGTTTCCTGGCTCCGCACTGGGGGCTGCGGGGGGGGCTTTGTTGGAGGTGATGCTGGTGGGGTTATAAGGGAGCCCTCTTGCAGTGTTTGAGAAGATCCACCTCTCGCTGCCACTGGAGACGGGCACACCGGAGACACACGAGCCGTCTGCCTCGTCGCAAGGGAGGCTGCGTAACCCATTCCTGCTGCCGTCCCCCTTTGCCGCGGCGGCAGTTGCTCCGCTCCCGGTGAATCATTTGCTCAGCCTGTGCCTGGAGCCTTGTACCTTGAACCTGCTGGAGGTGGGGTGCTCGGCTCCTCAGCGCGATGGCCAGGTCGGGGGGGAGGATGGCTGAATGCACGGCTCTTTCTTATCTTCCCCTTTCCATCTGGAGCCTTTCTGCCCTTTTCAGGTGCCTGCCGTTGGTCTGGAAACAGCCGGCCTCGTGGAGGTGTTGCCGGTAGACCGATGTGAAGGGCAGATGAGGTCTTTGGAGTTAGATCTTGGGAGTAAGATAACAGCTTCTACATTATTGATCTAATGGCGTTTGCACGGTATCGTGCGGCTCGAATTAAATTGTCTGGAGCGAGATCTTGTACTCGATGTGCTGCTGCAGAATAAATGCCAGGGGGCTGGGGTTGGAGTAAGAGCTCCGTAACTCCAGCCTTATAAGTCCAGCAGGCGCTGAGGTTAACTGGGGGATTGACAGCAGGGTGCCAGGCTGTCCCGCTCAACCCCTGCCTTCCCCTAGGTCTCTTCCCCCTGTGGCTTGTACCCAGAAGAGAAGAGGCCTCCACAGCTCTCCCTGTGGTGGGATGGGGACAACCTGGGGAGGTGAGACCCCCCCAGGTTGAGCCGCAGCTGCCTGGGTGAGCCTGGACCTCCTGAGGGTGACTCTCACCTTGGGTTTCCTTGAACCTGTAAACGAACATGGGCTTGAACCGTGAGACTTAACGAGCCCTGTTGTCATTGGGGTTGAACGCCCGAGCTCTGCGTTGTGCTGCTGGTGCTGAGTTTAAGCTATTTTCTGCTGGGGAGGTAAATTGCTCCAGTGGACAATCCAGGCACGTGACTGCCGGGGCACGGTCATGGAAAATTGGCTGGGTTGTCATGTTTATTTGCTCTGATATAACTTTTTATGACACTGTCATGCAGCTTTTTCCAAGGCTACTGGAATGTGTTATTCTTTATTTCTTCCCTTCCGCTATTTTTTTAAAGAAGCACTATCAGAGAATCTATATATAACATTAACTTTTTCTTGTGGATAATGAGTTACAGGCTTCTGTAACCAACTAGGGCTTTTTTCTTTTTTTCCCCCCCCTTTTTATAACAAATTAGCACAGAACCCCTCTGTTATTGTGGCTGTGGCTCAAGATGGTGATTTATAGCAGGAAAAAGTAAAATAGCAGTTGTTAGCTCTTCTTCCATTCTGATGAAGTCAAATTTGCTCGATTTTCGTCTCAACCCGTGCCTTCTTTTTCCTTTGGGGGAGGGAATTAATCACTCTCTTGCCTCCTGTAGGGCTGGGTTGCTAAACTTATCAAGTGGTTTCTCATCCGAGAAGGTGTAGAATTGCTTTGGTTTGTTCCTGTGCAGAATATGCCGGTGTTTGTTTCTCTCTCCCTCTCCTGGGCGAGCTCAGGTGCTCATTACAGTAGGGACCGGCCTTACCTTGGGATATAAAGGTCAGGAGCGTTTCCTTTCACCTCTCCATCTGGGAGTCAGGCTGACATACACGGGGAGGTGGCAAGAAGTCTTTGCAGCAAAAAGAAGCTTTTGGTGTGGTTTTTTTGCAAGGGAGACCTAGAGACCGGTCGGTCCTTTCAGTGTAGAGGCTGTAGCTGCCTTTGTCTGGGTCTAGCAGAGCTAATTTCCTCCTCTGAAGAAGAAGAAATAGTGCTATTCCTGCATCCCACGGGCCTCTCCCCATCACTCCACGTGGGAGACCTCTGGTACCAACGGCACGTTGTATCCGACTGTGTGACAATGGACTGATTTGCTCACCTCCCGTTAAATGTTTCCAGTGCGAATATCAGGTAGTAACAGAATATTTTGTTGTTTTTTTTATGTGCTCCAAAATATGTTTTAACTCTTCTTTCCTTTGTTGCAGGTGAGAGGAAAGAAGGGCGTCCGATTACTGATGAATGAGCCGCGATGGATAACAAAGACTCGGAAGCTGAGATCCACCCACTGAAGACTGAGGACGTAAAAGTTCAGGAGAACCATGAAAACTCTGTGGAGAGGAGAATTATCAGCAAGCAGTCATCGCGACTGTCTCGGCTGTCCCGCTGGCGCACTGCTGCCTTCTTCATCTCGTTGTTTCTCTGTCTGATAATTGTGTTTGCTTTCTCCTTTATCATTCCTTGCCCAGAGAGGCCAGTTTCAGAAAGAACATGGTTCCGAAACTACGACAACGCAGGTGAGCTTGCTGTAACAGAATAAATACTTACCAAGGGTCCTTCTCCTTAACGTGCCACAGATTTGAATTGTGGACCTCCACCTAAGCGCGATCCGGAGCCAGGAGGTCCGCAGGGATGCTGCCCTCGGGAGCCAGAGCTTTGAATACCTGACCTGGATAAGCAGTGGCCTGTCATAATTGGAGTGGCCTTCCAGGAGGTGTTTACAGGAACTAATGGAGAAATTAGATCCTGCTCTAAAGCGCTAACGAGGTAGCAGGCTGGCTTCATTTGGGGGGAAAAAAAAATGGGGAAGAGGTATCTGGGAATAAATCTGTGCTGAAGTTTGTGCTGTAAAATGTTCCCTTGAAGTTTGAGCTGAGGTTTGGGGACAATTATGCCTCTGTAAACTTTTCCCTCTTCCTCAGCTAACTTTTCTCCCTGACTATCAGGAAAGGGAGAAGAGGAATTGCATCTTGGTTTTTTTTTTTATGAATTGCGCAAATTTATAGTTGCTTCAGTCAGCTCTTTAGCCTGGGTACTGCTCCCTGGTGGCTCAGCGTTCGCTTGTGTGAAAGCTTTTCTTTATTCTCCTGTGCAGTGGGTGTGTGCTGCTTGTGCTGTAAGCGCAGAGATAGCGCTCGCTGATGGGAACCGGGCTTTGGGTGTTAATGCAGAAATCCCAGGTTCTGCTGCTCCCACCTGAAGGAGGCTGCTTTTAGCTGAGAGCGAGAAAGATGAAATTTGTGCGTTCTGTTTGTTGGTTTTTTTTTAATATTTTGGGAATAGCAAGCTCACACCAAGACCAGAGTTGTTCTTTGTTCAACATAGTTCAAATTCTGGCTGCTTGGATTTAAAAAAAGACAAATCCTCTGGGGGATGGCAAATTTCAAAAATCCTTTGGCACTAACTTCCAGTCCTCGGTACTCATGTAGATGGCTTTTTTTTAATACAAAAGCCAATTTGTCCTGAAGTTACACTGTCAGGGAGAGAGGCAGTGAGTAGGTCTCTAGGAATTTGTGGTTTGCTCCAGCCAGCTCTGCTGCTGGTTGAGGCGACCCTCACCAGTGATCTCTTTTACAGTGGCCTACCCGTTTCTTGCTATAGAAGATGTGAACAAAGACAAAGTGCAAGATGTCCTCTTTGCTTTCAAAGCCAGCAATGGCAGCGGCAGCTTCAACAGAACCTGCTTGGATGAAGGTAGCTGATGCAGAAAGGGAAAAACTTGTAGTAAAAGGGATGATATTTCTCTTTTAGTTCCAATTAGTGAGGCTGTGGTGGCTCGGGGAGAGAAAACCAGGTTGGCTGGGTGGGGAGAGGAACTGGGTGAGTCCCAGCTGTGGGGCAGCAAAGGTGGGTGTAGGTAGCGTTCACCCTGATGTCCACCTGGTCTGGTGGGAGGTGTCCCTGCCCAGGGCAAGGGGGATGGAACTAAATGATCTTTAAGGTCCCTTCCAACCTAAACCACTCTATGATTCTCTTCAGGTCTGCCTTCTCCCTGTGCCTTCGTCGCGGCTGTGTCCGGCACGAACGGTGGAGCGCTGTGGGAGAGGCCTGCTGCTGAGGAGGTGGAGTGGATGGAGTGTGGCATCAAGCAGCTGGGGGGCACTGAGGCCCCGGGGTGCCTGCTGGTGGGGAAGCCCGTGTCTCTGACGGCGGTTGACCTGCAGACGGGTGAGTGGGGAGCAGAGTCCTGCTGCCATACAGGGACGGTGCTGCTCGCTTTCCTCACCTGGTGACCTCAGAGGCTGGGGACATCAGTGTGACATGACTTGCTGGTACATGAGCAGTGGGCACAGGGTATTTATTGTCTTGAAAACATGCCAATGTATTAGAAGAACAACTTTTCAACAGCTTCTGAAACAAGAGAAGCAGTCAGTAGCTGTGAACGTTACTTTATACTCTCAGGGGCTGGACACAGACCTGGAATATTTCTCAGTCGTTTGCCTGTGAGTGCTGGGAGTGTCTGCAGTGGCAAGAGGAGCAGGAGTTTTAGGCATTTGTGGTTTTAAAGTCATCAAGGAGAGCACTTAGGATAATTACTCAACAGTTTCAGTAATCCAGGATTTTGCCTGGTTCCTCTGGAAAGCTGCCTTCATTTCTGAACCTGGAGATGGAGAAATTCATCATCATCTTGCTAACAAGGGGCAAAGGTAAAGGGTGCCTTCTCTGGGAACAGGGCAGCGACCATCTATTGCACCTCGAACCTTCCTCGCTGATGAAGCCTGAAAACCATTTCCATTTTGGGGGTCACTGTTTTAAAGGTTCTAAAGGATGCGTGTTCTCCCTTGGAAACGTGCCTAGGATCCCATCCTCTGGTATCGAACCCCTCACGCCCTGTTTTCCAGAAACTGGGAGAGAGAAATAGCTCTAAGGAATCTGAGAAAAATCTAGTGTAACTTTTAATTTCCAGTGTAGATGGAAGGGTAGACACACACACAGAGCGGGAACACTTCTGTACCAACCGAGATGCCTTAGCACCGTTTCCCTCATCAATAGGCTTTAGCGCAGGGTATTTATAGATGCTAATGAAGTAGTTGCTTTTAGGTCAAAGTGTAGAAAAGTAACTGCTGAGCCAAAGGCGTGTAACTGAAGACAGCCATAAAGACATGGCACAAGCGTGGAGAGAAGGAACCAGGCTAAGCCACAGGTCACGGCAACTATACAAAACGGAAACATTCCATAGATAATATAAACCCAAGGGATTAAAAATTGCTTCAGACAGAAAAGTGAGTAACCCAGAAGCTGACGTATTTTGATACCTTTTTGCAATTAAGTAGGCTAAAAGGAGTTTCTTAGTGTAGTTGACTTTTACTGGGGGTTAGGAAGGTAGATCAGAATAAAATGTATTTAAAATAGGCCACATGTATTTAAAGTAGCAAAGTCTGACTTACATCACATTGTGCTAAAAACAGTAGTCGGAGCAATCTTTAGCTGTTAATGATTCGTGGTGGTGGAGGATTGGCGAGATTCCAGGGCTGTGGGGCTGCCTGGCCCCTGCCTGTAGGAGGATTGAAGGAGAGATAGGCAGATTATCTTCTGACAGTGTCTGATGTGGTTTTGATCTTTAAACGCTGATAAAGTTAGTGTTTTTCTATCAATTTGAGTTCTGTTAAGTCTTGCTTTCTTCGTTGCCGGAATAAGTGACCTGAGCAAACAAGAAGGGAAGTGTAGGATTGCGTGCTTCTGTTTCGGGAGAGCTGACATCCCTGCATGTTTATTTTACAAGCAAACTGGGACACAAGAGCTTAAGATTAGCTGTTCCAGGTCAAAGCAAAAGTCCGTGTAGCTTCGTGTTCCATCTCTGCCAGGGCAAGGAGCCGAGTCCGGAGGAAGAAGACAGGAGTAAGCGTTTTGTTACACCTTTTCTCTTCTCCTTATCCTCCAGCAGCCTGCCTCGAGAGCCGTGTGAGCAATTCTGGTTTCCTAAGGGATATGGCAGAAAGGGGATCACGATGATCAGGTGTATGAAATTGCCTCTCTGCAAGAAATCACTAAATAAAAGAGAATTCCAGCCTGGAGAATGTGTGACTGGGAGAGATGAGTCTATAAAATTATGAGTGATAAGTAGAAGAACAGGGAATGATGGTTTCCTGTCGCAATTCTTCATTGCTCCATGGTTCTCTTTATCAAGTGATAGGTTCAGACAAAGCAAAAGAGGGTACTTCTTCACATCCACGGTCTGGTAGATGCCAGGAGCTTACAAGTATTTAGTAAACAAGCGGGCAAGGGCATGGGAGAGGGGTCTAGCACTGCTGGGTAGAAAAGACCTGCCTTTAGCTCAGATTGTTTGGGAGCTGCAGAATGGAGAGCAGTCTCTGGATGTGTGTCTGGACCTCATCCAGCCTGAAGCCAGCAATCCTGCTTTGTGTTCTCTGCGGCTGCTTGCAGTCAGTCATCTAAATCCTAATTTTATTATTCCTTCCGGACCAAAAAAAAAAAAAAATAACCCCAACCCTTTCACCCAGGTTAGATTTGCTGTCCAGGCACTTGTCTAATTTCCATCCTGGCTTCGGTTGCCGTCCTTCTGCCGTGACCTCGAGCTCTGAGGAAGCACCGTAGCACTCTAGATGTCAGAGGGGATAGTCCCGTCTCACGTT
Source organism: Limnodromus scolopaceus (assembly GCA_028565335.1). Taxonomy (NCBI): domain Eukaryota; kingdom Metazoa; phylum Chordata; class Aves; order Charadriiformes; family Scolopacidae; genus Limnodromus; species Limnodromus scolopaceus. The sequence goes on along the minus strand of JAOXNO010000070.1, from coordinate 16,121,206 downwards.
GATGGAGCAGGATGGGGCTGGATTCACAGTTCATGTGCTCTGGGTGTTGTGTTGGAGCACGAACGCTTCCCAGGTCCTTTGTGCTGAATCTATCTCACTGTTACCTGTTTCTGTTAAGTCAGATTGCTCCTTTAAGAGAGTAAGATGCTTCCTCCAAAACTATATCCACTGTCCAACCAGCAAAAAATAGAGCCTTATGCACCAAAATAGAAGTTTTATCAGCCTGTTGTAGCTTTGGACAGTGCTGAAGCCAGGATATAGTTAATTAAAACTATATCCACTGTCCAACCAGCAAAAAATAGAGCCTTATGCACCAAAATAGAAGTTTTATCAGCCTGTTGTAGCTTTGGACAGTGCTGAAGCCAGGATATAGTTAATTAAAACTTAAGTTCTCTCCTTCCTTTGGCTGCTTGTTTTCTTCGGGGGTAAAATTCTTTGCCTTCCCATGATTTCCTAAGGGCACTCTTCTACTTCACATCTGTTGTCATAGTAACAAATCCAAGTATTTTTTTTTCAGTGTTTCATTAGAAGCTTTGGAGGGATCCTGCTGGAAATACAGCCTGCCTTAAATTATGGCAGACAGCTCAGGTAGTCATTCCTTGGTCTTCAGTCCAACTGCCTCTCTGACAAAGAACAGATGATTACTTTGCATTCCTGAAATGATAATTGCTGTCTGTGATACTGTTTAAGGGGAGGGTAAGCATTTACCCTCTGAGCACCCAGTTAGTCACTTAAGTCTTCCTTAAAAAGAACCTCCCCCAGCCTCTGCCCCCCCTCGACCCCCCAACCGAATTCCACTGCAAATTCCACTGGAGGGTGACTGGGAAGTGGCCAGCAGCCCTGAGCAGAGCGGAGCAGAGTCACTGAGCTGGCCTGGAGCTGTTGACGAGAAAACCCACCCCACACACGTACCAGTTTTTAAAAACCAAAGCTTTTCTACCTCTATTTGCAAACAAGTTTGAAAGCCCTGTGTTTGTGCTTCAAACAAGGGAGAGGTGGGATGTGAATTGAGTTGTGGCCAGTCTCATCAGCGCGGAACATCTGCAGGAGGCAAGTTGCAGCAGAAGAGGTTTTGTTGGGGGTCGCTGCAACTCTGAGGTCAGAATTCAGCTGCTTTATGCTCTTACAACGTCCCTGCAGGTTTCAGTACAGAGCAGCAAGGTTTTTAGATCACAAAAAAAGGGATTCTCCGTGTCACGAACGCGCTGGGAAGGTTGTTAACCTAAGGCAGGAGAAAAGCAAGCTGTTGTTTCAGTCTGGGAAGTTTGGGTGCATTTGTGCGTTACTTTCTGACACAAGTTGAAATTGTGGATATTGGGATTCATTTAAAATGCAATAAAGTACCCCATAATGAGCCTGTGGTGCTGATGGGCTGGAAAGGGCTGGCGACTGCGAAGTGCTTCGAGGAGCAGGGGCATTAAAAGCTTTTCAACCTAAAGTGCCTTTTACTGAATGTTTCCCAATAACTCTGTCTTCTAGGGGAGGTTCAGTGGAGACAGTCCAGTGACTTTGGAGCTAATTATACCGTGCTGACTCCCGTGTCGGTGATTCCAGATGTGGATAGTGACGGAGTTCAGGACCTGATGATCTTTATTGCTACAGGAGATAAGGTATGTCACCCCAAAGCTGTGACAAACCCAGTGGCCAGACCACGGGGCAGGGCAGGAATGTTCTTTATTCAAAGAGGAAGTGTCCAGAGGCCTCTGAAATCTGTGGGTTTGGGGTAGGTTCTCTCAAAACTGGGATGTACTCCCAAACCAATGCAAGTGTTTATGGTTTAAAAAGAAAAAAATAATGAAAAAAGCTGGCCAGGATTCCCTCCCCCTTTTCAGTCTGGGCTCCTCACTGCCTGTTCCTGGGCTGTGCGTGGAGGGAGCCTGGGTGAGATGAGCTTGCAGTTTTCCAGGACTCCGCTCAGAGGAGTGGAAGCGAACAAACCCTGACAGGTTTGGCTCTTAGATCAGAGCACAGCTGACAGCCAGGGCTTTCGTACCGCCGCTGCCTTTTCCTGATACCTTTCGTCTCTCTGCCTGTGGCCTGCTTTGCAGGGCTCTCTTCCCAGTGCCACTGCGCTGCTGGATTCTGACTTGGGTTCATTTAGTGAATCAGCTGCCATTTCTTAGAGGGGGAAAGGCATGGAGCTAAAACTGGTTTTATACTAAAAATCTGCACCCACGTGGTGAGCATTATCTGCGTGTGCAGTCTGTCCCGTTCAAAGCACACAGAGATTAGGGCTCCCCCCAGGTCTGACGGGAGGAGTGGGAGCCCCGTGTCCCCCTCATACCAGAGCACTCCATGAGCAAATAGGGTTTTGCTGTCTGAGGCATTGTTGTTTCCGGAGTCATCAGAAATTCTATCCTCTTCAACTCCTACATTTCTCTTCTATTTTCTTTCCTCCCTGCTTTTGCTATCCCAGTTATCTCAAGACTTTTTTTTTTTTTTTTTTAAATCTTAGGCGGCCAAGTAATGTTTGAATGTAGTCTCTGTTCTGCAAGGCTGCCTTTTGATTTGTTTTCCATTTAACCTCTCTAGCTATCTTGGTATGAAATCCCTTCCTCCCTCTGGACTTGGCAAGCACTCTGTCAGCTTAAGTAAAAGCATGTTCTTTTTTGAGAAATCACGCAAAATGTAGGGAGCTTGAGGGGAGCTCGGCAGCCTGGAAAAAGGCTGTCTCCTCGGAAGGAGATTCGGAACTTCACTAAATTAGCCTTGTAGCTAAGGAGGTGCTGAAGTTGAATGTCACGTTATACCGCTGTTTTCTGAAATGGCAGAGCTTTGAGCCGTCCGTGGGGAAGGATCTCTGTGCAGGGGGTTTAGGTGGCAGCTTTTTCTGAGGGTCTTATTGACCCCTACCTGCTGCGAGCTTCGGCACAAACACATCCGGGAAAACGTGATGTTTTTCAGGATGTATCGCCCGTAGCAGTGCAGAGAGGTATGAAGCAATGCAGTGGGTGAGGTGGTGTGTGGCTGTTTCTGTCCCAGGGTGGCTGCTGAACCAGTGCTTGTGAGGAAAGGTGAAGCTGATCCCCAAGAGCTGGTATGTGTCTCCTCCCAGTGCGGGAGGCTGGGAACAGCTGGTGGACACGTTGCTCTTCCTCTCCAGCTGTGTTCTTCATTCTCCCCGTCAAACTCCACCCTTTATTCACCTGCCAGACTCTCCAGATTGAGAGCAGCAGATTTCCTTCTCTTTCCCAGGCTCTCCCTCTCAGGGAAGAGGGAAGGGTTGCTGCCTGACTCAGCATCTCTGATGGATGCTGTTTCTCTCGGTCTGATGTTTCTCTATTCCCTAGTGTGCATTGCTCTGCCCAGACCGTGACTGTTGCCCAGACATTTGAATCTGATTTTGATTTTAGCCTTTATTCTCCTGGGTGAAATGTTTTTGGTGGATTCTGTTACCCTGCACAAAATAGATAAAGAAACCTGACAGTTCTTCTATCCCCTTGGACCCACGTCAGACTTAGGAGGAGTAGATTAGGGCACTTAAAGTATTTAGCAGAGCTACTGTGTGAAGCCAAGTTTCCCCTGTGTTCATGAGCTGCTTTGCTTCTGCCTTTAGGACTTCCCCATCAATGTCACTGCTCCAGAGGCTTGAATCGATCTTCTCTGTCCTTAGCAGGGCTGGGTCATGCTATTTGGCAGTCCCAGCCTGCAGGGGAGGTGGTGGCAGAGGGAGTACAATCTCAGGGCAAGTGGCTGTGCTGGAAGTGGTTCTCAAAATGGCAAAAGTATTTGCAGCAGAGGGATTGCCTGACTCCTGCCTGCCCCTCCAAAACCAGGGAGAGACTTTTCACCCCAGCCTTTGCTCTTCCCATTCAGCCGCTGTTCAGTACCAGCTGCTCAGAAGCTTTGGAAAACACGTGAGTTGGAGCAGTAAAAATACAACGCAGCATTAACCTTTTTTTTTTCTCTTTTAATCCCTTCCCTGTGTAGATTAAGACCTTCATCCATTCAGGAAAAAATGGCAATCAGATCGGCTCTGCTGGCAGCCTGGATGTGGATGGGAAAGCTCGTTATATCAGACTGAACCTGGGCTCTTCCTCCTACTTCCTTTTCTATACAGGTATGGTTCTGTTTGTGAGCTCAGTCTGAAAGAGTGATTATAACTGTGAAATCAGGATTACTGAACAGTTGTCTGAAAGGGTGTTCTGCATTCTTAAAACCTGTGTCGTGCTTTCACCTAACAAAAGAGCTGTTCAAGGACAAGAGAATGGAGGGCTTCTGCTTATACTGAGGTTTGTTAGGTGCAGTGGTAATTTTATTTGAAAAACATTGAGAATGTAAGGTTTACATAGTCATTTGTAGCAAATGATTACTGTGGAATGCTTGGATTATGAACAGATAAGATGTTAAAAGCATTCAAAAGCAGGCTTGAGTCTCAAAATACCACTACAACTGTCTGATGCAAGCCCTAAAAATATAGTTTGTCTGCCAGATCTGGAAAATCATAGAGTTCAGAGCAAGGGCAGGGTAACTTACCTCCCTCATTCTTGCTTTTTTTTTTTTTTCACAGAAAACTCTCTCTATGCATATTCCCTGAAAGATCTCTACAGTGCGGCAACTGGGATGGAAATTAAGCTCCCCAGCCTTGAGCAAGATCCTCAGTGGGAGAAGAACATTGAACGCACCACGCACCACTTATCCCTTCTCAGGTGTGAGATTATGCCTTGGTTGCTAGTGTTCCTGCCAGGGTGGCCTGTTGTGGCTTTGTTCTTTCCCTGGCTACGTGTCTTTTGGACTAGGAGCACATCCAAAGTTTGGGGAGAGGGCTGGTGGTGATGGCCTGGTCAGGGTTTCACAGGAAAGGAGGGAAAGCAGGCTGGGGTTTCGTATTTGCATTTACTGTACAGGGAAAAAAAAAAACAAAAAGCCATCCATGGTCTAGAAAGTGTAATCATTTCTCTGTCCTTGTTCAGCTCTGGAGACATTCGTTACCTGGTAAAAATTCCTGGGCAGTCACGGGAGAACATCTTGGTTGTAAACTCTGAGATGGCCACGCTGATCAACACGCGAAATCTTCAGACTTTGTGGACCCTCAATGTGTCCCGTGTTGTGAGGTAATGTCACCGACGTGGGCTGGATGAGGCATTTCCAGGCTCCCAGCAGCAGCGGTGTTCCTGGCAGATGCTATTTTTTTAAATTCATTTGAAAGATAAAACCCTGCTCTGTGATCATATCTGAATCGTGGTTCTTTTATGTGTCTGATAGCGAATGTCAGCTGCCACTTCAAAAGGGGAGGACCCCAAGGCTTTGATTCTTCATTCTGTGCCCGGGCTCAGAGCTGGGAGTGGTACCAGACTAAAATAACGTAGCACTTGGGTCTCTTACCAGGAGAGAGGCTGCTCCGAGAGAACAAGGTGTGCCCAAGCCATCAGGGGGTGTTCTGACCTCTCTGTTCTCTTTCTCTCCTTTAGTGAGCCTCTGCTTGGTTACTACAAACCTGATGTTCTTGGCATTGTCCTTGAGAGCGAAATTGGACCCGACAGAAAGAAGGTTTGAAAGCTCTTCCCTTTAACTTCCCTTTTCTCTGCGTGTCTCGGCTCAAGCAGGCACTGAGTCAAGGGCAGCTGGTGGGGAGTGTTCCCTCCGGCTGATTTCAGGAAGGTTTAGGCTGGGAAAGGATCTCTTTCAACAGGTTATTGAAGCCAGCTCAGGCACTTTAATTCTCTTCTCAGCAAGAGGCTTCAGTGACAGAGCTTTGAACCCCTTGAAATAGCTGCAAAACTTGGGACTTTAATGTGGCCCGCCCAAGGTCTCACAGCTCTGTGATGCTCAGCTTCAAGTATTTCCTCATCTTCCCCTGTGTCAGATCCTGCAGACAGCGTGGGGTAGAGGCGGCTGACTTGACTTCTCTCTCGCGGCTTGTTAGAGCTCTTTGGTAGGAGTTCCTTTTCTTTCTTCCCTGCTAGGTGATGATTGTTGAGAGCGGATCCGGAGCAATCCAGTGGGACCTGAAGCTGAACTCGAGAGCGGAGAGCCCTGGGCCAGCCACGCTTTCTACTGCTGATCACCGGTCTGCCTTCCTCATCTGGGGCGAATACCAGGCGGCAGGAAACGAAACGGTGAGCGGTGCTGCTGAATGGTTGCTCTTCTCCGGACTTTGGGCCAGAACTGGGTAGAGTTGCCCCCTTTCCCCAGCGTGCACAGTCGCCTCTGTCTGTGCCGCAGCCTCCTGCGCTGAGTGTGGGGTCGCTGACCGGGCTGGTCTGCTAGGAGCAGGCAGACCTCTGCGTGCGGTTGGTGTCCTTGCAATGTCCCTGCTTGCAGCTGGTGGTGGCACCGACAGCTTTTGTCATCCTCAGCCTGGTTATGTAAAGAAAAAGGGATTTAGTAGCTCTGTGAAGAAAGTCACTGGGGCTGCTGGTTGGGTACCTCTGAAGTTGCTGCTGTTTGGCCTGGAGCCTCCTGTGGGGCTACTCCACACCGTGATGTCCCGTGGCCACGTGAATGTCCTCTCTCTGGGCCAAGGTGGCTTCTGGCAGCCTCAGTGTGCAGCTCAGCTGTGTAACGGAGCCCTCTGGGGCAGTGCTGGCAGCGTTAGTGACAGGTTGTGTCCTGGAGGATGCCTGAGCCTCCAGCTGAGCTTCCTGTGCTTTCCTCCCTGACTCTACCAGCCCTAAGGCAAAAATCTGTCTCCTGCCCGTGGCAGCCAGGCCTGCTGTTTGTAGGAAGCTTGGGGTGGGGAGGAGAGCACCGAGCAGTAAGCAGAATCCCAGTGCTCAGTACTGGTGGCTTCAGAACAGGATGAGTTGGGCAGACATGGACAAGTATCTGACTGGATGTATTCTGTCGAGCATGAGGAACAGCTGAGCCTGGTGCTGGCGTTGTCTCTGGGCTAACGTGTAGGGCCGTGGCCTGATAGTGTGCTGTTGGTTGCAGAGACCCAGAGCTCCTCTCCAGAAGCTGTATCTTTTCCATCCTTCCTACACTAACGTCCTGTTGGAGCTCCGCAATAGCACAGACCACATAGTGGCATTCGATGGTAAGTCTTCTCCTTCCAGCCGTCCGGCAAAGAGGTGCAGGAGGTCACTGACCTGCTGGTACCTCCTGGGCTCCGTGGGGGTGTGTGATGGTGGGTCTGGTGGCCAGTGTGAACCCAGAGACCTCAAGCTGGGCCTTTCCCCCTGCTCTGCCTTCCAGCCACGCTGTTCGAGCGCAGCCGCCACGCCTGCTATGTGCTGCTGCGGGGGCCTCAGCCCAGCGAGGAGCCGGGGCCGGTGTCTCTGATGAAGCGTAAGCTGAAGGAGGACGTCTCTGAGAGCAGGGTGATCTGGCTGAGCCAGGTGGCGGTGGACAGCGAGCAGTACGTCCGGGACCGCCTCTACAGGATGCGATTCCACAGCCGGGCCTGAGCTTGCCGAGGGAGGGAGGGAGTGGGGGAGAGGCTGCCCCGGCCCCGGCGTCTCCGAGCTGCCTCTCCTCCGCAGCCGTGCTCTTAGCAAACCCAGACGACGACTTCAAGCGAGGAGCTGCCTTTCTCCATCTGCAAACCAAAGCGTTGGCTGGCGGGGAAGCACCCCCCAGCAGCTGGGGACACCCGGGCTGTGGGGGCAGCTGCCAAGCGCGTCCGTCCCCGGAGCTGATGGGACTTCAGTGCCTGGCCACCACTGAAGTGTCGTCAGCTCGGGGAAGAGGGCTTTCCCCTCCGTCCTTCTGTGCCCGCAGAGCTGTGCTGACTCAGCCTGCGTCTGGAGGGAGACACGTGCTTGCTGGGGATGCCAGAGTGGATTATTTCTTGGGTGGCACTTGCGTGAGGAGCGGAGCTTCGGCGTGTGGTGTTGGGTTTCCTTTCTGAGCCAGCTCTCCTGGCTGCGGGAGGGGTGCTTGGCTGCAGGTTGATTTGCGATAGCCCTCTCCTGGATTTGGGGCCCTGCTTTCGGTAGCCGTAGGGTGTGTGTAGTGACAGACCCCAGCCGCGGCTGATGGTGTGGCTCGGTGTCACCCGGGCCGGCAGAGCGCAGGTTAAAGTGTCGTTCTACTTAGAAAATGGCCTTTTCTCCTAAGAACAGCCCCGTGTGGCCCAGTCTGCAGTCACCTCTGTCTGTCTCCTCTGCTGCTTCCTCTCCAGCCAGGCCGTGCGGTGGTGGTGACACAGGAAGGGAGCTGGTCTCCCCCCTGATTGATGCATCAACCTTCCTCCCTGTCCCCAGCCTGATTATAGGTGGTAGGAAAACCACCCTGGGTCCAGGCTGGATGGTCCCTGACGGTACGGACACCACCCCTCCTGCTGGTTTTGAGGTGCCAGGGGATGTAGATACGTTTTCAGAGTAGAACTGCATTTTAACCTTGTCTGGGAGCTGGACTTGCTGCTTTAGGGAGCCCTGTACGCTACTGGCGATGCCAGCTCTCCTGCAAATGCTCTTTCAGCCTTGCAGCTGCTGAGGAGCCTTCTCCAAGCCCTGTCCCCTCTGCCAGGAGGTGGGCAGGCTGGAGGACAGGCACGAGCCTCTCGGGGACATAACACAAGCTGTCTCTGCCCGTGGTTCCCTCCCTGCCATCCAAATGGATGCTGGGTGAGGATTTTTGGGTGCTGTTCTCCCTGTCCAGCCTGGAAGCCCGAGGGAGTGGGACAGGTTGCTGTGAGAAGATGATGTCTCCCCTGGAGGCTTCTGTAGCGTGTTGCGTACGCTGTGCCCCGTTCCTTGATGGACACCAGTGTAGAAATGAGGTGCAAAGCCTGGAAACCGGTTTGGATCGGCTGCTCGGTCCGACCTGGAAGCCACAGTCCATCCCCGCACCAGCCGCACGGAAACACGAGCCCTGTCCCCGTGCTGCTGGGCGTCCCTCTGACTGGTGAGAGGAAGGTGGACAGAAAACGCACCCCTTAAAAACAACCTCTCTCCAGTTCTGCGGTGCCGGAGGGCGTTTGGCCATCGCCTCCCTCCCTTGCTCAGTCTCAGTTCGGGGGTGGTGCGTGTGGAAATGCTGTAGGATGAGAAATTCATGCCGGGTTGTGCAGGGTCAAGCATTGGTTCTTCTCTTGTGGCAAGTGCTGAGCTTTAACCTGCTGCGGGGCAGCTCCCAGCTCCGGCACCCGCTGTCACCCAGAGCTTCAGCTCTCCCAGCCTTGCAGCAAAATGAGCTGGAGCGTCACTGGTCTGCCTGGGTGCTTACCTCCTGCTTCCAGCTGGTCCCGGGAGTTGCCTAAAGGGTGCCCTGGCTCTCTCTGCCCCATAACCCATAGCTGGGGCAGCCAAGGGAGCCGTGTGGGGTGAGTGCTGCTGGTCTCTGCAGGGCTGCACCGCTGGTGGAGCCCGGTCCTGAGGTGCCCAGGCTGTGCAGGAAGCTGGGGGTGCTCCCAGGAGAGCATTCCACAACCCCCAAAGCACCCTGTGCTCAAAATGCTGGGTTTCCCCCTCTGTTTCTCTCTTCCCAAGCTGTTTTCTGAGCGAGTCTGGGGGTGCAGGGAGACTCCCCTGCCGTGTCCCCTAGCTTAAGTCACCTATTTGCTCAGCATGATAACAGACATGAAGCCCAGCAGCCGGTGCCAGCATTTTGGGGACCCCAGGCTGCGCCAGCGCCGCAGAACGCCGGTGGGCAGGGCTGGGGAAGCCGTGAGCCTGGCGGTGGGAGCCCGGGGCTTGCGTGCTGGTCCCATCTCTGTGTGGGATGCGGATTGTATCCCACTGAAAATTCCTCGGGCAGGGAGCAAGGTGCCTGGGCAATATTCTCACCACAACCACAGCATCTGGGTTCTCTCACTCCTCCCATCCCTGCCCAGACCTGACATTTCCCGTGGGCACACTGAATGTTCCTCCAGGAGAGCTGGATTTTCAGCTTTTGCGGGGGGTGCTTTTCTGGCTTTAAGTTGTCCATTAATGTTTCCAGATACTTTGGGAACGCAGATTTCCCTCTGGCAGCTCAATGCAACGCATCAGTGCCAAACCAGCATCTTCTTAACAAAACAAGTCCTGTTCCCAGCTTATTTCCCTGTGTAATTGGTTTTTTGCAGTATTTAATGAATGACTTTGTGCCTTGATTCAATAACTCAGATGGGTGATGATGGCATATATCACTGTGTTATGTATTAGTGTGTTTTTTAACACTAAGACTGTTTGGTTTGGTTCTTTAACTTATTGCAAGTTGTGCCCGATAGGACTTGGTCTAACTGGAACGGTTCCAATAAATCCTCTTTTGCATTGTTTGTAAATGGTGCCCTGCTTTTGTCGTTGCAGCTGAGGTTACGCCAGACTCCCGGGATTTTTTTGGCAGCCTTTCGTGTGACTTCCCAGAGGCAGAAACTTCCCTTTTTTGGGGGGGGATCCAGGTGTCCTAGTGATGCTTCGGTGGTTGGGCTGGCTGGGGCTCTGCCTGCTGCCCTGTCCCGCTGCAGGACGGGGAGAAGGGAGGCTGGGGAGGGGGGCTGGGGTTAGATAACCCGGCTGGGCCAGCCCCTCTCTGCCCCCCTCCTTCACCGCCCGCTGGGGGCTCCGTGACCTGGTTTTACACCCCAGATTCCTGCTGCAGTCCATCAGCATGAAAATCTCACTCCGGGGCTTGGATTTGGATCAAGTTGGAGGGAGCCGCGTGGCAGCCGCTGTCTCCTGGAGCCTGGGACCATCTGTCACTGCCCGGTGGCTGCCAGCGCCGAGGTCCCCAGCTCCAGCCTGTGACCCAGGCTCCTGCAGCTTCCCCTGCCCCCAGACCCCACTCTCTGCCCCCTGCTCCGTGATGGGGGTCCCGAGCTCTGTGGCAAGGATGGATGCCACTGGTCCCCAGCATCCCGAGCATCCCGGCCGTTTGTTGGCCAGGGATTGGGGCTGGCACCGCTCGGTCGCTGGGTGGGTTGGGGACATCCCTGTCCTGCTCCCCTGTGCGTGTCCCTGGGTGCGTGCAGGGTGGGCTGAGCGCGGGGCGGGCAGCGGCCCCCCTCTCCTTTATATAACCCCCAGTCTTAATCCCCCACAGCTGGGGCTTGGCTCTGGGCAAGGGAATAATCCCACCGCCGGATCTGTGGCCTCTGCTCAGATTAACGAGCCGTGGGCAGGAAGAGCAGCTCAGCTGCCAGCCCGGCCCCCGGGGGCCCTGGCAGCCTGGCTTGGCACCTCTGGCCCCCCCCAAAAAGGCCTTTTTGTCCTCCCCGCGGTGGCTGCAGGGGGCTGAGTGCCCTGAGTGCCATCTGGGCCGTGCCAGGAGGGCAGATGGCGCTGGGGTTTTGCCCCTATGAGCAGGCAGAGTCCCTGGGTGAGCCGTGGCTGCACCACCAGTGTGTGTGCCCGGGGGTCTGCCCCCTTCCTGGGTGCTTTGGATGGGGAGAAGGTTGCTGCCAGCCTGGGGGTGGGACAGGACACCGTCCAGCCCGGATGGGTGGCCGCCACCGTGTGCCACCCTGCAGCCACCTCCCCAGTCACCCCAAAAACCACAGGAGCCCCCCCAGCCTTTCCCCACAGGGGCTTTATTGTCGTGTGCCCGGGGGGGACAGGAGGAGGGGGTGACCCTGCACCAGGCCAGCTGGGTGCAGGACACCCCACTCCCCTCCGAGGGAGAGGAGGGTGCGGGGACGTGAGCGGGGGCTGCAGCGGGGCCAGCCTGGCCCGGGGGGTGCTGCCGGGGGGGAGGTGAGGGTGGGAGGGGTGTATGGCTTATCTCCTTCAGTGCTACTGCTGGCCAGGGTGTGCTGGGCAGGGGGCTGCCATGTTGGTTGGGGGTCCGGGGCCCTCAGCTCTCCTCCTCGGGGACGGGGGCAGCCGCGGGGACCCTGCTCCTCTCCTCGGCGTCACCCGCCGGCAGGAGCAGGGCCGGGCTGGGGCTGGAGTGTCGCTGCTTGCGCATGAAGGGGAAGACCCTGGCGGGGCAGAGAGGGGGGTCAGCACCGGTGGGGACCACCCCGAAACCTGGGGGTCCAGCCCCTGCCCTCACCGCTTCTTGGTCTCCGGGGGGATGACGGCCTCGGCCAGGAGGTTCCTGTAGAGCTCCGACTTGAGGAACCGCGGGTAGGAGTCCTGGGCGAGCAGAGGGGTCAAGGCTCCTGCCCAACCCTGCCTGCCCTGCCCAGCCCTGCCCTTGCCCACCTTCTTCATCAGCATGTAGATGTGCATCTGGGCATCATCCATCACGTAGCGGTGGGGCGTCTTGATGCCCTCCAGTGTCCGCTCCATGGTCTTGCTGTCGATGTTCACCCAGCGTGTGGCTCCGGGGGCCAGGAACTGCCTGGAGAGTCACAGCCAGTGGCGAGTGCCCAGCCCCGCAGTGGAGTGTAGCACCATGATGGCTTGGGCCCCCAGTTTCCCCCCAAACCCTCGCCCTGCTGGCACTCACTGGTAGATGGAGTCCACGATCTCAGCGATGCGGGACTGCTCCCCGTAGCGCAGCTCCTCACACGCCTCCCAGAAGCTCAGGTTCTCGGCTGAGGAGAGGGGCATGGTGTTGGGGATGGGGACGTGGCCCCCAGGCCACCACTGCTGGGTCCACGACCCAGCCAGCTGTGGGGCCAAACATCCTGGGATGGGGCCAGCTGGTGTGATGTGGGGTGGTGGGTCCAGGGATGCTGGGACATGGCAGTGGGTCAGGGGATACCAGGATAGGTTGGTTAAGGGGTGCTGGAATGTGGTGATGGGTCAGGGGATACCAGGATAGGTTGGTTAAGGGGT
>JAOXNO010000070.1:16066476-16087760 GCA_028565335.1 Limnodromus scolopaceus | reverse complement strand
GATCATCCTCGTGGCCCTCCGCTGGACACGTTCCAACAGGTCCATGTCCTTCCTGTGTTGAGGACTCCAAAGCTGGAGAAATTTTCCAAGGGTTTCTCTCAGGAGAGCAAGACAACACAATTGTCTCCGCTTCCGTCACCACCAAGAGGTCTCCGGAGACCACGGCTTACCCAAACAGGCCACCAGACCGTGTCTGAGCTCTGTCTCATTAAAGCTTCCACCTGCACCCATCTCCTGGGTGGCAGTGCAACCCAGAACCACAGCCAGGTGCCACCACCCTGCCCCTTCTGCAATCACCTCCCTTTGTCACAGGCACTAAACGCTATCTGGTAAGGAAACGGCAGTGCTCAGCTGATTTACTGCATCTCCATTTCAGCCTGATTTCTTACCCCACTGGTATAACCCACTGGTGCTGTAACTGGGCAACTACACCCAGGTTACGGCACCAATCCAGCCTGGCTGGATGCAGAGAGGAGGTGCTCAGCTGGCTCCAACTCAGCCCTAAGGCTTTGGAAAGCCTGAAATGCACCCAGCAGATGTTACCTGGGGAGATGTCCCAGCGGCCAGCTCTGCTCCTCTTCCAGGCTTGGCCCTACCCAATTAATTCCAAACCAAGCTCATGCTAATGTTCTCTCTGCCTGCAAAGATCTTTTCTCTGGAGAGCTGGTAGGAATCATTTCACCCAGCTGCAAACAGAAGCGAACTGTGACACTGAGCTACAGAAAATGGCTCAAAACCTGGCTGTAGATGCAAGAAACCCGATGGTGACTGGGACACAAATGCTGGATCTGCAGGTCCTTCAGTGCCGGACACTTAATCCTGCATTGCCTGCCAGCAGCAGCCATCTCATAGATATGATTCCCAGTTTCTAGCAGGGCAGAGCTGGGGTGGGGGCTGCTGGCCCCCCCAGGCAGAGCAGCAGGCAGTTTGCTGGGGAAGGACATGGCTGGCAAGGGCTGTGCCGGAGGAGAGGGGCTGGTGAGCCAGGTAACCGCGCTGGCAAGGCCGGCATGGCCGTACGAAGCTGGCAGGGTGCCTCAAGGACACCTCCGGGCCCTGCTCCACCACCCCTGCCCTGTGGCTTCCCCAAGGCTGCCGACAAACCTGGGCACTGGCTCCACTTTCCCAGAGCTCTCTGAAGCTCCCGACCAAAATAAATGGTGTTTTCACATTAACTCCCCTCTCTGTTTCTCCTTATCTCCCCAGCCAGCCTTGGGCAGCCCCTCTCAGAAGAGACTTTGGGCTTTATTTTCAGGCAGGTTCCTGTGCTAACCATGGCAGGAGCTCTCTAAAAAGCTCTGGTTTGCTTCAGCTGGAGCATCCAATCCTGCCAAAACCCAGCAGTGAGATTTCAACATCCAGAAACCCCTGGCTCCCCAGGAACCACTGCATCCATTCTTGCCTGCTACTGCACAGGGAGAACATGGCTCCTTGGTCTTCCAGGCATGGGGCAGGTTGGGAGGAGTCCCTGTGTCACCGGGAGAAGAGCTGGAACTCATGGGGAAGCAGCGTGACTGCTCAGCCTGTCCTCCTGCTGCTCTGCACGGCATTTACCACAGTGCCATGGAGTTCCTACAAAAACTATGCTTACAATATGTGCCAAATTATTATTAGAGCATTAATTGCATATGCATATAGCCCAGGTCAGTGTTTCCAAAGTGCATATCTGCATCTAGACACTTCTGGGGAAGGTGCATGAATTTAGTAAACAACTCTACTAATAAACACTATCCAATCACACCAACTGAAAGGTAGATAAAATAAACTTGGCCTCACCTGACTTGGGAGAGCCCTCTAATTACCTGGCTTTCAATCAATGCTCTGACATAAATATGCAGAAGTCTGCTACACGGTCACTGCAAGCCAAAAATTATCGGAGCCTGGCAATTAAAAGAGTTTCTTTTTTAAATTACACTTGTGTTTCTAAGTGTCAGACGCCAAAGTTTCAAGTTTTCAGAATACAGCTATAAAGCTGTGAAAGGTTTTTAATGGACAAAGTGCTTTTAGCTGCTAACAGTAATTATCTAGCGCTTCCAAAGCTCTTCTCATCCGAGAGCTCCACGTGCCTTGCAAATAATCTTCCTTCCCTGAAAGATAACGCAGGAGCGGGAGAATCAGCTCTGCGGCAGGGGCCAAGCCGAGGCACAGAGAGACGCAGTGATTTGGAGGGGGCCGTGCAGGGGGCGAGGCAGCCCTCCCACCCAGATGCCAGGAGCAGCCCTTGCTGGAAGCCCGCAGGAGACGTAGGTGAAGAGCAAATACATATCCTACTCCTGCACTTAATTTTGCTGCATCCTGCTGAATCCCCTCCTGCACCAATCTTTGAAATTCTCATGTGAGTGTGAACGAGCCAAGAAGCAGTGAGTACTGAGGGAGAGACCTCTTCCATACTGTGCCCCTCCGAGACACGCTCCCCCTGCCCCGCTCCTCCTCAAGCTCTCAGCAGCCCTTTCCCCACCCTCCCAGGAGCATTTCCAGCCTTTCCAGCCACAAATCACAAGCCCAAGCCCTCAAGGTGGGTTTTGGCATTTGCATCACCATGCTAGAGGGACTGAGGCAGATTTCTCTGACCTCTCTGCATATTCCTCCACCCAGTCGTGCTGGGAGCTGGAGACCAGAGCAGAGGGCAGTGGGCATGTCCCTCAGCTGCCCACCTTCAGAGCAGTCCCCCCACTTCCCTCCCATGCACAATCAGACCCTGTCACCCTACCTTTGTTTAACGGGGAGTTTTCCAGCCCTTTTTTCCTCCTCTTCCAACCTCCTGCGAGCTTCTTCCAGCTGGGTGAGAGGGTTGGGGGCTGGATTGGGCGGCATGGTAGGATCTTGGATGAAGGGGTGAGAAGGCTGGACGACGTTTCGGAGCTGGGCACTGACCCACGGATGCACCGCAACAGGTCGCTCGATGGAGAGGGGTCGGACCATATCATGGGACAGCTGCTTCTTAGCACCTGAAGAGCTACACACAAACACAAAGGTGTTACACAGACCTTTGGACAAGCACAGAGGCACTCCTAGATGGACCTACTGCTTCTACAGCTGGACACGGGCACCACTGGGAAGCTCCCTATTGCACGGCTTTGAAGGGATGGGGGAGCACCATCCACCTCTAGAGAAGATTTCAGAACAGCAAGTCCTGAGACATCAGGGTGAGCGCCCCAACCCTGACACAGAGCCCACAGATCTGTTTAAGGGCTCTCATCAAGCCCACAATACATCAAAATAAAACCACCAAAAGGCAGCTCCACCTTTTGCAACATTCCACCAGAAGATGCCCTCCCATGTGCTGCCAACGTTCCCAGGCTGGGAGCCTCTCCATGAACAGTGGCATCATCAGGAAAAGGCATGTTGCAGGGATGTTCTCGTCCTTCTCCAGCTCCAGCAGCAGAACCTGCTGCCTGACTTCATGGCGGCCTGGCACTGCCCATGGCTCTGGCACTTGGCCCCAGTGCAACCACCCTGGCCTCTACTGTCCACCACCAGCAGTTTCAGAGAAGAAACCACCAGCAGTTTCACCACTTGGCCACCAGCGCAGCTGTGTCAGAGGGGACGAGACCCCAGGTCCCTCTCCTCGACACCCGGCAAGCACTGCTTTATGCCAGGGATTGACCAGACTGTGATTACGGATCCGTGCCCGCAGGAGATCCGCTTGACTCCAGAGACATTCCTGAGACAGCCACGTCCTCGGCTCCGCTCTAGGCAGGCGAGGTCCTCCCAGAGGATGCTCCCAGCGAGCCGAAATGCTGGGCAACCCTCAGCCCTGCTAAACTGCTTGCTCAGCACCAATGGCGCCAGCGCAGCAGGTCCAACGTTTCTATTGGCACCTTGCAGGAGCAACAGGCATTTACATACAGCAAACGCTTAAAGGAAAAATACTACCTACTTGTGTGCCACGTTACCCACCTCGGAACCACAGCAGCGATTTCTGAGATTCCCCTGGGGCTGTGACCTTCCCACCACGGCCACAAGCCATCCTTCAGAAAAAACCTGCCCTTACAGCCCCCGAGCAATCCTCAGTCTCCAAAGGGTCTAAACCCTTGTGCCTGGTGGACTCTTGTCTTCTTAAGATCTCCAGGAACAAGGCAGACTGCCGGATGCCTAGATACACACGCCTTGTGCAGGGGATGCAGTACAACAGCATGAAGACCCCTCGCTCTGCCAACCCTTACCCATGGTTTGTTTTCTTATGCCTGCTGATCTCCTTCTCTCCTTCTATGATCCACTGAAGGATCTTCTGGTTTCTCTCCACGTCTTCAGGAGATCCTGGCATCTCATAGCTGGCACCATCACTTTTCCCTGAATCGGTCTTCTTAACATTTCTCTTTGAGAGCAGACCGGCTTTCCCACTGCAAGAACAAAGCTTGAGACATTAGCGCTTTGCCAGAGCCAAACCACCACAGACACTGGCAGAGGATGGACATGTCTCCCTCCAGACACATTCAGCCCTGCCTGCAGTGCAGACGTGGCCCTGGTTGCCTTCCACAGCCCCCTGGTTCTACCACAGCTCACACCAAACATGCCCCAGTTGAGGCTAAGAGTGAGACTGGCCAGACCTGGGCACTGCAGGCTCCTCTGTCCAGCTACCTGCGGGGAGAGGGAGCTTCTCTTCTGGCCAAATGAGCCCAGCAGATCTCCTGCTACATGAAGGGTTATGTTAAAGCCCTGGCTCTCTGCTCAGAGCAGGAGGTTCAACCGGGTGCTGCAGTCCCTCGGCTACCTCTCCACGCCTGAGCCCTTCCTGTTACCCCCCAGATTCACTGACACCCCAAACTGCTGATTTGCCACGCTGAGCCTTCGCTTCCAACCCCGATTTGAACCGAGGTCTCACATCATGGTGGAAGATCACATCCTGGAGGGGTGAGCTGCCTTCTGTGGGCTCTCCGGCCCTGGAACGCGCAGCCACCTCAAACATGGTAGCCAGACGGGTGCCAGGCAGTACTTAAGGCTGAAGCATAGGCTCCTACAGAAGCCCCATTGCTCCTTGCCCACATCCATGCCCCCCGGGCAGCCCCAGGCTCAGCAGGCCATGCAGAACTCACCCCTGCTGGCCTGGCACTGCCACAGCCTGGAATTTCATGGGACCCCTGCCACCCTCATCACCCACCTGCTTTACTCCACAGGGCCTCCCTAATTCTGCATGCTCACTAAGACATGTAGGAAAAATAACCTCAGCACCACAGAGGAGTAACAAGCCCCAAGTCACCTTTGCTGATTTTTGGGGGGAAAAAGCCTGGAGAGGGATTGTTGAAGATCTACAAAGGGAGGGCAAACTGCCAACTCATTCTAAGCTTCTCCCCGCACGACGGCTGCTGGGTATCAAATCAAATTCTCCAGCAGCAGCTTCAGTGCAAAGGCTTTTTCTGCCTTTCACAAACAAAAGCCTTTTTCTGCAGGTTGTAACCGAAGGGCAGACACAGCCACGGGGGGGTGGGGGGACAGCAGTCCACCTGGGTTCAACAAGGAGCCGGCCAAGCCACTGCAAGAGTCTGCTAGCTGCCAAACAGGATCGTTTGGATGCAAACTCTTGTCTTGTGAACCCAGGGACTGTCAGGAACTGGGAGTTCATGCCAGAGGAAAACCAGATCTGAATGTGCCCTCTGAAATTCCCCTCACGTGTGTGCTGTAGTCAGTGCTAGAGAGAAGTCTTGTGTCTAGATGGGGCTTTGGGTTCACCCAGCATGGCCGGCCTCATGCTCTGTTGAAGCAACGATCCTTTGCCTACAGAAACAGGGCAGATTTAAGGGCTTCTCCCTCCCTGGAGAGCAGTTTCCTTCGGGTGCCTCTGCCTCCATCTTCCCATCCTGGAAAGGTGCTCCTGCCCACTGCCTTCACTAAATATCCCACCCCTGGTACGCTGCAAAGCATCACCCCAAACCCGCAGCCTTGGGGAGCCAGCGGTGCTCAGGGTGAGCACAGCTCTCCCTGCGGCTGCTCCATCACCATTTATTATCCCAGGCAGCCCCGAGCTCTGCTTTCACCTTGGCAGTCATCATCTGATGGGACTAGCAACACCTGCCACAGCAGAGAAGGAGCTTCACCCTCTCCCTTCAGCATGGAGAGGATGGAGGACTTCAAACAGCCAAGGGAATCATAGAACGGTTTGGGTTGGAAGGGACCTTAAAGATCATCTAGTTCCAATCCCCCTGCCCTGGGCAGGGACACCTCCCACTAGACCAGGTTGCTCAAAGCCCCATCCAGCCTGGTCTTGATGGACAAAAGCCCATAAGGCAGTGATACGTCTTTACTGGGCAGAGGGTCACCTACCCCAGAGAACATCCCCTTGGGACAGGATGCCACAGCAGCACCGCAGCACCCGTGGCTTTGTTAGGAAGGAAAAGGAGCTCTTCTGGTGGATGGGTCAGGCCTTGCAATAAGGAGGGCTTTTTTGTCCTCTCATAAACACCTTAGGAGGCCAGTTTCTGTCACCCAGACCCCGAGACACAGCCCTATAGTTAGCAACTCCTGTTGCATGGGGAAGTAGACCAGCATCTGCCATTTCTAAGCACCTCCACTGCTTTAAGGAGCTGAAAAACTACTTTATAATCAAGGCCATTAAAAATCCTGGTCAGAGGGTGTCTTTCAGCACCACATCACAGAGGTGAAAAGGGGTCTATATGGATTACCAGGGTGGTTCAACCACTCTGTTTTCACCAGTACACTACACCCACTTATGAAAGAGCTTCCTAGAGAAGCCACAGCTCTGGGACTCCCATTGGGTGTTGCCTTGACTCACCTGTAGCCTAAAGAGTCCATGGGGACAGGGGCCATGCCCAAGTTTTCAGTGTAGTTTCGTGACTTTGTTGCATAGTTATGTGAATCTACATTCCAGGCAAAGCTGTTCTGCACTCGCTGCGTGGCCTCGGCCTCGATCTGCTCTTTTGGTTTCATCACGCTGTGGTGATGGATGTGGTGGTAGACGTGTTTATGGTGGTATAAGTTAGCTGCATCCAGTTTCATTCCTGATTTTGTTGCGTGCTTGCCGTGCCCTGGAGGAATTGTTCCTAGTGTCCCTGACAGCTTTCCTAAGTGGCCGCTTTCCGGGGACCGTGGCTTAGGAGAGTGGCGGCCAGGTCCTGGAGACTGGCAGCCTGGTGTTTTCATCACACGCTGGACATGTTCATCAAGGATGCTTTCTGGGTTCTCTTCGTGGGCGTCTCTCATCTGCATTCCAGCGCAGCCCATCTCAGAGTAACGAGGAGCGAAGTGATGAAAGGCTTGGGCGGAAGGCATCTTGTGGCTAATGACTGAGGGACCAGAAGAGATATCTGCATCCTCACCTTCTTCTTCCTGCAAGAAACATGAGAACAATCAGAGAATGACAGCAGGGTGGCAGAAGGGGTCTCTCTAGTCCCACCTCCTGCCCGCAGCAGGACCGCTACCAACCCCTGAGAGGGTCACGTCTGGCTATGTCCAACCAGATCTTGCAAACCTTCAAGATGAAGATCCACCACCCCTCTGGAGACCTGTCCCAGACTGTGCCACCCTCCTGCAGTCCTGCTGCCACCGAGCAGAGCTGCTCAGGTCTCTGTACCTGCTTTTTGAGCCACCGTGAACAGGGGTCTCCACACATCACACAAAGAAACTGAGGCAACCTCTGGCAGGGGGCCCACACACTACAACCAGGGTTCACAGAAGCAGCTCTCTGAGGGGTGTGACAACTCAATCGGGGGTGTGAATGGGCAGAACCTTACTAAAAAGCTCCCCAAGTCCCTTGAAGGTGGTTCTGTAGCAACCAGCAGCGCAAACACAACTCACCGCACTGTACCTGCGACTTCCTACGAGGCTTGGGAAAGGCACGGCTTCAAAGCCCATCAGATAAAGCCCAGAGTTACAGGACACGTGGCAAAACAGTCCTCCAGCCAGGTGAGACCAGGGGAGTTTCTCACCCCAATGACTATTTCACAAGGTGAAGCCAACAGCCGGCTTGTAACAGGAGGGAACAACCGAAGGTCGACAGCAGCAACAATAGTTTTAAAAATCAAACACGGATTTCTCCCGGGCACGCTAAGGCTGGAGTGAAGCACTTCACGCAGATAAAGGAACGGGCTGGAACTAACTGCTTGTTCCTGTAGTTCACAACGGTCTAGGACACGCTGTTAGCGACTCTTAAGTCCTTGCCAGGAAGAATAAAACTCCTCCATGCTGACAGCCACAGTTTTGATGCTGACAAACTATTTTACGCTCCAACATAAACTCAGATATTTATGAAGTTTCTTTATTGGAAGTCAGGACTCCTATTTTTTTTAATTACATAAGCAGGATTCCAGTGAGTCCTTTAATCCCGCTCTCTTTTCCTCCTTTGGCACAGTAAAGAAATCAGTTGCAGCGCAGGGTATCTCTGCCCTGCCAGATAAATAAATGCATCTGCTAGAAAACACTGACTCCCACCAGCTTTGCCTGTCAGATGTCATCATCCGTCACTTGCTAACCGGCTTCAAAGTCCCAGCTGCCAACCACACAGCGAGAAAGCAAATAGCAGCCTTCCTCCCAGTGTCACACCTGGGGGTTCAAACCCGCACCCAGGGACAACGCCAGGCTTTCAAAGTGCCAAAGGCGTGGGGGCTGCAAGCCTGGGGCTTCGACACAATGCCCACCTCTGGAGGGGACGCACCACTTTCTAACAGATGGCTTTGAAGAACTTCAGAGGCACCTTTCATCGCCAGCCACGACGCTGCAGCCTGCCAGCCGCTGTCCCTGGGCACCCAGCTCGAGGACAAGAAAAGATGAAGCGTGTGCTGACTAAATCCCTACCACCAGGGCAAGCATTTATTAGCAGTTTATATATATCCCAGTGATGCGCTCAGCACCTGGGGGGCTTTTACTGCTGGCACCTACTTTCTGGAAAAGTCTCAGGTTTAAACATCGTATAATGTGCAGGGCAAGACCTGACCCTGGCACAGATCCCTGACACATGGCAGCGAGTCCTTTCCACTCAGAGCCTGGAGGTCCGGCAGTGCTGTCACAGCAGAGCAGGGTGGCACGAGAGTGACAACGTGGGGTGGTCCAGCCAAACGGGTGCCTGGGATTTGGGAAATCCTCTGGCTGCCTGGAATTCCATTTTGCCAATAACTTGGACCTGGTAGGTTGCTTTGCTCCAAGACTGAGATCAGGGTGGGCTAAAGGAAGGAAAGAGATGCATTGGCACGCTCTCAGTCTGCCTTGGCTCAGCTCATCTGTGTCACTGAGCAGATCTGGACCCGAAGCAGGTCCTCGGGCAGGAATAAGTGCTGCAGGAGGTTGTGGTGTGCAGGCAGGCCCAGGGGCAGCCGGTGTCCCACCCTCCAGCGCTGGCCTCAGCCTTACAGGGAGTAGGAAAGCCCCAAGAGTTAGAAAACAGCAGCTAATTAAGGAATTGGGGTGCCCATCCCAGGCTGTCCTCTCTCCTTGAGAAGGGCAGAGGCCAAAGGTTTGAGTCAAGGCTGCAGATACCAATTCTGCTAAACCTTTTTTTTTCTGCAGTGACAAAAACCAACACGTGGCAGGAGGTCGGGGCAGCCCAAGCTGGGATGGTAACACAGGACTTTGGGTACAGCAGAGTCAAACCCTGGCTTTGTGAGGTCCTCCTTGCCCAAGCTACCCGACCACAGTCCACGCAGACAGCGAGAGGACCAAGGAGGCACAGGCAAGAGGCAACAACTACCATGTTTGATACCGGAGAAACCCAGGGATCAGGGGAGCAGCCTCCTCCACGGATCCAGCTTTCCCAGACACAGGGGTCGAGCTGGCTTTTGGCATCTTGCCGGGGTGAGTCGGGCAAAGCTGGGCGGCGTGGGCAGCCTTTGCCAGGTGGGGAAGCCCCGGGTGCCATCACCACTAGATGGTGCTTTGTTGACATAATATTGTCAGAAACCTCTCAGTCTGCTCCCACAGGCAGCGGCAGTTAGAGAGATGCAGGATTCAACTTTGCTGACTGTCTGCTGAGCTATTTTTGCTCTGCAGCAAGGTCGGGGGTGCCCTTCCCTTTGAATTAGGAGGCTGAAATCTGCACTGAGGAGCTACAGGCGAGTGATACCTTGCCGCAAACCTCCTCCTCTTCCTCTGCCTTCTCCCAGTCCCACCCATTGGACTGCTACTGGTCAGCAGGGCAAAACAGCTCACCTACACACGAGTGGGTTTTTGATCATCATGCAGATGATTTCCCTCTCTAGTTAGGCAATGTTTTATATTCAAACAGCGAGAATCTCAGCGCTGGCTTTGCTTCTCCTGGCTTATTTTCAATTCCCTCAGTTCAGACAAAGGCAGAGTGATCTGTAGGATACGATACTGATCCGTATGACACGATACCGCAGCTTCCATGCACAGACATGAGGCTGAAGTGGCTCAAAAAATAATAAGGGAATGCACATATCCTCTAATCCTCTCCCACATTGCTCAGAATAATTAATGAATTCAAAGGGTTTTTTTTCCAAAAAACCTGAAATCTTACTGTCTTTTCAGTTCGGTTCTAAATCAGATGCATCTTCTTGATGTTACTGCATGATGTGGCTTTGAAAGGGAACCTACAGACAGCTCAGTATGGGGGAGAAAAACTCTTTTTTTCCTAGCTTTTGCAAAATATTTCCAGCTTCTCTGCTAAGCTGGTAACTGCCTAGTGTGACTAACGCTCGCGGTTTTCCCTCGGCTGCTGCTCAGTGAGCCGTGCAGACCCGGTAACAGGTTACCCTGTAGTCCTGGTGTTCAGGTCATAGAAAAAAAACCCCTGTGATCTATCAGGATTCAAGCTCTCCTCTTGCTGATACCAGCAGCTCCTGCACCTTAAGTGCTGACCTAAAAAAAAAAAAAAAGCTACAATTGCTTACTCTGAGTTTTTTCCTGAATGGCTAATGCCAGATGCCAGCCAGTCAATGAAATACATTCTGGAGATGGCAAAGAGGTTTAATATATAGCATTAGTGGGAGTCCTGGGCTTAAAAATAGATTAAGTCACACAAAAATGTGTTTAAACAGACTTAAATTTACTCTCTGGCACATAGGTATCTGCTGATTTTATGGTATTGCTACTGGCAGCTTCTTCCAGGAGGCAGAGGGCTGGGATAACGCAGTCTGGTACAGGTGGGGGCTGCGACGAGCCGTGGGCGGAGGAGGAAGAGGGCTCTGGGTCTGTGTTAGCAGAAAATGCTGCTGGTTCCCTTGGCTTTGTCTAGAAAGCAATAGGTACCGGAGAGGAAAATGGACCAATTCTAGAAGAACAGGAATCTAATGACAAAATAGCTCCTTGCTGGCCTTTTCTGGCTGGATGCTGAATGCAGACGGGCAGGGAGCTTTGATGCACAACGCTTGGAGCTGGAGGGAAGCTTACAGATCCCTCTGCCTTCCTCATTTCTCCCCATTCGAAATACGCACATGATTTAAAGCAAATACCACAACCTCTTCTTTTTCTGTTTAAAGAGGAACATTTAAAAATATCGGTGAATATTTAGAAATACTCCACTGGGGCTGAAGGGTCTGCCCGGCCACCCCAGAGGCTCAGCTCCTCTGAAAGCACAGATCCAGGTAGGACAGGTACCAACTCCTCTGCTTCAAGGGAGAGCTGTGGGTTACCAAGCACAGAGCCTTTGCCCCAGGGCCACGGCAGCTATTAACTGCAGACGCCCAATTTCTTCATAGGGCTGTAGTTACACAGACATTTATGATGTTCAGTAACACTGTGATGTCCTCGGAAAGCTCCCCCTGTATCCCCAGCACAAGATGTACTGGTCCCCATGAGATGCAGTACGTCAGAAGAAAAGACACGGTGTGAGTACTGCTGAGCAGGGTGCCTCACGCAGGTAATACCAGACGAGCAGTACCTCATTCTCTGCCTTTTGGACCTTGTTGTGGAGCCAAAGGCCTTGCACACTTCCCTTGGCTCATGTACCAAGCCCTCGAGCTCTGGAGGGCCCCACGCAGTGCCATGGGTTGGGTTTCCCCAGCCAACCATGTGGGGTCAGCGTGTTTCTCCACCCAGGAGAGGATGTTTGGATGCTACACTCGATCAGTTCCAAATATTCTAGGGATGTACTAAACACTGATGGGCAGAGCCCTTTTGGTTTTGGTAGGAACAGCCTGATAGCCCACACAAACACCTCCAAGCATATCACCTGCCACCTGGTTACCATTTCTGGGGGAAATAAGAATCACCCAAAACCTCACAGGGGAAGGAGAACCCCTTTTACATAGTCCTCATCCTTGCATAGAAGGGACTGCTCACAAAGTCTGTGATGGACAGGAGAGTGAAGGTGCCGAAGATGACGATGGAGGGCACCACCAGCCCCTATCTGGTGACAGAAGCAGGCACTGCTGGGCCATAGCTGGTACCTTACAGCAGGGAGGGAGTGCTGGAGCTCACAAAGACCCACACAGACCAGGGAACAGCACCATGGAAGCTACTGGGGCAACGTGAGCCTCCAGGAGCCCCCATGTGAGCGTTGACGGTGGCTGTTGAGGCAGGGAAGTGGTCACCCAGGTTGGTCCCACAGCAGCTGGAAGCTCCCTGTGGTGTACAGTACGGAGATAGGCTGGGAGAGGAGGCAAGGAGGTTACTAACCGCTCGAACGCGTTTCAGGCGCTCCTCCAACTTCTCCTCTGCTTCACGTTCCTTCTGTACTTCCTCCAAACGATTGATCAGTTCTGCAGCAAACTTCTCTGGTTCAACGTGGATATCCTTTGGCATTCGGTAGGTACGCTGGAGGAAAAAACACACCAGGGGTTAGCAAAAGATGCATGAGAAAAATCACACGTTTATTTTGGAGGCTTCGATAACTGGAAATGCCATTTGTTCTGCTAGGGAGCTGAGGGAGGACAGGCTGGCAGGCAGAGAGGTGCAGCCAGGGACCGGTGGGCTGGAAGCTGGGCCACCACCACCAGCTCCCCAGCCGGCACCAGCTCTGCACATCACCCCACATAGGGGAAGGGTTTCCTGGAGCCATAATTCAGCAAGCTCTTTCGACACCAAACACCGTGGCCAACAGGAATCTCCTGGTCTGAAAGGGTGGGAAAAGGACGTACAGACAAATCTCCCAAGGACTGCGCTTACAGCAGCGATGTTTTCACTTTGATAGAAAGGAGGACTTTTACACACACTTACTCAGCTTACCCCATAGCCACAGAAAGGAGAGGAAATCCTGTCATCTCTGAGACATCTCACTTCCCTCACCTTCTGCTACAGCTCACCCCAGCCACAAAGGGCCCCTGTTCCCACAACCATCCTCTCTTCTAGAGGATCCTGCAGGATTGCATCTCGGCTCTTCAGAGCCATGCAACGATCTCCTGCTTGCTTTATCAATACAGCAACCTTACAAGCACAGAGACACCACTTTTCTCTTTGCTCTGGGTGAACAAATGAATATTTATGGGAGTTCAAGGGCATTCTTGGTTCCTTCTGCCGAGTTACCTTGTCCCTAAATTCCTGCACTCTTGGATAAGGAGCTTGTAAAGTACGAAGCTGACAGCCACTGTAT
The DNA here is from genome assembly GCA_028565335.1 of Limnodromus scolopaceus. Lineage (NCBI taxonomy): Eukaryota > Metazoa > Chordata > Aves > Charadriiformes > Scolopacidae > Limnodromus > Limnodromus scolopaceus. The sequence continues at coordinate 16,074,325 of JAOXNO010000070.1, read as the reverse complement.
TTTTCCCCTTATTTTTTATCCCTTCTGCATTATTTAGTTAAAATAGTAGAAAAAATAAAATGACACAGCAGAGATAAAAATTTAATTTGGAGGAAAAATATATGGGAAATTCAACAGTATAAAAACCTGCATTCAAATGTTTCAATACCAACACAAGAGAAATATACATTCTGTAGGACCAGAGATAAAATTAAATGTGAAGACATGAGATAATTCACAGCAAAAGAACAAATGCAGCACCAGAAGCAGACATTGAGCTTGAAATCTTTAAACGAGGCTTAGAGACCACCTGAATTTATCCTGTACTAGCCAAAAGATCAATGCAGAAGACTAAAATAATGCTTTGCCTCAAAAACTGACAAAAGCATTCAAATCATACTGGTTTTCTGTTTGCCAGCTGCTGAGCAGAAGGCAGGGGAAGAAAAACAGAGGCAGTAAATATCCTACTGATGGCACCCAGAAGCTGAAGACATCTTTTATGACACCCAGGTTGGGTTGCAGAGGTCTCAGTTAAAGCACTGCTTGTTTTCTTCTCTGAGAGCAAGACCCAGCAAATCTCAATTCCAGTGCTCGCTGCCGTACCCTTCCCTTCCATGCTGGACGGTATGGGGCTGCAGCATCCCCGGGGACGTCTGGGGACACGATGGAGCTCTAGAACTCCCTTTCTGTGACAAGCAGAGGGACCGACAGCTCCACCTGAAGCTGTCCCAGGCAGGACTGACCCATCCCAGCTGGGAACAGCCCCCCCATCCCCTTCATCCAGGGATGCAGCTGCTGGAGAGGACATAACACACGTGGGCTGCCAGCTGGCTCCCACCCTGGAATGACAAAGCCTTTGCTGCCACCAGGACCTCCAGCCCTGCAAATCAATGGCCTGTGTTTTTAAAAAAAACACTGCAGATAAAGATTTTCAGCAAGAGAAATGACGTTTAGTCTTGAAATATTGGCACTAAGGGCCAAAGTGGCAGGTTTCGTTCCAGCGCCTGGACCTTGTGCTGTCCAGAAATGGGCTCCAGACGTGCTCCATCACGGAAGAAGACATGGAAGAGCCGGTCTCTGCTCTGTTAACCCCTGAGGAGCTTCCAGAATCCAAGTGATGTTTCCCCATTACCCCTTGGCGTATCCTGGGGGAGCACTTCTGGCTTAGGGAGTCTGCTTTCATCAGAAACCCCGAGCCCATGACCACCAGCATCCATCTCATGAGGCAGCACCAGTAAATCCCAAGGAGAGAAATCTCTCTCTCGCCTGACAAGTCGCAACCCGTCGGGCGATGCGTTCACTCCCTCCTGCCACCTCAGACATGCCAACTCTCCCTGCGGTTGTTTATAAGACGGCAGCACCATGCCCTGCTCCGTTAGAAACTTAATGAGCCTAATGAGAGGCAGCTTGGCGCTCAGCAGTCACAGTCCCGGGGCTCCCCGTCGCAGCTACCACAGTGGCTGCCAGAGAAAAGCAGAACCGGGAAGGAATTTCCCTTTATTTCCGTAGCCTTTGATGCAATGCAGCATCCCAAACCAAAGCCTCTCCTGAGCCCCAGCAGCAGCAGCTGCAAAGGCTGAAGTTTGTGAACCTGTGCTTTCGAGTCCCAAGGACCACAGCTCCAGCTCTGACCAGGATCTGAAGACATTCAGGGTCGCTGCTGTATCCAGGGAACTCGAGACAAGATGATTTTGGTCTTTCACAACTCATACTTCAGCATGTTTATCCACAATCTCTTGAAGTCTGGAGGTGATTGAAGCACAACTACAGAAATGAAAATAATCAAACCCAAGAGTCTTTAGGATGAACTCGCTTTCCTCTCTCTTTGATAAACGGCTGCATCTGCAAAACCCAGCGCCCCGTCCTTGTAGCATCCTCTCAGCACAGAGGTCCTCAGCAGCCTGTTCGAGGGTACAAGACACAGTTCCCTCCGTGAAGCCATCTCTGCAAGGGTCTCCCTGACCATCCAAGTCCAATGCAATTGAAATAAACCTCACTTCACCCCACGGACACCGGCTGCATGTGCCCTACGTTGTCCTGGCGGGTAACGAATGGTGACCCACAGAAGGCTGGCAAAGCAGGATGATGCTCTGAACATGCTCACCATGGTATGATGATGCCATGGGTCTGACTTTATTCCTAGCTCAAAGGATGAGCTACACAGACTTCCCCAAAAGTAAAAGTATTGCAGAATAGTGAATGCAAATTCCCTGTGCTTAAACAATACAGATAACTGCTGAGGGCTTCTCTGTCTCCCTGGACAGCAAACATGGTCTCCACTGACCTGGTTCAAAAGGCTTAAGACAATGAAGCGTTTGAAACCTTTATCAAATGACGGGCCTGACTTCGGAAGGGAGACAAGCTCCATAAAAAACCCAGCCAGGCCAAGCCTGTACCTGGAGAAGGATCCTTCAGGGCTTCGGGATTCTGAAGCTGCCCCCAGGTTCCTGTGGGCACACAGACCCTACTGAGGGAGTCGTAAACGAGACGTTTGTTATTCTGAAATCAGAACGGCTCCAAATGCTTCTGTTCCAAGTAAAGAGTGCAGCACTTTCTGAGAGTTAGCTGGGTTTGGAGCATCCAGCCCTTCAGTCTGGACCAGAATGAGACCTCTGGCTATTCTGGGTTAACAATTCCGAAAGGAAGCACTTAATTTTAAAGAATTGTTTTACCTCCAGCTGTTTTATCTAATGTTTTATTTAATTATCTACCTACTTTTATTTAATGCCACTAGTTCAGACAGGTCTGTCCAGAACCAAACCATGCTGAGCTGGGGAGGTTGCAGAGAACGGTGGATGGGAGGCTGAATGCCAGATGGGCTGGCAAGAAAGACAGTGCTTGAACTGGTCTGGAAGGAGCAATCTTTCCCAGCGACAGCTGCGAGGAAGAAGTTCTTGGGTACCTATCACCCAAACACTGCCCTCTGACCTTGACACGCAAAGTGTCTGAAGCTCTGGTACCTTTAGGAAGAAGCAGCCTGCTAAGAACATGTGAGATACGCAAGTTCTCCAGTAGTTCCAGTTGGCACCCACTATCATGTCTTCTCCTTCTTTTCTTGGAGCCGATGGAGTGGGAGTTGTGTGGATTTTGCTCCATGAGGCAGATGCAGGTCTTGGGGTTTGATGGATTTCACCTTCCCTGAGGACCAAGTTGCCCATCAGAGTACACCTAAATGTGTGGGTTTACTATGATCTATACCTGAAAAGGCAGAAAGGGAAGAATCTCATTGTGGCTTGAGGGTTTCCCTTGGGAAGAATAAAGCTCAGTTGCTCTGAGATGAAACAGCAAGTTTTTCAATGCTATCACTGGGTAGAAGTCTCTAACCAGCTGCAGCGATCCATGGGTTGGGTTGAACCACATCTGACCGGGCCAAAGAATTCCGTGTTGGCAAATCTCCCCCTTCTACAGGAGGTTTGATGCCTCCACAACACTTGAGTGGCTGATGCCAGATCACAAGTCAGTCCTGGAGATGGCATGAAGATGGCTGGCTAGAGAACCTACGAGAAAAGAATGTCTGAACCTCCAGGTTGCCCAGATTAATAATGCATTCCACTGTGCCGTATGTTTTTAAAGGGTAAATGTTGTTTCCATACCAGAAACATTTGCGGCAGAGCTCATGGATAGCTGGATTTTAGCATCCTCTTTAGCAGCATGCAGGGATTAGCAAGGAGTCCTGCTGCTGCAAGGAGTTTGTGGAAAAAGGCATAAAATGGCTGATGGGAATTCTGAGCAGGTTCCCAGCTCGCAGGAGCAGAAAGCTCATTTAGCTGTAGTTATCCAGGGCTCCTCCCATACACTCCTCACTTGTACAGCACTGCAGAGTGGGTCACTCATCTTCTGCTCCACTCAAGAACACTACGGAAGCCACCTCCGCACAGAGGACATCCTTCTGGGGAAGGTCAGCAACAGCCTAACCCACTCTGCTGCTGCTGCTTCTACTGTTTCCCTTCTCACGTGGGAATAGTGTAAAGAGTGACAGCTTCCATGACTGTGGGGCAGGGCTAGAGTAAGGACTAGGACACGATGATCAAGCTACAGGAAGAACACCACCAAATGGCTTCTTTATGCAGTTAAGCAAACAAATGACAAAAGGAATCCCAAGTCTTAATGCTTCGGGTTGTTTTTTCCTGAATTTGTTGGGAAAAAGGAGCAGCTCCCATCCTCTCCCAGGACACACGAATGCCAGAGCCAGGGTAAATACAGTGCAATAGCACAGTACGGCCTGGCATTCTCTGGGCTTGCACCCCTCCTTTGGGAACATGCTTGTCCTTTCCTTCTTTGGTGCTCCAAGACTCTGCTCAAACCCCAGAGATGGAAAACCACATGAAAAGCAACTCTCATCTGCCGTGTAACGGGTTCCTGGGAGAGGCACAAAATGAAGGTCTCGTTGCCTGCTGGAGACCTTCACCCATTGCATTCCCGGGCAGAACGCCACTTCACAAAACACAACTTTTCGAGCACTGGTTGGTTTGTAAGTGTGGAATATGCAGAACGCAAGCATCCCCACACCAGGATCTCCTGCTGCACAGCAGGACATCCCTCAGAACCAGCACACGTTATGTGAAGGCAGCATGGCTGCCGAAACTGGCAGGCAGTCTCCTATGAACATAGAATCACTACAGTTTATAGCTTCTGGGCCTAACTAAAAGTGCTGCTATTAAAAGCAATATAAGTTCTTCAGAATTTTGCATAATAGCCCCATAACTCATTTATAAGGGAACGGTAAGGTCTCTAAAGGACTTCTGAAATGACTTTTTGGAAGTAGGAGGTTCTCTACTATCGCTAGGAAAACATGTCATGCATTCTGCAAGCGCTATCAGCATGGACTCTGGCTACCCGGGTTAGATAGGAGGCCATAAAGACCTTCCCTCAAAGGCTGCAATTTAGTCATTGCTACGCGTTTAAAAGGCAAGTCAACCAGCAGGTCCCGGTGGCCAACGGAGACGGCTTCAGCTACGGGCTCCCCGATAGCCTCACCACCGCCGGCTTCGGAAAGCAACACTGGGAGGAACATTTGCATGGCTCCCCGCTAATTAGGGAAGTTTAATTCAACAAGCGTGCAGTTAGTGGTGATTTTAAAAGACTGACTTTATAGCATTTCACACTGGTGTTGTCAAAACATATTGTCTAATTACCTTCTCCTTTCTTGGCTGATTGATAAGCGAGGGCAGAGCAGTGCCTCTCTGAAGTCGATGCCAACTCTGTGTCAGTAATTGGCTGGCAGGAGGTGCCAGAGTGTCTGAACTAAACTTTTATTCCCCGGAGAAAGACTAGAACTAACTCAACTTCTCAGTCCTCCGCTCCCATATAAATATGCGTCAAGATGCCTTTTTCCCTGCGACTTAAAATTACAGTGCAGAATCTAATGGGAACAGCGGATGTTTCACAGAAAAATCCTTGTGAAGCATCTGTGTGTAGTTTAGGAGGAATATGTAATTCTAAAAGAGCACGTAGATAAGTAGGATAATATAAAAATTTATAAGCAGCAGGTGGCCAATTTAAACCTTGTTTTTTCTCCCCCTTTTTTAACCAGTTTCCAAAAAGGTCGATAAAATTTAATGCTAAGTAAAACTAATTAGCCTGCAAGGAACTGCTGCTGGAATGACACTTATTCAGCTCAACAAAAGAAATGTTTGGCAGATGGAAGTTCGTTAAAGCAGAGCTCACTATACATATTTAATGCTCCATACTCTGAGTTTATAACCTGCAGTTCGTCGAGGCATTGCCAGTGCACACGATCAACAGAAAGGCACTATTATTCTTATCCAAAAGGTAAAGCCACTGACAAGCTTTGAAGTCGGAGAATATTCACTCGGTAGTTCCCACTGTTGGGGAACAGCAACAACAACAACAACGAAAAAAAATAAAGGCCAAGCTTTCAAACTTCAACTCTAACAAAGCCATGCTTACAGTAAAAACGGCATCGAGTGAAATAAAAAGGCACCCAGCCAGCCTTTTCAACAGTGACCACACTGTGAAAGCAACTGTGTGAAAAGAGAGGTGACTGAGCAAGGATGGCTAGTGAGCGTCTGCAGCCAGGGCTTTTATTGTCAACCCAGTGATCAAAGCACAGGAGACCCTCTTAAATCTAAGGAAAATAATCTAATTTAAAAGGCAAAACAAAGAGTGGTGGTTTTGTTGTGTGGTGGTTTTTTTTTTTTTTTTTTTAAATCAGATTAAAACAAGGGTGTATTTCTGCTGGTATTGTGCTGCTTTGAGCTGGCAGGATGAGAACAGCTGCGCCAAGTTTGAAGGCACTTCTGGAAAAAGCAGATGGAGGCTTTTTTTTTTTCCCCTCCCTATTTGATTTGTGCTGGAGTCCAGCTGTCCAAAGGGGAAAGAAGCACCTTTATTCCCTGCTAGACATTAAATGTCACCTGTAAATTCTCACAAAAAGAAAATAATGATAAGCAGAGCTGCAGATGGTGCTGCAGAGCCCTACCAGGTAGGCTCATCTTCCAAAGCTGTTTGCTTACCTGGAGCAACCAGGGAGACGCTTGCACCTTCTCCTCTCTCCTGCCTCGTACCCCCAGGTGGGCTTTGCCGAGTCCTTGAGAACAGGTCCAGCTCCCTTTGGTCACCCAGTGCAGAAATACCACTTGGGACAGTTGCATTTCTCTCCAGCTGACCTTGGCTGAGACCATCATCCTCCAAGTCCAATGGCCTCCTACACCCTCCTCCTCTTCCCTACTCACCCAGGGGCACGTAATTTGCCTGCAGGTGGATGCCAGCCAGCGCTTCCGTTCTCATCCGGGAGAAACAGCTGGCTACTGACTGAACGGTTAAGAAGAGTCACACATTTTGGGCAGCCCTGGATGATGAGTTTGGCAGAAGGCTACCAAGGCCTTTCTTAGCATGGTGTAATTCCATCTTAAAACATCCCCAAACGAATACAGCGCTAACGGGGGGAGTTAAACTGGAGCAAGCAGAGCAACTGAACGCTAGAGATCTCACATGTTTTGCATGTTTACCTCTGGGGAAGGAGATAGTGCTACTTACAGGAATGTGAGGTAGTGGCACACGTCCATTGGCTTTGGCACTTTCTTGCATCTCTCTGCGATGCTGCTTTCGGAGTCTGTACGGAGGGATCCCATCTCTGCCGGGATAAAACAACAACACAGCCCCGCTTTAGTGCCTTTCTCCGATACATGATGTCCATTTAAGCCTCGCCGCCGCAGAGCAGCAGGTAGGAAACCTCTTTACACTTGAGAAAGGCTTTACATGCCCAGGGCGAGCGCAGCAGAGCAAGAGGAACCCGTGTGGGGAACGATGCTCACCCAGGTCCCAGCACCAGCAACGCTCAGGCACTGGGTGCTAGGGGGACTTACACGGTGTCTGCCGGGAGCAGAGCGATGCAGGGCTCCTGCGACCGCTGCCCAAGGCAGAGGGCAGGGAGAAGGACTTGGACCGCATCCTGGTACCTTTTATAGTTGGTTGCTTTCTACAAAAGAGTCTGTAATGTACACAGTTAACCACAGGGCAGGCCAGGAGCGGGAGGAGGAGGAGGAGTGGGAGCTCAGGGAGCATCTACACCCAGGGGACCTCGGTCAGAGAATAAGGTATATATTTTTAAGAGAGCATGACAACTTTTCAAATGGCTTATCAAAGCGAAGGGGTGGGCTCCACTGCTCTTATGATGATCTGGAGCTCAGATTGAAATGATGGGCTTGATGCAGGGGTTATTGTGCAGAAGAACCCAGCCCTTGCCCCAGAGGAGGCTGGATGAGGTTAAGGAGGGATGCCACGGCACTGACACCCAAGCAAACCAGCTCTGCTTGGGTTTGTGCCCTTGCTGGAAAAAGGCTGGAGACGGAGGTCTCTGCAGAGGAAGGAGACAGTGGTGGCCAATGATCCTTGGTCCTGACAGAGC
>JAOXNO010000070.1:16042775-16056426 GCA_028565335.1 Limnodromus scolopaceus | reverse complement strand
TCTTTGGTCCCCCTGCCCTAGTTGGAGTTCTCACCGCATTGTGAGTCCCTAAGGGCATCCTTCTCCTTCCATCCTGGGATCCCCAGTCTCCTTCACACAACCCCACCTTACAGCTATTTCAATTTTAAATCAAAGAAGACATTTATGCCAAACGTAGGGCTGGCACGCTCTGGGGAAGAATTGCATCACCTTCAGAATCCACAGGGGGAGAAAGATCTCACAGATCCTGCCTGCAAACCCAAATCCACATGGCACTCCCTTCAGTACTCAACGGTTATGTACCTCCTTCATTGATGTTCTTCATCAAGCATGGGAAAAAAAAAAACAACTAAGGCAAGAAGGAAACTTCCTTGGAGATGAAAGACCTTAGGCAACTAATTTCTGTAGAATTTACATGTTCACTGGAGGGAATAAATTGCACAATACTCTATTGGCACGTCTGTGAGACATGGTCTTCCCAAGCCTGCTAGTAGTTCCTGCGTGGCTGGAGCAGCTCCCAGTCTAACAAGGAAGCTGATCAGCTCCATCAGTTTTCATTGCTACCATCTTCTCCAGCTCTAGCATTGAATTTTTATGACACTGACATTTTCTGGAAGAAAATTTTTACTCAAAAGAATTGAAGTTGTGATAGAATCCAGGCAGGCTGGCAGCCCTCCTCTTGCAAGGGTCCCCCCCTCCCCGACCCTGAGAAAAGCACCTCTCCAAACTCCGTGGTGGCATGGCGAGGCTCCTCCAAACCCCTGCACTATCAAGGAAGAAGCACTAGAATAGTAAACCCAAGAGATAAAGACTCATGAAGCTGACAACCACAAAATCCCACTGCATTCCACTTATGTTCCCCCAAACACCACTTTCAGAAGATTTCCTCCCATGACATACTCTGAACCTTTTGTCACCAGGGTTTGGGTGAGCAGCTCATTTTTAACATAGGAGAAATTCCATTTTCTAGGCAGCTTGAGCCACGAGGCAGCTGATAATCACCAAAACTTCATGAGTTGCCTTGGAAAGCTCCAACCTGCAGGAGAAGTGGGGCCGGGAGTACATCCCAGGGAAGGACACCCCAAAACGGGCTCTGCCGAAACTCAGGGTCTCTCACCACAGCTGAAGGCAGGTTGAGTAGCTACGATACCCTCCCTCCTGCACAGCAGCGAGGAACTTCATGGCAGGACATGATTCCTTCTTTCCTCTTTTGGTGGGTGGTGGTTGAGCTGAGGGATGGTGCCCAGAGACCACAGACCAGGGCTGCCACTCAACCGGACCCAGTCACCAAGTCTCTGCGCTCCCAACCTGCTTTTTCACACCAACTTCTGACAACTTGGTTTAGACTTAGATAGTCCTGGGTTTTTAAAGATGACTATTTTCCAGAACTACATTTGCAGGAGGAAACCAGGACTAAGCCCTACACTTACTTGGTGTCTCTGGTTGTGTTGTCTTCATGATTGCGAGGATGCAGAATAATGCTGAGACGTCCTTACAGCTCATTATTTTAACATCTCCCATTTATTCAGTGTGAGAAAATTAATTTCTCCATTACAAACAGTTAGGTACTTCCACCTAAGAGAAAAGAAAAGCTTTCAAAGTGAGAGCTCGCTGAGTCTCTGGCCAGACCTGACCAAGCAGAGCTCCCTTCCTTCCCACGCTGACACCCACCAACAAGCGGGTGACTGTCACATCCTTCACGTGATACCACGTTTCATGGTCACCACCAGTCAATCAAATTAAAAGGCGCACAGCAAATCTCTTCAGCGTATCTAAACAGCTCGTGCTGACAAGAGTGTCTGAGCGGTTGGGTCACCTTTAAACGAGGGATTAGAACAGCATCCACCAAGAAGTCTGACTGACAAGATTACCTCAATCTACCACCTGAACAGAAAAGTCCCCGTTTCCAATCCACGGTACTAACAGCCTTCACAGAAGTTGCGCTATACTGGGTATAAAACTATTCGAAATGTCCCAAAGCATTCATAGTGTTCCCCGAAGTGTCATCACAGCTACGTTTTGGAGCTAAGAACAAAAAGTCTACGAAGACATAAAGCCGAAAACCTTTACTCCTGACTGGATTTAACCTGCGCTAAAGATGTAAAGTCTGCTCAAGAAGTTAAAATTGGGGATTTAGCTGATAATTTGACTGCAAATCCTTGGGGTTGCTCCACTTAAAACTCTTCCCAATTACTCCTGGTGCTCAGACACTGCTGTGCATCTCAACTTCATCACTGCCAATGTCAGGCTAATCACATGTGTTCTAGGCAAGGGCAGCTTCTTCAAAGATCACATCAATTCTGGACAAGTTAATCTGTTCTTTGAGGTCTCCAGATGGCTCTTGCCAAGAAAGTTCACTTCCAGCCCTGCAGCCGGCGAGCGCATCGGCCCTGGCGCTCTGCGGAGCATTACAAAGGAACCAGATCAAAGTTGTGTCTTACAAAAAAAATGAAATCTGAAGTTTGAAAAGCAACAGCAGCCTGTCACTTGTAGGCTTAAAGACGACTTCTGCATGCTCCAGCTATCAGGGAATTTATGATTACAGTCTGGCTTTTAAAAGCTGATGAAAAAAACGACGCTCTTTAGCGCTCCTTGCCTTTGCAAATCTGTATCTCCTTCCGTGCTTATTCATCCTCCCACGCTGGAGGAAGAAGGGAAATAAATAAAAACTTAACTAAAAGTACAGATAAAGGCTCCTCTTCTCTTTTATTCTAAGGCATTCAATTCCATTTTAGGAGCATTGAGAGATTATTTCACGGGGAGCTTCAGTAATTATTGCAAAGTACTAAAGTACAGTTACAAAAGCTAAAACCAAGATCTACCGGCCCAAGTTTCCAGTTTCTCACTCCTTCGCATCTACCAAGGACATACTACTTCTCAGGCAGGACAGGAGACACATTGATCGGAACCAGTTATTTAGGTCACAGGATACAGCAAGGTGGGTGAGAAAAGTGATTTAGGATTTGTCAGAATCTAGGAAGGAGGGTGAAATACAGGAAATAAATTGTTTGCCTTAGATAGGCTAAATATCGTGGCTGTGTTGCCCTATGGCCATGGAACCTTCTCAGGCTTTCAGACAACTGCAAAACAAGTCCCTCAAGATTTCATCTGACCCTGTGTCTACTAATGAGCCCTCCTAGCTCCTCCTTACCAACAGAGGCAAGGCTGAACTCACTCACTGCCCCAGTGTAATACTATATTTTGTCCACTGGTTACAGATTTAAAATCCAAACTGTAAAAATTCAATTTTTGACACACAATAAAGCCAAGTCCTTCCTAAAAGCAATGCACGTTTTCCCTAGAGTAAGACCAAAACCCTAATTTATTTAGTATCTCAACACACAAGAAATGAATTAAAATAAAAGAGAAAATATGGGCAAAAGAATGTCTGCACATAAATTAACAGGACGATTGGATCATCTTCCTGAAATAAAGGAACGTTGCAGAACATTTTGTTCCATATCTAACAATAACAGGTATCTGCTTAGACTTATTGCAACATATTAGTCTGAATTTTTGCCATAATATAGTTTGTTGGGTTTTTCTTAACATGATGACGTGATTAATATGAATCCTTATCCATTATGAAAGGCTGACATTAAATAGGGACATTTACTATAAAATATAGAGGATATTTGGCTGCATTAATTGTGATTGAACAAGAGCCTTACTGCTTTGGAGCAGCCTGGCTCCATCAGTCAGTCAAAAGCCTCTGCAGTGACTTCAGGAGCTCTAAAACCAGCATCTTGCGTGTATTTTGGATATTTAGGGTATATTTCTCCCACCCATAAGCCACGCTCGCCTCCGTGCCACGGCTTTTCTCAGACAGTAGTCCATAGGAGAATTATTTGCAATATTTACTGGAAGGGACAGAATCAAGCTCACGCAGGGATGTGCTGAACATCCCCACTTGTGTGGATCATCACATCAGAGTGCATCCTGAACACAGTGAGAGGACCTTGAACCTGAGGACCAAATACTCCTGATGCCTCCAGAACAGAGAGGTCCTGGAGGGCAAAATGCCTAAGAAGGAACGTCCCAGAAGGGACCAGCGTGCCCAGGAGGTTGGGTTCCCATCCCCGGGTAGGGGATGCTGTGCTCCAGCACTCTCCCAGTGCCCTCCAGCTCCCAAAGGGTTTGAGTGAGAACCAGCCCACAGCAACCCCCCCAAAACAAGTGGGAACCCAGTCTCACCCCCAACTCTTTGACCCTCCCAACATGCTCCTCCTGAGCCATGGGGCTCACTAGCGTGGACACTGGCACTAATGCAGCCTCCTTTCTCCTTGCTTAAGCTGAGAGCTGGGGAAAACTTGGCAACAGGCTGATAGGCAGGAGCTTTCCGCTCTGCTAATTGGCTTCTCAGAGTGAAATGACATCTATGTTTAATATGGCAAGTGATATTACATATATATATGTGTGTGTGTGTGCTTACGTGGATGAACGCACACAGTAGCCATTTCAGACAGCAAGGAGCAGTGCCAGCTCCCACATCTCTTCTTTCCCAGGTGATTCTCCCAGCTAAAGTGGGGCTGGTGGAGAAGAGGAACCCCCTGCAGAGAGCTATGGGGGTCCCTGCACAGGCTCCTCTGTCTTTTCCCCGTTGGTTTCCCTTCCCTGGGAAGGCAGCAGAGCAGCTGGGAGATGCGTAAAGGAGTCGCAGAGGAAACGGTTCTTCCCAGAAGGGGCAATACAACTACCACGTTGCAGATGTCAAAATACCAGCAAACCCCCCCAAGTTCAGAGCCTTCCACGTCACGCCACGCCACGCCAGGGACCATCAATCCATCCATCCCTTCCTCCCGCCCTGCCGGCAGCCCAGGATGCTGCTCCCTCCGCAGATGAAATCAGCGGCCGAGAGCATCTCCCAAGCTTTCCAGCCGCGGGCTGGCCGGGCAGGCACCCACGCAACACGGCTTCTAGCCCAGAGCATCCCCTCGCCCACGCCGAGGGGGCCTTCCTCAAACAAATGACTTCCAAATGCCTGCCTCTGAGGCGCGGGGAGAGAGGGAAGCCCAGGTTTATACCCGGGTCTGCTCATAACCTAAAGAAGGCAGCAGCTCCACTTAAAAACACCACTGCCTGCAAACTATCAAATTAATCCTGGGATTTCAACAGCTTTTCTTCATTATTTTTCGTCTCAACCAAACCACAAATTTACTTAATGACTAAACCAGGCGAGCGAGTACTTTGTTTTCCAGACAGCGGGAACATTTCTAACGGGATCCAGGTTTTCAGAAAACACGTTTACCTAACGTTGGGCGAAGGAGAGGGTCCGTTTCCAAGATGGGTTTGATGCTTTTTTTAACTTCCCCAAACCTGCCAGCATCGTGGTCGGGGCATCTCCGAGTGCCGAGCCCAAGGAGAGGCGCTGAGCGGGGTGAGGAGGAACACAATAAGAACACTGTGTTCCAGGAATGATGGAATAAAGGCAAGAGCATGCTTTTGGCTGGCAGGATTCAGGGCTGTAACTCCGTCTGCCGCTTTTCTTCTCCGTCTGAAGCAACGTTGTTTGTCCATGCTTCTCTGAAATGGAAAGTATTTCCTCTTGCCTGTTTCGTTCCAAGGAAAGATCTGAGGAGGCCTGGTATAACCAGGCAGAACTGGGGATTCTCCAGTGCCTCGACTCTTCTTTGCCAAAATTTCTGCTCAACAAGAAAGGGCTCACAAGAAAGAAATTACAAGCAGATTTCTCCGCAACCTCAGTAACTTAAGACCAGGGCCTGTAGGATGAGTAAGTTTTTGGAAGGGAACAAAGCATCCAGCTTCGGCCAGTGACTCCAGGCCATTCCCCTCCTTCCTACGTACCTTGGGAGCCTCTGGAGTATTCAAGAACATGGGATGGGGCAGGGGTGTCTACAGGCACGTGGACCACAGTGGGGAGCCACTGGAATCAAAGGGCAAATAAGGGTCTGGGCTCAGTCCTGCCTTTCGTCACCGAAGCCTTTCAGGAGGGCACAGACCCCAGCATGGGAATTCATTGTCTGTGGATAAATTTCTCGATACTTAAATCCCAACAGTGATGCTGCCGATGGCTGAAATGAAAGGGGAAGTTACGCAACTCAAGGGGGCTCCATTTGATGAAGGCTAATTGCTGCTTTGGTATTAAACTGCTTGTGTGTCTCCTCGGCCCACGTTACGTGGGCTGAGCCACACCGCAGACTTGCTAGCCTCATTTAAATCCTCAATTTATTACCAACAACCTTGGTATCTTAACAAAATTACAAATTCTGGTGGCAAAAGAAACCGGTTGATGTACCATTTTGAACATCTACGAGGCACCTGACTTAGCACCCCTCAAAACCACTCAGGTTTGTTACCGAGGTCCTTCAACGAAGCCCTACTAACGATGAGGTGGGTAGGACTACTGAGGGACGCCTAGCAATAATCCTGCACAATAAAAAAAAAGGGCTTTATTTTACAGAATAAGGTCTGGCTCATCAACACACATGAAACGAAGAGGTCTTCCTCCAAGCAGAGTCGCTCACTGCTGTCTTAACTCTTACAGAAAGGATGCAAGAAACTCCCCCAATTGAACAAGAACCTTTGAGGTGACCGAACATTGACCTCAGCTGGTAACAAAACCAAGAAATGGAGGGCTGGCAAGACCTGGCAGAGATAAAGCTGAGAGTCAGGATTTAATAGTGCTCCCAGAGGGGAGATGCAGCTGATTAGAAACATCCTAATCTTCTCTCTCGGTGTATATTAAAGGTCAAGAAGTGGGATCAGATATTGGCAGCACATGAAAAAACAACTCAGTCGAGCAAAAGACCTTCACAAAGACGTTTCATACCTTCGCATTAAAAATTCCTGCAAAGCCTTATTTAGCTTTACTTCTATCTAAGGAGCACATTTAAGTTTAAAGTCAAGAGACCATTAGATGGGGATAGAGAAGAAGATTCCCCCCCGCAGACTTCTGCCTCCAATCAGTATACTTCCTAATGAGAAGGAGTTCATAAGCACCAGTTGACGGCAACCATGACAGATAAGTAGGTCTCAGAAGTGCAGCACCATGAAACAGAGCTTCTCCTGCAGCCCCCTGGGGTCTCACAACCTCCCCAAATGGGGTCATTAAGGGATACTCGTTGGCTCACGTTAACAAACAGCAGGCTCTATCAACAACAAAATACTGGCAAGCTGCAACTGAAGACACGTCAGCGTCACAGTAAATGTATAAATCATAACTCAGTCTCCTGGTCCCTACCAGAAGCCCATAACCTGAGGTTCCCTTCCCTGCTCCAACTGACCCAGCTGATTCAATGCAGTGGCTGGAGCAAGGTGAGGGTGGACTGGGTCATGCTGTCCTTCTGACAAGGTCCATCAGAGGCTGACAGCAACGACAAGTCCCCAGAAGAACTGTAATAACAAGAAGGAGAAGGAATGAACCATGCAGAAACTGTGTCTGAGACAGACAGATGTTGTTATAAAGAATCTTTCCTTTTCTAGAGATACTTACTTAGCACACTAAAAGCACATATCTTGCTGCTGGCCCCAGAAAATAAGCATCCGGAGGGAAGTTAGTCTTGTGAAGATGCTACAGGCAGCCTTCCTTTTAAATAAGGACTAGAGTAACTCTTCCTCAGACGGGGCAGAATGAAGTCTTCCTTCACAGTCCTAGTTTAGGGACAGCCCTTGCACCTCCAGCAAGACCTGGGAAGTGAAACCATCAATCGCTGCATCGAGGTCATGCAAAGTCATATTGAAAGATAACGAATGAAATCAGCCGATTCAGTTTCTCATTTCTTGTGGTTGTACTTTTTACAAACAGATCTAAATTCAGGGGCTGACTGGCAACCCAAGAGCAAAGAATTCAGTGGTGAGAAAGACAGAGAAGAGCATCTGAAGCCAGCCGGCGCAGGTCGTTAGCAATCCCTCTACACCCCGTATACCTTGACCATAACCAGAAGGACCCTGTTGGGCATGCTCTGCTCTTGAAGGTGACAACATCTCCAGAGGTGTTCACTAAATAAAAAACAGTTCACCTCATTTAAATGGATATTAAAACATAGTGGAAAACAGCCAAAGGAGGCAAGGAAGGAAAAAAAGTTAAAAATAATGAGTTGCTCACAGCAAATTGCACAGGAGCTCACAGGGTAGGTCCTGGGACACTGCAATACTGGAAGGTCTGGATAAACTCCAGATCAGAGGGGAGATGAATACCTATAACTGTAGCACAAAGGTGTTACGGAAGCTGTTGGGAAGCTGATATACACAGTCCATCCCGTTACCGGGTTTGGCCACTGCTCAGGGAAGTCCTGTGCTTGTATTTTCTCGGTGCACGCCACAGCAGGTGAAACTTGCTTGTTGTTATGCCTTATGCCATTTTTTCTGTTTTGGTTCTCATCCATTAGAACAGTCATATATATGGGCTTTTACCTTTATTACACAAATTCCATCGTATCTTTTCATCTGGTATGCATTATTGGGGGGATATATATGAAGTACCATGTCCAGTTAAAGTGCTGTAAAAGAGCTGTTTGAACTCTCGTGCCATTCCTACATATCTTTATACAATTAAAACCAGTTGACGGTTCCATTTAAGAAAAATAAGTGACAATGCAAGAATGTGCTTTTTGTTCTAAACAACTTAGCCACTGTTCAGATAAAAGACAACTGTATTTTTTTTTAACCTCAGTTACTTAAAGGCAGAAGGGGAGGCAATCAAACTCTGTGTGTTTCCGTTCACCTCTTTTTACTCCCTCCAGAAATTCAGAGTACAAGAGATTTTGCTGACACCCAACCAAATTCAACAGGGGAGGCAGGCCCCAAAGACACTGTGACAATTAGGAAGGTGGGGAGTGACTCTAAGTGCCCTGAATAATGATGAGTCTGTGCCCAGAGCTCAGCAGAAAACCTCCATGGAGAAAAGATCTTACAATGGCTTCACATGCAAAGAGAAGTTTCAGCTCCAGCTGACACCTCCCCAGACACTGAAGTCAGCACGGGCCCATTGCAAAAGCCACATTTGGGGAGCCCCAGTGCTGAGACCTGGTTTAATTCTGCATTTTGGATGGCTGTGGATGAGCCCCAAATCACCTCCCATTGACAGGATGTGTTGCTGCCACCGTTCTCTTCTTCTCTAGCCAGTGGAGCCCAGAGCAGAGCACCAGGCTCCTCTGACCCACCACCACATGCTGCCATCACCCCGGCTGCCATAATTAGGAATGAAATCCCACAGATGAAGGAAAAGGCTGTTTTCTTTGGAGGGCCTGGAGCTGTGAAACACCAGAGCCCATCTGCATGACACAAACACGCCGTCTGTTACAGAATCCATACGTGCCATACTGTACATACAGGATTGCATTGACCGAGTAGGTAATACAAAAACACCTCATTGCTTTAGATGTTTTCTCCTTCAGACAGCAGGGAAAAACAGCCTACGGGTTTGAAAAAAATGTATCTTCTAGTCACCTCTCCTGTGCCCGTGTATTACACTATCTCTTACTGATCCTGCACTACCCCTGCAGAACTTCATCTGCAGAACTTCATCTGCTTGAGGCACAGGATAAATGGATTGATATCCTTATTTTCTCCCTCTTTGTACTTTTACATCATCTAAATCTCATGCTGAATGCAGCATTATTCACTTGGTTGGAGATTCTTCTACGGCAATTTTCACAAGTGAATCTTGTATTTATCTGGGATGCTATTCTGGAGGAAGGAAAAGCTATTATCCTCTTATGTACAAAAAGCCAACTGCAATGCTGAAATAGTCAAAATTTTTTCAAAATGTGGATGCTCGATTTGAAATGCTCTGGGCCTAATACTCAGCATTTTTGTAAGAGTTCTGCTCTGATGCATGCTCAGCACATCAGTAAGTCTGATCTGGGTCTTAAGTTGTCGACAGAAAGCTAAGGCACGCATGACGACTCGCCCAGGGAGAAGAGCTGTCTTGGGCAAAAACTAGCACAGAAGCAGCTCTGTTTTTCTGCTTGCATTTCCCGTCTCTTCCACTGCAAGGCCTTTTAACGATGCAAGAGGTAACGTAGGTGCCCTGTGCACCTTCCTTCCTACCTGCTCTGAGCGCCCCCGGCACTACCCGTCCCATGCACTGAACCAGCAAGAGTCCTAAAGAGAGTCCGTGACCACACATCAACAAGTAGCTACAGGAGCAGAGGAAGTTGTGAAACGCCCTGGGATAGCACCGTGCATCAGACTTACACCAACCACCCCATGGCTACACGGGGCAAATGTCCCCAGCCCCTCTCTGCTGTTGAGCTTTATGGGTTCAACCAAATGGTTGGGGTCAGCTCACGGCTCTCCCCCTCGGCGGCAAACAGGGCTCCTCTCCTCCCGCCTGCCATCCCTGTGCACAAAAGGGAATTTTACCCCATTACCAAAACCTGCTGAGATGAGGGGGTAAGCCGTATCTTCCTCGGGTGTGATGGGCTTGAATGAAGGCTGAACAGGCACCTTCAGCTGTAGCCCCTGAAAACTCCAGGGAGTATTGGAAAACCCCTTTCCAGTTTCAACCCCTTGGACAACCTTGTCTCTTGCAGCTCCCAAGATCACCCTCCTCGCCTTCTCCCCATCACTGCCCAAAAAGTCTTTTTTCCGAGTGCCGTTTGTGGAGGATGCGAGAAGAGAGCCGGCTCACCTAAGGATGAGTGTTGGAGACTCCAGAATCATCATCACCATCATCAACAGGAATTGCACTTTCCAGTCTCAGGTCTTAGCCATGAGCATCGTCAAAGCAAATACACTTTTCAGATGCTCTGGCTGCCAAAATTTTAAACCGTCGACTCCAAAGCTCTTGCACTTTTTGCAAGCTTATAACTTAATCAAATTGGACGGATTCTCACACGGAGAGCAAAAGGTATGTTCCAGCTGCCAGCATCCCTCCCACCCTCAGCAACCCACTTGCCAAACGATCCGCCCCTGCTTCAAAGTAGGAAAGCTGGAAGGTTATCAATGAAAAGAAAATTGTAAGAGTCTGACATGAGCAAAACAATGTAATTTCCTCCCCCTCTGTTTTTGCTAAAATTTGCCAAAATAATTCAGCCCTAGGCAGAATCTCAGCGTGGAAGAACACCAAACAACACAGTCTGATAAAGATATGAGCAACTACAACAAAGTTTTATATAATGGGAAATGTTAGGCAACCATGACTACAGCCATTGCCGCCAGCTCCGCCTGTAGAGTTAAATGAGGGATATTTTAACACCACTATTAAGACACACACACACCCCCCCGCAAAACTACAAGCGAGTCTGTAACATGAGTCATTATATCCTTGGCGTACGTTTTGATCGCAGAGTTGATGAAAGCGCCCGTCCCCGAACCTGTGTGTGAAAACCGTGGATGAATTAATCAAAACGTGCAGGAGCTTGTGACACCGATGTCTGAGCCTGCACATTTGCATCTGCAGTTGCGAGACTCCTGCCCGACACGACGTGACAGCACCGGGACTCGGGCTGCCAAATTTTCCTGCCGGTACCTCCTCGCATCCAGGGAAGAGAGAGAGCAATATCTGCCAGTGGTTCTTGTTTTAGGACCGATCCTTCCAGGCTGTGTGGATACCTGGGGTGCAATGTAAAATTCACACCGTGCGTAAGTGAGCAAAGGGAGGCTCATCTGCTTGGCGTGTGTGTGTTGCCAACAGAGCAACTGCTCAATGGCATCATCTCCTCTCCTCAAGACGATAACAGATGCCCGTGTACGCCGCAGACATGCGTTTGTTGTGCAGCTTTAAGCAAATAATAAATGAATTTATGAATTCCGCTGCTGGTGACTTATGGAGATCCTCCAGGATTGCTTTGTTACCTGCCTGTGGGCAGCAGCCTGGTGGGACTGCTGGCTAAAGGGCCATAACTCCTGACCTCCAGGTCTTCAGCTGCTCTCACTCTCATCACTGGAAGCCTACCTCAGTCCAGAGAAGCAATCAGAATAATTAATCAGGCTGCTTTCTCCCGTAGCAAGGAAGAGGCCACTCCCAAGCAGCTATTTCCTGACACTAACCCTGCAAATCTCCCCCCAGGGTTTATTCTCCGGGAAAAGTTAGGGAACAGGTTGGGATGAAGAAACATCTGCACATTTCCTTGACTGGGACCAGCCCCAGGAGACCAAGTGGCCATGCAGGTCGGTGAGGGGCTGCCCCTGGGATCAGGAAGAAGAATCTTCATTTATTGTTGGGAAATGGGTGTCGCACCCAAAACATATTTTGGGGGTTTTATTCTCTGCTGCAAATAGAGGAGATACGGGCCACAACAGGTCTCAGGACACCGCTCAGAAGGACTTGGGCTTCGTGCTTGGGAAGAACACCATTGCTGAGGAAGACTTTTGTTTCCCTGCTAGTTTAGGGCAAGTCCACGAAGTGGTAAAACTCTGACGCTGACCTTCACTGAAAATGTGGTAAGAATCCAGAAGAGTGAATATACCCCTAGAACTGCCTGCTCAGCTGCTGGTCTGAGAGAGGAGATCAGTCCTGAAGACAACCAAGGACCGTGATTCGATCAGCAGAAGAGGATGTGATGAGACCCTACAAAATGTTTTCTGATGCTGATCAATACCACTTTCCCAAGTGACAGGACAAGAATGCCAAGGTCACCTGCCTGGCTGAAATTCACCCCAGGAGGGCTGGCTGAACAGCAATAAGAAATCGTCCCTTCAAACACAAGTCTGAAACGTGTGGAACTTTTAGTTCTAGAGCAAGAAAAGATTTTGACCCAGTTTCAGATTTTAAGTCCATCTCCTAAACAAAAGCAGCTGAAGTTTAAATGAGCCAATTCTGCAGATCATTACGCTGCTATTACACAATTCCTTCTAATCCCTGAAGTGGGGAAGATGTGCCAACGCCAACCCAGGCACATCTTTGTCATTTCAGCTGGACTTCCAGCCTTTCCACTAAAGATTTCATTCTGCTAAACCACTCTTGACAAATGCCAAACACTAAAATCTCCCAAATATTTATTGTAATTTCTTTGGCCACGCTATCACAAGTGCCTAAATTCCCCCTCTCAGTTGGAGAGCTATCTAGACCAGAGGTCTCCACATCTTTCAGCCTAATAAACATCACAAAGGCTCATGAGCCCCTACCAGTAGTAAGGGAGAGATTGTTTGTGCCACAAAAGGAACAAAAATGACCAGCCATCCCCTGCTGGCTGCTCTCCTCCCCTAAGAACTTGGTCTAATCCCCTCCACCCCACAGCTCTTAAAAAACAATGTGCCAAGGAAAGGGAGCAACCGCTGTGCATACTGATTCCCCCCCCCCCAGCTTGGCCGTGGCTCCTGGAGGACCACTGCCAGCCAACTGCTTGGAGCAGCCCCCTCTGAGATGCTGGGCTAAGGCAGAAGGTGGCTTCTCATCCCTCTGTCTTAGGGACTGCCCAAAGAAACCATCGGGTTGGTTGCAGCTCTCGTGGGCTTGTGCAACAGCAGAGCTCTTCCTACAACCTCTTCAGGTCTCCAAAGCCCAGCAGATAAAAGGGTTGTGGAGCCCACAGCCACGCTTGGACTGTCCCCGAGCCAGCCTGAGAAGCAGCTTGGGCTCATCCAAACCCTTTAGGTGAGGAGCTACACACACTCGCTGACAAGCCACGCAGGGAGCAAGAGCCCAAGGTACCAAGGGAAAGGAGGAAGATGTTATGGCAGCTCTTGAAGCTCAAATGTGCCAAGGCCAACCCTGGAAGTACTGGTGTCTAATCTTAAAGCAGCCACAGTTGAGAAGGTAACATTA
>JAOXNO010000070.1:15986226-15998516 GCA_028565335.1 Limnodromus scolopaceus | reverse complement strand
TTGGGGATTTGTCCATGCTCCGAGCCCTTCCCGTGCTTGTGCTTACAGCTGCGCCGCTGAGGGGTGCTTACCCGTGACGGCCGAGCAGGAAAGCCTCGGGCAGAGCACTGCGGTTGGATTTGGACAACTAGCCCCGTTTTCCTGCCCCATCAGAAGCCCCCCCAGCACTGGCTGCAGTCCCTGCACAGGAAAACGAAACCACTGAGAGATTCTGCCGTCAAGCTGCCAGCTCGCAGCCGTCTCGCCCTGGAATCGCATCAACAGATCGGCACAAACCTCGGCCTGCCAGTTTGCCTTGGGATTTTTTCCTTTCATTGCTGTCTCGCCCGGATCATTTTTCACCATTTCCCCTTCCGAGCAGCCTCCGCTGCTCCCCCAGCCTTATCTTAAGCTGCCAAATTGAGGGTGACCCCGGGCAGGGCTCTCTGGCAGCGCGTCGGTGGCTGTCACGTCCTTGCAAGCTGCTGCTGGGTCTCTGCTCCCAGCCCGTGCGTTGGCATTTGCCGCTGGAATTTGCCCTTTGGCATTTGCCGCTGCAGCCGTGCTCAGGATGGTGGTGGTTGGCATTAGACACGCATGGTGCCTGGCCTCGGGCAGAAGCGGGACACCGGTGACCTTTGCTGAAGCCCGAGGAGGTGCTCAGGCCTGAGCTGTGCTCGGTGGCCAGGCCCTTCCCCTGTCCCGGGGTGGATTTGTAGCCTCCAGCCGACAGCGTCCAATTTGTACCTGTGGGTTTGTGGCACCTGTGGCTTCCTGGGAACATGTTGTCATGGCAAACCACCAGCTCCTCCTGCTCCCCTTGCTAGGGCAGTGAAGGAACCTGGTATCTGCCAGACTGAGCCGACCTGGACAGGAAAAAACCACCACCACACAAGGAGAATCAAGCTCTCTGCGGTCAGAGATGCAAACGAACAGGCATCAAATCCAGACAGGTCTAACACCGGGCACTGAGCGATTCCTCCGCCTACTCAAGGCAACTCGGCTGGGGATATTGTAGCCCAAACTACCCTGAGGGCTCCCTCCCCACCTCGAGACGTTTGCCACTCTGCCTAGCAGAAGGGCAAGCCAGCCCTGTGCACTTGTAGCTCTGCTTTCTCTGAAGCTGCAGCACCCCTGGTCCACAAGCAGAGTTTCCAGCTTTCCTAAAGTCAGCAGAGCATCTCCACGGGAGTATGTCCTTGTGGGGGAGCTCCCGGCCACATCCAGCATAGGTGTGGGGAAAGGAGCAAGGGGAAGGCTGCACGTGAGAGAATGGGGGGCTCCAACTCAGAAATCAGGATTAACCACATCCCTGAAGGAGCAGTTCCTGCAGCTCCTATTGCAGTGCCCCCGTTAGTATCCCCAGAGGGACAGGAGCTCTCCCTGAAATCTCCCACTGCCCCTCGGCACCCACCAGACCTTCCCACAGCAGCAGATCCTGCAGAGGGGCCACGCATGATGAAGAGAATCAGCCTCAAGGACAGGCGGTACCAGCAGCGCAGCTGGGGAGGACCAACAGCCAAAGCTCTCCCCGAGAGATACGGCACCACACAACTGGAAAATAATTCTACGTAACTAAAACCTGCCGGCCCCCAGCACAGAGAAGCAGCTGATAATTGCCCATTCGGCCATCCCAAACAGCCCCCTCGCCGTGAGGGGCTGGGAGGCACCTGAGGACCCCCACAGGGCTGATACGGGACCCAGGCAGGCATCAGCCACGCTCTGCCGTACCCGCACCGGGAGCGAGAGGCCAGACCCGCACCGGCACGTTCCAGCAAAGCAACGGGGGGGGCCGGGACAGAGCCAGGGTCTGGAGCTTTGCTCAGAGCTGCATTAAAATGCATGAGCTGCGCTAGCCCTAATGATGAGCAGAGCTGTCAAACGAAGAGCTTGTCCCAGCTAATTATCTCTAACGAGGGCAGAGTGTCAGGGTCCCCGAGGAGCCGGGCAGCAGCTTCCCACTCGGCTCAGTTGCAGAAGGAGGAGAGGATAAGCAAATGTCATTGTGCTGGCCCAGCTACAGAATCATTAATTAGGCAAATGCTGCCTTCTGTGCCAGTTTGCTCTTGAGAACCTGGACTGGCTGCAGCTGCATCCAGGCAGGCTGCAGAGACCCCAGCTTCTGCCACCCAACCTGTCCCCTGCACTGCTGAGCCTCCCATCCCCGTGCAGGGACAGCACAGCCTCAGTCTGGCAGCTCCCCGACAGCCTGGGGCTGCACCACACTCACCTGGGGCTCAAACACCCCCTGAGAGGGCTCCAACCCATTCCCGGGCCCAAAAAGCAGCAGAGGAGTGCGGTATTCCTGAAACCCCACCATTTAGGACATGTTCCCCTCGACCACCTCCCTCATCCCCAGCCACCCAGCACAGCCTCCCTGCCGCCCCAGCCACCACCTCCCTCTCGAATCTTAAAGGCTCTGGGAATTTCTGCTCCCCCGGGGGTCCTACTTCATTCCACTGCAAAGAGAACCAGCCACGCACCGCTCTACCAGCCCAGTTTCTCTCTTATCGTGGGTCCTGCGGCTCAGAAACTGAGACCATACACTTATGTGCTAGAGAGGGGGAGCATGTCTCATCCCAAGGGGAGGTTAAAGCAAAACCTCTTCCTGGGGTGACAACCCAGAGAGGTGGCTCACACGAGGCCCACTCTACAAGCTCTGCGCTTGTCCCTCACCTGAGCTGAAGGGAGAGGGAGGAGAAGCTGCTTTTTCTCCAGCCAGAAACCCACAGCAGGACCACAAAGCTTTCAGATGTCACCAGCATGATTCTGGGTAAGTGTTTTCAGTCCCTTGTTGCCAGTCAGGAACAAAGGCTTGAACGCTCACTTCGACTGTCTTATTACAACAGGAAAGATTTTTAAAATCACCGACTTCAAAGAGAAACAGCGCTGGAACCCCAGGGGTTGGTGTGAGAGGCCGGGGAGCTCAGCCCCACCTGTCTGGGGTCGTGCTTTCAGGGCACAATCCTCTCTGCTGCAGAGGCTGGGGGCCCATCTAAGTTACACCCCCGCGTCTCACAGTCCCTGCTGTAACGCACTAACGAGCAGTAAGTAACAGAGAAAAGTTTACTGATATTCCCAAAAATGCATTATTTCATTTTACATTGTAATCAAGCTCTCAACAACAGCCAACTACTTGTACGGGCAGAGCCACCACATCAAGTCAGTCTTTCAAGAACACTCTCAGAGGCCACAGGACAGAAATTCTTTCCTCAGCCCACAGAACAGTTGCTCGCCAAATTTAGGCTGTCGTTAGACTTCGGTAACTACAACGTGTGCTCCTGGGCACAGGCTCTTCATGTGGCCCCTTCCACACAACGTGGTTCAGACAGAAGACTCACTGAACCCCACAGCTTGATATGCAGTAGGGGTTTTGCTCCAGAGGTTTTTTTTTTTTCCCCTCCTACTGCTTCTGCAGTGCCTGTTCTTTCAGTTGGTTCACGAGCTCTTCAGCATACACCTTAAAGAGCGGGACAGGGTCCTGAAACAAAGCAGAGGATAAACCACTTAAACAGAGTGAACCTGAGCAGGAGCACAGGGTGAAGTACAATGGTGAGCTGCAGGAGTGCTAACAATTAAAACTAGAGGGAGGAAAATGTGACCAGGTTTTTTTCAGTAGCTGAACAAGGCAACCTTCTACACTATTCCTCCAGACACAGCTGCTGTGCAGCTCTGTAACCCTGCCTCAAAGATGACAGGCACCTTTAAGGGATATCCATCAGCTTTCCCGGTCCTGCCTGCAGACGAGAACCACCAGTAGCTCCCAAGGATCCTGTCTAAAAACGCTTCTCCCCCTCCTCACGTTGCCCTCAGTCAGAGCTGTACTGAAGCACAAGGGGAGAACACACCCCTTGAAGAAGCTGGAGCCCCACCGCTTCATGCAGTCAGTGCTCCTCACCATTCCGTTCCTCCTGCAGCCGCAACGGGAGCCAACAGGTCTGGAGGAAACATCACCAAGAGCCCCCACCACCCCAGGAAGCCCTTCTACCCCCCTTCTCCTCTGCACATGGCTTCCAACAAGGCAGCTGCAGTGACAGAGTGAGCCCCCAGCTTGTATCCACGTGTCCCAAAGCATAAGAAGTGTAGCAGCCAGCAACCAAGGGCAAATATGTTCAGGCAACAGGGCACGAGTTATGAGCCATCCCCCTAAATCTCTCTTCCCCAACCAGGGGATCTGGTTTACAACACACTGTAACCCAGTCCCAGGCTCTGGGCACCCAAATTTAGCCAGGTTTGGAGCACCACTTCCATCGCTCAGGAGAGCTCAGGCTGCTCAGATCAGCTGGACGTGCAGCCTGAAGCAGCAAAGACACCTCAGTGCTAAGCATTGCCTCAGGAACTCACCTTTTTTTCTAGGAGCCTCTGTTTCTCTATTGCTTCTTCTAAACTCAAGCCAACCCATTCAGCTTCCTCTTCTGGGATCACAAATTCCTGTGACAAAAGAAGGAGCAGGTGGTACAGTCTTTCCAGGTGACTAAGATGCAAATCCAACTCACACACAGATTTGATCCAGTAGGAACGTTACCACAGACAAATCTTAAAATGCTGTTCCCTTATTTCTCGCAAAGTCCACTTCCCTTCTCTCCTTTCTCCCTACTGAGGGTCCTGCTTTCTCTGATCAGCTGTGTCCACTGCTGTGCCTCTCCTTGGTGTAGTTCCGGGGCTGTTTCTCACCACAACTCCATGGACCGTGGATGCTGGTGGTGCTTCTATGCTGACAGCAAGCACCAGCGGCACAAAACTAAGCTGCACACAGGCAGCCCGGGCTCCTCGCTGCAGCATCAGTACCAATTCCTGCTGTTGGCAGTGCCAGCTCCTACCACTGCTTATTGCAGACCCTCACTGACCTTGGTCACAGCAAAAATAAAGGATTTTGTCTTCCTAAAGAATTGCTACAGCAATTAGCAGTCCACAGAGAGACAAGAAAAACACAGCAGACAATGTTTAGATCTTCTCCACCCATACCCTTAACCCTAAATACAGAAGCATAAACGCTGTCTTGTGCTGTGACAGGGCGATTAGGGCATGATCTGCCTGCACAACCAGCAAACGTGGCTGCAGACAGTAGGGCAGGAACCGCAGGTCAGGCGCCCACCTTGTACTTGTCATAGATGGCCTCTCTTCTGGCTGGATCGTCAGGATGCAGCTTCGGATCCCGCCGTGCAAGTCGCAGCAGCATCGTCCGCTTCAAATCCATCCCCAGCTTCGAGCACATGTCGGCTTTGGGAGTCTGGAGAAATAAAGTCTGATGTCAAATTGCACTAAAAGAGACCGCACAAGTCTAGAATTGCTAGAGCACACACAAGCCCATCAGCACACAAACAACACCGGCAGTTTATCTGCATACTGTAGAGGCTCCCAAGACACATATTACAAAAGGGGAAAGATCCCTTGGATTTGTTCTGGAGCTAATTTAATACAAGGGCTCCAACCAAGGGGGTGTTAAAGGCTGGAAGCTTCAGACCTGCACTGATGTTACACGCCAGCCCCTAAGCCAGGGTAGTGAGGGTGCAAACCTGCCGCAGGGCGAGCCCAGCGGGGCACAGGGCCTGACCTTGAGGATATAGAAGTCAAAGCCGTAGGCCTCGTCGATGAGGTCCAGCGTCCGCATGGTGACGGTGATGGTCAGGGTGGCGTCGAGGATCTCGCTGTAGAACTGCCGCTCGAAGAGCTGCGGCTTCCACGTCTTGGGCAGCCTGGTGGAGAGCTGGGCACAGACCGGCGGCGCTCAGGGCCCGGGGACGATGGCGACGGCACCACCATCCGCCGAAACGGGCTAAGGACGCATCAGGGGCCGGGTGAGCCGCCCAAAACGGCGCCCGGGCCCTCCCCCCCCGCAGGGCACCGCCGGCCCGGGGTAAGCAAAAAGCTCACCTTGTCATTACGCGCATATCGGAAGCCGCGGATCCACCCCTCGCCGCCCCAGAGCCCCTCGTGGGCGGCGGGCGGCAGGTACACGGGCACCGGCACGTCCTGTACGCGCTCCCGCTCCCCGGTGCGCGGGTTCCGCCGGTAGCTGACGCCCAGCGGCCGCCAGTGCACGGGGGTGGGCGGCGTGTCGTCCTGCAGGGAGTCCAGGTAGTGCTTCGGCAGCCGCGCACAGATGCCCTCCCGCAGCCGCAGGGCGGCCCAGAGCCGCGGCGGGTACCGGTGCAGCGGCATCACCCTCCTCCCCGCCGCCGCCACAAAACCCCCGCCAGCTTCCGCTTCCGCTCCCAGCGGCCACCGCGGCCGGAAGCGGCCCGAAGCCGCCCTCCCATTGGCTGGCGCCGAAAGGGGAGGCCGACGGCGGCCGGCAGGGGCCGCGTCGCGCCCGCGTTTCGCCGCTCAGCGCCGCCAAGGGCATCCCGGTGGGTTCGCCCCCAAACACCGTCACCTTTATTAAATTATAAAACCGGAAGCTTTAAAATTTACCGTATAAAATAATCACAGATATTAACAGCAAAGAAAAAAATAATAAAAGAAACACTTTTTTTTTCTTTTCTTTTCTTTTACCCCAGTCACCAGAATTCGTTGATTTTACCCAAAATCATTAACACCCCCTCCCAGGCCTCTGACACAACCTTGTGCCGGGGGCTGACAGTCGTGGGGATGGGGCGGGGACAACAGCATGAATTTCAAAGATTGAACACAAATTTAAAACAATCTTAAAACGATCAGGTTACAGGGATTTCTTGCCCCAAAACTTCTCCCATGGGGCAGGGGGGGGAGGAGGGGGGGAGAAGAGAGGGGTGGTCCAGGAGACGAATTATTGCTTTCTCGGGTAATGGCAGCACCAGGGCCACGGCCATGAAGGAGGTGCCACGCCACTGTGCAAAATGAGAAGGGGAGGGCGAGGGGGGAAAAAAGTGCCTAAAAGTGATAAAAGTTGGAGGGAGGCCCGAGGGCCCCACGTCCCAGCGATTAAAGGACAGGGGGGACATAGGGGGGACAGGGGTGGGCGGAGAGGAACCCCCTTTGCCCATCCTGTGCCCCCCCCGAAGGAGCCGGGGCCGGGGAGGGATAAAGTGCAGAGCTGAGCAGAAGGCCGGGCGCTCCTCCAAGCAAAGAAATAAACCCGTTTTCCTACGAACTGGGAGGACAAATCCTTCAGGAATAGCTCTTTC
Organism: Limnodromus scolopaceus; assembly: GCA_028565335.1. NCBI lineage: Eukaryota > Metazoa > Chordata > Aves > Charadriiformes > Scolopacidae > Limnodromus > Limnodromus scolopaceus. The sequence continues at coordinate 15,991,431 of JAOXNO010000070.1, read as the reverse complement.
CTGAGGGGGCTCCACACCAGACCCCCCACCCCCACTGCCGGAATAAACCAGCAAGGAAAGGAGACATTTGAGCCCTTGGCGGTAGAATAAGGATGGGCGAGGACAACTCGCCTGGTGGCCAAGTTTCTGCCCTGGCTTCCTGATGCCAGGGTAAGGCTAAGGCGAGGCAGAGGCTGCGAAGGAGATGGTGGCCATCAGAGGGGGGAGCCTAGGGCCATGCTCCTGGCTGGGGTGGGACACCGCTGGTGGCCTCAGATGGGCCACCACCCCTCAGCACATCCAGGAGGATGGAGGAGCAGGGGCTGGGGAGTTCAGAAACCATCCTCAACCCCCTCCCGGCAGAGCCACGCGTGTGCCCAAGCCACAAAAGGGAAGAAGACGGTGAACACCTGAAGATGGAGGGAGGAAGGGCACGGTGCAGCAGCCTGGCTCCTTCCAGACGAGCTAAGGAGGCTAAAATCAGACTTAAGACTAAACCCTGCGCTGCCGGGGGTTCCGCAGCTCAGGGCGAGGTGCTGCTGATGCCTCTTGCACATCTCCACAAGGGTTTGGTTGGGGTTTTTTTTGTTGTTTTTTTTTGTTTTTTTCACATCTGATTCTGAATCCAAGGCCCAAGTCCCGGCCTCGCTCTTGCTCCCCCCCAGAATCAGGAGGAGGTAAAAGCAGCACCAACCCTTTCGTGGGAAGAGAGGCTCCAGAGCCCCACAGAGATGGTGGCCAAGGGCTCAGGGCACGCTGAGATCAGCTCCCCCCCTCCTCACCAGCACCAAGGGCACATGGCAGCATTTGCCCCCCACCCTCATCCCCACCACCACCTCCAGATCAGAAGATACCCGTTCTTCTCTTGGGTTCAAATGCTGATTTCGGGGTGGCAGGAGAAATCCCTGTCCCTCTGCTGGGACAGGGTGTGCAGGGAAGAGCCCAGCAGCCAAAGCCCTGGCTCCAGCTCAGCATGGGAGAAGCCCAAGCCTGATGGAGGCAGCAGGAGGGGAGGAAGGGTTGGCGATTTCCGCCCCCCACAGGGCCGTGGGGAGGTGGGGGACAGGCTATTCCTTGATCTAGAACCATGAAGAGCCTGCTCCGTCCCAGCAGAAAAGCGGAGGTGGACTCAACCTTGCCTTCACAAGGCAAGCCCCACCATCGTCCTCTTTAAACCTGGTCCGTGCTGTGCTCTCCTGGCCAGCGAATGAGCATGTTAAGGGGATGGCCGACGTGCCAGAGAGGGGCAGCCCAGGCCAAGAGCAGCCTCCTGAGCCCTCCAATTCTGCCGCCGGGAGCCCAGCAGTTCAGGTCACAGCATAGAGCTCCTCACGGTCGTTCTGGCAGATCTGATAGCGACAAGTGAGCTTCTGCGACCAGGCCCAGGGCTTCTTATGCTTGTCCCGAGGAGGAAGCAGGAAAGCAACGCTGGAAGCCACCAGCACGTGCCAGATGCTGTGGGTGTAGTAGTAGTTCTCATTGGTTTCCATGAATGCATATACTGACATGGCGATGAAAGCCAAGGTGATCCCTGGGAGGAGGTAGAAAACCCAGCGCTTCCACGAGGAGGGGTAGCAGTGTCTGCGCTTCACACCGTGGTAAACCTGGAGGGCACAGAAAGGTTAAGCAGCCAAGCAGAAGCTTAGGAAGGCAGAAACAGGAGCTGCCCGACCCAGGAGCTCCTGCCAACCTCACAGCAAGAGGTTGTGCCTGATGCCCCTCAGAAATTCAGCCTTCCCCCTTCTTGGGCCCATCTCTTGTGTGCAAAAGTAAGAGCTGTGGGACCAGAGCCCCCATGCAGAGGGCAGTGGTGGCAGTGGCGATGCCACAGCTCTTGCCCAGGGCAGGGGCAGCTGCCAGCCATTCTGGGACTACACTGCAGCCACCAGTGTGCGCTCAACTGGAGCTGCAGCAGCTGAGAGCTGTAACTGGGGGATTTCTCAGCTACTGGAGGGATGGAAGGTGGATCCCCTGCCCTGCGCCCCCTCCACCTGGGTGTTTCACGGAGATCAAGCCCTGCCTGTGGATCATCTGGAGTCTGGGGTCTGCTCTGCCACCATCATTCCCCAGAGAGGAGCAAAGGGCAGCAGGTCCTGCCTGTTGCCCCTACTTACCCAAGCTGCAATCATGATGACAAGGGCAAAGAGGCAGGGACCCATCATGTTCCACACCCCTCTGCGGTCCAGCTGCAGGGACATGGCAATTAACAAGGTCCCCAAGACGAAAAGGACCTGGGAATGAGACACCACCACTATCCTCAGCAGCTCATTTGCTGCCAGAGCACAGGCAGCCATGCCAGAGACAGGGAGGACCTCACCTCCTGGCCACCCAGCTCTGCATATGTGCAGGTCTCAGGAGGAACACCTTCTGAAGAAGAAAACAGAGGACCCACAAACCTTCCCCACAAATCTCAGTTCCTCAAGCCCAGTCCCTAGAAGCACGTAGGTTCACGATCCAAACTCCCGGGACAAAACAACCCACTGGCTTAAAAATCAGGGTGGCATTGGGTGACAACCAGGCTTTGTCACCAGGCTGGGCTCTGTCATTAAAATACAGCCACAAGAGGGCTCAGCATGGCCACCCACGGCTTGGCTGGCTCAGCCTGGCCACGCCGTGTGGGGTTACCTGACACTCACGTATTTCAGGATCTTCTTCACCCGGGACATGCACAGGATCGTCACCCAGATGGACACCACGGAGCCCAAAAAGTCACAGTACTGTAGTGTGTCATAGTCCATGATGCACATCACCGCGACGCCTGGCTGGTCACAGGCGTGGTAGAACTAGAGCCGTGGACAAAAGCAAAGGCTAACGTGAGTCCAGCAGCACCACATGACTTTCTGGGAAGGAGAGGCAGGAGAGGGCTCAGCCCATGGCAGCCAGGGTCCTTTCTGGCAGTACCTCCGGGAAGCTCCACCAAACCACTGTGGCATTACAGAAAGCAGATGAGGGCAGCCATCAACCTGCACCGTCCCAGCAGCAGCTGAGAGCTCCAAGGACAGCATCCTTCAAGCTTGCAATGCCCCAATCCCACCTCAGCTCCCAGGGGGGTCCCACCCCCAAACACGAGCACCCACAGCGTGGGTAGGAGAGCCCAATGAAAATGACACTCCTGCCAAGCTCTGAAGGGGCAGGACATGTCCATGGAGGTGTTTGTCCAATGATCCTAAGAAGCTCCTTGTGAAGCTCCAGGATGGACTGCTCCACCAAGGACTTCAGTTGGATGCAGCATCCCTGATGCTCAGGGGTAGTTGGCAGGGGACCTGACAAAAGGCAATCCCTACCGTGGAGAAGAACATGGTGTAGGTGTAGACGGAGGCCTCCACCAGGTAGTAGCGATAAACAGCAACCGCTATGGCCGGCAGGAACATGAGGTTGCTCAGGGTGAGTAGGAGGGTGGCCAGGTTCTGTGCACTGACAGACTGGGCCTTGCTATCGTCCGTGCAGCTCCACCCGCCCCAACCTGCGGAGCAGAGAGGCTTGTGTGGATCTCGCATACCCTCCCTTGTCCTCCCACAGCACCCAGGAGGAGCCTGGGACTCCTCAGAAGAAGCAATTACCCCTCTGGACTATCCCTGAGCCTCCTCTCCCTTGCTCCATCAGCCACTCACACTCCTGTTCCCAGGATGGTCTCGTTACTCATCACATGGTCTGCCGTGGAAGGTCTTGGGGAACCCCAGCAGAGCCCCGTGTCTGCTCTGAGGACGTCCCCTAGGTTGTTCCCACGTAGCAGAGGCCATCCTACACAGAGCATGGGTCTGACCAGGCTGGGACTTTTCATCTCTACAATAACTCAACACACATAATACTTGCTGGTGGTACATCAAGCATTCAAGCCTCAGATGCTTCAGATGATGGTGTAAACTGGGTTCAAGATCCCTACAGATCCCAGAAACCAGGGTGGAGAACGAACCACAGCACTGAGGAAGCCACTGGGCTCCTGTCCTACCTCCTGTCATGCCAGGGCAGACTGCAAAGCCAGCTCAGGTTGCTCTGGCTTTGAAGATCCCCAAGGACGGAGACCTGGATGCTATGCAAAGCTGAACAACTCTGACGGGGGGAAAAAATCTTCAATTTAGCTGGAAATGTCCTTGCTGCCACTTATGACAGTGGCTGCTTGCCCTTTCCCTGTGCTCCCCCAGAAGACCCCGGCTCCAGGGCCCCCGTAACCCCCATGGGCAGGTTCAATTTGATCCCCCTCCAACTTCTCTTCTCCAGGGTGAGCAAACCCACTGCCCCAGCCCGCGGTGACATCCAGCTCCGGGCAGGACAATGGCAGTGAAAGTTTCCTAGAGGACAGTGCACGCCACAGGGCACAATCCTCAGCCTCCTGACTGGATACCAAGGACTGAGCTGAGACAGTCACCTGCCTTTTTTTTTTTTTCTTTAAATGTACCTCATTTTAATTAAAGACTAGGATGCCCACGCCCTCCTTTGGGGGAAAGGAGGTGAGGCACAGGGCAGCCTGAGTAGGTGGAGGCACACGGTCACTCCACGGTCAAGAAGCAGAGTTAAAAGCAGCATCCATCCCGTTGCGGCGCCACTGGAAACCAAGGCAGCAGCTCTGCCCCCACTGCCAGCTCCTGCCAGGCAGAGCCCGGGGAGCCTCCTCTCTCCAGCTAATTTCTGGGTCACGAATATGCAGATGGGGCATTTCGCCCCCAGTGATTCAGCAGCAAGCTGTCCTCGGCCCGATTCCCCAGTTCCCTCGGAGTGCTCTGTGCTTCCTGGCACCCCTCAGGGAAATTTGGGTGCTGTTTCTCCATCTCGCTCCTCGCCCACCCTCAGCGCTGCAGCAGGGACCTTCTGGCTCAGGCCCAAAGCAGCAGGGAACCACATTTTGCCTCTTCCTTCTGCTGAGAACAGGTAAACGGACCCACCCAAGCGTGGCAGAGCTATCATCTTCCCTCCACCACTGACTCCCGCCCAGTCTCCTCATCTCATTAACATAATTAGCAGCTGACACCGATGTTCCTCCTCCAGGGGAACCTCTGAGTCTAAAGGCTGGCTCTTGGCAGGAGACAGAGCGCCATGGCAAAGCAGGGAAGGGGACGGCAGCCCGGCCTCATTGTGTCCCATACCAGGACCCACCACAACAAACCTCCCTGAGAAGCACCAGCTCCGACACAGGCATTTTCAGGCAGCCCTGATGGCACCCTGACCTCTCTGGGGATGCTCAGAGGCACCTCTACAAGCTGGAAGCCAAACTCCAAGCTGTCCTCAGCC
>JAOXNO010000070.1:15931033-15951190 GCA_028565335.1 Limnodromus scolopaceus | reverse complement strand
CCCTTGCTACACACATTTTAGAAAACTTGCTTTTTTCCCCTAGAAAAATTGCTGTGGAAATAAAGATGTTAAATATACATTTATATAATATCTTTGTCTCCTCCCCAAAGTGCTGCCTCTTACGTTGCCTGATGCATGGCTGTGCTCCAAGCTCTCCTCGGTGGGAGTGCTTTTAATCAGAGGTCGCTCAATCAACACATGAGGAAAGCGACGGTGACCCAGATGTACCCAGGGATAAGGCAGACACCATCAGGACTCCATCCTATTTTGCTGCCCACTGTTTACCCTGAACATTGATCCTCCATGACTGTAGGATTAAGGTAGACATGAGGGTCAGAGTGATGACCACACAGGAAGGTTGGTCATTGCTGAAATCTTTATGGAATTTTAATTTCTTTTCTGAGAGTACTTTTGCACCATCACAAAAGCCAGAGCAGCCAAAAGATGACAGTGGTTTGCTAGGAGCTCATCACCTTCCCAGGATCAGGGTTGCACTGGGGACGGCTGCACGGGGGATGTTCCTGCTCCAAAGGAACATGCCTGGTGGGAGAAGCATGATCCTTGGCCACGTGCTGCAATGTAAAGTGGAGAGTGACCGTCTCTGTCCTTGCCGGGACCTGTCAGCCAAGTTCCTCCATCCTGGTGCTCCAGCTGGTAGTGAGACAAAGAGGTCCTGGCCTGAGGGACACCAGGAGTTGGACAACATGCTCGCTGGTATTCCCCTGGTCACAGGACCCACGATGAAGAGTCCTCTGGGAACCCTCACCAGACCTGCCTTCCTCTCTTGCTGCTGCTGCTCATAGTTACGATTCATAACCCCCTGCCAGGACGTCCACCATGTACAGGTGATGAATATTTGCCATGGACCTGTGTAATGTCATCAAAGGTGACACCAAAGGTGGTTTTCAGTATTAACATAGGTCTTTTTCAATCCTGCTCCATAAGCAGGCTGCCAGTTTCTCATTTCAAAAGGCAGAAGTGAGCTAACTTGCTCGTTAGAAAAGTGGGATTATAATTTCTGTCAACCCTGACTGTAGATGCAGTGACCGGCTGAAAGGCACCACGGTGAGATCAGGGATAGCTTCCCCCCCTCAGGAGGCCTGCACCCTGCACAGGGATGGCCTCCCCCTGGAAGGGAGTTCCTGGGGAGAAGGGAAAGAATAAGGCACATTTCGTCTGCTCTAACTCTGAAAAAATTTGGCTGTGTCAAGTTTTGGAAATCTTAAAAGTGGAATCTAAGTCCTGGCTTTATTCTCTAATTTCCTACCAGTTTCCTACAGCTACCTGTTTGCTTTAACTAAACCCCAGTCTCCAAGAGCTGGAAATGAGAAATATGTGTATATGAGAGGTATTTATTTACGAGAAACATTTATTAGTTAAGAAAGTAAAATTATGTCTCCAAGCAGTCACGCCAGGAAGTTTTAACACGGCTGCCCAGGGCTGGGGTGGGAGGAATGCTCTGCTGTGATAACACGACTGCTCTTTAATCACCCTCGGCCAACTCTTCCCCCCTCAGCGACACCTTCTCTTGCCCCAATTGTTATCGCCGGCCTCGTGGAGGAGAAGGACCCTGCAGATTACGGCCGCCCTGCCCCTGCTCATCTCCCTCTGCGGCCACCCACTGCTGCCTGCCATCCCCCGGGGGGGGATGCAGAGCAAGCGGGGGTATCTCAGAGGGTTCAAATATCCAAATATTGCAATCAAATGCCAGAGAATTTACATGCAAAGCCCAGGACATCCTCCAGCATAATTGCCGATAATTTTCTCATCTCAGTTAAACACAAAATAAAACGGATGCACCGAGACAGCTGCCAGCTGGGAGTAAGGTTACAGGAACCACCGGGCAAGTTCATAGAATCTCAGAATCATAGAATTCAACCCACAGAATCTGGGTTGGAAGGGACCTTGAAGATCATCGAGTCCAACCATTAACCCAACACTCCCAAAACCACCATTAAACCGTGTCCCTCAGCACCATGTCTACCTGTCTTTTAAACACCTCCAGGGATGGTGACTCCACCACTTCCCTGGGCAGCCTCTTCCAATGCTTGACAACCCTTTCTGTGAAGAAATGTTTCCTAATATCCATCCTAAGCCTCCCCTGGTGCAACTTGAGACCATCTCCTCTTCTCCTAGTTGTCTCTGTGCTGTGAAGCCCCCTGAGATCTTGCAAGGAAGGTGAGGAACACAACCAAGTGTGCCTTTCCAGGAGCATGGGGAGCTGAAGGGTCCAGTTTCCACAGCCTGGCTCCTGCGGACACCCTGCAATGGTGACCACACCAGGAGAGGATGACCCCTGCCATTTGCCACCAGCTTTGAGTGAAGTTCTGGACTCGTAATGGCTGAACTGGCAGAATCACTAGAAGTGACCCAAAGAAATGGGATGGGGGGGGCAGGCCTCTGGCAGCCCCTGCGCCAGGGATCCAGGGCCAGCACCAGGGCTGGGGACCTGGGGAAGGGGCCACCACAGACAGGCTGGGGGTGCTGGGCTGTGCTGGGGACACTGGGCTGAACTGGCTGGGGGCTGGGGGCGAGGTGCTGGTCTGGACTGGGAGCACTGGGCTGTACTCGGGGATGGGGCTGTGGGGATGTGAGGTGCTGTGGGGGGGGTGAGGCACTGGTCTGAACTGGGGACAGTGGGCTATACTGGTGAACGAGGTTGCAGGCGTGCAAGGTGCTGGGCTGAACTGGGGGACAGGTCTGTGCTGGGGGACCAGGCTGTGGGGGTGCAAGCTGCTGAACTGGGGCCACTGGCCTGTACTGGGGGATGGGTCTGTGAGGTGCTGGTCTAAACTGGGGCCACTGAGCTGTACTGGCAGACAAGATGGGACTATACTTGGAGTGCGAGTTGCTGGTCTGAACTGGGGGCACTGGGCTGTACTGGGGGACGGGGCTGCAGGGGTGCAAGGTGCTGGTCTGAATAGGAGGTGCTGGGCTGTACTGGGGGACGGGTCTGTGAGGTGCTGTGCTGAACTGGGGGACACTGGGCTGTACTGGGGGACGGGTCTGTGAGGTGCTGTGCTGAACTGGGGTCACTGGGCTGTACTGGGGGACGGGTCTGTGAGCTGCTGTGCTGAACTGGGGGACGGGTCTGTATTGTGGGACCGGGCTGCGGGGATGTGAGGTGCTGAACTGGGGGCACTGGGCTGTACTGGGGGACGGGTCTGTACTGGGTTGCGAGGTGCGGGGTGCCGGCGCCACTCTGCCCGCAGCCGGGAGTCCCTCAGCCACCAGCCCCAGCCCCGCACCGGTCCCGGGCCCGGTAGCTCCGCCCCTCCGGGCGGAAGAGGAAGCTGAACTCGGCCGTGGCGGGCAGCCTTCCTGCGGGCCGTGCCGGTCCGGTCCGTGCCGTGCCGTGCTGTGCCGGTATGGGCGAGAGCACCAGCCCCATCAGCGTTATCCTGGTGAGCTCGGGCAGCCGCGGCAACAAGCTGCTGTTCCGCTTCCCCTTCCAGCGCGGCGCCGAGCACCCCGCCGCACAGGCCAGTAAGTGCGCGACGCCGCGGGGCCCGGGGGCTGCGGCTGCTCCGGGGGGCCCTGGCACCCCCCTCACACCCCCGGTGGGGGCTGGTGTCCCACACAGCCGCCTCACACACACCCTGTGGCGGCCTGGCATCCCCTCACAGGCCTCAGACCCTCCGCGGGTGCCTGGCATCCCTTCAGAGGCCTCAGGCCTCTCAGACCCTCCCTGGGGGCCAGGCACCCCCTCACACATCTCAGACCCTCCATGGGGGTCTGGCAGCCCCTCACACACCTCAGACCCTCAGTGGTGGCCTGGCACCTCGTCACACGCCTCACGCCATCCATGGGGGCCTGGCATCCCCCCTCACACGCCTTAGGCCCCTCATAGGCCTCACAGCCCTCAGGTGCCCTGGCACCCCTCACAGACAGACCTCACAGCCTGTGTTAATTGAACCACGTTTTCTCCATGTGTAATTATCGACCTGGTGCCTTGTTGGTGTTCCTGGATGAGCAGTGTGGGTTTTAAGGGCTGTAGGGGAAGGAGGGTGAGGAGAGAAAGTGCTGACTGGGAGACAGGATTCAGAAGACACTAGGTGAGCTTTAACTAATAATGGGTAGAAATTAAGAGACTTTAGTCCTGTGTGTTGAATAATGAGGTAGAAGAGGTTTCGTTTCTTCTGGAAAATAGGAACAATAGGGAATTCCATGGGGGTAGGAGGCAGGATGGTTGTGCCGGTGGGCAAGTGTCTTGTGCGTGGCCTAAAGCGATGAGGCTGTTTGGCGTGGGTTGCTTGCTAACCACCGAATGTCACGAAAGGTTTGACACCCCTGTTTAGGTTGCGAGTCACTTTTTATAGGTAAAATCTGGAAACGTGGGGTTTTTTTGCCTGTCTCCCTCTCACCGCTTGCTTTTTGTTGGTAAAGGATTTCAATACCTGTGACTGCAGCAGGGGCTTCTGGAGCATTATCATTGTCCTGGAAACTGAGCAATAATGAGGGGAATGCACTGATTGGAATTTTATTTTCCACTCTCTCTCGAACTGCAAACTGCTACCTGGTCCTTGAGAGAAAAGTTGTTTCTGTGAATGTTTTGCTTTCTCCTCTTTACCCCCTGAAGATGAAAACCTCTTTCTCCTGTTTTTTGATGTGTTTTTGAATGAGAATAGAAAAAACAAGATCTGGCACTTCTGCCTAAAAAGGAAGGGGCTTTCTGCTTTTAATATTACTTTTTTCTTTTTACATCTTTGTTATAGATAATTTTAAAAAGGGCACAGACAAGTATTCTTTTAATGGACTTATTTTAATGAACACTTTAAGGAGATTGTTTCTTGAAAAAGATGTCTTTATTCTTTGTTTCAGATAAGCCAAGGAGTCGATATGCTGTGAATAGCTCTGGTGACACCACGGAAGATCAAGATGGGGACTCCAGGTAGGGAAATACATTTCTCCTTGCCTCAGAGTTTGAAACAGAGGAGAGATGGCTGCTTGCTCTCTTGCCTGCTAATTCAGCAGGCAAATTCTCTCAGAATGTATAGAAGATGACCTGCCAAAAATGTTTTAATGCTAAGTTATGAGTAAATTAGTGCTTAGTAATGAGGAATTTCTCATGAGGGAATGCTTCTGAATCTGTTGTTTTCTGGGAAAGGTATAGGCCAGGTATTTTGTGCTTGTTAGACAGTATTACTCTTTCAAAGCTAGAAGTATTAATACTTTGGCAAAATTCTACTTTTCTTTACCTGCCTACCTCTAACTGGATTATTATTCAGTTGCCTCAAATTCTTCCCTAGCTCGTGTAGTTGTTGTATGGAATTGCTGTGCACTAATGAATAACTAATTTTGTTTCTCCAGATGTAGCTGCCCTTGTGTCTGTGGAGTGAAATAGTAGCTCAAAAGGAAACTGAGACTTAAAGAGAGTTTTTCAATTACAGGAAATCAGTGGGTAACAAACACACTGAAAATAGGCAGTGTGTTGTTCAGCATGCATGTACATACAAGTGGACCCTCTAATTAGTTTTTGTAGAAAATTTGAAATCTGCTGCTTGGATTCTAAATTTATCACTATCAGATATGAGAGAAATCTGGGAAAGAGAAAGGTTTTTTCATCTGTAGGCCCATAGATCAGTTGCAGATCTTTTTTGCGGTATGTGTTTTAATCTCCAGTATTAATAAAACAGGGTAGTTGCTGTTCTTCTCTCATGTAAGAGTAAAAAAAAAAAGTACTCGTCATTTACCCCCAAAAGAGAAATTTAGATCCCAGCCTTGCAAAATGTAAGCTTGTTCTTAACTTTATGACTGAGAATGGTTTAGCTGAAGTTAAAATCACCCACGACAGTAAACTTCATCACATTTGTATGTTTTTCTAGGGCTGGGATCTTACGAAAACACATTTTGCTTGAGTTCACTCGTATTTCTTGCATATTCTGGTGTCTTTGAAGCCTTCCGTGCAGCATTCTGTTGTGTCTCCAGGGAGCGCAGTATGGTACAGGGCACGACTCCAGCGGGAGCGAGCCGTGGGGGTGTAAGTTTGGTGAACGGTGTTTCAGACTCTGTTCTGGACATCAGCTCATAGGCACGTTAGGAAGGCTCCGTGCACTCATTTGCTGGTTATCTCAGGGATTTTGTTAGTCTTTAAAACCCCGGCTCTGGTTTTTCCCTGGATAGATTAAGATGGTGTTGGAACGCTACCAGCTTCTGGCTGGTACTGATTCTTGCTGCCTCTGCTGTTTTGGCAGGTTGGACAGAGGACTTAACGTGGAGCTGCGTTCTCTGGGTGTTGCCTGTGGTGCTGAGTTAGTTTGGTGCTTGGTTAATTAATGTGGCGCAGTATATGGCTGCTACAGTGATGTAGGAAAAGCTTTTATAATTTCAAATTATGGTCAGATGAGAAAACTGCTAGTATTTTCCTGAAACTGATTTTAAGTGGATTGAATGTGCTGGCATGTAACCTACATTAAACGAAGATTTAAATTATTTCATTGCAGTGGTGTCCAGATCTCTGAGCTCAAAAGTTGGTGCTTAATCTTCTTGTCAAGTATTTGTTATTAAGCTTTTAGTGTTTAAAAGAATTTATGACCTCTCAGCTGAGCTCACTAAGCATGACATATCACAGTGCTGAAGCGCTGAATGAAAGAATATTAAGACAGAAATTCCCCTCTGCAGTGATGGTCTTCAGATAAAATAAATTGTCGTTTGCACAGTTTTGTGTATAGCAGCAGATAGAAATTCTTGCTGCGATGCCTGCACCTGACTTAGGTCAGTGTTTATAAACCTTATATCTACTTAGATGAAATTGAGGTGTCAGTCACCACAGGTCCGGTAGCAGGAAATCTCTTAATACTATCATCTCCTGCGCATTTGTCTCTAGCTGCCAGGCAGATGAAAGGGAAATAGAAGAAGAGGAGCATATATGTTGCTCTGAAAGTGTTGGTTCTGCTAGAGGCCAGATACCGATGTCCAGCACCCTGCTTCTGCTGCCTGTGTGGCTGGGTACCTGCATGCAGAAATTCAAAGTATCTTTCAAAATTGCATTTGTTTCCAGTCTGTTAGTTGAAAAGCTTTTTCCCAATTCCAATGTAATCAGAGTTGTAAATACACTGCATCCCATACAGCTGATGTAGAAGCTAAACTCTTCAGTGATAGCAGCTAGTAGAAGAAATCACTGATGTTCTTTACATACTAAATACTGTCAATTTATATTAGGTAAGAGGAGGTTGTTGACAGAGTTAGTCTCTTTCACTGGGCTTACTGATACAGGTGGAAAAAACATGCAAGTTTTGGGTACACAGGCCCTTCTTCCAGCACAAAACAAAAAAGGATCTCCAAAACTGTGTACAACAGGTTGCTCTGACTTTCTATTTGTATCAGATCATTCTGGGAGTAACATAAGCTGTTGCCTTGCAGTAGAAGAGATTCTAAGGGGAGAGTGGAGGCAGAAGGGTGCAGAACTGTTGGAGAGAGTGAGATGCATAGGATTCGTAAACAAGGAAAGGAAGGAGTTCAACAATCATATGCTGTAAAACCAGTATTGTCATTGAGCCCATGGGGTTTTTCCCCCTCACCAGTGTTATGAATTTTTGGCCTCGGGCTCCTGTTTGGAATGTGTTTTATATGTTCCCATTGAAGTTGAGGCTGGAGAGACCAGGAATGGAGCATCTGGTTTTGTGAGAGCCGTTCCCCCAGTGGCAGCTCTGTCCCTCTAAGTTGGTTCTTTGGCAGTGCCGTGGTGCAGTGGTTCTCTGCCTGGAGCACTCCCTTCACTAGTCTATGCAGAGATTTCACCAGTGTGAAGTCCAGTCTGTTTCCTGGTGGTGCTGATTTTCTGATTGGAGTTTTTCTTGATGAAAATAATTTATTAGGTGTTTTCATATTATTTCTGGAAGGCTTCCTCAAGGAAGAGTTGGCAAAAAGATTCCTTTCAATCACCATGTTATCAGTATCATCTGGAGATGATTTTGGTGGCACAGATGGAGGCTTTGGAGTGGGCAGACTGCTAGGCTGAGTTGATGGTGTATGGCAAGTTTGATAATGTTGAAGGTTTGGGGTTTTCCCATGTGTTCAGGTTCAGTAGCAAAGGTTATTTCAGACTATCTGGTTGCTGCAATAGATCTTATGAGGGTTGGATTCATCCTTTTTTATACTAGATGGCTGTCATTAATTTACTGGCAATTTAGCACCAATTATATCCTAGGTGAGGTTCAGTATTGCTTTTTTTCCTGAGCTATTGGAACCCAGATCAATTGCTTTTAAGCTAATCTCTCCTGGAGCAGTTGAAGTATATGTCTGTCTTTATGGCCTCAGAAAGGACAAAATTAGGTCAGTTTAGGTGCCTTAACTCTCCATTTCCATGTAGCACATTTGTATGCATAATTGGATTTCAATTAGCCTTCAGACTCAAATTTCCTGGTCATTATTATGCTTTTTGGTTTTTTTATAGACAATTGTAGCTTATTAATGACAATCCTACCTCTAGGTTACTGCTGTGTGTTCGCTTATATTAATTCCTAGTCAATGGAGCTATGTGTTTGGATCTTCAGAATACACGTTTTTCTTCCTTTTAAAAGCAAGTTCAAGCAGCAGAAGTGGTTGAGGTGTGTTGATGGTGATGATGCAACAAAAAGGTATTCAGAAGAATCTGTCACTGTCAAAACAAATTGCCTGTCAAGCGTCTCTCTTTGCTGGCTTCTTCTCTGCCTTTCATCGTTTGCTCTCTTCAAAAACATCCTTCAGTTTTTGAGTGCTTTACAAGCAATACATACCCCTCACAGCTTATGGAGATGCCTGCCTGTCTCATCTCTCTTATTTTTTTTTCCCTCTGAAAAAAAAGTGAGGCAATTACTCTTTTGAAGCCAGAAGATAAGGCTTTGTTAAATTGGTTTGAAATGGTTTTTTTGTAGTTTTTCTGAAGGTGGTGTAGTCGACAAGCAAAAATGCTAATGAAGATGCACGTATAGTAACATATGTTATGCCAGACTTTGCATTTTTAGCAGCACAACTAACTGAAGGAGGTTTAGTGAGTTTGACAGCATTGATGTCATTAATTGGCCAAATGCTTCTGTTATAAAAGAAGTCAAGTTACTGACAAACAAGGACTTGAATGTCCCTTTCTAACAAACAGTGGCTCCCCTGTGATAACATTTCTGTATCCTCTGTCCCTCTTTCACTGGACTGCAGTGTTCTTCCTTCTGTTTGTTCTGAAAGGCTTCCTGTCTGTAAGCCCGTGCTTTTCCATTCATCCGTCCATCCCTTCAAACACCCTTCCTGTAATATCACCCCTTTGTGTAGTTTGTCGTTTGGGATTGCTCTAGGTTCCCTTTTCAACATGACCAGTAGAAATCTGTTGCCTTCTGGATTAAATAAGTGTTGGAGATTTTCATTTTGTTGTCCGTTTCTAAAGTGGACAGTATAATCCTTTTGTCAGATTCATTTTTTTCAGTGTATTTAGGAAGTTTGTTTCAGGGAAAAAAGCCCTTTTTTTTTTTTTCTTGTTATTGGAAGAAAAAAAGAAAGTTGACTGTTAAAATTAAAATAGTTGGTTTTTTCCCTGATACAAAAGTGAGTACAGCTGTTAATAGCGCCTTGCGCTTTACATACTGTTATAAAGAAGGTTTTCAGGTTCTTTGCCTTGAAAACTTTTTCAGCCTGCTCTTCCTAAGTTTTTGCTTATTGCCTGGGGCAGACGGGGATGGAGAATGACTTCATGCTTGTGCTGTGGTTCTGGCCAGGCTTGTTCCTATTGTTCCCATCCTTGGCGAGGAGCAGCAGGGGCTCTGTGTGCAAGGCCCTTTGCAGAACCCTGGCTGTGCGCAACAATAAGTGTTTGGCATCCTCTTTTTCTAAGTCTTGGGGGTACGGAAGCGCCAGAACCAGTTGTGAAGAGCTGTGGGTCATTTGGGGCTGCACGGGACATTCCTTTGGTGAAAATGCTAGTAATAGTCTAGAAACTGAAGTTTAGAATATGCTCTAAATCAGACCATAACCTCTTCTATTTTCTCTTAAGGTAAGCATGAATTAAAAAGTATGGTGTAAGTACAGCTCCGTAAATGCAACATATGGTGGGAACGCATTACAGCAGCCAGTGCTAGTGAGAGGTTGCCTGTTTTCTCCGTGTTGTCAGTCCAAGCCTACTGTATATCCCAGGAGTTCACCTACCATTAACTTCTGACTCTTCTCAATAGTTATATTTTCTTTACAGGAGTTTAACCCTTAATAGTTCATCCTAGTTTTTAATATTATATCTTTTTTTTTTTTCTTGTATTTTGTGTACTTGCCTCGTTTATTTCCTTGTGTTTTTTGTTTTGTGTTTATGGCCATGTTCCCATTTCAGAGACCAATGTCCTCTAACTGATGAGCAATTGGTTTCGGGGTAAGACCAAATGTTCTGAACAATCACCTTTGTCTAGAATGGCTTTCTTTTCTCACCATCCTTTTAATTGTGCTCTGTTTCTGGTTTCTGTTTTACACCGAATGATGAAGTAATTATATGCTAAATCACAATGTCTGTAGGCAAGGTATTGCTGAAGGTTTATGCTAGGATAATTACAAAGGTCCTACTAACATTTCTGTGCTTCCTGTAGGGTATCCAGAATGGGTGTGGTACTGTCCCTTTTGTGAGTTAAGAAGTTGTGATCCTCCATGAATGCAACAAGCATTGTAGCCTTGGCATTGTAGTTCTTCCAGCAAGGAGCCCTAAAACAGATTTACTTTCTGATGAGCAATGACTTAACAGTACAGATCAGTGAGTAAACTATTTAATCCCACAGTAATTATGGAGAGTTCTTCAGAGACCTGGTTTTGAGCAGCTGCTCTGGTTGCTTGTTCTTGGTGTCCCACTAAAATAAACTGAATGACTGCATTGTACCCCCTTATTGAATTTGTGGGGATAAAAGTGTTTATCTCTACCCAGAGCCCCAAAAGTATTAAACTGCATCTCTAATCCCTGCTTACCGTGAAGGTGGTCACCTAGATACTTCTCTGCCATTATAAACTACTTCAAAGAAGAATTCTTTGTAAGAACATTGGTTTGAATTCCTGTGGCATATTACAAATTATTGTCTCTTCTTGGGGGGGAAAAATGAATTGGTGTTTGAGATGCTTTCCCCCTCCTTTTCTGTGTGCTAAAACTAAAGCAGTTGTTGTTTCAGCTGGGTTTCCAGAGGAGATGCTGGTGACAGCAGTCGATCTGCACTAGTGTGGTTTGTATCGTACTGCTGGATTGTCTGCTGTTGCTGCTACGTTGAGCTTGTAATAGGAGCGGGAGGATATTTGGGGCAAATCAAAGCTTTTGGGTTTTGTGTTTTGTTTCCACCTGCTAGATTCTTAGTACAGGAGAGGTTTGCTTTCCTCTGGAAATCACAGTGCCCACACTAATCTCATAAAAGAAGAAGAGACTGTTACTGCCCAACTGTGAAACCTAATCTGCTTCTAGAGAACTCTTGGGCTCTGCTAGGTCAGTATCTCTAGGTCATCTTAATACACCCCAGAGATGAGAAAATCAGTAGTAAAATATCTAAAGTAAAAGTGTTATTTTCTAAGATAAAGTGATGAATTGAAATGGTGGGATTAATGTATCTGCTGTCCCTTAATCTCCTTATTGTCCTGAGGCCTAATGAATGTATGTATTGTGTAGAGGATTGAGGGAAAAACCCCAAACCAGCAAACACAGTAATTCAAGCCTGTCAGATGAGGAGAATGGGGCTGGAGCCCAAGTCACCCTTGGGAGACCCTGCGGTGATACCAGGTGTATGTAGCCATCAGGTAGAACCCGGGTTATCTTTCCTGAGCCAAGTCCTCTGGCTGCAGTTGCAGTACTATCCCAGAAAGAGAAGTCTCTGCTAGTGAGAAATACTGAGGACTTCACAAAATCGACCTTTTAGTCTCCTCCTCCCCACAGAGCCATGTAGAAGCCAGGGCAGACAGGGCTGCTGGTGTCACGAGCTCTCCTGGGGAACTGCTGAACTCTTACGTTCAGCACCATGTTTATCTGTTAAAAGGTCTGCTGGTGTAATTCCTTGTAAAAAGTCAAATCTTAACAGTGGTGAAAGTCACCATAATCAGTTTTCCAGCTCCCAAGGTATCCTTTGCCAAGGCTGAAGGAGGGAAGAGTAACTAATTTCTTACCAGCAAGCAGGCATTTTCTAGTTTACCCTCCTTCTCCCTCCACCCCCCAAAGCATATGCTCCTTTCGGATCCATCGCTATTACAGACTTCCTGGCTCCATGATGAACCTATTAATGAGCACAGCTGAAGAGGGCAAAAAGAGGGGGGAAAGCTCACTGCTGTCATGGTGACTTTTTCCTGTTTTGAATGTGATCTTTTAAGGACTGTCGGTCCAGCTCCTGTTTGAGGACGCTTTGCCCTTTCTTCACCATCTCCGTGTGTTGTGCAGCCCAGTGCAGTGCAGTGGCTGAGGAGTGTGGGCTCAGTGGCCCCGGGACTCTCCGGCTAGCCGCCCCATCTCTCTGCTTGCCCTTAGTTGTGTTGGGAGCAGAGCAGCCAAGGGATTTGGAAGTTTGTACAGAGCTGCTCCTTCCACAAGCCAAATGTAAGCAGCGTGCTGTGGTCAGGATGACATGTTTGCACAAACGCCAGGGGCTTTGACAGCTCATAAAGCCCCTGTGTTGTCCTGCATCTTCAGGATATATAGGTCTAATAAAAGAAATGCCCCCTGGGTCATATGCAGATGGATAATTACAAAAGACCTGGCTGTGTGCATGTGGCTTAATTTCTGTCATACTCTGTAACTCACTCCGAGTGAACCAGGAATATGGAACATTAATTCCTTCTGTAGGCATCGAGGGCTCACTTGTGGCCAAGAGATAAGGTGAGCACAGCACACACCCACGTCTGCCCTTTTCTCTGAGTGATACTGGGTTATCTGGGATACCTGCCTGGTGGAGGGGGATGGTCTGACAGGGACACACGCTCCTGAATGTAAATAAAGAAAATGAAATGAACATTTTCATTCTTAAAAAACTGTTCTCATCAGAAACTGGTTTGAAATTCGTTTGGTTAAATGGGAGCTTCCGAGAAATCAAATGAGGAAAGAACTTGCTAATATCAAACCTTACATTGCTCCTATTCTAGAACAACAAGTTCTCTCCAGCAGCTAACTGAGCTCCCCTTCCCTGTGGTTTTGAGCCCCACTGTCTCAGGGGACACCCTGGGGAAAAACAAGTGTTTGTAGAGACCAGACCAATCTTTCAAAGCCACCGGAAAGAGCAGTTGCAGAATTCTTCCCTTGTCATGCTGGATTCTTACCCATTTTTGCAGCAGTAGCTGTATTTTACAGGGCAGACTCTTTGTAGCTACTTTCCCCCCGTCTCGCAGCTGCCTTCTTCCCACCACCCATCCAGAGCAGCCCAGTAACACCATGGTCAGTGCTGGGAAGGGCCTGCCCTGTCACAAATCAGTCTCAGTTTGGTTTATGAAATGAGAAGGAGCAGGTGAGGCCAGGCAGCCCTCGGAAGGTGCTGGTGGTCTGTTGACCACAGGTTGAGATTTGTTAAGTGAGTAACTTTGATGAGGTTTGGGAAAGGAGGGACAAGCCTTGGATGTATGTTTCTTCTTACTGAATCAGCTCTTTCTTGCCTTCCCCTCTGCCATACTGGGTGGCTTAAAGATCTCTGTTGTGCTTGAGTGACAGGCTGTGTCAATATGTAGTTGCTTAGTAAGTTCATTAACCTGCAGCTAAATCCAGGCAATGGCTAACTTGAGCTGTTTTTATATTTAAGCCAACTGCATCTAATCTTTCCAGTGTATTTTGCTCAGCATGTAATTAAATAAGCATGACCCTGCAGTCTTTGTCGTGAATGCTTCCTGTTTTATAATTGTGATGATCTAAGAGATGTAATTAAGGGGTTCTTAATTTTCCATAATTGGTGGTACTCCAGGTACAGCAATTTAGACACAATTTACAATACTTTAAAAACTCACAAGTTAAATATACCTGTATTTGGTGGAATGTTCTGGGGGTATGATTTTTGAAAATTGTAATAACTTCTATCTCTGCTCTTCAAGGTTTTCGGATGTCATCCTGGCAACGATTTTGGCTACCAAGTCAGATATGTGTGGCAAGAAGTTTGAACTGAAGATCGATAATGTTCGCTTTGTTGGCCATCCCACCTTGCTTCAGCATGCCCTTGGGCAGGTACGGTACGAGGTCTGTTCTGGAGACCGGCCTCCTTTTCAAACTGCCTGGCTTGGTCAGGAAACTTAGAATTCAGAACGTGCACCTTGGCTTTTGATCCTGTTTTTACTTCCTGGTGCTCAAAGCTGTCTTTTAGTTACTTCCAGGTAGATACAGTGAGTGGCAAAGGGAGGGAGCTGCTGTGTCAGTGATGCTCAGAAACCCCCTCCCAGTTACCGCAGGAGAGCAGTATGGGTAAAGAGAAGTAATACTAAGCAGTCCAGCTCAAAAACCTGTTTCTCACCACTTCAGTTATCGCAAGTTAGCTTTTTAGCACCTCTAATTAATATGGCAGTTAAAAAAAAACAACACCCTGCACTAAAAACCTTCACAAATGCTAGAAACTACGTCAGCCTTGTTTTTAACTCTATACTTTTAACTCTTATTGGCGCTGAAGGCGATTCACAAGGCTCGGTTGGAATAGGTAGGGTGTTGAAAGAGGTCTAAAATTTTCTTGTGGACAAAGTCAGGCTACTGTTTGCATTGAGACCTTCCTCCATGGCCTGCGTTTTAGCTGCTTGGAATGAAAGTGGTTGCCACCCAGGCTATGGAAAAGGTCTTCCTTAAATCTAGGAAAGAATTTACATACTTCTATGTGCAAAATATTCCCTGTCCCATTCCTTCTTCCTGATAGACTGTAAAAATGAACTAGGTTTTGGTAATTTCTGAATCCAACGCCAGTCTCTGTCCCTGAACTGCTTTGATCTCCTTTTTCATCAAATTTACTGAGTCGTTCATTTTTCAGAAAAAAAAAAAAATTTGCTTGCCAATTCTATCATCCTTTCTATCTATAATTAGAGGTGCAAACAGATTGTTGGCAACTGCTGCTTGATATTTAGAGGACCAGACTGCTTTAATCCAAGTGAGGACTTGGCCTCAAGCATCAAAAGATACTGGTGTTCCACTTTTGAAACTCAGTTGTGAGTCTACAAGAAATGTGATGGAGAATCACCAAGACTCAGTCCTTAAATGGTCAAGCCCATTTTGAAAGATAGAGTTCAAGTGTCCCCAAGCTGCGTGAGTACATCACCAGCCCCAGACAAGGCAAGCAATGAATGAGGCCTAGGGTCTGTACAGGGATCCCAGCCAGGATCAAAAGGAGACAGGACCAGAGACAGGGCTGGAGGAGAAGGCTGCAATGTTCATCCAACAAGGGTCCATCCTGGAGATAGACTACCTACGATGACGTATGTTGAAGGTCCATCCAGGAGACATGGCCAGAGACAGGCACACCTATGGGCCCTGGGCTGAGCTTAAATGGGGCTCCTGGGTTCATCCCCCCCTGTCGGGGATGCAACTGGGGCTGGTCAGGACCATTAAGACCTTTTGGTGCCCTCAGGGCCCTGATCTCTCACAGTATCAGATTCCTTTATTTTGCTAATCTTGTCCGAAAGGCCCGACTTCCTAAATGTGGCGTAAATAAGGCTGAAAACTTGTATTTGCATTTTTTCACCACATATTACTATACATTCTCTCCACTTTCCAGTCAGTTTTATCCTAATTGCATGAAATGTCTCTTCATTGTCAATTTGTCTAAATAAACAAAGTTATAAAGTGCTTTTTAAAGTAACATAAAGTAAGCACTTTTATGTTACTTCTTGTAGGATCTTCTTTTTGGGTGTGTCTTTATCACCCCGTAGGCACCCAGAACTTTCTATGTCCAGAATGTTCTAGACGTGGCAGCCATCTCTGCTAGTGCATTTGAGCCTAAATCTGGGAGGCTTTTGCAGTTAGGAGGAAGCTAGATGGAGCTCCTTTCCTGTGGAGCAAAGGCACCTCAGTCTCTGGTTTGGGCTTCTTCAGAGTTCATACTGCAGTAAGTCAATCCACGGGGCGGCTCAGCAAATTCTTACTCAGAAGAGATTCAGGAGTTACAAAAGCACGAATATTTAATCCTGTGTGTCAGACCACCTTTTATGAAGCAATATTCTGAATTCTTCAAATTCCTTCAATGTTTTCTATTCAAGTTTAGTCTTTTCTTTTATTCTGTACAAAACGTAGGATGAAATCTAGCCTGCATCCCAATTGATGTTAATGGTAGTAGTCTTTTTATTTTTAAGGAAGGAACAGGATCAGTCCCAATACTTGGAAATGCTTTTGAGTCTTTATTGAAGTTCACGAGATACCCTGGAGCCTATAACTCCAGGGGAATAAACACACACAGTAAATTGGTTTTACCACCCCTCCCATTACTGGCTTTTTGATAGAACCTCACTTGTACTTTAGAAAAAACAAAAATATGTGTCACTTCTTTTAGTGTCTCTAATTTTTAAAATTACTGAGGTAAAGCACTCAGATTTTGGAGTTCACTGCTGAGCAGTTCGTTGCTGATGCCTGGGAGCTGTCAGGAGGGGAGGGTGCAGCCCTGCTTTTGTCACATTCTCTGTGTTTTCCCTGTCTCAGATGCTGCATTAGCTACATAGGCACATCTGTTGGGTAGAGAGCGAATACGAGGGTCGCTGGGTGTCTGGCACAGTAGGTTACAGCTGGTTTCACTGGGAATGGATGGGTGTTCAGCAGGGAGATTTGGGGCGGCAGGAATGTCCTCTGGATTTGTGCTCCATCTTGTGGCGACGCTCGCTGCAGAGTTGTTGGGCTCGGATGTTCAAATTCAACTTGCTTCCACTGTTCCTTCCCACCACAAAGCCTGTACCTGCCCTTGGGCTGAAGCTCTCTGCTGCAGGAAGGGTAGGGGGGCTGGACAATGTGTTTGAAATCCTACAGGAAGCAAAAATCTAACCTTTTATTTTAGTACTGCAGTTCTAGAGCGTGTTTTTTCTGATAAAAGCCACAGTTTGTAACATGACGCAATCCAAATGGGGATTTCAGGAAAGGAAAGAATAGGTGTGGCCTGGGATGAGAAATCTCTGGATTTCTCTTCAGTTAACAATATGTATAAAAATTGTGCAAAGGAATTTAAAACTAGGTTCCTAATATGCTAAAATGCAATAGTAAAGACACTCTGTAAGACTGCTGTCTTAACTGATACTCATTTCCGTGGTCATGACCAAAATGCTTTAGTTAAGTCTTCACAGCTTCTCAGAAAAGGCAGTCTTGTCGAATAACTGTGACACTTTAATAATAATAATAAAAAAAAATTTTCTTTTTTACAAGTGAAATTTGATGGTATTATTTGTCTGCTCTTGTTTCTCAGCAAAGTTGTTATTTCACCGGTAGGCTTTTTTTTTTTTTTTTTTTCCTTTCTTTTTTCTTTCCTTTTTTTCCCCTCTGTTACTGGATCCAACTGACACTAGCCTATGGGATTTTTTTTTTTTTTTAAATATTTTTCAGGTATCCAAAACTGATCCCTCACCAAAGAGAGAGATGCCCACTATGATTCTCTTCAACGTGGTGTTTGCGCTGAGGGTAAGGACTGTTTTCATTCCATCTGACAGTGGAATGTGCTTCGAATGTGTAAGAGAACGCAGTAGGCTCACATTCCAGTAATCTCTTG
Organism: Limnodromus scolopaceus; assembly: GCA_028565335.1. Classification (NCBI taxonomy): domain Eukaryota; kingdom Metazoa; phylum Chordata; class Aves; order Charadriiformes; family Scolopacidae; genus Limnodromus; species Limnodromus scolopaceus. The sequence goes on along the minus strand of JAOXNO010000070.1, from coordinate 15,933,590 downwards.
GAAAGCATTCAGTGCCTGATTTATTGGGATATTTGAAACAACAAACTTAAACAATGTAGAATATGACACTGACAGGTGGGAAAGTTTTCCAGCCCAGTGGAAAACGAGTACAGGTGTTCTCTTCAGGACATTTTCTAGAGTTTTTGGTTTTAAATACCCAGCATGTAAAAGTGTGCAAGAAACCATTTTGCAAAATAGATATGAACCCAGCTGCAGGTGTGTCTTGTGTCTTGTCTTCTGTTATTAGTGAGCTGGTAAATCTGCCGTGTTTTTTCTAGACCCTGCGACTGAGTCTTGTCCCACTGAGCTGTGCATGAAGCCAGCCTGGTTCTGACCCCCCTGCGTGTCAGGTGCTGCTCTCTGTACGTCACTGCTCTGCTCCTTCCCAGGATAGGACCATGTCCATCCAGCTGCAGTAGCCCGTTGCTGAGCCCTCGTGACTCCATGCAGCTTGGAACTTGGCGGTTGGTTCTGCTCTGAAGAAAGAAGCAAAGGCTGCAGGCAGCGTGCATGGCGGCTCATGCTTGGCCAGCATCAAGACTCAGGTCCCCACTTTGGCCCTGGTCAACTCAAGTCATTCAGAAACCTACTCTGGCTCAGAACAGCACAGTTTTGAGCCCTTGCTCATGCTGGGTCATACAAAGACGTGCCTTTGCTCAGTGCCTTTTTTTTTTTTATAATTAAATGGACAGTGTTTGGAAGCTGTGTCCTCTTAGCAATGGAAAGGGAGAGTGCTAGGGAGCAGCAGCTGTAGCATTCTAAATGAGAAGAAGGTACAAATGAAGAATAAGTAGGTTTTGATGCTCAGCAAGAACCTGGAGCAAATACGTAGTTTTTGCTTGGAATTTTTTTCGGGCCTGCTGTGTTAAGGGATCTTGGCTTAGCTAATTTGGTGGTATAAAACCCTATAAATTTCATTATGTTTGAGCATTATTTGATTTCTGAGCTCTGGCGTTCTCTTCCCAGCCCACAGGTTGTATCTGTGGAGCCATCATGTTATTTTTGCGTCATGTACGCTTACGAAGAAACATTTTAAAAATGAAAGAGGGAGCTGGAACAGCCATCTTTATGGAAGTGGTTGATTTTTTGCTTGACTGGGTATAATATCATGATTTAAAAGCCTCCAGCTCCCTGCTTGTGAAATGACGGGGTTTTTTTCCTTTTAGCACTAATACTTTTCTTCCCACTGGCTTTCCAGTGGTGACTAACATGGCCATGGCCATGGTCCAGATGCCTTGTCCTCAGCTGAAAAGCAAGGTTTCACAAAAGACAATTATCCCAGCATTCAGTCTGAAGCACGCAAGAAATGATTCACTGAGTTCTTTTGGGGTTCCAGTGTTGTGCTTTGGGACGTTTTTAGGTCAGGAAGCGCCAAATTTGCAATACTGGAGTTGATTTTAGATTTCACACATTAAGAGACATTAGCTTCAAGAGCTGTGGTGTTCTGGCGTATTGGTAAAGCACCGTGCTTTGGTTGTAAGTGTGTGTGTGTGTAGATGCTCGTGCAAACACAAACATTCACGCATATTGAGTCGTGTGGAAGCAGAAGTGTTGAAACCAATGCTCCTTCATTTGCAATATTGCAAGAGCTTAGTGAAGTATAATAAAGACTATATTTAGCCTGCATTTTTCTAGAATCTAATTTCTAGGAAAACTTGCTTTTTTGCATTTTGTGACGATGACGATGTAGTCGTGTGGTAATGCAGTGCTAAGTCGTATTTACCAAATGAGACACTCTTAGTTCACAGGGAGCTGTCAAGTTTCTGGAAAGTGCTGTGCAAGAAGCAAGTGGAAATTTTTTCCTAGCGTGGCGTAGTGCCCTGCGGAGGGTGGGTGGAGGCCGCCTGAGATAACGGTGAGCGTCCATCTGCAGTGGGCAGACAGAGCCGGCAAAGGCCCAAATGCCATAATCAGCACTGATCCTGCTGTGTTTAAGCTTCAGGGTTACCAACGTGTCGTGACTCAGCAAGAACACTGGAATCCAAAAATGATGACTCATGGTTTGCTAGTTTACATGCCAAGTTATCGCTTGCTAGAACTGTAAATTCCTTTAAATGTCTTAACAAACATGAGGCAGCTGCTTAGTCAGACTGGAGCCACCGAGTCTCCCCCTGCCGCCCCCCCCCCGTCAGCTGTACTTACATGATAGGTTTTTCCAGCACTTTCACTCTGGAACTTGCACGAACGCAGTGTTAGTAATAAGCCGTATTTGTGAAATATTTAGAAACTTAAATCCCAGTTCATTCTGGTTTGCGATCAAATTGTTGATCATGTGCTGGTAATTCTTACCCAGTTACTGTCTTGTCAGTATGTATGACAATCATTGGTATAGCAACGCGGAGCAAATGGGCTATGCTAAAGGCACTGCAGTCCTTATACTCCCAGGGAAATTAACCTGAACATTATGATATTCTGCATTTTCAAACAGCTTGACACTTTTCTTATTATGTGGAATTGAGTTCTTTGGCCTCTCCTCTAGCAAAAGGCCCAGTAACAACTGGAAAAAATAAAGCCGATAGGAGGGTCATACTGCAGGTTCTGTGTTCATTTGATGCAC
>JAOXNO010000070.1:15910112-15925642 GCA_028565335.1 Limnodromus scolopaceus | reverse complement strand
AATTGTTCTGAAAAAAGCTTTTGGAATTACAGCAGACAGATCAGTGAGAAAGCTCACGGTGCAATAATGCTGCAAAAGATCCCCATAAAATGTGAAGATTAGTTAGAAAAGAAGCAAAGAGCGGAACAAAGATTTACTTTCTGTAAATTCTTCGTGTATCTACTGTACTTTTGAATTATAGAATGATTAGAGTTGGAAGTGACCTTAAAAGATCATCAAGTTGCAACCCCCTGCCATGGGCAGGGACACCTCCCACTAGATCAGGTTGCTCAAAGCCCCATCCAGCTTTGTGCAATTCTAGGTTTCCTCTTGGGAACTACTTAAACTGGGCCCCTGAGGTTTAGGATGTGCACTGCAGCTGATGCAGTTTCTCACCTTCCCACAGTCCTGTGTCTTCCTTGACTGTTTGCACCACAATTTTAGATGGTTAAAAAGAATAAAGCAGAATTGAAGCTAAGTGACTCCCTAATGCCACTTGGAAAACTTGTTTTCTTGGTATTCTCTTCTGTTGCTGGTTTTTCTGCTTCTGCCCCTAAAAGAAGGTGGCTTCTGGCTTTGCTGGTCCCCAGCCAAAGAGCTTGGGGCAGGCTCATGGGGATTTGTGAGGCTCACAGTAAAAACCTTGCTAAATAGATGACTTCATGGGAAATCTGTAAAAATGAAGGTAAGTGTGGATCCAAACTTCACTTTCTGTGACTTGACTATATTTCATGTTGTATTGAATCTTTGCGTGTATATTGGTGAAATGATGTAACTTTGTTGGCTGGCTAAGGGCAGTGGCATACATGGCTGCTGGAGGGTGTAGCTTCTTCCTTGTCAAATTCCTAGAGACTTAAATTATTTTCCATCCAGGGAGGTGCAGGTGAAGGAGAAATCATGTACATAAAGCTATAATGAAGGCTCGAAATTGTACAGTTGAATGCAAATGTAGAAGAATGAAATTAAGATTCAGATCAGAACTGAAAATCTGGTTTTCTTGTTGTCTTTAATTCTAGGCTATTGTTGTATAGTGCACTGTAGACAAAATCATGCTGAGGAGAGTGTAATTATCTAATTAAAGCTTCTGCCTTGGTGCACTTGGACCAAAGAATGAAAGGAACCAACTGTATTTCTTTCTGTTTCCTGAATGTTAAACTATGCAGGGAAAATATCCCTGCAAGTGTTTCATGTTTTCACGTATCTCTGCTTGTTTTCAGTAACCTTTTTTATCAACCCCAATAGCTTTCACGCAGTCTCTTAGCTCGCTTCTTCCCCTCATTTATTGTCAGGTTTTCTTTTCTGAGTGTTTGTCCCAGCAGATACCGTGAGTAACTGCTGCTTCAGGATGCCCTTTACCTTGATGTATTTTGAGAGAATCCAGCTTTATCTGTCAGTTGGCGTACGGCTGGTGGGATAAGCAGCGTTACCAGAGTTGCAGCGTTTAGTGCAAGAAAAACGGAGGCGTTTGCTGTGCTTTGCATGTTCCTTTGGGGTTTGGAGCCTCTGATCAGATGTGAGCTGGTAACGCCGGAGAGAGTGGTTTCATCCTTTCAGTTCCTTTTTAAAATAAGGACAACATATATAGTATCTGCTTCATTTACAGCTTGAAAAATCAATATTTTTCGTAGGTCAGCACAAGATTTGAGAACAGAACCACGGCCTCTGCTTTAGAAAAGCATTGTCTGCCGTGAGATTTCCCCTAATGAGTCTGATCATGCACGAGGCAGGATGGGATCGTGTTCGCTCTCTCACTGCTCTGTTGTGGTTTGGTGAATAGTTACACTGGCAGCCAAAGCTACCCAATGCTTTTGTTTTAAAGCCGAATTTTCAGGTCTCTCAAAACCCTGTATGCAACCAGATGAACTTCAAAAAGAGCATGTTAGTTTGTGGCCTACAAATGAATACTAGGTGTAGGTATTTAAATGGCCACATAAAGAGTTTCCAAGACATGTATTTGCTCCTGGCCTGTTCCTAGCATGTGTTTAAATCTGTTTGGTGTAGAGGGGAAATTCATGGGCATTATCGACACAAAAGTCATATTGTGAGTCTCAGCACACTTGAATTTAAAATGCGGACTGGAATTTTTGAATGCAAACTTCAAAATTTTATTTTAGGCTCCAAAAAATTCTTCTGGAACAAAGTTTAAAATCAGAGGACTTGTTGAGAAATTCAGCTCTCCGGTGCAGACAGGATTAGCTGTTGCTTAAGATTGATCTAAAAGTTTGTATTTGTTCCTAACGGAGTATACGTGAAAAGATGCTCTGGATCCTGCCTCTTCCTCCCTTTTGGGTCCCACTGGCTCTCCTGGAGCTCTTCCCAGGCTGGTGTTTCCTGCCTGCTGGCTGGGCAGCACTGGAGAGGTTTGCATGGTGGAGCTTATCTCCCAATGGTATGTTACCCTTAGAGTATCTTCACCCACTTTAAATATAGTTACCTACCCAGGTATATTTAATCTGTTGTCTAGATTTACAGACTTCTTTAAAACTACCTGAATGAAGTTCATTGCTCTAATCTCTGGCTTGCTGGCTTTTTTTCAGTAAAAGAGGCTTATAGTTGCTTTCAGGCTGAACACGAGGGTCAGACTTCATTGTCATTGCTGACACATCCATCATTTCCACTCTGGTCCCGTTGTCTGAAGTCAGCTTAAAGGCTTAGGTTAGTCCCTGCGGTTTCCTAGAATGAAGAAACATTTAAAAGGCACATTTGTGATTTCATGTGACAAGCAGGAGCAGGTTAGTAGGAAACAAACCACCTAAGCAGAACTGAAAGAGTTGGTTATTGTGGAAACGTGCTGCTTGAAACACTTCTTGCCCAATATGGACATCTCCATGTCTCTTCTCATGGAGAGAAGGATGGAAATTGGTGATGAAAACATTATGCCCAATTCATCTTTGCCCTTTGCAGCTCTGGTCTAGGGAATTTTCCAGTACTTTGCAGTAGATCTTCAAGAAAGTCTTTTAACTTGAGATACTGCTGCATTGTTAAGAGCAGAGGAGCAGATCAGTGGGGGAAGTCTTTCAAATCCCCCAGATCCTCACAGGAGATAATGCTCTATAAATACAAGCTAAGGAAGCCGTGGCAGCGAGGAGTTGGCTGGTCCTCAGCCAATCTGGGGATAGACAGGGTACATACAGTCTTTTCTCATCCTGATGCGATTCCTGTGCAGGGGTTAATGTGGACCACTGTTTACATCTGTTATACATTGTAAATGCTGTGTGTATTTATTTTCTTCCTATTTCAGTCTCTGCACAACAGGGGTGGTCCGTTTACATATCAACAACTGGCTGGAAGTGAGTTTCTGCCTGCCTCATAAAATCCATTATGTTGCCACAAACTTTATACCCCCTGAAGCAATTGAGAGAAGCCTGAAGTCTATCAGGTAAGAGCAGGCTCTGTCCCTCAGAGTGTGGCTGGTCCTTCCTCCAGTTCCAAGTATGGTCCAGTTCCAAGCTGCAAATGTCTGTGCTGGCAGAGCTGGGGGGTGACATGATGCTGAGCTGTAGTTAGTGGTGGTGGGGACGTGGGCTGAGACAGGACTCCCTGAAAGCGATGCCAAGGTACCACGGTGCTGCTGTGTATGTGGGGGTGGGAAGCCACAGCCTTTTTGCGTTAGCATTGGGTGGTTGTACTGAAAATGGGAGGTGATGTTACCAGAGAGGTCTGCACTGTTTCGAGTCAGAGGAATGGCGTGTTCGTTTTAATCTGTTGACTCAGAATTAATATTGCTTTTAGAAGAAAGACAGCCCAGGCCTCATGATATCTTATTTCCTGCTCTCCATGTTTACATTTTTTTACCTCCAAAAGTAACTAATTCTTGCTTTCTGCCTTTCTTCTGCTCTATTCTGTATTTCAGTAATGCAGATGAGCAGTTTTCAGACTAGTTCTCCAGGCTTAATTGTATGCCAGCACAGTGCAATCATTTTTTTTCTAGTCACTAGAGCATCCAGTTACTATATAACCCTCTAGCCCCTTTTTATGGGGAGCATTTTATCTTGTGACACAAAACCAAGCTTATTCTGCAGCCACTTACAGCAAAAGGATGATATTAGAAGTTCTTTTTTACAAGTAGATTGACCAGGTATAATGGCCTGGGAATAACTAAGCCTTCAGGAAAAGTTACAGTTTACTGTGCAAATGCATTCCTTTTTTCTGCAGGCCGTACCATGCCTTATTACTTTTAAATGATGAGAAGTCATTGCTTAATGAGCTCCCGTTGGACTGCTCTCCTGCCCTGGTGAGAGTAATTAAAACTACCTCTGCTGTGAAGAATTTGCAGCAACTGGCTCAAGATGCTGACTTGGCATTGCTGCAGGTACGGGGAACTGTCAGCGGCAGCTGAAATTCTTTTAATTCACGAGGTGTTTTTTTTCTGTGTGCCAGTGGGTTTCTGTGGTCTGTGAGCACATCAGTTCTCTCACTGTGAGCAGAGCACACAGAGGAAGCGTGAGCCTTAGAGCTTGGGGAAGGGCTGGAGAGATGAAGGGCAGGGGTGCAGCGATGGAGCTCCTGCGGCCAAATCTCAATCCCAGATTGCTGTGGGGTAGCAGGGATGTCTGGAGGTCTCCAGTCCACACCACTGCTCAGAGCAAGTCCATTAAAGCAGGCTGCTGAGGAACTGGGCTGTTCAAATTCTGAATGCCCCCAGGGATACCGCCCACAACTTCTCTCTCCAGCATCTGACCAGCATCAGGGTGAAAAACTTTCTTTGTACCTAATGGGAATTTCCATCTTCTGCCTTGTGTGTTGCCTCCTGTCCCGGTGACCCTCTGAGAAGAGTGGCTCTGTCTTCTCTGCGCCTTCCTGTTCAGTAGTTAAAACCAGAACAAATAGTACTCTTGGCTTATGCCACAGGGGTCTGTCTTGGTTCTGCCACATCGATGTCTTTGTGCAAATAGAGGCACCCAAAATGCAAGTGAAAGCTTTCAGCTGCCATGGCCAAATACTGCTTCTTTCCCTGGATCTGCCAAGATCTTAGCTGGTAAGGGGCTCTGAAAGCCTCTGCAAACCTACCCAATGATTTCCTTTAGTACATTAGCACACAGTCTTTGCAAGGTCCCAGGAAGAAGCTCTGGTTTGGGCAAAACTTTTGAGCCAGTCTCCAAGCCAGCAGCTCTTCCGAATGCCCTTCTGGGATTGACAAACAGATTTCAAATCTGAATTGCTCAGGGTGATGTGACAGGCCCTTGGAAAGGGAGGTGGGAATAAGACTCTGGGAATCGTGTGGGACAAGGGGCCACGGAGAGACCACTGCAGAAGACTGCGGTCATCCTGGCCCTTTGCTGGAAGGGCCTGATGATTATATTAGATGGTACGGGAGAGGGGAAAAGCCACTCTGTGCTTCTAAGGGTCGAATCAGACCCAGATCTATGCTCAGAGAAGAGCACAGCTTGTCTTCTCAGATGCTCCTGATCATACATCCATGCCTTCTCTTATTCGAAGGGAAAGGTCCTGTTCTGTAATAAAATTTCCAGGTCTACTTGCAGTGGCCTGTGGTGTTACTTGGCATTACATAGCTATGGGATGAACTCTGGAAATTCCCTACTGCTCCTGCAGGTTTGTTCTCCACAAAAAAAAAAGCAAAGTTAAATGCATCTTATGATACAGGCTGGATTTTATGTCTCAGAGACGCTATTTATGTGGCTCTTCCAGAGTCATTAACAACCACTGACTTGTTTAACACATTAAAATATTTTGTGTAACTCATTACTGAAATACCTCAGTCCATTAAAAAGGCAGTGCTGGTTTCCTTTATGTTTGTGTCACGGTAGAGGCTGATTCTTTCATTTTATTTTTCATGTGTAACGCTTAATGCATTTTGTGCATAAACAAGAATAGTTTTTTGGGGCATGAAAAGTAGCTCAACTTCTGTTGATGCAGTCTGAAGAAATTCTGTTAAGGCAGGAAATACTAAGTTGCTTAGAAATGTGAAGTGAACCCCTGGAAATTCATAACCTTGTCAAATGCTTTTTGATGTGCCACATGTTATATTAAACCCTGAATTTATTCTGAAGACAGGGTGAAAGGATGGAACATTTTTCTTTCATTTCAGCTCAAGCAAGACTTCTCTATCACTGTATGGAACTCTTGCTGAGACTTTCAGTTTTGCTTTTTTGCTCTCTTAATTTTTCCCTGTTTTCTCAATGCAGGTTTTCCAGCTTGCTGCACATCTCGTTTACTGGGGAAAAGCAATTATTATTTATCCGCTGTGTGAAAACAACGTCTACATGCTTTCTCCGAATGCCAGCGTCTGCCTGTAAGTAGAAGGAAAATGAATGACTGTAGCAAGAAGGCAGTGAGAAGTGCAGTTGTGTTTTCCTTTCCTGTCTTTCTGGATATAGGGTAGGATCTTTCTTCCTAGGGTAGGATCTATAGGAGTTTGTGTGTTAGGTAGGGACGGACATTGCAGCAGATCAATATGCTTGTGCAGCTTTGGAAGCAATATTTACCCCATGAAGCTACTTTTGGTATTTTTAGTACACTTGCTCGCTTAATGTCTGTGTCAGAAAGGCTGCTTGAGCCTGATGCAATATGGAAACATTTACAAACCAAAACACTTTATGATTAAGTTAAATCAAGGAGTGTTTCATCTGGCACACAGCGTCACCTGAAATTAATCAAAAGTATCAAGTTAGGGTAATGTTGCTATCACTATTGCATTGTTTCATGTGATGGTGTTTTATTTTTTCATATCCGTATGCCTTCTTGCAGGCAGAAGCAATGCAGCCATTCTGAGAGCAGGCAGCAGCAGCGCAGGGAAGATGTGGAGGCAGCAGAGTGGGTATTTTTGCTCTGCTAAAGATTGGCAACCGTTTCTCTGTTGGATTTTGAGATGTTTTTAGAGTCTGTGTTGGAACTCAGTTATAGGAAAATAGTTTTAAATCAAAACTTCTGTGATGGAAGTATAAAAATAGGGCTGGAAGGGACCTTGAGGTCATTCAGGAACAACTGTGCCTGTCATATATGGCAGTGCTGTTCTTGAAGACCTTTGTAGATGGAAATCCTAATACAGGCAGTTTTCCTAATATTTAACCTGGCTCTCCCTTCTGATCAGTCACATTGCGTGTCCTGCCAGCATAGGCAGGGAGAACAGTCACATCCGCAGCTGCATTTTGCATATTCAAAGATCGTGTGTATTTCCTGCCCATCCCTGTCTTCTCCGGACGGCCCAATCCCTGTTCCTTTGATCAGAGACTGCGCAGGTCTAGACTTTTTATAATTTTTATTTTTCTCCTCTGGATTCCCTCCACACCTTGAATAATGTGCTGGAGCTGAATGTAACGCCAAGATGAAAGTTCATGTGCTTCTTGCTTACTTTTGCAGGATGCAACATGCCATAAACTATCCTTACTGTTTTTCTTGATCACAGAGAATATTTCATTTAGGAATTGGCACTTCTGCAACGCTTAAATGGATAAATGTTATGCTGACCAGCAATATAAAACTGATTTCTGCCTTTCCCTCTTTTCTGTAGTTACTCGCCATTAGCAGATGCGTTTTCTTGTCAGTTCCGGGGCCACAACCTGCCGTCGATGCTTTCCAAGTTCTCCCTCCCAGTGTCACTCTCAGAGTTCAAGAATCCACTCGCGCCGCCTGTTCAGGAGGTGAGATGGGGAGTGCACAGGAGCTGCTCCTTCTCCTGCTGACGAGAACAAGGAATGGTGTTGCTTTTGGAGTACCTACTCAGGAACCTGCTCTTGCGGGTTTAGAAGTTGCCAGTTGCTGGGTTTCCAACAATATGATTTGTTTTTTCATATCCACATGCCAAAAAGCTGTGGGGGTGTTCAAGGTGAAGCTGTGCAGATGCTCTGTGCTAGCAAAGCACAGGCCTAAAAGAAAAACCAGAGTGTTTCTTTTCCTGGAGTGATAGAGTAGGGAAAACTGAAACTCCATGTGGTCTGTTGAAAACTCTCATAAACTAGCACGGCTCAGTGCAAGTTTGTGGATTCCTCACAATCACATTTAATTTTATTACATTCCATCTGCTTTAAGTTCACAATCTAGTTTTAAGAGCAAACTGTTTATTCACTTAGCTTTGGATTTGAAACTGGAATTGTTTAAAGGCTGCTACAGGAAGTAGACTCAGTGCATAGTCAATGCAAGTCCCTGTGTTCCAGCATTAGCATTTTAATGTTCAGATGTGGGGTAATAATACACGGATTTGGGATTTGTGTGCCACTGTTTTGCTTAGACATAGATCGTTGCTTGCGGCATTTCTGGGAACTGGTGAAATGCAAGAGAGAGCTCAGTAACGTGAGGTCTCCTGGCTGACACTGCTCTATCCCCAGATGAAGAAGCTTGGACCTCTAGGTGCAGCTCGTTGTGGCGAAGGGAGCAAGATTTCTCCAGCTGGTTCCTTGCCATGTTGTTTGCTAGCCTTCATACTTCGGTGACTTGTTGGCTGTATGAAATGAGCCGCTGTTGATATATCTGGCAGATTAACATCAATTGCGCACACAGGCCCAATTGTGAGAGAAGAATTTGTTGTAATTACAGGTTGGCAGAGATTATGATCAGAGATAAAGATAACTAATGATGTAGCGTCTAATTCCAATAGTATGTACTGGTCAACTGCCACCTTGGGAGGCAGGGGAGGAGCAGGCACTACCATTTTGTCAGTTCTTTGTTGTAGTTACAGACTACTCTGTGTCCTGAAAAATGAAGCTGAATTAGTATCATTATTTTTATTCTAGCTGTGGTAGCTTCAGAAGGCAGTCTTATGCTCATACTCATTTTAAAATTAATTACTTGCCTTAATACTTCTCCTTCAATACTTTTGACTGTTCTCAGACATCCTACTTTGGTTTAAAATACTAAATAAAGTCTGCCATTTAGTGCTGCAATTATGCCTTGAAACCCCAGTGCTCAATCAGTGTTTTCCACAGCTGTTAGGGTGCTAAAATGGCTCTTTCATAGTGTGTGTCTTCTCTCGGGGCTCTCCTGTCTGTGGTGGGGTCTGAAGGTGAACAGCACGGCTTGTTTTCATCCTCCTTCCAGCGGGTGGGGAAGGATGAAGGACGATCCTGTGCAAAGCTACGGAAGGGCCTTCCACAGTCGGAAAAGGGGAGCTGAGAACTGGGGTTGCAGAAGACTCAGGGCCGCGTTGGCAAGACACGTGCGTGAAGATGGGGCAGACACCACCCACTGGTGGGGCTGCTGGCAGTCATGGCGAGCTTCCTTCTGATAAAGTGAAACGAGACAGTTCTGGGGGGAGTTTACATTAGAGGCAGTTTTTAGATGTTTTCATATCAATACATTAATGTAGTAAAAGTATTTTCTTCTACTCTGATTTACCTATGTCAAACTCTTTGTGTTATTGTTTTGTTTGGAACTAGCCTTTTAATAGAGATGAATCCAGCCCCTATCCTGAGGTGGTCAGGCTCCAGTTGTAATTAACAGAGATCTAGTCGATAGAGCAATTAAGCTGATGAAATGTGGGTGGGTTTTTGTTCTGCTGTGCAGCGATAAAAGATGCTGTACTCTGAACTGTAAATATTGTCAAATTGTATTTGCTTTGCCCTTGAAAAAAATTTACAAGTTGGGACCTCTCACTGTAATTTTATTCTTTGTGTACTCAGGAGGGGAGTAGGGCTGGTTGTTTTTTTAACTTTGAAGATTTTCACTAGTGGTGTGTTATCTTGTGCTTTTCATCGTGCGGACTGTATTTCTGAAGGTCATCTGTGCTGGAAGGTCAGGGCTGTGGGAAGGGCTTTATTTTCTGCAGAGGCTGTTACAGTCTCATGGCATCCATCCCATTTGATTCTTGTCTTAAGCATGGGATTGTCTTCCTCCTGTTGGCCCATGCTTCTGGATGGGCAGAGCATACGGAAGGCATTAATAAAGTCCACGATACAACATAGAAAGGCTGTTAAAGGGCCCTTCCTCCTGTTTTTATACCAGGTCATGCTGCCTGGTTTGGAAGAGGATGAAGGTATTTTTGTTTGATTCCTGTTAGATGGGTGGAGTCGCTCCATTCCTTCGGGTAGGTGAAAACGCTGTGACACTGGCATTTTTATACTTGGGGTGCTGTGGTGTTTTTTGGCTGGTGTGAGGTACAACCTGAAATGCCCTGAACAAGGACAAGACTGCCTTGACAGATGGAGTGTGTGTCTACTTTCTGCTTTTGGTGTCTGTCCTTCAGGTAGGTGGGAGATGCCCAGTGAGAGGTGTGTGCCAGCGCTGCCACTGCTCCCAGCCTACCCTATGCCAGAGGAAGGAATTTTTCTTGAGCCCATCTTCTTGATCTCCTTTCTTGCCTGCGATGACAAGCAGTATATTGCACTTGAACTCTCTGGTTGCTGTATATTTATCCATAGTCTTGTGCTTATGATTTGAAAAGGTTTTGGTATTGGTGTAGTGATTTCTATGCCAGCTTCCCTTTCTCTGTGTTTAACCTGCCTTGCTTGGATAGCGATGATGCAGCAGCCTGAGGGTGAGCCCACACCCACAGCTCAGATGATCTAACGATATCTCAGTGCTGCTCAGAGGAAGCCTTGTTTTTCCTTCCCGCTCTCAGGTGTGTGCACACACGCCTCCCTCCTTTCCCTCTTCCCTTTACACTAGAGCTGGCTCCTGTCCCACTCGGCGGTATCCTCTTGTTTCCACTGCGCTAGTTTTCTGCTGGGTTGGCAGGTGGGAATTGCTCAGGGGGGGAAACCAGCAGGCTCCAGGGCTGGCACAGAATGAGGGAGGCGATTCTGCAGCGGGGGTTGTGGGCGAGGAAAGCAGAAGTGACTTTCCCCTTTTCACCATGGTGAGTTGTCCGTTGGCTCCCCTGTGCTGTGCAGCATCACCTGGACTTGCTGCAATCCAGTGCAGCCTGGGACTGTCCTGAACACCAGCCAGTTCAGCTCATGCTGCTGGTGCTGGATCTCATCAGGGTGCGGCCGTGGGGTAAGGAGATCTGGTGAGCTGATGCAAGAGGGAAACTCATCTTCCCTTTTAGTGTTTCACTGGAAAGGAAAGAATTCACATCTCCTCTATCCAACCCCCAAAGAAGCTGTCCTTCCTTCTGCAGCCTGTAGTTATTTGTTCCTGTCCCTGTCCTCTCCTCTTGCATGTGTGGCACAGCTTTGATGTGACTGCAGAGCAGAGGAGAGCTCTGGTGGGGTTCAGTGTGGTGCACGCCCCTTCGTATCCTCCTGTGAACGCACAGAAACACTTGGTGACCTAAAACCTTTAGGTCAGCATGCATTCATTGACAGCCTGTGTGCACTGGGGACATACTGGAGAACTCCAGTTGCTGCATGGGAATGCTTTAACATGCTTTTCAGTGTGAGGCTTTCTTTGTACAGCATCAAAGTTTCTTCACCCAGCTACTCTACGCTAGGTTTCTTTAAAAAACTAAGAGATGGGGATAATGCTTGTGGCTTCCCCTCCTCTGTGCTTTATGGCCTCAGCTACTTCATCTGTTTCAGAAGGAGGTATAACATCTCCCTACCCTGCTTCGGGGAACAAATCTGGACTAGCAGGGAGGATCTTTCCACCCATAAGGTAGGAGGAGTGTACCTATGGAATTAGACATCCCATTTCCTCTCTGCATCCCCTTCACTACAATATAGCTCTTTATCATAATGCACATTGTTATTATTATTGTAGTTATCTAATTCTCCCTTGATGGGGCTAGAATAATGTTGGAAAAAAACAGATGGGAAAGTATGACAGCTGCAGCTGAACAAAATACGTTTAGTTTTTCACTTTTGTTTTAATAAGCCTGGCCATCCTGTTGGGAGCAAAAGCACTGGTAGATGAGGGCTGTGCCTTACGCATCCAGGAAACGCGCCGTGCTTTGTGTAGGAGCTCGGTGGAAAACGAGCGCGTGTGTCAGGGGATGGGGTGGGAGGAGAGCTGCAGGCAAATCCTGAACAGGCAGTTGTGTCTTCTGAGAGACTCTTCTGCTGGGCATCTGGAAGGCATTAAGAGTTACGGGAGCTTTTGTTGGCAGAGGTATGGAAGTAGTATTAAGGCACATTTGTATTCAGTTGGACTAGGTGTAAAATCAAGGGGTTTTGGTGCGGCATGTTAAAAAAATATGGCGTTCTAGGCCTAAACAGTGGGAATGGTTGGGTGCTCTCAGCAAAGTGAGAATTCAAAGCTGTTACATGATGATTAAAACAGCAATATTAGACAATAAATGTTTTGTCCCACATTAACAGGGGTCTTTGTTTTCTGTAAAATAGGGAGAAGTTTTAATAGCTTAGCTTCATTTCATAAAACAGTGTGGTTTGAATGATAAAGAAACTTAATGTATTTCAGCAAACATCCATTTCCCCAGCAGCTTTGGAGGTGGTGTCCTACTGAGCCAAGGCAGTGCTTAGTTCTCAGGTATCTTGAAGTATCCACTTGTCAAATAACTAGTTAGTCCAGACTGGAGAAGAGGGGCTCGTATACTTGGGTAGGCCAAACAAGTTGTGTTTTAACTCAGAGGGTATCCTCATGTAGTGAGAAACAAGCCAGGATTGAGTGCTTCTGGGTTGCTCTTTTCTCTTCCCTTTCCTGACTCTGTTACTAGTCCCCAGTAATCTTGATGGTTTCCATAGCTTTTAGGGCCAGGAAAGAAAAAGCCTTAAAGAATCCTTGCCGGAAATGCATTTTATTTAACGCGTTACTCAAGAGTTTTACAAATGCTCCCTTTGATTCCCAGAGGGATGAGAATAATGAATGCTGGATCTTGTCCCTCCAAGACTTGGGGCTGAGCTTTCCTCTGCCTGTCCCAGATGGGCTGACGTGTAGTGCCCATGTTTTCATGTCTTCTCTGCTTTTGTCAGTAAGCACAAAGCAGTGCATTGTTACCAGCGCCTTCCGTGCTGCCTTGCATGACAACATGCTCGAGCTTCACCCCGCTGCGCCGCGAGATGGGGAGAGAAAGGGGACGGCTGCGGGCGGATCCGTGCCAGCGGGAGCGGTCCAGATGCTGCTGCAGACAGGACCCCTCTGGAAAGAGGCAGCATGGGGAGACGGGAAGGATTAAAGGAATATGGATGAAATTTAAAGTTGATTGTTAGTTAAATTAAGCAACGAAAAATGTTTCCTTTTATATTTCCGTCACGGTCCTGGTGTTTCAGCCAAAAAAGGCTTGGCTGTGGCTTCCTACAGTGCCAGATGATGCCTGAGTGATGGAGGCAGTCCGGAGCCTTGCCTGGGAAGCTGCTCGGCCCTTTTTGGCTTCAGCAAGGAGCCCAGCTAATTGAGTAGGCTGAGACCAAGCACCAAGATAACCCTGTATCTCTGAGGGAGGAAGAGCGTTTCCAACAGCCAGAGCAACGTGGATGGTGCCAGGAAGCCTTCTCTCCTGCAGGTCTGTCTGGAAGCTCCATCAAGGGGAGCAGATGGAGAATGGATGTAAATTCAGTGTTCATGTCCAGAGACAAAGCAGCAAAACGTAATATCAAAGCTTCTGCTAGACCGAATCTGTGAAAACACTTGCTGATTTTAGTAAGAAATAGGTTTAAACCTGGAAAAGGTATTTATGTGTGGTCAGGACAAAGTGGAAATGGTGGTGTGAAGCACGTTTGCAGTGATGGCACAAAGTGTGCCACTTTGGGTACAGTGCAGGACGCTGCATCACTTGGGCTTTTTTATAGGACTAGATTTTCAGAAGTACCTATTTCCCACTGGAGTCTAGCTTGTAGTTAACCCTCAGTGATCACCATTCTCTCTCATCTAGGGATGATCGTTCAGGCTCACTTCAATAAGGAAGAACAGTTTTCTCTAGTTTTCAAGTTAGTCCCAGCCGATCTCCAGCTCTCCCGCTTGTGGCACAAAGCCATTTGGCCATCGTTGTGCAACGTCACCCTTGTGAAGCACCGTGGTAACACCACTTTCGCCTGGCTGCTTCTTCCACTGAGCCAGAGCTGCTGGCTCAGGGGTGGCTTCCTAGATATTTGCACAAGATCATAGAGGTGAAGGTGCGTATGCAGAATTAGAGAGAGTTGGATAAGACTTTCCACACACAGGGAGCTGTAACGAAAGCAACCGGTTGGTTTTGTAATTCATGGAACCACCAAAGTGACCAGCAGAGGCTGGTCTAAGTCAGGCCCCACCCAGCAGATTCTGCAGGGCTGGCAGAGCCTGTCTTACTGCCTCCTTGGATTTTTCCAGGCTTACTTTGTGCTGTGAAAAGTGCAGACCTCTTTCATTTGATGTGAAACCAGCTAATCAGACACTGCTGCCTGCCAGCAGGTTGGAAATTTAAGTGAAATATATGAGACATCTCATCTTTCCATCCAGGCCTGCGTATGGAAGGAAGGTTTTTAGCAACGTAATCACCGGAGTAAGCCTCTTCCCTCTTCCAGGCTGATTTCAGATGTGAGCAAAACACTATGCATTTGGTATCTTCTGCCAGCCTTCCTGTTCTGTAGATTTTCTATTAAACATGCAAAATGAATTATGGCTTTTCCAAAAAGGATGTGTTTGAAGGCGATCCCAGATAATATGTTTTAAAATTAAAATCTGTTCAGCCCCAAAAAGCGGTAATCCCTGAAAAGACAGGGTGTGGCTCTGTCTGCAAACAGAAGATGTTTCTTTTGTGATTTGATAGCAGAGGAGGAACTGAAAATTATAAGATTTATGGAAAAAGGAAAATTATGTGGGCTGATGAACTTTGGTTTGGGGCTTTTATTGAGATTTGGCCCATTATCCTGATGATTAATCCAGCAGAGCAAGCTTCCTTCTCAGAGTCTGAGCTCATTCTTCAAGTGTTTCTCTCACCAAAACAGTGTTGGTTGCTATGAAATCCCCAAACAGCTTTTGTCAGTGAATCAGTGTGTTCAGAGCTGTTGGCTATGGGAAGGGTTGCCTACAGTGATATGAAAAAGCTTTTTGTGCAGAAATTCAGACGTGATGATGCATTTTGAATGCTCTTCCAGAACTCCTGTAAGTAGGCCACGCCAAGAACCTACAAGTACTGGTCCCTTGCTCTGTCCCCTGCTTCCAGCATTGCTCTGGGGACATTGTGCAGGTCTTCACCTGCTGTAACAGAAAGGAGTTTTGCCTTTTTGTTTACTATCAATGTCATCTCTCAGCACTTCTGAAACTCGGCCTGTGTGCACCCTGGAAACTTGCGTGCATTTATAAGCTTGGCCAGTCCTGTTATTCCAGAGGGATGGTGAGCAAATGAGGGGTATTAAGCCTTTGGGTTGAGAGGGGACCCCTTGGCAGCCGCAGGCTGCTGTCTCTTGCTGAGGTTTCTGCTGCTGTTAGTGCTGTTCCTGCATCACTGAGTCCTGGTAGGGCTCGATCTCCAGACTCTTTGCAGCAATCTCCTGTCTGACAGCAAACTGTTCCTGCTTCTGGGTACCTCTTTTGGTGCTTCAGCTCTGCCCTGTCACCCTGCCCTCTCCCTGGCTTTCTAGAGGAACCCAAACTTTATTCTAACTACTCTGGGATTAATCCTTCAGTGATCAGTGATTTTCATAGAATCATAGAATGGTTTGGGTGGGAAGGGACCTTAAAGACCATCCTGTTCCAACCCCCCCTGCCCTGGGCAGGGACACCTCCCACCAGACCAGGTTGCTCCAAGCCCCCTCCAACCTGGCCTCGAACCCCTCCAGGGA
>JAOXNO010000070.1:15883044-15910012 GCA_028565335.1 Limnodromus scolopaceus | reverse complement strand
TAAATCTCCCCTCTTTCAGTTTAAAACTGTTACCCCTCGTCCTATTGCTCCACTCCCTGATAAAGAGTCCCTCCCCAGCTCTCCTGTAGGGCCCCTTTAGGTATTGGAAGGCTGCTATAAGGTCTCCCCAGAGGAGGGTCTTGTTTAGAAACCAGCAAACTGATCTCGGGGCTCATGCTTTTGGGCTGTGGACATCAGGGCCTGCATCTGCCTGACTCATTTCCCATGGCCGGTCTCAGAAAGAAGACCATCCCATCATAGCACCTACTAAGCTTGTTTTGTTAAAGAAGGACCACCTTCCGGGTGGGGTGGTATGGCCCCATTTGGTGGTGAGGGCATTCGGCTGCTGGGCTGGAACAGAGCAGCCATGGCAAGGGGCAGGGCTGGTGCCTTTGAGGACTCTGACTGTGTTGGTCAGTGTTGCATAAAGACATGTTGGTCATTAAAGGTTTGATTACAGCTTAAGCATCCACAAAGGCTTTGGGTGTGATGAACATGTGTGCCTGGTGGCCTTTCTGTGATTGAAGAAGAGAGAAAACCATTGTGTGGGGTGAAAGGCATTTCTCTTTATGACTTTTTACTCACAAAGCCCAACCTTTGTGCGTTGTTTTCCTCTCTGTTTTATTTCACGGGTGTTTAATACCTCCTTTCTCGCTCTGCAGACTCAGCTCATTCAAATGGTGATATGGATGCTCCAACACCGGCTTCTTATCCAGCTTCACACTTACGTCTGTCTGATGGTGCCACCAAACGAGGAGGATTTCCGAGCCCAAGATGAAGACATGCCCTTTACTGCCAGAGTCGGAGGCCGAAGTTTAAGCACCCCCAATGCTCTCAGCTTTGGTTCACCAAGTACGAGCCTGCTTTTCTCTGCCATCCAGCCGGTCGCCCACTTCTAGAGCTTCCCTTAGCAATGCCCAGAGTAATCAGGCCTTGGGCACAAGATAACTTGTCTCTGATGGAGCACTTGCTAATGACTTCTTAAACTTACAGCTGGGTATTGGTGAAAGTCTTAAGGGCTAATTCTTAAACCTTAAATTTTTGTTTTTAAAAACAAGTTGTGCTTTGTAACTTGCCAGGTTCTCATTTGGTGATGTAAAATATTTTTATCAGAGGTACTTCTATTTTTTTTCGAAGTAACTTTCTACTTTTGAAGTTCCTCTGGCTGCACCACTGTCACTGCATGAAATTTGGTTTTCAGGAAAGAAAATGGTGAGAATTTGTTTGATTGGTTTCTGTGGGCTGTAGAGCCACCTAAAGAGATGCTGTCATTCTCACAGATGTTTGATTTCTGGTTGTCTCCTGATTTATTTAATCTCCTCAGTGCCATTCTTCAGGGTGATTCCAGGAAAGCATTTTTTCAAGAGTGTAAATCAGATACAGTTCTGAAATCCCCAAAGTTTCCTGTGCTGATACGAGCAGCATTCTCAGAACGCCACTGAGGTTGGATATCAGGAGAGATTCTCTGTACAACTTTCAGCTTTACAGAAGTCATGAATTAGGGCAGAAATCTTGGAATGTGAGTCAGATAAGTCTGCGATCTGCTTATTCTGGCTCACTCACAAGAGGATATTGCTTCTTGGCCTGCCTTTCTGCTTGCTCCCACCTTCTGTGCTGTTAGGCTTTTCATGTTACCACTTCACGGTATTCCAGCAGAGCTGGCTGGGAATTTTCTTTTCAGATGTTTTTTATGGACTGTTTATGGTCTCCAGAAGTACAATTTTCCACATAAATTGATGACTTTGTTGAAACGTTTGACTTTCCCATTGAGAAAATTGCTGTGTTGCCGTATGACTAATTGTAGATCCATGTAGCATTTCAAGAGGCACTT
Organism: Limnodromus scolopaceus; assembly: GCA_028565335.1. Taxonomy (NCBI): domain Eukaryota; kingdom Metazoa; phylum Chordata; class Aves; order Charadriiformes; family Scolopacidae; genus Limnodromus; species Limnodromus scolopaceus. The sequence goes on along the minus strand of JAOXNO010000070.1, from coordinate 15,908,181 downwards.
TATTTGCTCTACAAATCCGAAGGGATTATTTGGAAAGACTGTATAGAAACAGCCTGAATTGATAATCTTTGCATCATTATGCTGAGGTATATTAAAAATTTTGTGTCTCTTTCTGTCTTCCCCTGATAGCTAGTAGTGACGACATGACTCTGACAAGCCCTAGCATGGATAATTCCAGTGCTGAGTTGATACCTGGTGGGGACTCACCCCTAAATAAAAGGATGACAGAGAATCTTCTAGCAAGCTTGTTGGAACACGAGCGGGAAGCTATCCTTAATGTCCCTGCTGCCCAAAATCCAGAAGATCTTCGCATGTTTGCAAGGTAGGAAATGAAGAGTGCGGAATGTAATCTTTTTTTTTCTTCTTCTTGCTGTTCTGTTGAAGGATTGGTGTGGAAATCCTGTTAGCTTGGGATTTTGGAGGATAAATTCTTTTGGGTTTCTCCCCCTTATACCTATTTCATCTGTGCACATCAGTTGTTAACAGAAACTAATATAGGTGTCACAAGAAGAGCTGTTAACAAAGAGTCCTGGATGTGTGAAGGAGCATCAGGGAGTATGGCTGGACAACGCAGACTTTGCTGTTTGTCTGCCAGTTTCCCAGTGTCCACACAGGGGACACATAAAACTGTGTAGTCTGAAAAAAACCTCCTAAGCATGCAAAGACAAGCCTCAGTCATGCTGGTGCTGTCACTTTGTGTCCGTTTACATTTCCAAGCCAGCTATCCTTTATTTTAAGGTTTGTAAACCCCATGCAAATACGAAACAGAAAAAGAGCAGCAGACACAAAGCCAGCCTGAATACTTTTATACACCAGACTAAAAAAAGGTTTCCAGGTCTGTTTTGCAGAGATGAGCTGCTCATTTGGTTGGGTTAGTTAGGTTAAAGCCACTAGGATGTGTGATGAGTAGCACCCAATTTTGTTGTTACAAATTTCAATGCAACAAAAATATGCAAGATGTGGTTATGCACATGGTAAAAAGCCAAATGACTTCCGAACCAGCCATCTGGGAAAAAGGGGTGGGGGGGAAATACTTTTTCTTCTTAAGCATTTCAAAACACAGTGGCATCACTGGAATGCAGCTTTCACTGGTTTTCATACTTGTGGAGCAGAAAACCACCCGAGGCAAGTATTGCAGCTTTTGCTATACTTCCCACATGCAGTAGGTAATCCCCTGGAAACCCGGTTCTTGCTGTAGGGTGGATATGGTCGAGTCGCCTACAACCACTGTGATAGCAAGAAAATACTTTCTTTCTTCGGCAAAGTTTGCAGGTGCTTTCACAGAGCTCTCCCAGGCTTGTGGGTAGTCACTGCTACCTCAATTACTCATCTCCATCTTCTCTAAACTGTTCAGAGGATATTCTCTGATTGAGACGCAACACTTTGGCCAGTTGAGAATTTTGACGCGTTTTTTTTTTCTCCTCATTGCCAGGTAAGTTGTTAGAAAACCAGTGAGAAAGGAAAGTAAAAACAGTACCATATCTTCAGACGGGATTTGTGGGGGAGGCTTTGGACCAGTTTAGTGTCAATGCAGATTCTCAGTCATCCTGGGGAGAGAAAAGAATTTCCTGATTGCTCCTCTATCTGGTTAAAACAGCCATTTGAAAGCTTTGGAATTGCAGATGCGAAAAATTACTTTGATTTCTTCCTAAAATGAGCTGCCGTAAGCAGGCAGCTGTCTTAATGTTTATTTAGCAGTTTGCTCGTGCACCGGGTTCTTCTGCAGATCCCCAGGGTGGCTTTGCTCAGTCTGAATTTCCACTCTGCTATAGATTGAACTGACGACTGCAGAGCTTACTGTTGCTCAACAGCAAGGAAGAGAGAAGATCAGATAAATCAGTGGGTCCTATGGGCGGGATGCTGGAGTGTACAGATAGAAAGGTTGATGCCAGACGCTCTTGGTTAGCAGTGGTTTTATGAGACGCCATAATTTGGAGGTTGTGGGTGTATTTTCTGTCTTTTTGTGCCATAAACAATCAGGGATGAGTGTCTGTGTAAACCTATTGCTCTTAATGAAAGTGCAAACAATTGTGGGGAAGCCACAGCAGTGAATGAGCTGATCTCCCCCATTTCCCTAAGATAACTCACAGCATCAGCTCTTCTTTTTCGCTTCATTTTGAGGAAGAGCAGCCTAACGAGGGCTGTGTCGTGGCAAACAGCTCTGCTCTATCGGCGGCCTCCCAGGACAAACTCCTGCTATAACTGCATTGTTAGCGCACTAAATATACTGCCACTGCCCTTCACGTATAGTTTTGTGTACACAAAAAGGGATGGGCTATTTTCAGTAGAGCAATAAAGTTCAGTCCGATGCATTTTCTTGTGTCTGTGCCTCTGAAGGCCTGTTATTCGTTAAACAGATGGCAGGAAGAGCTTGTGCCTGTCCATTGCTATGCACAGCCGGTATTTGCAAGGCAGAAACCTCGAGGGGAAATAAGGAATACTGAAGCTTGGCTCCAGCCTTGGCTGCATTAACCCTCGGAACATTGGATGGAAATTGAAATCTGAGTTCTTTCCTCAGGTGCTGTCGCAGGAGGGATGGCATGTCCTTCCAGAAGTACAGTTAAGAAGGAGACAAGCTCTCTTTGAGCTAGACCTTCGGTAATGTACACAAAGTGTTCCTCACTGCACATCAAGCAGTGCTTTTAAAGACAGTCTGAGGCTTCACTGATGGCTTCTCTCCCAAGCCGTGGATGTGGAGTCACATTCAGGACTTTTTTTTTCTTGCTCTTAGGTTGGGAGATGGAGGTCCTCTACTCCACAGAGGAACGCTCATTGGTGCCACTAAGCTGTGGACACTTCTATTCCATTTCCAGGCAGTGCTGGTGGAAGGGCTATCTCCTTGGCCAGAAATAAGATTATTTTATATGAATGACTAGTCTGAGATAATCCATTTATTTTTTAGCATTTTAGAACACTACACTGCTGTTAGAGGGGCAGTCTTGTAGCTTGAAGAGGGGAGAAACAGTGATGAGCAATGGAAAGCAATAATCTTCCATCGCCACGTCTGGCTCCGGAAGTGCACATCTGTCAATAGGCTTGTCCGTGCAGCTTCAAAGGGACTCAAAGGCCTTTGAGTCTGGGGGCCTTACTGCCCCAGGAAGTGCCATCTTATGTCCCCTTTGGATCCTATAAACATTCACTGCTCAGAAAGGTGAAGGTAGCGCCCATCTTCACCGGAGCTGAGCCCCAGGTTAGATTCTAGTTGGACTTTTGGGAAAACTCCTTCCCCGGGAGGGTGGTGCAGCACCAGAGAGATTATCCAGGCGTGTGGGGGGATCTCCAGCCTTGGAGGGTTTCAGAGCTTGGCTGGAAAAAGCTCCAGCATTGGCAGTGGTCCTGCTGGAGCAGGATGCTGGACTAGACTTTGGAGGTGTCTTCCAGCCGGCATTTTTGTGATATTCTTTAATATCCTCTCTAGCTTTTATTGGAGTGGAAAGTATTTCCTATTGACCAGTTACAAATCCAGACTCTTTTTGAATATAAGATGGATTTATTTATTGGAAAGCTCCTGCTCGGTGTATGTTGCTGTTGAAAGCGAGGTTGTAATCATCTGCACAGAAGACAGCTGTGCCAGGAGATGAGAGCACGGGCAATCACAGTGAGCAGCCTTATGGAAGGCAGAGAATATATAGCTTTTAAAATCCTCCTCAAAATGGCTTTTTGAACAGTAATACAAGTTACAAGGTACAAAAATTACTGTTAATACCTCAGGGAACGGGCTGGCTTTGACACATGCACTGACAAACCCACACCGTCCCTGCTAATGGCCACTTCTCAGTGCACACTGGTTACTGTCAGCGCAGGGGAGGAAACTAATTAGCCTGATTTAAATACCCAGTGGGAGATGCTGCAGAAGGGAAATGCACAGCTCAGACAGAGGAAAGGTATGTACAACGGGAGCTTGTCCGTCTACAGGTCCAGAGACAGAGCAGTTATCTTCTACGTAACGGTGCCAACTTGAGAGCTGGCAGGTGAACATCAAAGCAGAAGGGGGTTTGCAGTGTGCTGGGGGCTGCCCCACATCCCTGCCGGCAGGGATGGGGCAGGGAGGTTCCCTGCTCTGAACTTAAGTTTGGGGAGCGAGATGGGGGTGAGAGGAGGGACACGGCAAATTGGGGAGCAGTGAAACAATAATGGCAGTGGACTGGAGGCAAATCCTACTCTGTGCAGAGCGAGGGTGTGCTGGAGGGAGACTTCTTGCACAGTGACTCCTCTCCAGTCACCCGCGAAGGGCAGTGGGGGACAGGAGGGCCCAGGCTGAGCAGCAGAAGGCAGCCAGGCGAGCGCCAGGCCTTCAGGGAAAGCATGAGAGGCCCCATCCTGCTCTCATGCAAAAACAGGCAGGAACGCTCCAAGGGGTATTTGGTGTCTTTCGAGGGCTGTTCCCGCAGGAAGACTGTATGAAGGAACTGGAAAACAGATCTTGTCAGCTCCACTCGTTTTTACTGTCAGTTGGCAGGAAGCAGCAGGCCGACATATTGCTAAACTGCAGACGGGGATGGAAACACGAGCAAAAGCTGCTGAAGCGCGGAGGAGAGCGTGATGTGGAACACATGCGGACACGCGTCTGTCGGCGTAGCTGGGGAAGTGATTCCGGCGTACGCGTCTGGGCCTTGACGAGTAGGAGTGTTTGAGTGACATGTGCAGGACAGTTCCTGTGGTTGGGAGGTTGTTATGACAATTAGGAGATGGGGCAGCAAACTCTGGAGGGCTGGCTTGGCTCTACGGCTCCGAAGGGTCCCTGAGGAGCAGGTCCTCAGCCATCAGGGACTTGCTGCAGGGGGTTGTCTCGGATCTGGCCATGATTGACTGTGCAGGGCTGAGATCATCTACGGGCTGTAGTATGTCAATGGCCAGCAAAGGGGTATCTCTGCTGTCTCTAAAGAGAACTGGGAATTGAAGAAGCCAGTGTGGTTTTAGCTTAGACTTCAGAGTTTTGGGGCTCTTTGGAGGCTTTGTAACTCCCAGAGCTTCTCTGTGGTGCCTGTCATCAACATTTCCATCTCTGTTGTGACTGCACCACCCACCCCAAGCTGACTCAACCTCAGGAGTGCACGACCTGGAGTTACCAAGCCCCTTGGGTTGCTGTGAGGGAAAATACCCTCTTAATTCTAAAATCGAGTGTAGGTACCTGGGCTTGCACTGCAGAGCTGTGACAGAGGGCAGTGTAGACCCCACCAAGAGAGGGCAGAAGTAAATCTGCCACATCCTGACTTCTCAAGGTACTTGTGGTTCCTTGCTTTCTGGAGTTAAAACTATATGTTGAAAATGGACAATGTCAGGAAATGTATCCCGCTAGGAAACCTTTTGATACAAGGAGAATCTTTGGAGGGAGTCCCCTGCTTTTCCAGGATTTCTGTACTAGGCATGCCTAAGGTAAGAACCAATTTAATTCACTTTCCACGTAAATGAGGGATGCAACCCCAACACCTTCTGATGTGTGTCCCATGGGAGAGGAAACCTTGAGGGTGGCAGTATCAGTTCTTGCTGCGTGCATTTGCTTTTTGGCCCACGTGCCTCCCTTGCTCTCCTTCCCTGCAGGCTGCTGCACTACTTCCGAGGCCGACACCACTTGGAGGAGATCATGTACAACGAGAACATGCGTCGCTCCCAGCTGCTGATGCTGTTTGACAAATTCCGCAGCGTGCTGGTTGTCACCAGCCACGAGGACCCCGTGATTTCAGTTTTTCAGTCCCTCTTAAAATGACTCTGCTGGCAAAGGAAGGGAAACTCTGGATACTGACAGTCTAAAAACTAAAGGAGCTGAATTTGGTTCCTTCTCACCGTGTGACGTAGAGCAGGTTCTCCCCCTCTGTGCCTCGATTTCCCATCTGCCCCCTGTGAGGATGGTCTGTGTGAGGGCTCTGGGGCCTGCTGCTGGATGGTGTGCACTTTGCTCGGCTTGGATTCCTCCCACGCCACCTTCACAGCCCTTCCCTGACCCTCCTCCCTGCCCAGGGCTTGTGGGAGAGGACCAGGATGATGTCCACTGCAGCGTTACCCACAGAGCTTCACCCTTGGGTGGACGCAGCTGCATGTGAAGTGCTTTCTCTGCTCTCCAACACCATGACTGGTGGGTTCTTCAGCCGCGAGCACCGCTGGGGAGCAGCCTGGCCCCACGGACTCGGCTCCAGGGCAGAGAGGAGCTGACCTGGATTTTAGGATAACGCCGCCGGGCACTGAGGCATTGTTTGATCACCGTTACCCGGCAGCAGTGAGGACATAGGCAGGAAGGCAAAGTATCACAAGTAAATGGTGTCATGAATGAGAATGACTCGCTCGCTGTGTTACGGCTCATTATTTCCTCTGCCCAGTATCCTTATTACTTTGTACCTCCTGGGGCAGGGCTGTCACCAAGCAGCCACTGTCTGTGGGTTAGCAGGGCTTCCAGTTTTTGACTGGGGGAGGTGGAGCTTGGTTGTTGAGCAGGTCTGAAGTTGGCTGGCCAAGCTGCAAGAGCACGGAGATGCAGTTCCACACAGCCAGAGGCTGGTGCTAAGAGCACTCAGGCCTGTCCCCCAGGGCTTGTTTTATTCCTCCAGTCCCCTCCCTGGGGCTGCCAGGAACCAGACTGGGAACCTGGCCTGGGTTAAAGCTGTCCAGCTGAAAAACAAGACAGGGGTCTGCAGATGGCTGTGTGTCCTGATCTGGTTCAGGACTGCTCCTCAGCCATGCAAGGGCTAGAGCAAGAGGGGACAGCCCCATTTCTCAGGACAGCAGGAGCTTGTCCCTGCGTGAGGCCAGTCCCCCCCAGCTGTGTACCTGGGGAATCGGGGGGGGAACACCCTTACCTCCGTGGTGGTGGCTTCCAGGAGTGTGTGTTGTTAAAAGACTCGTCAGGCTCCTCCTTAAGACTTTCCCTTCCACCACAGAGACATGCTGGAGCTCTTCCCAGAGCTGCAGGCTCTCACAGAGCCCACACAAACTGGGTGAAACCATGAGCTTTATGTTAATTATCTGCCACCAGCAAGGCACAGTCGTGCTGGGGAGCGCCCTGTCCACAGGGCACCACATACCAGGTGACAGCTACTTACTCGGGGTCCCTTCTTCCCTCCCTGAAGTCGTCCCCCGCAGCTGCAAGCAGGGGTGGTGTAGAAGAGCTAAAGCAAGGCCCGACCTAAAAAACAGATCAACGTTGCTGTAGGGCCCCAGCCCCAACCAGTAACTGCGGCTCAAGGTGAGCTACTATCAGTGTAACAGGGGCTGTTCAGAAGGGGCCAAACATAGCTTTTTTCATGTGATGGGGACAAGGGTTTTGACGAACTTGAGCTTTTTTTCTTGCATGTGAATCCTAAGGGTTGGGGAGGGAGGGCTGTGTGTGTCGCTGCCACCCTTCAGACTGTCAGCGTGGTTGCAGTTCTGCAGGTTCTGCCCTAAATCCTAGAGGTTTTTTCCCCCTGTACCTCGTGGCAGGCTCCAGCATCGCAGAAATCTCAGCATTGATTCTTTCTCTGCGTTGGGATTCACACCCTGATAAGTTTTGAACTGGTCTCAAAAGCAGCTGGGAAAACTGACAAAAAGCATTCTTGTTCTCCAAGCTGGATGCTATAGACTGGTTTAGGTTGGAAGGGGGCTCTGGAGGTCTTTTGTCCAAACCTTTGCTCAAAGAAAATGTGTTAGACCAGGTCACTCAGGAGCTTGTCCAGCGGAGGTCTAAATGTCTCCAAGGATGGAGTTCCCACAGCTTCCCTGGGCCCCTCTTCCAGTGTTTGACCACCCACATGGTGAAAATTTTTTCCATACAGCTAATGCGAATTTCCTGTTTTCCAGTTTGTGCCCACTGCCTCTCATCCTGTCCAACAAGTCTGGTTCTGTCTTCTCCACACCCTCCCACTAGGTATGTGTAGACAACAGTAAGGTCCCTCCTTCACCTCCTTCTCCCGCTGACCAAACCCAGCTCTTGTCCTGTCGGTCGGCCCTGCTGCCATCCTGTCTTCTGACTCTTCCCCCGCAGCAACCAAGCGACAGCTTCTGTTGGGGCCAAAGGTGATGGGAGCAGCACAGCACCTCAGAGCTGTGAACCTTCACATCTCATCCACCTTAACTGACCCGTTCACAAGGGAGAAAGTGGCATTCAACATCCAAAACCAACCTCGGTTCTGGCTACAAGACCACTCTGTCCCACAAATAAAATTCCACCTTGCCCTGTTCATTGTGATAAAGAATATTTATTGTTAAAATCCTCCAGGGTACTACGTCTGCCCTCGCTGCTACCATGACGTAGCTTGAGGCCAGCTACAGTGCACAGCTCAAGTCCTGACTGGTGGCACACCTGCAACACTCGTCAGCTGCAAGACAAGTGTCCCATTGTTGCCATTTCTCTCTCTGTTTTCTTGTCTACAACGCTCACAAATTTGTTTCCTCGTAAATAAAACCTGAGAGGTTTCTGTGCCCACTCTCCCCTGTTCCCAATCCCAATCCTTGTTGTGACTACCACGTCCTGCTCCCCTGGTAGGTCATGCCCGGGTACCATCCAGATGGCTGTGTCTTGAGTCAGGTCCCTTTGGTCAAAAGCCTTATCGATCCCAAGTGCTTGGCAGAGCTTGGAGGGCCCGTTACACAGCTGCCCGTCCTTCAGCGGCTTCGTGGGTCCCTTCCTCGAAGCGCTGCGCAGCTCTCTCATCGCATCTAAACCCTGAAGAGGCTCCAAAGAGCGAAGTAAGACCGCGGCCCCTTCCCCTGTGCAGAACAAAAACCATGTGTTAGTACAGGGTTGTTTGCCGAGAACGTCTCAGCTTTCAGCCCCACCACCACCACCAGGAGAACTTCAGCTCTGGGCCTGTGGCTCAGCTTGACCGGATGGAGCAGGGAATCGCCTGCAACTCCTAAACACCGTGTCTGTCCTTCTCTCACGCCACTTCGCTTCAAGTGCCAGGCTCCGGAGTCAGGCACTAACCCACGGTCAGTGCACTCCCTCCCTCTTCTGAATGTCCTGTCTCCTGTAGCCCTGTCTCCTTTAGTCATCAGCGCTGACTTGCTCTTCCCCAGCCCCACTTCTGGCTGTGACTAGGTCCGGCTGCTGCTCCAGGGCTTGCCAGAGGGCGAGAGGTTTTTCTGATGTCAGCGCAACGTTCAGGAATAAATACACATTCGGTTCAGTTTTGGCACAGCCACCCAAAGCTGCTCCCAGACCCAGCGGATTTATAATAAACTCTGCTTACGAGAGCTCCAGCTAACAGAGCAGAGGAGGAACCAGGCCAGATGCTGCCAGTAAAGAGGCAGCTCGCAGAGTCAGGAAACCTGGGGGGGAGCCACAGGCATGGAGAGCAGTTGCTGAGGGAGCCCCAGCTGCAAGTGTTGCTAATTCCAATACCCAACTGGAGCCATAGCAGCTGGTGGGATCACCATGGCTTTGGGTGACTGCAGAGCTACAGCAGAGAGTGATCCGAACTCTTGTCCCAGGGAAGCTCCCACAAGGCAGGGAGCTGGGGCAGGACAGGGCTGCACCGTCTCTGGCTGTGGGACGCATGGCCCTGGGGGCATCACTGCAGCAGAGACACTTCTGCGGCAAGAAGTGAAGGAAACAGATTCTCTTCTCAAATGTGATCCACCACCCTGTCAGGAGCCCTCGGAAACTCCAGCCACCCACAGCTGTTGTGACCAGCTGCCCTCCCCGATTCTGGTGACAGTGAAGCGGCCCTGAGCACAGACATTCCCCTGCGACAAGGATCTCCAGCCTGAGTGGAACATAAACGCTTCCTCGGTATTTTCCACTGGACAGCAAGGAAGGTCTTCTCCTGACCCCGAGTGGGCGAGGGGAGCAGCTGATGAAGCGCTCTGTGTGCTGCCCCACACAGCACCCCTTGTGCGGAGCCGCCCACGGCATTCCTCCCCGCCAGCATCTGCCTGCTCGGTGCTGCCGCTCCCCAAGAGTCCCCTCTCCAGCCTCAAACATCTGGAGCCACGCTCACGCCTGGCAAAGGCTTTTTTTGTAGGCACAGACACGATCCCTAAGGACCTGCGATTTCCAAAAATAGAATCCCTCTCGTGTTTTGTATAAATCCCACACTAAATTACCCTCCTGGGCTCCCAACTGAGCCTGTCAACCAAGGACCTGGTTTCTGGTGCTGCGAGGTGTGTCTGTTGCCCCAGACCTGCTCAGAGCCCTCAGTACAGCTCGGTGGAGACAACAGAGTTACTTCCAACAGCTGTCAGCAATCTGGGCCCAGGCACTCCCTTCTCTAAGGAAGGGGATTGATGCTAATCTGGCAGCCAAAAGTTGCTTCCCCGCACTACAGTGATTTCGAGCTCAAAGGTCATTTTAGATTTTGAAGAACACGCTCCATGTCCTAATTCTGCTTCTCATCCACGCACAAAGAAACATCCTTCCCGTCGGGACGCTGCCTCGCTCGCCAGGAACAACTGTGGGAGTCTGAGCAATCACTAATTACACTACTTGCTTTCATCCATCACAAATGCAAGTGGAAACCGTGATGAGACTTGAATTGACCCAAGTCCTTGGGAGTTCACGTGAAGAGAGAAGCGCTCAGGGAAAGCGCGGGTGCTCCCAGAGCATCTGCAGAGCCGTGTCAGGGGGTTGGCATTTCTGTCTCTGGTTGCTCTTTCTGCATTCCCAACAGAGAGTTTTCACTCTTTCTAGCCACGTGCAACACAGACATGGCCCTCTGCTCTAACTCAGCAGCCACAAAGGCTTTGGGAAGAGGTGGAGAGAGCAGGCAGGATGAGTGCAGGGATGAGCTCCTGCCTTCTCTGCTCCTACCTGTCCCTACACCCCCAGGCGGATATTTGGGTCCTCCTGAGCGCACCTGCACATCAGAAGTTTTATTTTGTCTACCAGGGAGCAGATGAATCCTTCGGGCTCGTCTCCTGCCTGCTAGGGCGCTGCAGCCTGCCTTCCTCCCTCTCCGCATCCTCATCAGGTCGCTTGGGGGGGTCATCTGGCTTCAGCATCTGCCCGACACGGGTACGGCCACTGACAGACCAGCGGCAGCAGCGCCAGACCAGAGATAACTGAATATCCACCTCCCGTGCCTAAGAGCCGCTTCACGTAACAAGTAGCATTCAAAGCTAAAAGCTGGGATCTAACCACAACGCAGAGGCCAATTCTCTCCCTGAACAGCCAGAAATCATAAAATGATAGGGAAGTCCCACACTCCCACTGTGCAGTTTGCTGCTCCTTCCCTGGAACGCCTCCAGCTCTCATTCTTGGAAGCAGCTCTTGGCCACTGGAGAGAAGACAATTCTCTCCTCTCTCCACCCGTCTGACTCACTGCTCCCAAAATGCTTCTTCCAAAGTCCCAGTCTAGGATCCGAATGTTAAGGGGAAGTCCACGCCGTGTGACCCCGGGCCTGGGCAGAGCATCACCGCTATCTCCATTTTACAAGCTGTTCTTTCAGATCTGGCGGCAATAAACACACCTTGGCAAATTCCCGAGAAACAAATCACAGCGAAGTCAAACAGACGCTTGACTGGCATTTACCCTCTTCCCAAAGCGAGGGAAGCCCATCATCCCTCTTAACCCCAGGGAAGGCTCTTTGTACTAAGATTATTGTGCTGTTGCCAGGATATACTGTACGATTCGTGGTTATATTTTTCTATAAACTCTTCTTCCTCTATCACCTATGATTCCTCAAAAAACCCCAGTGTAGCGATGCCTGCTGTGGCTTCGGGCAGTAGCAGTATTTGACCCAGTGATGGGAAGGCCACTCACAGCAAAATCCCACACGATGCAGCTTTCTCTCAGTGATGTGCACAAAGACTTCCCCTTCCTCAGCGACAAAAAAATATTTGAGACCACCCTTCAGCTCATTGTGGTGTTCTGAACCCAAAGATACAGTCAGGTCAAGTTGACTGAACATGCCAACAGCTCCAATTTCTCGCCCCAGCAAACTGGGAAGACAACAGGCTACAGCTGAGGGGCTCCTGACGGCTGTTGGCAGCACCAGGCCGGGCTGGGGACACGCTGCTGAGGACACTACCAGCGGTGGTGGCTCTCGAGGTAAAGTCTGTCCTTGCTCTACCAAGCAGCTCTGCCAGCACAGCTCTGCTGGTGACACCTTTTCCTGTCCCCAGAGTGACAGCGCTGAGCCTGAGTCTAGCATAAGCCAAATGCAGAAAACAGAAGAGAAGGTTTATTCCGCCTGGTATTAAAACAGATGATGCTACAAGATTATGTGTCAAAACAAGAGAGCTCTGAAGAGCCAGAGTCTCATGAGCAAGATACACAGAAGGGAACAAGCAGGAGCAGCACATAAACCTTTGCACATGTTGTACAGGCCCCAGACCCTGAGCCGACTAAGATTAAGGACCAAGGCACCCCCAGCACGATTCAAGTCAGCATTAAACTACTTTTTAAAAGCAAGTCTGCTGCAACCATCCAATTCACACTACTTGCCTGGTCCCAGCAGCGTGTCCGGGACAGCCACGTGGAGTGTCTGTGCCAAGAAGGCAGCAAAACACAGGGAACGCGGGGACAGTACAGCGCTCCGGTCTCTCTCCAGTAAAAGAAGGGCCACTTTCATCAAGCTGGTGGCTCCAAATCAGCTCTAAAGTCACTCGGTTCAAGAGCCTGAGAAGAAGCAGGACAGTGGTCACTGCCAGTACTGAAGAGGATGTACTAGTCCTCTGAACCGCGTGCCTTCCTCCCACAAGGATCCTGTAATTTAAGCAGCACAAGGAATTGCCTGCACTAAAGAACTAGACAGTTTAATCTATGCCAGCTAAGAGTTCGTTTGGGTTTATTAGTTTGTGCTAACTTTAATAAACCACTTAAAACCACACCAGATCTCAGTTAAGTCTACATGCTTCTTCCAACAGTCTTAAGAAAGAAATGCTTTGTTAAAAAAAAAATCAGTGTATGATTGCGTAAGTATTTTGATGCAAACCACCCGATGGCCAAACAGAAACATCTTTCAAGAGTAATTTGGAAAATCTCTAGAGCTGATGTGTCCTGAAATCAGCCTCAGGGTTTCCCCTAATTCTCATGTCATTCAGTATGAACTTTGCTAACGTGCATCTGGGTCAAAATTGAGATGGCTTAAGACGGGGTCAATGTGTGTGTGTTTAAGGACACCAGCAAACCCCCCAAGACCCTTCCTCACTGCTCCTGTTTGCTGCAACACCACCATACAGCGTTCCCAGATGTAAACCCCAACCACTTGTATAAAGGAAGTTCCTCAGCTGTCCTTAAATTTGTTTGCATGTCTGGACTTGTTCTGCTCCTCCCTCCATCTACAGAAAGACGTAACAAAACTGCAGGAGATTCAGGGACAGGAAACCAGGATGATCAAAGTTACGGACTGGCTTCGGAGCAAAAGCCTAAGGAAGGAATAACTAGAGTGGAGTAGGAACCTTCAGCTTCGAAGACTTCAGCTGGGAGGGGAATATGAGCAATCCTGGGAGGTGACAGGAGGCAGAAGATGATATATGGGAATAGATGCAGTCATCCCACATTCTCTGCTGTTTAACTCCTGCTGCTCTGCAGCTTTGCACTGCCAAAATCCAAGACGAGCGATGCAGCTCTGGGATGTGCCCTTTGAAAGGGAAAAGCATTTAGTGTTCTCTCAGTCATTTGCGTTCAGTCTTTCCAAGCAACACCTTCAGAAATAATATATCCCTATTCCTTTTACAGTCTCCTGGTCAGTCACTCAGGTTTTCCAGCATTCCCAGGGAGACCCTGAAGTACTTTTTGCATCAAATTCCCTGCACAAAGCTGATGACACCACTTACACCAGAAATTCGCGCTATCGGCAGAGCATGGTCTGTGCTACTAAGACACAACAGACATTTCTGCTGCCACCGTTTCCTTCTCTTTTCTGCACAGCCAGACCTGGATTCAAAACAAAGTTTCCAAGATCCACCCCTTACCCAGAGAATGAAATGCTTTTTTTTGCTGCCCAGGTGCATAATCCTCACCATAAAAGACAACTTCCCCAGTCCTTCCCTGACACCAAATGACAGGACAGGCTTCTCCATCTACGTTAAAGTGAGAAAAGCATCTCGGGTACGATTCCTCCTCAGATTCCTTCTTTCAGCACAGCTGCACATGGGTGAATACACTGAAGGAGTAAATCCTGCTCACACAGATACATGTGTGACACACAAGGTGCACAGCCACACTTGTTACTTCAGTGCGTCCCTAACGAAGCTGGCAGTGACAGCCGTGCCTGGTGTGAGCACAGCTGCACGTGTGACAGGCTCACGGAAAATAAGTTTGGAACAACAAAATCCAACTAAGTCCATCACAACAGCGAGCTCTTTAACTGATTTGCTACAAAACTAAACACAAGTATATAAGGGAAAATTTCCCAAAGTATAAATTTCAAAGAAATCTTTCTAGAATTCAAAGGCTAAGCATATTTGGTTGAGGTTTTTTTTAATAAAAATTATTATTCAAACACTAAGCAGCCCATCCTGAATAAAGAACCATTCTGCTTTCATTATCTGAACAGATTTGGCAGAGACAAGCTAATGAAATTCACATGTGTTCAGCCACCAGACTCCAGACCTCCCTTTAGAAAGACCCGGGCTCTTCCCCCCGCGGTGTAACCTGGCCCTGGATTTCTGCCTGGCTCCTGTCCAAAGGCCAAAACCCCAGGATTAACGGCCACTGTGACAACATTTTCTTTCCATTTAGGAATATACAAGCAGTGGGGTGTTTGGTTTTTTTAAGCTGTATCTTTGAAATGGCAAAAAGGAAAAGAAATTATTTTTGAGATTATTTTTTCTTAACAAAATGAGTATTTTATCTAAGAAATACCTGCTGCCATTTCAAGGTGTCTAATGAACCAGTAGCTTTATTGCAAGGCAAGCAATTGTCATTCTTACAGGAAAATAAAAAAACCAAGTTTTAAAAGCAACACTTGCATGGTAAAGAGGAGCTGTGGAAGGAGAGTCTCAGTAAATTCCAGCATTGTTTGATTAGGCATTGATTATATTATCTTGAGAATAAAGAATAACAAAAGACTGAAGATTCTGTAACAGTCTGGGTATTTTGAATTGGGTGTTTGGGGTTTTTTTTCTGTTTTAAGATACAGCAAAGCAGCTAAAATGCTCCTGCAGTGACTCCTTGCTTCAGCTTGGCACATCTCAGACCTTTTGTTTTACAGCTTCTGAAGATAAAGGTAGGAGACAGAAGAGCTCCTGGTCTTGACAACAGACACCAAGATGTAGACTGTCATTGGACTGCACCACCTCTGAGGAACAAAGTTCACTGAACCACATGGATAAGGCAGCAGCCCCAGGTAATCAAAACTGAAAGCTCCATCCCAGCAAGATTCTCCTCCGGTCCTTGGTCTTTGTTTCTGTGCCTGAAGAGCTCATGCAGCTGGGACAGAAGCCCCACCGGGCTTGTGACTGCGCAGCTGGAGATGGGCCCTGCTGGTAATGCTGAAAGTTTATACACCTCTGTCTACAGTCACACACTGTTCACAGTGACAAAACCCAGATGCCAAGGAAGGACTGACAGCAAGTCACTGACGTCACAGAGCCCATAAGGAACTCGCGAGTGACTGCAACACGGCGAGAATTAAAACTCTTTCAGCCTCAACTTACCTTGGCTGGAGACATTCACGCAGAAATAAATCCCGTAGATCTGGTAGACATACAGAGTTCCCGGTTTCATGAACATCGCCGCGTTCCGTTGAGTTTGTTTCCCACCTTTCGAGTGGGAAGCTTCATCTTCCCCACCCAGATAAGCTTCTGTTTCAACAATCCTCCCCCAGAGTTCTCTGCCATCAGGAAGTTTGCGAACTAAAATCTGAACGAGAGGTCAGAGTGCATCAGTTAGTAACCCTCTGTACAAAATAACCACAGCACAAAAGTTGTGGAAACAAGAGAAGTCGGGGAAAAAAGGACCTGATGGTACGACAAACTCTGCTCTCCCTCTAGCAGTCCAGTCTGTGGGCTGACGGGAACCTTTCCAGCTTCTACTGGCCAGGAGATGGCTCAGTGCGAGAAGTTACTACCTGCCATTCACCCCACAAAATGCCTGGAGCGTCTAGATGTGGCAGTATCACAAAGAACCAATTTATAACCCTATAGACAATAAAGCCCACAGAGTTGCTTTTGTGGTTATTTTCTGTATTCTCCCCCCCAGTCTCCCAGGTTTAAGGCAAAAAAGCACCACCATCAACCTTGAAGCATCATGACGGTATATTCTTTAGATCAGAAGAAATATGACAGCGGCACCATTAAACACCTATGATTAGACAGTCTCTCTCCATGGAGATGTTTCAAACAAGTCCTAGTCCTTAATGGAGATAATCGTGGAGATTATTGTGACCAGAAAGAGTACCGATGCCATTTCTGTATTTTCTGCACCACAGCGAGGGGGTTCAGGAGAGCTGGGAGCTGGCTTCAGGCAGACAACAACAGATCTTTGTTATTACAGTGTGTTCCCTGCTGCTGGTACCTCCTCAAATAAAACAAAGCAGATGCAGGGGAAAAAATTCCACATGACAGTGAAAAGAGTATCTTTAAAAATGAAACAATCACTAATTTTCCTACAAAGTTTTTTTTGTGGTTTGACCTGATTTCTAAACTTCCTATTTTACTTACTTTTAAGAAATACTGCAGCATAGTCTCATTAGGCAACAGCTATCAGTTTAATTATACTACATTCAGTGCTTCCATAGTTGAAAACTAGCTGTTCAAAAATGACCTTCAAGAAACAAAGCTTAATTCCTAATAGATGTTTGTGCTGGATCACGAATGCAGTTATTGGCCCGGTCCAGTCCGGATGCTCCAGGAGGCAGTTTCTAATGTTGCAACTCTGGTGTATCTGAGTTTCCCTACAGCACTTCTCAAACTGTTGAAAACAATCAGTTTATTATTTTTATGAAAAATGCAGTGACTTCAGAAAAGCACTGGTGTTTTGCAACTGCCTGTAAACACCCCAAAAGCACACCCATGTGGCCACATTTCTCTTTCAAGATGATGAAATGCAGTGGTTAGGTTATGATTTTAAAAGCAGGCAGGCATTTCCCCAACTCTTCAGACACACCAAACATTGACAGAACAGTTTAAAAATGGTGATCATTCACAACACCTCACAGTAAACTATTCTATAGAGGTTTTTATTTCTCATTAATGATGTATCCTGGTGTTACGATAGCTCATTCTGAGAGGCCATTTATTGTGTGTATGTTTTGGGGTATTTTTTTGTTTCTAAGAAGTCAAGTATCATTCTTAAGGAAAGCAATATTAATATACTAGACACCTCCAAAATTTGGTAGAATGAAGACAATGAATGAAACACTAAATTACCATTATAGTTACAATTCTAAGAAAATGAGAGAATAGGTCATGGGAGACCAGGGGTTATACTTTAAGACAATCTAAAATTAACATAGAAATCGCCTGGCTTGTAATTCTATGCCTAAATAGGAAAAGTATAGAGTTAGGACTAAAATAACCGGGTAACTGAGTGCATAAGGATGTCGGAGTCATTAAGATAAAAAAAAAATGCATCAGTGCTGGGAGACTTCAGGTATCCTCACAGAGACCAAGTAAATATCACAGTGGGACAGGACACGGGCTGGGTTTTTTTTTTATACGCCATCAAGTGCTTTGCAGAGCGAGTAATCGGGGACCTCACAAGGAAAGACGAAACTCTCAAACTGATGCAGAGCAAAATGCAAAGCCTTTTCCAAAGACTTATCCCTGAAAAACAACTTTGCATCATGACCACGAAGTTTAAAGTTCAATGTCCTTCCACGAGCGCTAAGGTCCAAAAATAATCCAGCAGAGTTCTGCTTACCAGCAAAAAAGGGGAAACTACGTAAAGCGAGGAAGCTTGTTAGGAAGAACTTAAAAAGGCAGCCAAAGGTTAAAGCTGGAAAGGGGAGCCTTTAGCAGGATGTCTAGAAAGATAGCAAACGCACACAGCTATCGGAAAGAGGTTAAGACGGACCAAAAAAAACCCCAGCAGGGTTAAAAAGCAGAGCGAAGGCGCCCGTTACAAGCAAGACAATATCCTTAGAAAATAAAAAAAAAAAAAAAAAGCTAGACACAGCAAGACAGGCCAAAATCAACAGTTTGTGGAACAAATTCCTGAAGTTATCTAAACCAATGAGAAGCCAGAGAGCCTTGTTCACCCTACAGACAATAAAGGTATAAAAAAGACTCAGAGAAGATAAGACCATAGCAGTGAAACTAAAAACACGTTTTGCAATGGTTTTTATGAGGTCCCAGACTGGAACTTTTTATAGGGAAAACACTGGAGGAACTCTCTCCCATGGAAACAGCGTGAGAGTTTTCTGAAGGACTCATTAAGCAGAAGTTTAATCTCCCTCACTCTGATTTCCAAAGGCTTTCAACAAGGTCCAAAGATTCCTTGGAGTTTTGGCAATCGGATAAGGGAGAAGGTCCTTTCATGAACAAGTAATGGCTTGAAAACTCAGAAACAAAAGATAGGAATAGCAGTTTTTGGAGAGAAAAGAGTTTAAGCGTGGGACTGTGGAGTCCCAGATGTCTCCACAGCCTGTACAGAACAGCAAAAATAAAAGCAGGTAGATAAATAAAAAAGCAGGTAAAATAAAAGCATGAGATATGAGTTTCAAAACACACAGGACAGCATAAAAGAAAGTTCCAAGCAGTCTGCTGAACTTGCAGATAAGAATGAAATATTCAAGTACACGGTGACAGTGGATACTGGTCAAGAAAGGCCGAGGCCTGCCATGCTGTTAGCATCACAAGGAAGTAAAATGGGGGCAGAGCAGGAGATGTTGCTGACTGCAGAGCATTACTATCTACTGGGCTAAGCAAGAGCCAAAAAGAAAGAAAGGAATACCCAAAAGGAAAATCATGAGCCTGAAACAACCTTCAAACCACAAACAGTGAAGTACATTTCAGTAAACCAGAAAGAAGGGAGAAAAAAATCCACAAAAAACTAATTCCGAAATGTGACAACAAACTAAACCTGAAAATGACTCCTCTGACTTTGTCCAAAATAGATTTGGCTACTAGTCTTTACATTCCACTGAACTTGACAAGAGGAGGAACGAGGGCGGTATTCCTAAAATAGCAAAGCCCTGGAGTCAAATGGCAAAAAAAGCATTTCATCCTTTAACACCAAGTTATTAGCTATCCCGTGCTCCAGCACCACAATCTCAGTGGTCGCGTCTTACCTGTCCCAGAAAGGACTTGGCCAGACTAACACAGGGCTGGTTGAAAAAATCTGCTTCCAGCCGGGAAGAATTTTTTTTCTCTATCGCAAAATATTTGCTGCTTTTTGGAGAAGAATCCCCATCAGACGGAGTGTTCAGGTTCCCCAGGGCATCAAAAGGAGGCAAACTGGAGTTGCTTTGGAGAGCACTTAATTGAGCCAACAGCTTTCTTTTTCTTGGCATAGTTCTAGAAAATTGGTATAAAAATAATTAGGAATACAAGATTTATTTAAAAGCAACTCATTTCCACAAACTCTTATTTTTACACATCTCCCCACAACAATGAATCTGGAAGCTATAACTGATCGGACAACCTTGGCAAACCACAGAAGCAGGTGACAGATTTTAGCTGTGTCTCCATCAGGCTGGGCAAGTATCAGGCTCTACTGGTAAGCAAACAGAAAACTGCAGTTTGAGTATTCATCTTTTAAGAACCACAGATAAAAAGCGATTCTGCTCTACTTAGCAGTAAAAATAAGTTTGCTGTTGAGTTAGGAAACTCCGAAATTGAAAACAAAGATGAACAAGTACTATATACTTTTTACCTAGAAGTAACATAATCTGTTAAACAGACAGATAAAAATAGGAAGCACCCACTTCAGAAATTGCGTTGTCTCAGAAAGTCCACAGAAATGATGTATCAAATCATTTCAAACAGTAATGTAACCAGATCAGGGTCCAAAACTCCACAGGACACAGAACATTGAGTTGGGAGATGCCCCATTTACAGTCACAGTGACAAACTTGTTGATCATGCGGTAGAAATGTGTTAGAACCTCCACAAAATAAGCTTTAAATTCACCTACCTGAAAGGTGAAGAGCAGACTGTTGCAGTCAACAGCGTGTATTTGAGGCAAACACGTAACCTGAGATGATTCTTCTAGGTTTGTGACCAATTTCCTACGCGAGCTTCAAAAAGTTAATGTTTCTTTCTCTGTGCCACAGTCCTTACACCTGTCAAACAGGAACAAACTTATTTATTCACTGAATAAAGCACTTTGAAATAGGCAAAGAGATTTTGGAGCTGAAGATCATGGTACCCCCAGTGCATCATGAGTTCAAATTCAAGAACAATTTGCAATTTTCTCTTGGTCCCATTGCCCAGCTGGGGTATTGCTGGAGATGCTCTTTAGTCTTTTTTTATACAAAAAGCTCTGAAAAGAGCGGGGAATGCTCTCTTCCCATAGCGAATACACAAAAAGCTGAAACGAAACTTTTTGAAGTCCACCATTGGCACTAAATTTGGGAAGTGTCTGCCTCAAAAAAGGACTCTTACAAGAGAATGCAAAGACACCAGGTTTTAGAAGGCGCCTCATCAGTTCTGAAATTCAACCACATGTAGATGTAAGGGAAAAAAGCAAAGGTTCAACATCATACGTAATCAGAAATGGAGAAAGAATCCTTTATACAGCTGAACCTGCAAGGGAAGTATATACATAATTAAGTAGCTGTTGCCACTAATTTTTCAACAGATCATCAGCTTTTAAAAACGACCACACAAACCTTCACCTCCTCACAAAGAAAGATCCACCAGCAAGAGTTACCTTGAACTACACTGAAACAAATCCAGCATTACTAGGGTCTGGATCACCAGTGCCAATTCCCCAACAGTGTTACACTTCACTTCAGAAGAATCCAGACACAAACATACAAAAATAGACAGCAAAAAAATTTTTAAAAGTCACGTTGGCATGACTGGCAGGGAGGTGGAGTGTTTTTATTTTTGTTCTAAACATCTAATTCTTTATTGCAGTAATTCAGTGATGTCAGAGAACAGCCAGCCCCGTGCCAGGTATTCTGCTCTGAACTGTGGCTGTCACCTGATAGGAATTCTTGAAAATTTTGTCGGAAGTCACCAGCCTGCCTCAGACACCATTCCCTGGTGGCCTCTGCAAAGGAGAGTCCTGTCTGAGAGAAAGGGTGCGAATAGGAAAGAGGGTTGCAGGAAGGGAGGGACAGAGGAGGAACACTCCCCGTATCAGACTGATCCTCTACAAGACTCAGCCAAGGGAATGCCCCACGCTGAAGACAGTCCCTCCAGACTTCTCGGACAGTATTAACTGGAACTTCCAGTTCATCAGCCAGGCATAAAGCCATGCTGAAAACAGTGCAAATGTGAGCGAAGCATTAACTCATTTGGTAATTTGTGCTCTTATGGAATGCGACATCAGCAACGGGATCCGCCTGGCACCTATTGCCTTTCCAATTAAGTAATTCTTAAAAGCTGCAAGTGCTCTCATGTAAACGTTATATGGCAGCCTCAGGGCACTGGTAATTGCATTGCTATGGGCTGATCTTAGACAGATCTCAGCAGTTTCCACTCTCACTAGAAATAGCAGTAGGATATTACTGCCTTATAGTCGTGAGAAACAGGTCCCAGGCAAAAATGCGATTGCTTTAAAGGAAAAATACAGAATGAGGGGACTGCAATACCACGTCAGAAATGCAGAAAAACCCCCATCTACCTTTCATCTCTCTGCTTGTTCGTACCAAGATTACCACTTCTGGAGAGACAATTCTTCATACTGATTCCCAGTTGTCCGGATTTTACGTGGGAATATACAAACAGTCAATGCTGGGTCAGACCACAGGACGTGTCTCCTTGTCTCCTGCTCTCCAGCACAGGTCAACAGCAGGAGCCTCGGGGAGAACAGAGTAAGCACCCAGTGCTTCTCCACACCTCCTCCGTGTCTCTAGGCAGGAACCTTGAGAACCAGGCACAGTTTCTGTGTGCTTAGTAACCGTGCAGCCTTCCCTGAGCCTGCGTAAAACTATCCAAACTGAGACTTCACTGATGAAGAAAAGCTTCACAGAATTAGTAATTACGGCTTCAAAAACTTCATTTTGTATGTGAAATTAGGACTGCTCCCCACCCACATGAATTAGTTCACATTTGCAATTCATCACTATCAGCCCTCTTCTTTACCACCTCAAATAAGGTAAAGCCAACTGGAAACATTGTTTTTCCAGGTCATTTACAAAACCTCCCTGCGGCACCCCAGCGGTGACCTCCAGCCACCAGGAGGGCTGCCTGTTCACTCACATCCTCTTCGCACCAACTGTTTATTTATAACAGGGAACTCCCTTATTATGTCAGGAGCCGCTCAGGTGAGGGCTCCTGTTTAAGAGCTTCCTGAAATCTGAGTACAGACTGTAAGCCAGACCTCTCAACGTGCTTATCTAGACCTTTAGAGAATTCCAACCTTTTTTTTAAGGCACAACTTTCCATTACAAAAGCCACATTGGCTCTTCCCCACTGTATAATATTTATGCAGGTGTTCAATAATTCTACCTTGCTATATTTTCTATTCCTTTGGTTGGAGGTGGTCAAGCTCCCTGGTCTGCAGCCTACAGATTTCCCCTAGAACCCCCTTTAAAAACTAATGACACATTTGCTGCTCTCCAGCCCACAGGTGTGAGCCTCCGGTGAGAAGGGAGAGATCACCGTTAGCAGCACCATCCCTGGGGGCTTCATCTGGTTTGACAACTTGTTTCCACCTGTTGTCTGTTTGTTCCACAACCTCTTACACAGTCACTTCATTTTAAGCTAGATCCTTCGAGGAGTTCTCAGCAAGAAGGGTTTCCATCCACCTTCCCTGTCTAACCTATTAGTAACCAGAAATAAGTTAATAACATAGAGCTTCCTTGGAGAATAGAGTGAGAAGCAGGCAAAAAAAAACCCACCTTCTTGAAAGAAGAGCTAATAATACTATAAATATTAAGTCAATCTCTTCACAGAAAAACTATGTGCAATCCTACCAATACCTCAAAAGTATGGCAAAACAAATGGTTTTATTCACCTTACTGAATGCTGGGGATGTCATTTTCTGCAAGACGTCCTTGTAATTCCAGTCCTGGCTCCTACTGCCTATTGGAAACCTTGAGCTTTTCAGAATTAAACTTATTCATCCTTCTGTAAAAAACAAGGAAGATAAAAATGAAGAAGAGTGATGAAAAGCCATGACAAACCCAAAAAGCCTTCACAGCAAACTTATGCTCTGCTTTGATAGACTCTCTTAGAGACACCATTTTGTTTTGTTCTGGTTTTGTTGTCCCATTCTCCCCCCGCAACGTTCTAGCTGCTATTTTTAATTGAGCACCAAACATGCATGTTAATGAAAACAAACAAGTTAAATATAATATTGCCAATGGCTGTTAGGTAGCTCAGCCTCCTGAGATTTGAGTTAGCCAAGCCAGCATTTAGCTAAGCAAGGCAGCATTTACCTAGGCCACAAACATTGACCAGGCAATGAACCTAAGGGTTCAAATCATCTGCAGTTTACATTTTTTCTTTGTATCTACATTATTTGTAGCAGATGTATGTTGGGTATATTGGGCTAATCATCCAAGAGCTATAAGTCTCATTTTTTTTCCACCTCTATGACAGCAATGAGAACACTCTTGATTTGTAAAGCACGTGGAAATAGCTATATAAGGGGATATAGAACTAGTTGTACTTAAGTCTTCGGTACAAATCTAAAACAACCCTAGAAAATACATTCCATCCTCAATCTTAATATTGCACGAGAAACAATTTAGTTCAGGCATGGGGATTTGACTCAATGACCAAAGATGTTTCACCAAAGCCTTCACTAATGCACTGACAAAAAGGAAAAGTTATGACTCAAAAGTTCAAACATCTGAACCATATCCACAAAGAAAGCTCCGCTTAAAGAGTTCCAGCTGAAGTACCAGTAACTTAAAGACCAGGAAGAAAAGCAAAAGCAGAAAGATTTACCTTCAAAAGGATCCTAGAGTTGCTCCCTGTATGCATGTGGAAGCAGAAGGCTCTCACACCTCCGCCTAGAGAAGCCAGTCCTGGGCTCAGGCTCAGAGAAAGGACCTGCTCCCCACCCAGTGTTCCAAAGGAGGGCCGCGTGAAGTCCTATGAGAAGTCTTTGACTTAAAGAGAGAGAGAGAGAGATTATTTCCTACAGATTTCAGGCCAAGCTACTCAAAGAAAGGCCTTGGTATTCATGCTTTGCACAAAGAACCTGAGCTCTCTAACAAAGCCACGTGGAGAGAATCACGGCCACGAGACAGTAGCAGCTAAGGTGCTGCTCAAGGTGACTAAATTGGGAGTGATGCAACGCACATGCTACGAGCCTCTCTCTTTAGCCAGAAGGTCCCTTTCTTCCGTTCTCAACCAGAGGAACGGCTTGTCCTACACTTAGAATGAATCTGTTCGGTATATCCTTGTGACAGAGGCACTGTTTGTGTGTACTTCGCATTGCATTACAGATATTGTTAAACAGTTATAGTAAGAAAACAGAACACTGGATCAAAGCCTTAACAGATGACGGGCTGCAGAGATACGAGTGTAAATGCAGGTGAAGATAAATGGCTGATGTAATGTCCAGCACTATCGTGGTTCAAAGCACCAGAACAAAGCCTTCGGGCCCTATAACAAACAAAGAAGGATCTGAGGAGAAAGGACAATTTCCCGCACAGCTTCGGATAACATGCTGTATGTGACAATAGCTTGCTAATAGCGAGCGAAGACAAAAAACTTCTGATGATACCACAGAGGAACAAAAGCAGAAGTCTCTTCTACAAACAGCTGCTTCCAGGAAAGCAGCAGATCACTGGCGACTGGGAGAATCTGACTCAAAGATCTGACCCGGGAGGGTGCAGAGCCCCTCGTGCCACAGTATTATTTAGAAAAGCCTCAATTTTTCAAAAGGTTTTGCAGCACGTTTCCACAGACCAAGTATTTCTGCTCCTCACTGGGTCCAATCCATTCCACTTCTCTGACAGAGGCTGCTTTTCCGGCGTTTTAATTGTGAAATTGCTCTTCTCCCAAAATCTCCACCGCATCTATTGCTGATTTTACAGTCTGCTTACCTACTTATGCACAAAAAATGCCAGAGGACGCTGTCTGCAGAATTAAAAACTGACATGGGAGCTAGGAATATCACAACACCGCCTTATTTATTGTGCATTTATTTAACCGGCTGATCACACGCTGTTCCCCCCCCACTCTGAACTGTGCTCAGAAATAAGGGCTTT
>JAOXNO010000070.1:15857258-15882856 GCA_028565335.1 Limnodromus scolopaceus | reverse complement strand
CCGCCCGCCGCGCTCGGCAAGGCCGGACGGGCCCGACCGGGCGGCGCGCGACGGGCGGCGACGGGGCCGCTGCCGGGGCCATGACTGGAAGCCCGCCGTTATCCACCGGGGCTCCCTCACACCGCCCCGGCCCCGCCAACCCACCTGCCGGGGCCTCCCCGGCCGCTTTCCCGCCTGGGCCGGGCCGCGGCCTGTCAAAGGGGCGGAAGCCAGGAGCTCTCCTGAGGGGCGTGCCCGGGGCGGCCTGAGGGGAGGCGGGCCTGAGGAGGGAGAAGCGGCGGCGGAGCTTCACTGGTGCTCTTCAGGCTAGAAATCCTTTTACCTGACAGCTCGCTCTGTAGATGGCGGTGGTCTGCAGTCGCGTCGATTTACAGCCCTTTTTTTTTTTCTTCTGAGCTCCCTTCATTTGGTTTTCTGGACCCCAGATCCTCCGCAGGCCGTCTTTGAACTCCCCCTGGTTTTCAGCGTCCCCTCACACACTCCTTGCTGTTTCGTATTAACAATGCTCAGAAAAATAAAGGGGTGGATATACATTCTGGTGAATACGAATGGCCACAAGCTGGCTTTAGAGAGAGCCGAGTTAATTATTCTGCATTAATTACTCCCTTAGTTCGTCGAGGAACGACTGTCTGGCCTGCAGAAAAAAATTCTTGGCTTCAGCTTTTAACCGGATGGTCAAAACGGGGTCAAAATACCATTTTCCTCACAACTTCCTGGAGATGTGCAGTCAGGGCTGTTGATTCATAAACAAGCGTTTGCATGAAGGGTACGAGGAAAAATCTGATGGATCAAAATGGATTTATTCTCATTTGTATGGTAAAATACTGATTCTAGGCTAGCACTAGCTGGGAGCCAGCCACGCAGAGGAGGAGTGCTTAGTATCTACCCCATTCATAAATTTGCAAGGAAAAAGGATAAATTACTGAACTGACTAAAATTCTAGGAGACATCGACAGCTTTGGAGGTGCAGCATGTGTACAAGTGGCTAAAGGTGGCCTTATGGAGGCAGAAATGGGGACTAACAGTCCAGTGGCAAGCTGAAATGTGAGGAAGCCAGAAAAAAATCTTTGCTGTTCCAGTAAACCCTGAAATGAAGCCAGAATTTCCAAATTTTACTGTTCCTGTTTAATAAGAATGGAGCAAATTCAGAGTCTGTTACACAACAGTCATTCTTTTTGACCATGAAGAAAGACCTCATGTACTTTGGAACCCAAAGCGAGACCGAGAATGCACCGAAAAGCCCTTCAATCGTTGTTGTGAAGCATGATAGCACTGCTACTGTAGTGGTGTAAAAAAGAAAGAGGAGGGAACAGGCATACATCTGAAAGTTACTGATACTTTAATTGGAGATCTCTGTATGTTGGTTTTTTCTTGTCAAAATGGACAAAGATAAGCTCACAAGAGTTAGGATTCCTTAGAGAGATGTTACCTGCTGACTGCATGAATGCTTTTAGCTCCAGTCTGAAATCAGCAGTTTGTGTTATTAGCAAAGACGACAAGAAGTTTTTAAAAATCATTAACAATGTCGAGTGTCTCTGAAAGAGCGTCTTGGACTTCCTGACTTGCATGGTTCACGTCCCAGCTGTAATGTGGTATTAATATAAGAAAGGAAGACCAAGAAAGTGCATGAAAAGGAACATAACCAACCATCGAAGTGGGCTTTCAGCAAATTCTGAAAATTAAAGGAGAAACTAAGCAAGAATGAGAGATGTGGGAAGTATTTCCTGGGGTCAGACTAGTTCAGCTCTGCAGACTTTCTCCTGTGGGAGTCTGTGGGACAGGCACTCTCCGGAATGCTGGCTTCTTTGACAGGAGATCTATTTCATGCCCAAAGGAAGTATTTAAAGCTTTTAGCACCTGAGGAATGTGAATTGCTCCAAGCTACAGAATGTGCCGTGTTCTTCATTTGTCCAATAACTTCACTGTTACAGAATCAACACCTAAAATAGCCTCCTGTAAGAGCCGATCCACTTGGGAAGATTAAAGTTTCCCTCCCTACTGGGCAATTTTTTATTTTTTATTTTTTTTTAATGTGAGAGGAATGACTTGGAATCCGTGGTTAGAAAATGTGGCTTTTGGAGACCCTGGGGTCCAGCACACACTGCATGCATACAGCACGCTGGGCTTTTCTTGGAGCACAAACTGTGTTTGCAGGGTGGTTCCCTGCAGCTTCCAGGATATGCAGACTGCTGACTTACCAGCCTTTTACAGTGAAGGACAGCAGATCAGCACAGAGGCAGAAGAAAGCAGAAGGGACAGATTTTCAAGTTTTCTTTGTGTAAGATACTAGGTATCTTCAGTGGTATCTGCTGAAAGCCTCCTCTGTCCTGTTGGAGAGAGCCATGGAGTCGGTTTGCTACCAATGGCCATTGCCTGGCCACTTCACACGGCCACGCTGCTCTCGCCAGCATTTACAAGGCAGCTGCAACACTTCATGAGCCAGCTATTGAAGAATTCCCCTGGATGAAAACACTCCAAACAGCACGGGGGTTTTATGACATCCACTCTTGGCCTCTGCTGACATCCAGTCTTGGCTGCTGCTTCCTACTTCTCCTCAACTGCCAGTGTGTCTTACTCAGAGCTATTTTGAGGTACGAAAGACAGTTCGAGGTACACACAGCCCTCAAATTAGTACCAAAACTAACCAGCTACGAGCAGGGAGAGGTGCTCATAGCTGCTTTGGTATCTCCCACACCCAAGCTGAGCCACGGACAGATCAAACGTCTAGTTCTGTGAACCAGGCCCATTCAACACATTATGTAAGCAGATGTGTATGTTTTATTCTAAATTTGGTGACAGCCATGGTGGGTACCGTTCCACCTGCTTTGCACTCAGGGTGCAAAGAATCCTAGTGAGTGCGCCGCATGTGATGGGAAAACAGTAAATTAACAGACCTCCTGGGAGCCTCAGCTCTGGACCGGAGCGGGCAGGCAAGTCCTGTTTAGTAACATATTAATGGCTTTGACTGAGTCTCTTGTTTTGTATGCGAGACATTTTTGTTCTCTGACAAGAGAGAAATGCTTGGCTTTCCAGATTGCTCAGTGCAGAGAAATAAATGCAAAAACCGAATGAGCAAGGCAGGCGGCTGTGTCTGCAGGACGCTGTGTCTGCAGAACTGATCCGTTGCACAGTATCCCCAGTGAAACTGGTTTTGGTGGTGCCATAAGGACAGCCATGCCTCAGGTCTCTCCCAGCTGCACGGGGCAGGAACAGTGAGAAGCTGGAGACCAAAGGCTTGGCTGAACTAGCAGGAGGATGGGAGGCATGAGATGGCGCTGCCCCAAGCCATCAAGCTGTTATAAACACAGTAGTTTCTTTTCTGAAGGTGTTAAAGACAGTTTATTCAGTATTTCCTAACTCAAGAAGAGTTGTACTGCAAGTATGCCTGACAAATCAAGCAGAACAGAAAAAGAGCATACATGAGGGTGTGGGGGGATTTGTGTGTGTATATATATGTGCCTGTGTGTGCGCATGTATGTAGAGTCAGAGCCTGGCAGCCCTTAGCCACCTCCGGCACGGCCCCTCTGCTGAGGGTGCTTAGAATGCGCTGGATGGAGGAAAAAAGCCAATTTAAGAAGTTCCACTGGCCGTTTGCCTCCAGCCACTAATTCTTGCCTCTCTCCTTCCGTGCAGTTTCCCCTCCACGGTGCAGTAACTTGCAGAGCTGTGCTTAAACCACCTCCCCAAACCGGTTGAGGTTAACATCTCTTCCATGTGCTGCTGCTGCCATGTCCGTACTCTCTGGACAGAACAACAGACACCTTTGGCATATGTAGCCTAGAGCAGGGAGAGGAGAAGCAGGCACAAATGAGGTGCATCAGCAAAGCTGAGCTCAGGGTAACAGGCTGAGGAATAACAGTTTCTCTGCGTCCTGTGCAGTGTCAACACGCCAGCTGCTAGCAGTAGGTCAGATAAGCTCCACCAGTGTCTCGTAACAGATGAAAAATGTTCAAATTAGGATGCAGTTGAGCTGATAACGATCATTTGTTTTTACAGGAGTAATCCTGTGCCCTTTGCAAATACAGCAGAGCTGCTGGGAGTCATTCCATTATATACTGGTAACTGCCACAGGGAACTTTGCAGAGGTGATGCTTCTGTTGTAGGAGTGTACGGGGATGAAGACTGGTCAGCTACTTACTAGCTCCCCTGTGAAAACAACAAGAGTGTTTTCCAAAGGAGACCAGAGGTTATGTCCTGAATGGGACCCAGTCATTCTCTGTCCCAGAGGATCAGTACAAAACTTGGCATGGGGAGGGTGAACAAAGACTGAAAAGGAAAGGAAGTGGCTTGGAAAGTGGGAGAATCAAAAAGCAAGAAGCAGTTCACATATAGACTGAGGAGCTTGTTTCCATAGGACGCTGGGGGTACTAAAGCATCGTAGGGGTTCAAGAAGCCTTTGGAACAAATACCAGGAAGAAAAGTCTGTCCAAGCTATTAAACAGACACACCATCTCTAACTCAGGAAGTCCCTAAGCCACAAACCACTGGGTCTGGTGGAGTATTTAGGAGAAATATGACTGTATAGTTGACCTGGCTTTATACTGTCTGCTCGCTTTTGCAGTTGGCTGCTGTTGGAGGTAGGTATCTCCTGCTCCGTGGATCTGTTATCTGACTCATCCAGCTCTTAGAGACATTCTGCAGGAGTCACAACTGTTTTCCTTATCCTGCTTGGCTGATCTCTTATAATAAATCTAAATTCATCCAGGCAATGCTCAGAAAACGTTCAAAGAGCAAAAATGCCCCCTATCTTCTTTGGTGAAGCAGGACTGCCCACCCAGACCCTGTTGTTTGCTATCACAGACACCCAAATTTAGGAAACACATGGGCGTGGGCATATTTAGAGTCATCGACCACAGGCATGACATAGCACTGGTTACTAAAACTGACCTGGAGTTGTTTGCCTTGCAGGATATGGTAAGGAGGCTTGGATTGAATATCATTGACTAAGGTCACAAGAGTTAAGCTTGAAATAGCAGAACTTGAGAACATTTGGGCTGTAAACAGGTGACTGGAGGGAGTATGTCACAAGCTTTTTGCAAGGGATAATCATTGACCAGAACTGTTGGTACGTAGGGTCCATTCTGAGAAAGACTTTGCTGCCCGTGTAACAGTGCTGGCAACAAAAAGATTAGCTCTGCGTGCACTGCAGGTTAATTATATTCCTAGTGATGTGTAACTCCACTTTGCGTGTCCTCATAAATTAAAAGAATGATTATAAATGCTGCAAGAGAGAGGCTCATCCTAGGGCTCACAAGCCAGAACAAGAGACGGACACCCCCTCTTGTGGGGTTTGCCTTTCAAGTTTAGTTGTTGTAACTAAGATTGCTGTTATGTTTCCCTTTTAACCTTCTTTCCCATGATAAGAAAATTTGTGCACTCACATTGCCTGTATATCATCTCCTTCCCCTTTGAATCTGCAGGCTGAGTTCCTGTAGATTTTATAAACCCCAGTTTCTAGGTAGAGGGGAAAGATCTGGAATCATGTCCCTCCTTACAAAAAGAAACAAGAATGTGCTCAGCAACTCCCTACGCTATTGGAAGTGTTGTAGGTGATGAGCACAGACGTGCTGGCCAGGCAGTGCATGCTGCTCATGGGACACAGGAGGTGTCAGGGGGGAAGAGGGGAGCTGGCAACACTATGAGGTCCTCAGGAGGACAAGAGGAGACAGTTTGTTGTGGAAAGGTGGGGAGATGGGACACAGGAGCCTGGGAAACCGTGCTTGTTCCACTTCTCAAAGAGCAACTTCAACGTGATGGATCTCCAGTTTCTGTCTGAGGTCTCATTTAAAAAAAAAGGGGGGTTCTTGAACCCTCAAATCTGTCTTCAAACAAATCCCTGAGGTTGGACGTGATTATTTGCTGCTTCAGGATTTCCCAGAAAAACGCAGGCAACCTGAGCTGCGGGGTGAGAATTCAAGTAACTGGGAAGCAGCAGAGTGCACCCCTTGCATATCAATTTTTCAGTTGGCATCGGACTTAGCGCTTCAGTTCCAAGAACTGCCACTGGAAACAAACTCCTTCAGTTGAAGAGATGGGAACTCAGATATTCCCAGGGAAAAAAAAAAACGGTCAGGGGATATAAATACAATATAGGTAAAGTTTGTTTTTGCATGTAAATCACTAATGCTTTTTGCAGTGCTCACTCATTTTTAACATTTCTGTCCTTACCCATTGCTTCAGTCAAGACAGGTCTGTGTTGCAGCTTTGCTGTGGCTTTTACTTTAGGAATGTAAAAAAAAATGCAAGAAAGACAGAAACCAAAAAAAAAAAAAAAGAGATCATTCCCTGACCAATAAAATTATGTTGGGAGAAACCCAGTATAGATTTAATTAATAATGAAAAATTACTCCCTTTGCTAAGGGATCTTACTCTGAGCTAGTAATTCCTGCAAGCTAACTAGGAACAGGAACACTTTTTGGCAGTATACGCTGGCTCTCTGTGTAGGTGTTTTTTAACAGGCTTTGAAGGTAAATCAAGTGCTTAAGGAATCACCTCTGCTGAGCAATGGCTCCTGAAATTGGGCAAAGATGGTGATTGGGCTCCAGCCCTTCCAGGACCTCCAAGCCTCTCTGCAACCAACTTTCCAATGACCTAGGCTAGATAATGAGATTAAACCCAAGACACCTCTCTGCCGAGCAATGCTATTGCTAAGGCAACCCCTCCTGGCATTCCTGTAGAGTTTGGGGGTAATTCTACTGAAATCAGCAATCTCCTAGGGCATGTCTGCCAGAACCAAAGGTCTCGCCATGAAGCAGCAGCTGGTACTGCCCCATCTGCTCGCCCTTCCGCTGTCATGGGTGGCCAAAGAGGACACGCAAGAACTGAAATCAGGAGCAGATTGTATTCCCATAGCAGAATATATACATATCCATAGGGAACCGTAAACTGTGCTCTCTTTCTAAGTAGGAATCCCTTTTCCCCTGCCTGGCAGAAGCTTCTTTCACTTTCTGGTGTGGGAGCTGGTTGGGACAGACACCGCATCTGGTTGCAGTGATCTGAAACTTTCTTGCCCTCCTCCAGGCAGCCTTCCTGAAGGCAAATTCCCTGTGTTCAATGTGCATATCCATGTTGCTTTAGCTGGAATATGGATCCCTTTTGGCCTCATGTTAAAATGTGTCCTCACGTGGTGAGAAACAGAACTTTGACTGGAAAGATAGGAACACGGAGCCAATATAAATATTCACTGAAAAAATAGGAATTACTTTCAAAATAGCTAAGCTCCCAATTTATTTCTTCCTCCTTCCTGAAAATTTATCACATGTGCTTAGCTGATGGCTTTTTCCTAGTTATCTATGTTTTCTCTCTGCTGACCTACTTCTGAAAGTGCAGCAGGAGCTGTGTCTTGCTACATTTTGTGGGCTGTGGTAGTTATTTCAATTAAAACTGGCAGTTGTGTCTTCAGTGGGATTGTGGGTTAGCCAGTTCTGCTCCTAACAAATTTGTAGTGATACAGGGTAACCAGAGATACTTTGGAGGAAGGCAGAATTCCTGCATTCTTCCTTGTGTAAATAAAACGACCAGAGTTGGGGTTTGGGGTTTTCTTTTTTGGTCCGAGTTGCTGGGGAATTGCTCTGCATGTCTACAGAGGGAAAAAAAATAATGTTGAAAACTGCCTTAATACAACCAACATATTTGGTTCACTTTTCCGTCCACCTTTCTGAAAAGACAAGGACAGAACGGAGAGCCCAGTGAAGGGCTGCTATGATGGCTGACAGAGTGGCTTTGGTCACCCTGGAGGAGGTGATGGAGGGGGACAAACTTGCACCTTGTGCTGTTCATGGGGGTTACAAGGACCCTGTAAGGGCAGGAAGGCACAGGTAGTGACAAGGGAAGCTCTGGTTCCTGTGCATCATGACGTGCAGCTCTGGACTACCCGGAAAAGTGGTGGGACCTCCATCCTTGGAGATTTTCAAAACTCAGCTGGGCAAAGTGCTGACCAATTTTCTCCAGCTTTACAGCCAGACCTGCTTGGAGCAGGAGGTTGGATTGGAGACCTCCAGAGCTCCTGTTCCACCAAAAAACTTCAGTAATTTTTCTGTATGACCTAAGGATCAAGCAGCCCATTGCTACTGTCAGATACAATTACCACTTTTCCCAGCTCAAACCACACAAATTTGCCGGTCTTTTGCTGCAAAAATCCCCATGACAATGGTTTCCTTCATGGTTTCACCAAAAGAGATGACTGCTGCTCTGGCGGAAATGTTCCATCTTCCACAAGCCTGATGAGTACAGATTTCTTACAAAGAAGTCAGAGAAAACCTGCTCTTCTTTCCCACTGCTCAAAGAGCACTTGCCTGTTCCTTGAGGGACTACTCCAAGCCTTTCTTTGTGAACCTGTTCCTTGAAGGAGCTCTTTCTGCCTTCTTTGCCTTTCTGCTTTTTGTCCACCTTCTGAGACTGACACTGAGAGACCCACAGATGAAACCTCCATCCGCCATGCCCCTCTACGAGCCTCTTTGCCTGCAGCCTCATCTCTTGAGATGCCTAAAACCTCAAAATACCATGGAGGGGGTATCTCAGATGTGCTTTTGTCTTGGCAGAAATGGCTACAAAGGATGAGAAGGTGGAAGACGACCAGGGTGGCTTAGCAAGGATGTGGGAGTGATGAGCAGAGAGGGGCACTGGGGAGATGTTGACTAACTGGGGGGAGTCAGGTTTCGGAGAGTGCCTTTTTTCACTAACTCTGGCTGGCCAAATACCGCGTCGCTCCTGGGGGGGCTCTCAGTATAACAAGGTTTCTCGCCTGTTTTTGCATTAGGAAACCATTGACAGACCCTACATCACTTATTGACTTGCATCTGAAAGTCCCTTCATTTTGTGCTGTCACTACATTTTAATTTCCATAGCATATCACATATTTGGCCTGCTGATGTGTAGCATTGCTGCAACATCACTTCTCCAGATGTCAGCTTCAAACTGGAGATTGAAACGTCTGGGGAGGGAAAAAAAAAAAAAAAGAGCCGAGGATTTGCCAGCTGGGGTGGTGTGTGTGATGACAGGTCTGCGGGGGAAGCGCAATAGCTCGATGCATTTGGACCTACAGCCAAATAGCTACGGTGTTATTTACACATGCTGTTTGCACACCTCACGCGGGCATCGCTAAATTCATTACAAGCCAGTTCCTACTGGAATTGAGTTTGGTTTTTTCAACTAAGAGGGTTGGAAATTAAATGTTGTATGATATATTTTTGGAGTCGCCGCTGTCTGTCTGGAGCAATTTCTGTGGGTTAGATGAGCCCTCGCGAATGCTTTCAACAAGCAGTTTGCTGGACACTTAGAACAACTGCCATACTATTTTCCCAGGCTGACTGATTGAAGTTAAAAAAACCCACCCCTTTTTAAGTCAAAGATAAACTGAGTGGTCATGTGAAAGGAAATGCTTCTGTGAGTAACTCCTCTGTCCTGCCCTGTCATCCCGCAGCGTGCTGTTTGTCTGCCCTTTCCCAGGAGAAGACCATGCACGTGGCTGATCCCACTATTTTGGGATAATGTATGTAGCAGGGATTCAGGGTGATCAGGAACGAGAGAAGCTGAGCTCCCGTGCCAGCACGCCCCCTTGGTCTCCTCCGAGAAGCATCATCTCCCATGGCATGGCAAAGTGCTCCCAGGCTCTAGCTTCATCCTCTGACTTTGGCACCTGGGTCTCTGTTGCCAGGAGAAACTGTCCCCGCAATGGATTTTGAGTCTGGCTGGCCTCTAAAAATAGAAGTTAAAGTATTCTTGTCACTTCTGGGAGGAAGGTCAAGAGGGTTTCAGAACTATTGGGAAGGGGGAGGACACTGGCACAGAGGGGTGTGGGACCAGCGACATGGGATTGCAGCCACAGACCTGGGATATGGAGATGTTCCACAGAGAGAAAGAAATGGACCACTGATGCTGGCACACAGGGCTACAGTAGCCAAAAACCCAGGGGATTAACGAAACAGGCTGAGGTGGTTGAGGCCCCTTCCCTGGAGACATTCAAGGTGAGGCTTGACGAGGCCCTGGGCAACCTGGTCTAGTTGGGGGTGTCCCTGCTGACTGCGGGGGGGGTCGGACTAGATGGCCTTTGAAGGTCCCTTCCAGCCCAGATGATTCTATGATTTTTCCCAGCTGGTGCCTGTGGGACTGGTGTTTCCAAAGCTCAGGAGAGATCCCAAAGTGGCAGTGCATTTGCACCACAGGAACTGAAGCAAAACAAAACAAAAGGAAAAAAAAAACCAAAACAAAAATCCAAAAAGCTTCAGACTTTGTCTTTAACCATCCCAGTGATGTTAAAATTGCTTGATCATTCCCTGTGATGTGTGATGTCCCTTATGTCAGGGATTCTCCAAGAGCTGTGCACGCAGCAGGATGAGGCTGGGGACTTTCCAGGTGAGCTCTTGGATTAGCGAGCAGGTATTTTCTAAGAGATACATGAAAAATGTGCACCGCAGGCCAAACGGCTGCGCAGTCACCTCTTGTACAGCCCTGAGATCAAAACCCGTCACTCCCCTTGAAAGAGAGTGTTGCCCTGCACGAGGGAGGGTAACTTGTCTGGACAAACTATTGTTTAAATTCCCACGTTTATGCAGAGAGCTGTGCTCGAGGTGAAGCGAGCTTCACCCTGGTGAAATGCCTGTGATCCTGGGAGCTGAATGCTGTGGGTCTTGGAGCTGGGGCTTCCTCACGGAGCCTCTCTGCCCAAGCAGCACTGGAAACTCGGGTGCAAAGGCTCCCCAGTGTCAGAGAGCTGTCCTGGGGAGCCCTGGGGGAGCAGAACGGACACGTACCTGCCGCTCTGTCCAGAAAATTCATCTAACATCACAAACTGGATGCAGGTCTTCAGCTGGCATGTTACCATCGCTCAGGGGGAGAGCATCTCCATGGCCCCTGGGGAGGAGCAGGCCCCCATGTGAAAAGGGGCAGGGTGGAGGGCGTTGTAAGGATCCTCGGGGACAGCACACGGGTTTTAAACTGAGCAGGGATTCTACAGCTGTAAAGTAAGCTCTAAACTCTGCCTATGGTTGGAGCTAAGTTTAACCCCAATTCTTCCAAACCTGTGCTCATGTAATTGGAGGTCTGCCAGACCTCGGCTGTAGAAGACGTGTGATATTTTGGGAAAAAGAAGGAATTCTTTTCCCCAGAGCTTTTGCCAAACCTCAGCTTTCTGAGGGCAAGGGCGCAGCTCAGGCAGCAGGGTGCTGGTACGGGGTCCTGCTACCTGGCCCAGGAAAAATAAGCCTGGGTCAAGCCCACCAGTGTTGGGTGCTTTGCAGGTCCATGGCTCTTGCAGGCTTGCTGAGCTTCTCAGCATTGTGGTACTGTGGGACCATGGTCAGGCAGGACTTGGTTGCTCCTTCCTGGTCCCAGCGTGAGTTGCGAGGGAGCCCAGGATTCCCAAGCTACTCTGGGCACTAAGCCATTGGCCTTCTTCCCATTAGCCATAATCACTGGCTTGCTAGAAAATTTATGAGACCTGCTGTAGCGATATTCATGAATATAGAAGCTGTTGTAAATGTAATTTGTTTCCAGGGTTTGACAGTGTTTATCTAGGTGACTTCAGCCACCCGTCATTCGCAGTCGCTATGACAGTGCGTCTGCCGATGGACTCCGATAGCCACGAGCTTGTCAAGAATTGCAGTTTCATCCCTGATTCTCCTGGTGTTCAGCTTGAGCCAAGAAGCATGGCAGTAAATCCCTCTGGTTTAGCATTATTGCTGGCAATGTTGTTGTTAGCCATTACATTCACTAACCCTATTTTCAGGGCTATTACAGTATTTAACTTGGCTGCTCCAGTGTGGTTTTAAAGTTGTAGTTCCAACATATGATATGGGGTAAAAACAGCCGGTGTCTAATTAGAATAATCCCTGGAGAAACTCAGATTCCTCAATTTCACAATGAGTTGTCTCCTCGCAACATTGCAGGGACATTTCAGCTCAGTGACAGATCCTTCTCCATAACATGGGTCAACCTAGACCTCCATCAGCTGGGGAGAGGTTGTGATCAGAGAGGCCAGGAGAAAGCTCCTGAGAAAAGCCCTGAGAGCATTTCACATCTCGGGATACAGCAGCTTCTCGAGGCTAGATGTTTAGGTAGGGTTTAGGTGACCACCACCAATAGCTTCTGCATTTGTATTTAGCTTTTCTAAGTTCCTGTGTGGGTGTGTGAGAAAAATCCCCTGCCTCATCCATCGCCGGAATTTCTGGGAATTGGGCAGACTCTGCCTGCAGCGTTACGCTTTGGGGTTTGGGCTGGCGATGGTGCCAGAAATAGTATTTTGCAAGCAGCAGTGCGCAGGAGTCCGGCGGGCAGTCAGATTCCACGGGGCTATCATTATCCCGTGGAGCATTCCTGGGGTCTGCAGTGGGGCACGGGGAGGGGCGTGAGGGCCAGCAGTGTTCTTTGGGCTACCCACCATCCCAGCTCCATCCCGCAGAGGGAGATGAGTCAGGCCCTCAGCTCCGCCGCTCTGGCAGCTGGAGAGCGGTCCAGGCCCTCCTACGCTGCCCAAAGGGCAGCCAGGGGCTGTGCTCCGGGGAGCTCCGATACAGGTGATGAATTCTGAGAGGCACGGATGGGCTGCTGGCACTGTGGGTAGCCTTTACTCCACATATGGCTCCCAAAGTCCTGCTAAACCCCATGTCCGTGTCCTGAGGGGCTCCAGGACCACTTTTCTGGAGAAGATGGAGGGGCTGGGGGGTGGCTTAGCTTTTCCTCTCAAAGCCTGACAAGACAGGCTTGCCATGGTTGTGCCCAGGCACCCTGAGCAAGTGCTCTCCAGGGCCTGGTCTTGTTTCATTTTTGTGTTCAAGACTGAAATGAGATACACAAACAAAACTGTGAGGTGGATGCTAGCAAGTCACCAGGCCGTTGTCCGAGGGCTGATGGAACATCTCCTCCATGTGCTCTCCAGGGCACTGGGGGGTGTCCTCGGCTG
The DNA here is from genome assembly GCA_028565335.1 of Limnodromus scolopaceus. NCBI lineage: Eukaryota > Metazoa > Chordata > Aves > Charadriiformes > Scolopacidae > Limnodromus > Limnodromus scolopaceus. The sequence continues at coordinate 15,869,958 of JAOXNO010000070.1, read as the reverse complement.
GCCAGGACCCCTTGTCTTCCAGGCACATCGTGAACACCCTGTGCTCAGAGCCATGCCGGGGATAGTGCTCTGTGCAGGACACGTATTTCCTCCTTCCCCCAAACGGATGGAAATATTTCTGTTTTCCAAAATTAGTTTCCAAATGTGTTGGAATTTCCTTTCAGTACGAATTCTTGAAAATCTGTTCCTCATTGTGAAACTGAATGGCAAGATATAAACCCTCTTCTCTGGAATTCCTCACCCAAAGCAGACAGCAGATTTCAAGCGTTTCTGTTCAGAGGGCAGCTCCCAGGATTGCCCTGCCGAGAGGCTGCGGCCGGGGCTCGCTGTTTGCTATGGGGCTGATGGCGTTTTCGTTCTGACAGTGCTTTAGCCGTTACAGCTAAAGAAAATGACAGTCCTGCTTTAGAAGATGCTTCTCATCTCCTCCAGGGAGACTGGACTGCCTGGGGACCTGGCTGTGTTCAGCCCCATGGACACAGGCAACCCTGCACGAACCCCTCCCGCGTAGCACAACACCCCCTGTTTGCAAAGGGCTGTAGACTGGTGGCTCATGCACCAGACAGCACTAATACAATAAGAGTACTTTACAGCAAGGCAGAGTGTCAATAATCTTATTTAAGAATGACATATCTTATTTTCCATGTCTTCTGGTACCATCTGGACCTCTAGGGAAATATCTGGAGTAGCCTGGCAAATTCCCAATCGCACATCTGAAAAGAGTTATTTTCAAAAGGCCAGAAAAACAACTGCTTGTGAGGGCTGATTTCAGAGTCTGACTTCACTTTGAGCGGTGGCTCCTCATCGGTTTGGTCACCGGGGTCGTGCTTTTTTGAGATATATGACAAAACTCAAGCTCCAGACAGAAAACACAACTGCCTTCCAATACTTTAGCCCTAAACAAGAAGACAGATAATCTTATTTGAAGCTCTGGTTACAGAAACTCTTTGTTTGGATTTCTTCTAGTGCAGCACTATCGCATTGCATCAACCAACCAGCTTCAGTGGGCACCAAGGAAGCATCTGTGCCCAAGCCAGTTCTGGGAGTCTGCTCCCAATGACTCTTTTGCTCAAAAGTAGGTCAGACTTTATTCCTTTTCCAGCAGGGAAATTAAGAGCAAGTTCAAATACAAGATTTCCTGGAAACCAGAAGAAATTGCTGCTTCTATTTCTAGAAGTCCTGCCAGAGACAAGCTCCTCTGTACTCAGGCTAACTTCTCTCCTAACTTTACCGTATGATTGATGACTCAAATTATGAGGTTTTTGTTTCCCATTTCTACCTGAGATTTCCTGTTTGGGCTCTTCCCAGATGCAATGAGAAAGGTTACCACAAAGATATTTATGGACATATAACTCTAGCTGTTAAATTTGTAATTGCCCAGCCCCGGGGCGGAACATCCTTTTAGCTGAATCAGTGGCTGTAAGAATACAGCACACACCGTGGAAAACTGGCCTCACTTGCAACACCACTCACCTACCGTGCTGGCTCCTTTGGTGCGATGATGTGCAGCAAAATTATATTAGACTTGGTGATTGCTGAGTCTGAGTCAGCAGCACTGAACACTGCGGTCTCTCCATCTTCCCTGGTCCCCGGTACGCCCAGCGCTATGCTGGCACCATCCTGTCCTTCAAAGGCTTCTGCTGCAGAGATTTCAAGATTTGGGTTTGATCTTGCTGGGGCTCACTGAGAATTTACATTGCCAAAGGCATTTTTCCTTGGAGATGTCCGTTTAGAATCGGTACCGGTCATCCCAGCACATAGCACAGCCTGTATATGAGCCAGGGGGTTATATAGGATCAGTGTGCAAGATGCTGAAGGTGAATCTCAGCCTATCACCCAGGCTGGAGAGCTGTCTTATGCTGGAGAGGTGTCTGTCTGGTGAAGGAGTTCTGCCCCAGTAGCCTGGGGTCCCATCCTGTTTGGCTGCCAGCGGGGCTGATGCAATGATCCCAATGCGTGCGTGCAGACCCGGGACTTGGGACACTACCCTGTGGATCGGCCAAGCAAGTTATGGAGTCACCTTGGTGAATCAACTCCCCTTGCAGCTAGATCCAAACTTCTACTTAGTCATGGCACAAAAACATTGGTCATCTCCACGGCAACCACCCGGAATGAAAGCATGATGGTAGGGATAGGTCGGTTTCCAGAAAGAAGGGATCCACACTTTCCAGCCTGGCAAGGCTGGGATGGCTCCCCTCTTCCAGGGCAGCAGGCCTGGTCCAGGAGATGTGGGCACCGACACGCCTCAGCTCCCTGCCTGCAGCGCCCATGTCCTTCACCTCTGGTGTCTGAGCCATCAAATCCTTCCACATTCCTGCCCTAATCCAGCCTCGGCAGTGCTTGCTGCTCCTGCCAGAGGCATTTCTGACCATCGTCTCAGGAGTGCACTGTGGCAGCCGTGCGGTCGGGCGGCTGTCCCACTCCCATGGCCGATGCGGGGAGCCCAGTGCAGGTGGCCACAGTCACTGTGGCTGCTGCATTAAGGTGATGTTTATGACCTGCAACCAGGGTCGGGTGTGAACAGTTTCGCACACGTACAAATAGCCATAGCTGAAAGTGCAAATGTTCCATGAACAGAAAGGGTCCCCTCGCTGCCAGGAGACCACATCTGAGCTCGCTTACCACTGGCCTGCCACAAACGATCATCTGTGCAGCCATTATCCAGCTTTGGTGGTTGGCATATCAGCACGTTGCTGAGTGAATAATTCCATTTGAGGACAGCGCGAGCCTACCAGTGTGGTGTGTGTGCAACCCTGAAAGAGCATGGGGCCACTGGAGCAAAATCCTGCTCTCTTGTCCCACCAGCCTGGTGGGAAAGGCCATGAGGACCCAGCTCTCTCAGTTCTAACACATTGGTTGAAATGATGGTGGCATTGTGGAAAGAATATCCCTATATCCATTAGCACAGGGATCCTTCCCCATGAGTTGTGGCATGCTCTTGGGAAGGGGATCTCTTGTGCGAGGCAAGTCATTTTACTGGAGACATCATGGACACAAAGATGTTCTGGGTTCCTCCCTGTGAGCTGCTGCGCAGCCAGCATGGCCACAGGGATGGCAGACACTACATGGGCGTTCTCCGGCAAAAAGCTGTCTATGATTCCAAAAGGAGAAACCATACTGCTGGCAGTCACGCTGAAGCCACAGATGGTGAGGAAACCACAGAACCAAAGGCTGACCTTGAGAAAACATCCTGATCACCTCCTCCTGCAACCAGGAACCACCACTGACCCGCTCACAGCAGACACTGGTTTTCCCGTGATACTGCGCAGACCCAGGCATTTCTTCCCCTTGGTAAACCCATGATGTCCCCAGCAGGGACACTCTGCCACCCCAAAACGCTCCTGGGAGCTCAGCTCCCAGCTGAAAAGCATCTGGACAGTCCTATGCCCTGGTCTTTCCTATACATCCCCAAAGAGTGATGGAGCTGAGAGTGTACCGGGAAGGATCTGCCGGTGCCAGTATGAAGGTGGCATTGTGTTGAGCAAAGTTTGTCCATTTTGCCTGATTTCCCTGCTATAAATGAACCTAAGAGCTGAAGGGCAGCTTTGTTCCTGTTCCCCCGATGCCTTCCTGTAGGTTTTTAGACAAGACATTGGGCCTCTTGATCCCAGGGAGGATAATCGTTTCCATGGCTGTTGGCAAGGGCAGGAGCTGGCTGCCCTCAGTGCTCAGTAGCTTGAGGCTGAGCATTTGCTCCATTCCCTTGGAGGGAGCAGGAATTATTTACTGGGGAAAAGATCCTCGTTACAGCTGGAACATGTCCCAGGGACCAGTGACCTCAAGAGAAAACAAATTTGGTGATGAAACCAAAGGCAGAGGTCACCAGGCCAGCCTGGTGATGGGGTCTGTGTCCAAACCGAGCCTCAGCAGTAACGGCTGACACGCTGCCAGGCTCGGGGACCGCCGGAGGAGCAGGGTGTCCCCACGGCAGCGTGCGTGGTGTGGGGGCTCGTGCCCCCGGCTCCAGCCCTGCCCCTCTGCGAACAGGAAGCTGGCGAGCAGCTGCTGAATAAGTCATTTTGGAGAGTTTGTACCAAACTGGCTTTCAACTCCTCAATGTGTAGGAAGGAAAAAGCCGTGAATACGCTTTTGTGACCAAGTTTGGCACCAGCCGTGCTCTGCGAGAGGGACAAGAATGTGGCCATTTAGAGGGGAGTCAGCTGCCCTTTAAGAAATGAAATGATCCCTTCCCTTTCCTGCGAGGCTTTATTCAGGGGAGAATAGGAACGAGACAGTGAGCAGCTTCTTTCTCTTGCTGGCACTGAGGGCTGTGATCCAAACCATGGATGTCAGAGTGTAGGAGAGACCCCACTCCAGGGAAGCACAGCCCACGACGAGCCCGGCCGGCCGGTCCCTCTCTCTGCAGCCCCTCTGCTCCAGGAGGAATCAGACTGGGGCAGTGAAGCTCCAGATCTGCCCTTTCCCGGATGATCGTGCACGCCCTGCGGTGATTACGCTGGGACTCCAACAAAACATCTGTCTGTTTCCTCCACAGGGCTCGGAGGGGTTCTGGAAGCAAGAAATTTGGAAGGATTTGCCCTTTTATGAAACAATTCCCCACCCAGTTTTTGAAAAGTTTCTGTATGTTACGTTAAAAATGGACTGTGTCCAAACACTTGCGGGTTTTTTTTTTGGAAAGGCCTAGACATTTTGTACAGATCTTTCCTTTGTGGACAACTTGAAATCCAGGGGCTTTGTAGCAATCTGGAATGAAGACACGCTCCGCTTTATCAAATCCTTCGGGAGGCTGGCCTTCTGCTTTCTGTCTAGTTGAAGCTTTGACCCTATTCATTGGCGCAATTGTCACGTCCAGTGAAATAGGGAACCGGTCTCTGGGGCAGACAGTCTGCCTTAGCTGCGGCTCCGAGAGGACGGCTTGGTCACGCGTATACCCAAACCTTCTCCAAAGAGTGACTTAGGAGTTTTCTGAATGACTGGCTTTGGGACCTTACAAATCCTGGAGCAGTAGGAAGCTCCAGATGATTTCAAAATGCTCATCGTGCCAGGAAAAAGGAAAATTAAGCAAGGCAGATATTTGTAGGTTGGCTAGTGCTAAACCGTATCGCTCCACTGGGATCGTTTGCTCCAAGTGCAGACTTCTTGTAATAAAAGCTTGTAATAAAATGTAAAACATGCAGGGGTCTGAGGTGGGAGTCAAGATTAACAGTTGCTTTCTTCTCGGCTTTCATTCCTTTCTTGCCTTCCCCTGGTTTGGCATCTTATCACAAGCATAAAAAAATATTGGTTAAAAACTTTGCTGGCAGTTTCCTCTTTCTGCCATGTCCTGCAGAAGGTCTGGAAAGACAGAGACAGCTCCACCAGTGCTTCCTCATTTATGGTCAGTGGTGGCTTCTTTAGTTCCTGCACCAAAAAACCGCTGGAAAACGGGGAGTCTTTATGGCTGGGTGTGTTCTGACAGATGTTTGTAGACTCACTGCTGATGGGGTTTAATTTCAAATAATCCTTCTGTTCCTGTGTGCATAGTACCAGTGTTTCAGTGTTCATGCATCACCCCATCACACTTTTGATCCTCAGTCGAGGGGAGAAGCAGAGAAACTGGAGAGCCCAGTGAAGAGCCACTGGGACAGTCAGGGCTGGGGAAGAGAGGCTGCGAGAGCGGCTTTGCTCACACTGGAGGACAAGGTGGAGGGGATTGGAACCCACCTTGCATGGCCCATGGGGGCTACAGCAGTGAGAAGGGAAACCAGAGAGACACAAAGATGCGGCTCTTCCCTGTGAGAGGGGCACAGCCCTGGGACAGGACCCCAAGAGGTGGAGCCACCTCCATCCTCAGAGGTCTTCAAAACTCAATGGCAAGGCCCCACTCTAGACATGCCAGAGACAGAGCTCATAAAACCTTTGGAAGGTGGTAACCCCCTCCTCTTCTGTGGCTGAAAATCAGGAATGGCACAGAAGGACCAAACCAGCAAAGCAGTGACAGACTGGGAAGAGGAGCCACCTTTCCAGCCATAGCTTTTCCATTGACCAGACAGCACAGGGGGACTGGTAAAGGTTAGACCAGAACCCAAGAAATTAGCTTCTTTGGAATAGTTTTTCCATTACATATTATAGTTCCTTAAGTGAAATTAACTACAGCATTTCTTGCTAAACATTGGCATGCTTAAATTATTTGTTGCTGGAGAGCAGATCTCTGTTAATGAAACAGGGAGAGGGGATTTTACTTCGAAATTTCAGCCTCCTCTTTGTCTCTTACTTGCCTATGCCAAAACTATCCTTAAAGATTTGTTTAAAGATTTACTGGATTTTTACAAAGCCTTGTTATTTCAGCTGAGCACGTTCTTTACAAGGTTATTGTCAGTAACTGAATTAATTTTTTCTCCAATTACTGAGTTCATATTTTTACATCAAGGTAGTGTATCTCTGCTCTGTCTTAAAAAATGTAGTTTATTTCCGACAGACCAACCAAAATGCCTCAGCTCTTTTATGAGCTCTTTCAGTTCATTTATAAGTAACTGAACTGGAAATCTTTTGCTTGGTTGGTTTTTAAAATGCAATTCCCTTTTAGTTAGTGTGGGTAGTTATGTAATGCTGAGCTTCATTGTGGCTAATGCTGGTTTGAGTTCCTTTCCGTGATGCTCTCCTTTCTGACCTGAACAGACTTTGAATGTTCCCCTGAGAGGCTCATGCCCAGCAGCAGGTTAGAAGCCACCTGGGCTAACCTGGAGGGATGCAGTTACTGGCTGCAGGCTACCAAACCTTGCTTCTCCATCTGACATCGCTTCTTGTGGTGCTTTGGGGATGGGCTTCTTTGGCATCTGTCAAGCTGCTGTGCTCTGTTCCTACCTCTTGTGCACCTCTTCTTCACCAGAATGAGTAATGCTTGGTACTGGAAGCAAGTGTGACACTGGTGGCCACTAACCAGACCTGGCAGAGGGCAAGCAGGACCCCCAAACACCACCATGACATTCCAACTACTGGCCACAGAGCTCCCACTCCTTGTGGCTCATCTGTCCCTTCTGGCATCCATTCCCCGTTAGCAGAAGCTGGATGTTTAAATGAAAGTCACTGTTCAAAACTCAGTTCATCAACTGAAAGGTAATTTGTGCAGTTTTAATTCAGCCTCTTTCATGCCTGCATTCTGAGAGCAAGGTTTGGTCACAAACTTGGCGACCACACTCTGTATTTGCTTTATAAGAGTCCTCGTGTGCCTCTTGGAAATAAAGCCCGGTTTTGAAATTGTGAAGCAATATTATTTCATCTCTTGCCAGTAGTGGATTGGAAAATGATAAGAGTCTTTCAGGCTACATAACAGATATTTTGGGAGTTTCATCTTACTTCTCCCATGACATTTTTATTCCTTTCATATGAAACAAACATATATGTTATATCTATATATGTTAAAAGCTCCTTTTATTTTTGTTGGAGTAAACTGGGGAGAAGGTAGCTGTTTTGCTAAGTGACATTTCTTAAGTATTTTGGAAATAATAGCCTTCTTTACACATGTTTTTTTTTCCCTTTTTTTTTTTTGTAAATTCCCCCAATGGGTTGACCAAAATGAAAATTGCCATTTTGATCCAGAAGGATTTTCTTGGTGAAATACAGTTTAAAATAAATATTTCTGTAAGGGCTGGCCATGAAATCCTGGTTTTATGTTATTTCCACTCCTCCACCTCCTACTGGCACCGCAAACACACACATTCCCTGTGGCTAGAGCTGGGAATGATCAATTGCAATTAATCTGGGCAGAAAATGAAGGGGTTGGGTTTTGATGTGATTTCCTCGTGCTCTGCTGGGCGGCAGCTCCTGTGGCTGTGAGTGGTCTGGGGTACCACCACCTTCCCAGATGCTCAGCATTTTGGCTCTTCTCCCCCTTCCATCCCCTGGTTTTGGTCCCCAGTCCCACACGGGCTCGCTGAACGTGCCAGTGAGGTGAATTATCCAACCTGGTTTGGGCTGAGTAAGCTACAGGTTAGGATGGCGGGGCTTGGTTTGATTTTTGGGCCTCTTCCCTGGGCTTTAAGTCCTGGCTTAACACCCTGTCCCTGCTCTATAAGCAGCCCTGCTGCCAACTCAGCCCATCCAGCACCTGGCCAGGTTGGAGACACCTCTGTGTCCCTCCTTGCCACTGCCTGATCCCACATAATAATGTCTGCAATGTCTGCTGGTGCCTGAGGGTGACAGGTTTCAAAAGACTTTCTGCCCAGTGTTAGGTTTTTGATCTTAATGTAAATTGAGTGGATTATAAGAAATTCAAGTTGCAACATAGCTGCTTGTTAGTAGAGTCATTTCTTTTTTTTTTTCTTTTTTTTGGAAAGCAAAAGGTATTTCATTTGCACTCCAAAAAGTGTCAATATTTTTTTTTTCAGGCCAGCAGCACCCTTCTCAGCTTGGCATCTGATCTGGAGCGGAAGCATTTGAACTCTGGGCATGTTATGCCAGCACAGCAGATCGATGGGCCGTTAGCACCCACGGGGTGGGAGAGAGCTCAGAGCTGCCAGCGCTGCTCTCCCTGGCGTGAGGCTGGGGCAGAAACCAGCAATGCCAGCTCCACACACAGGAGATGCAAGGTAGCAAAGAAGAAGAGGAGGCAATTTCTGCGGCAGCTCTGGTGAACAAATCCCACAGTACCAACCCTGGCCTCCTGTCTGCAGGATCCTCCCTGCACGTGGGGCTGGGGATGAAAACCTGCTGCTGGTACCCAGGAACCTGGGTTGCTCCCCAACGAGGAGATGCAGATGATCTCCGATCTGCCCTGGAAATGCATTCCCCAAGGGGAATCCCCGTCTTCTCACTCCTGGAAGTTCCCTTTCTGGCTCCTGGCCAGGCCACCTGCATTTGAAACTCCGTGGGACTTCACTTGGGGTTTCTGTGTTATTAATCCTCCCCAGAAGAAATCCCAGGCCTTTCTGGACCTCTTCCCTGTTTGCTAGGACAGCTGCCAGGGCTGCGCCGCTGCTTCGTGTCAGCACAGGAGGCACTGCAAAGCCTGTGTGTTTCCAGAAAGCAAGGGGAGCTCTGCTTTCCCCGTGAAGGCTGCAATCTGATGCTCTCTGCTGTGCTTGCCGGATGCTGGGATGCTTTCTTGGCCTAAACCCTGAACAAAGCAGGTCAAAATCAAATCATCTGTCTAGATAACCAGATAAAAATAGACCTCTGTGCTCCTGCTGTGTTCCAGCTGTCCTCACATAACTGTTAGGCAGCGGACGCAGGCTGTAAGAAGGTAAGGAAGAAGGGGCTGCGCTGGCTTGGAGCATTGCAGGGCCCCCCGATGCCACGTGTCCAGCTGTGGTCATGAGCACATGCCAAGACCACCAGTTGCCTGCTTGGATGTAAATCAATATACAGCACAGCCCGATTTAATACTTGATGACACAGGATCAGTACTCCAAGGAGTGTGGCATACCAGCGTGCAGGCGGGAGGGAGAGCCGTGGCGTGCTGATGAAGACGAGACATTGAAGGTGTGAAGCACCCAGGGGCTGTTCTTCACCGCTCCTGGCCAGTGCAGACCCACCAGTGCCTGGCTGTAAGTTGGCCGGTGTGGGGCTCACCCCGCTTTGAAGGAGCGGTTTAAGTGAGCTGCAGCAGTAAAAGTGCTGCACTTCATGTGCTGATGGGTATCTGTTTCATTGGGTCTTAACCATATCTTGTGGCAAGATCACAGTGTCTCATGGGTTTCAAGCAGAAGGAAGGAAATTCCAGTTTCCAGCAGAGAAGAACAAAGCAAATTCATGTAATCACATATTCACCTTAAACAGAACAAGCACCAGAAGAGAACTGTCCTTCAGCTGGTCCTTGGAGGCCATGTTTCGAACAAAAGCTCTCCCTGGAAGCGCTCACGAGGGAGAAAACAGACAAGGCTGTCCGGCTGGATGACCTCCTCGGGACCAGGACTGGTGGGTGACACTTGGATCTGCTTCCCCCGTTCACAGCCGACAAATGTCCCCTCAATGCCAGACTGCTGCTGGGCACCAGCTCGTGCCCAGGAGAGCAGCAAGAAGCTGGCCTTAAGTCACCATGGATTTTCGGCTGATAGGACTTGGTGCAGAGAAGGAGAAACACCCTGGGTGGCGATGGGAGCAAGGAGAGTGTATTCTTCACCAAGAGGGTAGGTTTTATCTGATTAAGTGCAGATGCCTGCAGTTGTGTAAAAACATCCCTCCCCGCAGATGCGGGGGCTCTGGGCAGGGAAGCACAGGGGGAACGAGAGCTTGTGGGATGGGGTTAGCAGTGTTGTCTGCAAGAGCCTTGTACAGGAGCAAGAAATCACGTTTCGGTGAAAGAACTGTATTTTTCTTGCAAAATGCACGTACTGTTGGCAGGAGGCTAAGAAAGAGCCGGGGTGGGTCGGAGTCACACTCTGGCTCCAGAGCATTCCTCCTGGGAGATGCTGAAGGGCCTGCGAGTTCATCTCGGCTCCGTTACGTTACTGGACACTTCTTTTCTTTGTTTATGTGGTAGAAACATCTGAAAATAATTTGTTCCCTGTTAAGCTTTGCGGACGGTCAGGGTTCTGCGTGCAATTTGGTCTCCACCTCAGCCAGGATTAGCTGGGGCCGGTCTGTGTTTGCTCATTAGCTAACGAGAGGCAATGTAGTTAGCGGGGCTCTCTTGGGGGGGGGGGGTGGCCGCATGGCCGCCGTGGCCGTGCGTGGACACGCGCCGGGGTGGGTGCGGTGCCGATGAGCTCACCCTTCGCAGGGAGTGCTGGCGGCTCACCCGCTGCTCTCCATCGCTCTCACCCGCAGGCCGGCGGGGACGAGGCAGTGAGATGGCAAGAAATACGTGTCCCCCCAGTTATCACCAGTATCAATAGCATCTGCAGTGGTGGGCTGGGGACCTGATGAAGAGGAATGTGCGTGCTGCCGGCCTCGCTGGAGTTCCAGCAAAGCCCTGCGTGAGCAATACATGCTGACCGATGCTCCAGAGAGAGTGGATGGAGAAATCTTCGGCAACAATCCCAGGACAAAGGCAAGGACGGCTGAGCAATCGAGGTGGGAGGATGCCATCCAGGAGGGGGAAATGTTTGAGCTGGGAGGAAAGAAACAGCTTAGGGAAGGCATCATAGAATCATAGAATGGTTTGGGTTGGAAGGATCCTTAAAGACCATCCAGTCCCACCCCCTGCCCTGGGCAGGGACACCTCCCACCAGACCAGGTTGCTCAAAGCCCCATCCAGCCTGGCCTTGAACCCCTCTGGGGATGGGGCATCCTCAGCTTCTCTGGGCAACCTGGGCCAGTGTCTCACCACCCTCAGAGTGAAAATTTTTTTCCTAATATCCAATCTAAATCCCCTCCTTCAGTTTAAAACCATTACCTCTTTTCCCATCACTCCACTTGCTGATCAAGAGTCCCTCCCCAGGTTTCCTGAAGGAAAGGTGATGCACTCATAGCATGGCTGGAGGTGTGAACATCCACTTAAAGAGTGGGTGTCATGAGGATGGAGCCGGTCTTTTTTCAGTGGTGCCCAGTGACAGGACAAGAGGAAATGGACACAAACTTGAATATAAGAAGTTCCACCTAAACATGAGGAGGAACTTCTTTGAGGGTGGCAGAGCCCTGGAACAGGCTGCCCAGGGAGATGGTGGAGTCTCCTTCTCTGGAGACATTCAAACCCCACATGGACATGTTCCTGTGCAGCCTCCTCTGGGTGGACCTGCTTTGGCAGGGGGTTGGACTGGATGATCTCCAGAGGTCACGGATTCATAGATTCACGGATTTGACAGAGTTGGAAGGGACCTCTAGGGATCACCTAGTCCAATTCCCCTGCCAAAGCAGGGTTGCCCAGAGCACATCACTCAGGACGGCATCCAGGCAGGGCTTGAAGATCTCCAGAGAAGGGGACTCCACACCCTCCCTGGGCAGCCTGTTCCAGGGCTCTGCCACCCTCGCCCTAAAGAAGTTCTTCCTCAGATTTGAGTGGAACTTCCCATGTTCCAGCTTGTGTCCGTTGCCCCTTGTTCTGTCACTGGGACCCACTGAAAAGAATCTGGCTCCATCATCCTTCAACCCTCCCTTTAGGAACTTGTAAACATAGATGAGGTCTCCCCTCAGTCTTTTCCAGGCTAAAGAGCCCCAGCTCTCTCAGCCTTTCCTCTTAAGGGAGATGCTCCAATCCCTTAATCATCTTAGTTGCCCTACACTGGACTCTCTCCAGTAGCTCCCTGTCTCTCTTGAACTGGGGAGCCCAGACCCGGATGCAGTATTCCAGTTGTGGCCTCACCAGTGCAGAGCAGAGGGGGAGAATGGCCTCCCTTGACCTGCTGGCCACACTTCTCCCTATGCAGCCCAGGACTCCATTGGCCTTCTTGGTGACAAGGTCCCTTCCAACCCCATGTGATTCCGTGAAGAACTTGATGGGAAACACCGGACTGAGCGGGGAGGGGATGGGGGCGGGAAAGAGGACGGTGACACGGCAAGAAGGAGCGTGGTGACCGGGAGCAACCTGCGAGAGGCTCGGGGAAGCAAAGGGGGGGCAGCTCGGCCATGCCGTCCCCTCCCCATCTACCTGCCCAGGGTGACCCACACGGGGGATCACCGCGGCCATAGCCGCTCCCAGCACCCGCACGGGGGGTTAAACGGGACCCCCGGTGTTCAACGCTGCTGGGCCGGGGGGGTCGGTGGGCGATACCCACCCCCGAGGTGGACTCCCCCCTCACCAAACAGGGAGGCGGGGGCTGCGGGGCCGGTGACTTTCCGCCCCGCCGCATTCCGACAGCGTGAGTCAAGGGTAGGCGGGGGG
>JAOXNO010000070.1:15824534-15857158 GCA_028565335.1 Limnodromus scolopaceus | reverse complement strand
GGGGTGGTGGGGTGTCGGCGGGATGCCTCGTCGTCCCCCCCCGGGGCCTCGGTGGCGGGACTTGGGGAAGGGGTGTGTGTGTGTGTGTGTGGCCGCCGTCCCCCGTTGGGGCTTTGCCGCCTCGTCATTTGCATGCCGCGGCTGTGAATGGCGTGCCCGGCCGGCCGGCCCCTGGGCACGGGGAGGGGGGGGGAGGAGGAGTCTCCTCTCTCCTTACTCGGGCCGAGCGTGGAGCCGCCGGTTCCTTTAAACCACACCGGGGGAGGGAACCGGCCCGACATCCCCCCCCCCCCCCCCCCTTAAAGGCCTGTCGGTGAGTGCGGAATACTCTGGGGGGAAGGGGAGGGGGACACGGGGAAAAAGGTGAGGTGAGGGCTCCGTCCCGCCGCCGCCGCCGCTGCTGCTGCCTCAGCCGCCCCTCGGCAGCCCCCTGCTGGCGGCCCGACCCCCCTGAGGGGGCGGCCCTCGGCGGGGACCGCGGGGCGAAGCCTGAGGTAAGTACCGGGCCTGACCCCTCTGAGGGAACCGGTTGAGGTGGGAGGGGGGGGGAGGAAGGGCAACCCCACAGAAAACAACAACCCCTGTCAAGGGGGTCGGTGGTTCTCCCGCAGCTTCAACGTCGTCCCCCCCCCTCCCCACATCGGGACCGTAGGGTTGGGTGGTTGGTTTGGGCTTAGAGGCGAAATCCACGCTGTGGAAGGTGAAAAGGCTTCTTTTTTTTCCCAGCCCCTCTGCCTCCCCCCCTCCCCTCCCGGTGCTGGAGAGAGCTGGGCTGGTGGAAAACGGATGGCTTTTTGCAGGGAAATGTTAAGTTTTCCGCTGGATTCCGGCTCCTGGGCGCTTTTTTCCACGCGGCGCCGCTGGCACGGAGCGAGGGATCGCAGCAGCCCCGACGCCTTCTGCAGGATGGAGCTCCTTCGGGCTCCTTGGAGAGCGACCTCTCCTTTCCCCCATCATAGCACACAACGCAATTAACCAGCCCTGCTCTGCCCAGGTGCCCCCCTTGTGCCTCATTTGACCCGTGCTTTTCTCTCCTGTGACTCCGTCGAGGGGAACAATGGCACAAATGAGTTTTTTTCCCCCTGGTGCTGGAGCGTTCCCCGTGCACCACTCGGTTCCGGCTGCTGATTCTCTTGCAGGTTGGCTTGGCATCGCCGTTGGTCAGGGATGTCTCCAGGCCAGGTCTGGGAGCCAGCAGGAAGTTGTTTCCTTTCTTCCTGTTTTTGTCCCCATGGCTGCTGATTTCCTCTGGGAAGAAAGCTGGGCATTCTGCAGCAAAGGAAAAAATAGTCAGACGTAACGGGAAGGGAGAAGGTAGCGAAGCTGAAGGCGCTTCTGAATGAAGCACGGGAGCAGGAAGGAGCGCGGGGTGTTAACAGCAGTGACGCTGATAGAGCGGCAGAGACTGCTCTATCAAGGAGCTGCCGTTGTGCTGTGAGCACAGGTGTAAAAAGGGCCCTCGTGGGACAAGCTGGGGAGCGGACCCTTGGAAGGAGAGTTGGATCTCCAGTGCATGGGTGTACGTTGCTCTCCAGCTCTTCTGTCTCCGTGGTGCAGGGTTTGCAAGAGGAGGTGATAACTCATGTTAGATCAATTGATACAGTTGGAAGAGACAGATGAACTTTCAGATACTTCCTTCCTTTAAGTTTTGATTGTTAAAAGGCCTTGTGTGCCTGAAACCTTGTCTGCTTTTCTTTTAACCCTCTGTTGCTCTGATAACAGCCACCCTCCCTCCCTCCTGCTGCATCCCTCTTGTGTCCTTAGCTCCTCCGTGGCTACTGCTGGGCAACCCAGGTCTCTGCTGTGTGGGTTCATGGGGAGCCCAAGCTGGGACCCTGCCAGCCTCCCAAGAGGTGCTGTGGGTTTGGAACAGGGGAACGAGCTTTGTTACAGCCTCTGGGCCCATCGGTCCTGAGCCCCCCGGGACGGCGGTGGCTTTCATGTGTGGTCATGTCTCAGTGGTGTGCCGGCTCCTGTGCGTTCCCATGAAAGGAGGTTAATGCTGCGCGGTGTAAAAGCAACTCCCACAAAACTAGTTCTGCTCTGGGACTTCCCATCACAGGCCTTTTTTTTTTTTTTTTTTTAAGCAATACACTTGCAAGAGATCTACGTACAAACTGGCTTTTCAGGTTCTGGGGAAAGCCATGGGCTGGCCCCATCTCAGGAATGTCTTGCTTTGTGCTGGGTCGGCTTCAGCCAGGGTGATGAGGAGTTCTGGATGTGGAGAGTGCTGCTCACCTGCAGAGCAGAGCAGGTACCTCTTCTCCAGCAAGCTTGTCCTTCCTGTGGCTTGGCGCTGAGAGCGTGTGGCCCTGATGTGTCACCTCAGTCAGGACTTATGTCCCTCACAGAGAGCCACCACCTCATCATTGGATTGGCAGATGGCTCTTTTCACTTTTGTGGTGGGGACTGCCACAAGGCTGCAGTTGAGCGAGGTCGCCAGGCCGTCATAGGAATTCCTTTTGGGGTCATCAGTCCTGTTCCTCTGGAATCCAGCCCCGGAGAGTAGCCAGCAAGTCCCAGCATGTTCCCCTGAAAGAGGCAGGGTCTGCTGAGTGTGGCATGATAGGACAGTTTATTCTGGGCACAGAGCCCACATGCTCAGATATAATTAGTAAAGATTTGATTCCATTCAGTGTGTCTGATCTCTCTGCAGTGCAAGCACAGCCTGGTTAGCACTGAAGGCCGGAGATGGGTGACATGACCAGGAGTCCCGGGTTGTTTTCCTCTTCCATTCAGTGCATCCGGCAGAACCCGTGTGCTGCTGGGGCTGCTGCTGGCTGAGTGGGGCTGGCTGTGAGCTGAAGATCCTGTCATTTCTCTATCTGTATCTCTAGACCTCTTATCCAGCAGAGCAGCCTTTGATAAGATTCTTCCCTTGTGGTTGCTGCTTTTCTTACTTAGTTATCTCTGGAGGCTTTGGCATCCCATGTGACCATGTGCCCTTCTCGGAGGTTCCAGCATTAATTGTGACCCAACATGACACGTCTATTAATTGCTGTTCCTGCAGGCCACCAGCCTGTCACCAGTATATGACATATTTCAGTAGAAATACTTAAAACTCAAGGATGGGTTCCTTCCTTCAGGTTTCCCCTAAGCCTAGAGGTGGATTAGTTTCCTTCCTCTTCAGCTGAAGAGGTGCTGGGCTCCAAGTCTGACTTTATCATGGTCTAGTTAGAACAAAACAGACAAGAAACGCGGGGATGTGGCACTATTACTGTAAGGCTACCTTACCTGCTGGAGTTTTAAGTAACTCTCAGAAGGTGTGTATTTCCTGCCTGCTGAGAAAGCTGCATTGCATCCTCTCTGCTGAGAGTGTGATAGCGTCTCAACTTGCCCTGTGGGAGCTGCAGCCTGAATTTAGTGGGACTTGTGTCTGGGTGATGGGTAGAACATCCCAGTGCTGCTGGGAAGTCGAGTGAAGATGGTCTCTTTCCTCAGAGAAGGAGAACTCTGGTACCCAGGGTCATGCAGGTAGTTGTCTCCCCAGTGGTGGGTTTTTTTAGCTTTGTTGTTGGTTGGTTTGGTGGGATTTTTTGGTTTTTTTGTTTGTTTTTTGCCTCATTCAGAACTAGCAGATGAACCAGTTGAACTGAATGGACACCAGGACCTGTTGCTTCATCCGTTAGTGTCCAGTGACTCCCCTCTGAGGTCAGCACCCACCATGCAAGTAACAGAGCAGTATTTAGGAAGGGACAATCCCAGCCCTGCAGCTATTAGTCCTGAGAGATTAGGGAGGCAGCTGGCAAGATTTAACCTTGGAAGGAAATGGATCTGTTAGACAGGATTTCCCATGGTCATGCTGGCAGCCCTATTTCTCTGTCCTTGAAGGACCCCAAACCAGTTTGGGTTGTGTGGTGTGTGCTCTTGCCATCCAGGTCTGCTTGCATAAAGGAAATTGTATCTGCACTGAGACTGCCTGTTGTCATGTCCTTGTTAGTCAAACTTCAGGGGTTTCCAATTGCTTGTTCCTGTTTTTTTTGGTCGTTCTCCTCTAGCTGCTGTCCAGGACTGGTCAGAGCCCACCAAAGATCACATCTCTCATACTTGTTTCAGTCCGTGCTGCTGTAGGAATGAGGAAGTGGGTGGGTTTTTTTTAACGTGCATTGGGGATGATGCCACAACGAGCCAATTCGTAGCTGAGTTTTTGAATAAATCATCCAAACTATTGTCAAATCTTTTTGAATAACAAAAAGTGGCTGTTTGCTACTTGCTGAAGGCAGAGAGGTTACTCTTCGTGTTAACTTTGACTGTGAAATCTCCTAAAGTTTTGGAGTGCAGGTTTCATTGGTTGTGTGCACTGTTTGCTGCAGAGACTGTGAATGTCAGATTGACATAAAGCTTGTTCCTGCTGAAATTTCCTTTGGATGCACTCTTCAACTAAGTAGATACACCATTTGTTTCAAATACAAATAAAGCTGCTTTTTGCATACTACAGGAATGTTAGAACTGTCACGATACAGACCTGAGCAGGTATGTTCTCATAGCCTGAGATGTATGCTCAAATTCTGCGGCCTTTAGCAACGAACAGACCTTGCCTTAGTAATTGCAGCATCTCTAAAACACAGTGATTATTAAAGGAAATGTAATTTCTTCTCAGTGAACTAAGAAGTATCATTACAAAAGACTTCCCTGGCGCAGTACAGCCTTCCCAGGGGGAGAAGAGATATCAAGACATGCCTGATCTTGCCTTTTCTGGAAAGCCTACCTTTGCCGCCTCCTCCCCTTCCTGTTTCCACTTCGCTGAGAGACAGCCCCTTGCTCTGCTGGTCAGCAGCAATCCCTGCTTTGAAGGTGGTTGGGTTTTTTTTTTTTTCCTTTAAAAAGGAACAATCCGCATGAGGTCATCCTGAAGCTGTGCAAGACGCTGCTTTTACTGTTCTGCAGGTCCGGCTCTTACTTGGCTTTGACTCAGTGAAAGTTATAACAGCTTGAATTTTAAAATCTCGAGGGCTCGGACGGCTGGGTTGACAAATACGGCGTCTGTGTTTCAGGAGTTATTGCCCTGTAGCAGTCAGCACACGGGAGGTATGTTTTTTCTGCTGCTTGAATTCAGAGCCCAGTGCTTTAAAGTGAGCTGGAGAAGAGAGCAGGCTGGGAGTTGTTTCGCTAAAAAGTGTGAGCTCCCCTTCCTTTTCTCTGCCTGCTCTGGGGCTGTAATTTCAGGGAGAGCAGTGACAGAGAATGTGCCATTCATTCAGATTGAAGAAATGTGGCTCACTTAGATTTTTAGGAGGTTTTTTTTGGCAAAACAAAGTTGGAATTCTGATTATTTCTATTTGTGTTATAAATGAGTTGGTGCATTGGGCACACGTGAGCGTACACACGTGCTCACACACCTGCAGAGCAGGACAAGCTCCTCCTGCAACTGCTTTCCAGTTAGACAAAGTCGGAGGTGGTGTGTGGCCAGCGAGCACTAGCAAGAGTAGAAATCAGAGCACCAGAATGGCTGGCTGGCTCTCCTGCGTGCCTGGCTAAATCACTAATGCTTAGGAAGAGCAGCTCCAGCCGAGCCAGCTCTGCTCCCAGTCCTTGGCTGTGAAATTGTTCTTTTGAAGGATCTCCGTGGCTGGGGACGCTGCTGGTGGATGCAGGCTTGTTCTCTCACTTCTATCCAGGTGAACAGAACCGTGGTTGTATTGGAGAGATCAGGTGGGCAATGGTGAGTGAGGATACTCTGAATTTCAAAGGAACGTGCAAGGAAAGCTGGCCTGAAGGACTGTGATGCTGCGGTTTCCATCCTTCCTGAATATAAAGTGTCTTCTGGTGGCTCCAGCGTTTGTTATTGTTATTTCCTCTAAGATTTTTTTTTTTTTTCAGATTGCTATTCAGGGTGGTTTTATGTAACTTTCCATAGGAAATGTTGTCATTTGTGGCAGTTTTGATCTCATTTGCCGATGAAGGGTTTTTATTTAGCGCAACAAACAGTGATTCTTAGCTGCTTTTAGTGCTGAGAGTCTTTGCCATGGAGGTTGGTTGGCTTTTGGTCCAACATCATTTTTGGTTTGGGGTGTTGTGATCTTTTTAGGGGAGGTTGCTAGTTTTGGCAGTTGCTTTTCCATCAATTGTTTATTGATGTCATGTTTTCTACATGAACAATGTTGCAGACACTAAGAGGCTTTGCTTTACCAAGAAAATCGCTCTTGAGGTGGGTGCGCGGGCAGCAGCTATTCCGAAAGCAGCCAGAGCCAGTGTTTGCTGCTGTCCTGAGAGCTGTACCAGTGCTGTGTTCCTGGCTGTCCTTGTGCCCCGAGGCCTTACGGTGCTTGTGATGAATGTGAGAGCTGGTAGAAGGAACTTAGAAATGCAGGATTTCAATGAAAAATGATAACTTTGGTAAAATGCAGCGTTTTTGTTTTCTAATGTGGGGTCACGGCTGTGCTGACAAAAGCATTGTTGTGAGTCCTACCTTGCTGTATAATTGAGGCAATGACTGTGTCCTCGGTATTTGTGGGTCAGCTGGTACTTCACAGCGCATCTGTTTTACTAGTAATGAAAATAAAGCCAGAACAGGGTCTTCTGGAGCCCCATTGAATTGTTGCAATGAGTTCAATGTGTACTAAAATAGTTTCTGTGATCACTCTTTCCTGCTTCTTTGTTCATGAGGAGCTCTGGTGGCGCTGAAGAACGTGTAGACCCAGGCAGAGCACTGAGACAACTGTGCTTTGAGGCTGCTGGGGACCCCGGAGCAAAGGGCTCTGCTGGCTCAGCATGGGCACTGGTGACCCAGCAGGCAGCACCTTTCAACAGGGTGCAAGAACAAGGTTTGTGTAGATGATCCTTCCTCTGGATACACTTCAGTGCTGGCAGTCCCTTTCTTATAATTGGAATTGTTAATATTTGAGTTGTTAATATGATACTTGTTATCCATTTTGGCTACATTCGCTATGGCACTGGCCCAGCAGTAGTATCCTGGCTTCCTGCACAGGCGTGCTGAGATGCATCAGCCATCTGGTAATGGATCTAGGTGGAAACCAGCTCCATAGGTGAGCAGAGGGAACTCATCCCTTGGGAACCCTTCTGTGGAAGCTGCCTGTGGTGAGGCTTGGCTGTCATCTCTAGAGAAGTTTGTGGATGTTCTGGATGTTTTCCCATCGGACGACCCCACCAAAAAGTCACTCTGCCTCTGGTGATTTACTAGTATTTTATTCCTGCTGCACTCAACATCTGCATTGAGGACACTTCTCAGAAGATTATTTAAGCCTCAAGAGATGCAGACCCCACCGCTTCCCTTGTGATAATTGTTAGCTTCCCACAGTGCTACAAGTGTGAGTTTTTGGCCGTGTTTTCACAATCGCTTTCAACTGTGCTGCCTTGAGAAGCAGTCCAGTCATCTGGCTCCAGCTGCTCTTTTTGTTCCCGCTTCTTCCCCTTTCCTTCTGCTGGCACAAGTGTTTGTGGAGCCATGTGGTGACTTGGATCAGGGAAGGAGCTTGGGCTGGAACAAACCGTTTTCTTTGCTGAGCTAATGTGGGTCGGTTCCCAGTGTGGATCACCCAGCAGCTGCGGGGATGCTCATGCCAGCATGAGGAGGGGGACAACACAGAGGGCTGGGGGCACTGCTTCTTCTGTTGGCTTGCATGTCTTTCATCTTTGTAGCTTGAAATTTGGGCATTGGCTTCTGTTTTCTTGTTACTATTCTGCCTCTTGTCTGCTGCAATAAAAGGACCTCGAAGATCAGCCTGTTGCCCGTGTGAGTGTTTGCAGATTGCAGTTGGGGGTCATCTTTTAACCTGTATTTGGAGAAGTCCAACTGCAGATCTGGGGACTAACAGGAATCAGAGGAGTTTTTTGAGCTCCCTGTTTTTCCTCTCTCTTCTATATGAGGGCACCAGACCTAGATGCCCTTCAGGTCCCACGTGAAGCTGCTTTGAAAGCTTTTAATGCTGATGTTCCAGTAGGAGCTCATTTATGATTGATTTCCATCATGACCTGCATCTTTTTCTGGAAATCAAGAAAATCGGTTGCTCAGGGGGACTCCAGATCTGCTTTCCTGATCATGGGACTGGCTCGCATACATTCAGACTTCACTGGCAGATGTTTTTATTACCTATATTTAAAACCCTCTGGCTCTGTATACAGCTGAGCCTTCTCCAAGTTCAGTGGAGAAGTTGAAGCTTTGCACTCTCGGTGTGCTTCTTGCATACCAGTATCGTTCTACAGGGCTTTGATTGAAATCCAAACCCTTGGGTTTTTTCTAATGTAGCTTCCCTTTTCCTGTCTAGGGGTCTGCCTGGCCTCTTCCAAGCCAGGAAGTTTCCACTGGTATTTCTCAGCTAATTAAATTAAGTGGTTGACGGTGAGATACCTTGGCACTGCCTTGGTTGCTTGGGTAGCCACAGAAGTTGAAGACCTTCCCCATAAGATTCATCCCACCACCATGGGTTCCTGCTGGCACGGCTCTGTGGTGGTACTTGCGTGCTGCTTTTCCATGGTCTCCTGGCAGGCTGGTTTTATGGCTGCCTGCTCATGGTGTAGCTCCTGTTCTAGCTCTTCTTAGAGCATTGATTGAAATGAAAACTAGGGAGGAAGACTGTGTGCCTTGAATTCACTCTCAAGGTGAAGGCCTCTCTTCCATGGGAGCCTGTGCAAAGGCTTTCACTATCCTGGATCCATTTCTTCCATGTTCTACTTTGACATTAAGCTTAAAAGACAGTTTGGGTAGGGACAGGCCTTTCCAATGTGCCACACTGGCAGGAGAGCAATGTCTTTTATTACAAGGTTGGCTGTTCCCCAGTCCTCCTGTCTGGTTGCTCTCCAGAGGACCAGAGCAGGGGCTCAGTGTTCTGCGTGCACATTGTGGGGTGCAAATGCGGTCCCCTGAGCACTGACCTGCCAGGCTGGGGATGGAGCAGCTCTGTTTCATATGGGCAGGGACAAAGGCTCGGGCTGTAGCTTGATGTTTCAACTCAGCTGCTATCATGCTGTGCTATCACTGAATAGGCTGGTCCTACCCTTCCTCTCTCAGGTTGCACAGAGCGTATCTGAAATTGTCTGAGCCTCTTCAGGATGCCGGATCAACAGGAAATAATGTACTAAGGTTAGTTTTGTGCTGGTGAAAGGCCTTGAAGTGGCTCACCGGAGTAAGGCGAGACTGCTCTTCGGGCAGCAGCTAGCTGTCACGTTGGTTTGCCTGCAAGTGGAAGACAGGGCCTTGGGGAGCCGTTGCCTGCATGATCTGGTGCAGGATGCTGTAGGCAGCTCCGGTCTCTGCCTGCACTCCAGCAGAACTTCTGCACAGCAGAGGGCAGTGAGAGGGGCAGCGTGTGGGAAGGGTGGTCCTGCCAGCCCCCTGCTGTTCAGGGCTAAGAGGGCAGCGTGTCCGCCTCGCCCCCTGCCAGGCTTCTGCTCAGAGATGCCTGGATTGCTCAGGTCCCAGCTTCTGCCTGACAGCCTGTGGGTCTGTAAAACCTTACGACATCTGCTCCAAGCTCTCTTCTTTCCCTCCAAGCAAGAGAGCACCCTGCCCAGGGCCACTGCTAGAGCAGTGCTGATGGCCTTGTTTCATTTCCGAGGTAGTTTCTTAGGGTGGGACGTGGTGGTAGTCTCAGCCGAAGCCTGGGTGTTGCATCCAAGAGCACAGGGTCACAGGCCTGTTCCACCTCCCCCGTCCCCGCCTGCCCTCAGCCCCTCCATCTGGCTTGTTTTAAAGGTCTGGCTCGCACTTGGTTTTTGAGATATTATTTGTAACTTGTTGGGTCTGATCCACGCTAGATGGTTTTATTGGCAGCCACGAGACTGAAACCCCACTGCTCCTCTTCTCCTTGGACTTCCTGCCTTTTCCCTGCTGTGCCAGCAGAAATCCTCCTGGAGAGAGAGGCACAGCCAGCAGCCCGCTGTCTCCCCTGGCTCCCTCTGTCTGGAGAACACATTTAGGATCCCAGTTTCTTTGCTGTCTCTCTACCCGGATGCCTGCTGCTGGGCCTCAGCCGGAATAGCTGCATGGGCAGACCCCTTCAGGTACACGGGACTGGGCTGGGACACTGCAGATACAGCTGCTGCAGTGATGGGGGTTTGACAAAGTGGAGGAAAACAGCTGAAGGCTGACCATGGGACGCAGTGATCGGATTGCAGTGGAATAGCCCCGGTGTCTGTTACCTCCTGGGGGTGTCCATAGGAACATGCACACGCTGTGCTGGAGAGGAGCAGTGGTGTTGGAAAAAGCAGATGGTGTGTCTTTGTGTGGTAGGATGGAATGAAGTTGGGGTTTTGCTTTATTTTGTTTTGTGGTTTGTTGTGTTGGGTTTTTTTCATTCAGAATGTTTGTGGGGGAAAGCAGCTTTATTTCAAATGGGAATACTGGTAAAATGGACATTTTGGAAGAAAAAAAAATCAACATGGGAATAGCTTCAGTTGTCTGTTGAAATGGAAGGATGGTCTGTCTTTCAAATGACTGTGCAAATCTCTGAGTGTATTTGAGATGCCTGTCAGCTCTAGGAGCATGCTCAGGCTTCTGTACAAAGCTTTTCCTTCTCTGTTTGGGTCGGTGGATTTCACTAAGCAGCTTTTCTTGATCATGTGCCAACTTTGGAATTTAATGCTTTCTTAGCCTGACCCACAGCACAGTGGATTTGGCTTTCGTTCTAGGACTGTGACCTTGCTTTGGCATGGAGCTTTTGAAGATGACTTTCCCAGAGTATCTGCAATATACAAGTTTTTTTCTTTTGTTTGTTTATTTCAATTGAAATTGACTTTATTAATCATTTTTGTGCTGCTACCACAGTTGTACATGCAGCTGATCAGTTACAAGAAGCGATATTTGTCAATGCCACGCGTTCAGCCTGTGTGCTGGAGAAGAGTTTGCATTTCCAGGTTTCCTCAGTTTTGTGGTGCTGAGGGAACAGCTTCTGAGCTGACTGAGCAGTGTGGGTGGTGGCACCAGGACTGGGAGGAGATGTCCAGGCAGGTACTGGGCCATTCCACGTCTTCCCAGTCATACCAGTCTCTTTGCTCCTGTCTCCAATGTCTCCTATGTGCTTTTGGCAATAGCAAGAGACTTCTCTCTTCATGCCACGTGTTCAAATCGCTGTCCTGATGGTTTGCAAAAGTTGAGTTTTAAGCCCCAATGACAGTTTGCAAAAGCTTTGAAAGCATGAACATTTCCACCTACCCAGGATGAAGATATTTAGCTGGTGTCCAGGTTGGTGGAGCACTTTCTGGACTTTGAGAGATGCTGCAAACCACAAGCACCAGGTGAGGGGTCTGGAACAGCTCATGTCCAAGGGCTGAGCAGCTGGATGTGGATCCCGCTGTGTTTGTGGGAGGAGAGGGTGGTAGGAAGGGCATGGAAGAGATCTGTAGAGCCAGGATTGGCGTGGAGAAAGAGGATAGGGAAAAGCTGTTTGCTATTCTGGCCAAAGAAACACAGGGTATCAAGTGAACCCAGGAAATGGCAAGTTTAGAGACAAACTGAAGAAGGTGGCTTGTCACACAGCACGTGTTTCAGCTGCAGAGCTCTTTTTCACATGCAGTTATAAATATGGAAAGTTTGCTTGGATTAGAAAATGAGTTGGATAAATTCTGGAAGAAAAATCATTGGAAGGATATGGGGATGGGTACAGAACCGTTACGTGCAAAGACAGCTCTGGCACAAGAAGCCTCTGGGTTATTCATAGCACATGCCGTGACTCTGTCCTGGGAGATGTGACTGTCGAGTGATCCCATACTCTCTGCCCACTGCCAGGCACCCTCTATTGGAAATGAGGCACTACCTTTAGTTGGGCGCTTGGCCTGGCCTTGCGTGGCTGTGCTGTGCGTGCTCCCATCCTGCAACTGCCAGGGACCTCTTAAAAACACTCAGAAATTGGGACCGAGGTTGTGGGACCATTCAAATGAAATACGTGTCAATGTGGCCAACTTAGAAACAAAGCCCATTGGCCTGATTAAACCCACGGACAATGTATCCTGAAACACTAACCCCTAAAAATAGTCAAGGGGTTAGTGTGAAACTCAGCATGTGGTCTTCGTGCAGTGCAGTTAAGTACTCTGCTTGTAGTCACACTTGAAACTCACCTGTTTTTCAATACTGTGTGTGCTTACCCAAATATATATGCGTTTTGATGCTTTGCTGTTTTTACAAGAACAAGGGAGACTAGGTATATTTATATAGCAAATGCCCATTTTACTTATTAAGATAATTCTGAGGCGAGATACTGCTTTCTGTAATACTGGGCCTTATTTTCTTTAGTAGAGCATTTGTGCATTATCTGCTTTTCAAGATCCTGATTGCTGTACCCTCAAAGGAGGGTGACAGATGTAGGTTCAAACCCTTCAGGCAAAGTAAAATGTTGAAATAGGGTCCCCAGCCTTCTCAAGAAGGCTTTAAAGAACTCCTTAACTGCTGAAGTTTGGGAGTAAGCAGTCCATGGCCTCTGTTAGCTTTGTGAATCTCAGCTAGACATCTTTTTCTTGCGTAAAGTACAAAGTTGAGTCAACTTTGGGGATAATCATAAGGCCACAGGCTTGACCCCTTGTGCATGCGTGCTCAGTCCTCTTCTTTCCCTGTGGCATGTGTGGTTGCTGCTGGAGGTCCCCGTGCTCCAGTCTGCTTGGGTCACAGTGAATCCAGTGCTGGACAGGTGGACATCCCTGTCCCTGGCAATTTAGGAAGGGGGGAGCTGAGAACAGATTTCGTCAGAAGGTCTGTCACCGAGCGAAACTTTGGTGCAGGAGCTCTTGGGCAATAAAGGAGTGATTCATTCCCTGCCTTCCTGGCTTGGCCTCACCTTCCGATAAAGCTGCAAATATTACACACGTCTGTGTGCTTTATACCCAGCGCATCTGCTCACAGAGGCAGCTCCGTAGGTGGACAGGAAGGAAGTTGAGTGATGTCTGCTCGTTGAAGAGATGCTGGGAGATGAAGAGTTGCTCATTCACAGGAGGAGGCTCTGTTCGAAATAGGCTGTGTTTGGTCACCCTAGAGTGGTGGCTCTGTCCCTCTTGGCTGGTCTCTGATTAAAGCATCTCAGAAAGCCCAGGTGTTTGTGACCCTCACAGGGTAAATGCTGGAGCTCTTTGCATTGCACCAAGGGAGTTTTTCAGGTGTGAGAAATCTGCTTTGCTTTCTGGCCTCACCATGAAGACAAGTTTGCCCGTTTTATATGCGAGACTGAAAGCTGTCACGTAGTGGATTTACCCTTACGGAGAGCAGGCGGGAGTTCCCCTAAGACTCTGGCTATTCTCATGGAATAGGAAGTTAGAACAGAGGCATTCAGTCACCCCTGCGGCGAGGGGCGGAGGGAAGGCAGGAGCTGTGTTCCTCCAATGCATGGCACGGCGTCCGTGCGCACAGGACCGTGGCGCATGTACGAAGGGCATGTCTGTACAGGCGAGACTGTGAATTCCCAGACTTTTGGGGGCCTGTGGTATTTGCTGAAACCCAACCTTCATCCACCTACAGCTGAGTCCTCCCTTTCTGTCGTTCCGGCTCAGCTGAGCGCAGCGCTCCTGGCAGCCAGCCCAGCTTACAAGACTGAGCCAGCAGCTGGTCTTCAGCTCCTTTTAGATGAGATTCTCTTCTCCTGACCCAATCCGGATCATCCCCCACTCCCTTTTGTTGACCTATTTCCCCACTCCCCCACCCCCCCTGCTGTCTTTCGCAATGGTAAGCTTCAAACCAGGACAACCGTTCGTGTGGCTCCCTTTCCTGAGCAGCTGCAGTGAGCTGTGGGAATATGGTGGAAATGCCATGAAAGGCAGCGCGTGGTTCGGAGAACCAGTGCTTAATTTAGGTTGGGAGGGACCTTTGCAGGTTGTCTGGCTTGGCTGCTGTGCAAGGCAGGGATAATTCAGTCCTTGTTTAGTTGAGTGTCAAATGTCTCCAAGGATGGAGGTCCCTCTGCCTCTGGTCCTGTCCTAAGACTTGGCCACTCTCAAGGAAGAATCCTTGCATATTAAACTTATTGTGCATTTAAAAGACATTGACTGTGCTAACATTGTAAGAGCACTGACTTTTAATCCAAACAGAGAGCTTTTCTCAAGCTCCCTTTCAAATGATGTGTGCCTGCTCAGTTAACGGGATGCTTATTCCATCTGTCCACCGTGGTGGGGGATAAGGCTGGGACTCTTGATTTCATATATACATATTATACATATTCATATATGTATATATATATTCTTTTTGTTCCCTGTGGGATCTATGGCCTAGAACAACACAAGGAGGAAGCTGGGAAGGAATTAAATCTGTTATCCTATTTAGCACACATGCTTCTCACCGCTAGCGTGCGGGTTATATGTGTGCTAGGAGAGGAAGAAGGTTGGAAGGTACCTGTGGAGCTATCTGACCTGATGTCACTCCAATGAAATCTGTTTTCTAAATTGTTTTTCTGAGTGTGCACAGTAAAGTAGGTGCCCTGTCAGCCTGAAAGAGTCGCATGGTCCCTGTCCTGCTGATTGCGGCCTAAACAGGAGAAAGTTGCAGGATAGTGGAGTGGGCAAGATGACAGTGCGTCACTCTGGTTACTTTGGTGTTTTGGTAACACAGCGGTTTTTATTTAAATACCATATCATTATTATTTATGTATGAAAACCACTCTTAGTTCAGGACTAATGCCAGTTCTCTAATGTTCACGCTATACTTGTATGACTCCATGCACTATGTCGTGTTTCTAGAACATGACTATATTTAAAGGAGATTAGAACCAGCAATGAGAAATGGCCACTTGCTAATTGGTAAGTAGTAGTTAGGTAGGAAAGCGTGGTGCTTGGCTTTGGGTGGGCAGGGTTGCCTGTGTGAGTCACAAGCTGCTTTTAGAGGGAGGTCAGTGGCTTTTGGTACTGTAGTTCCTTAGCTGGTTGGACTGGATCCAGATCTTGTTAAGATTTAATTCACGACTGGTTCTTAAGGAATCTGGATCTCTCAGTTGTCTCAGCAAATTGTAATGGAAACTGATTCTCAAACTTGTGACTGTGGTCTCCGGCACCTGGCTTGAGGTCCTGCAGGCCTCAGAAACACTCCGTGTCCTCTGGCTGACCAAGCTGTGACACCTGAACCCTCATGAGGAGCTTGGGAAGTCATCCAATGTAGGGCTTGGGTCCCACCACTCACAGCCTGGAGAAGGGCCCTCTGCTCGGCCCTGCTGGCATGTGCCGTGCCAGAGATGAGCCTGGCCCCCTCCTGACTGTGATTTCTCCCCTCTCCTAGGCCTGAGGACAAACGTGGGACAATGTCGGAGGCGCGACATGACAGCACGAGCAGTTTACAGCGAAAGAAGCCACCATGGTTAAAACTGGACATCCCGGTGCCTGTCTCGGTGCCAGAAGAGCCGCAGCCTGTGCAGGTACAGAGACTGGGTGCAGGACAGGGGGGTCTGTGGAGCTGTGGAGGGAGTGTGCAGAGTCCCACTGCGTGAGAGCACACCTCTGCTCATGGTCTCTGGCAGTCCTGGCTAAGAGAAAGGCAGCGTGTGATGGCAGGTCATGAGGCCCCATGAGAAGGGGCAGAGCCATCAGGTAAACTTATGATCGGTAATTAACTCCCCCTTGAAGGAGGTGTGGGAGGGATGAGGGTGGGTTGCTGATGGGCTCAGATCAGTGGATGTGACTGTTTGGATGTGGGGACTGTGAAATGTGTCCTGGCTAGGGGACATGGGAGTGAGGTATTCAAACAAGCATTTCTTAAGGGGACCAGAGGAGTGAAGGACTCCTAGATAAACATGAGGGCCTGGAAGTGCTGGAGCTTGTGCTGAAATGAGCAGGGAATGACTCTGACTTATGAATAGCCAAGATAATGACAGGATCTCATCAGTAACAGCAGAGAAAGAACAGTTACTGGCAACACAAAGCTGTTTCCAGCATGAGGAACGTAAGAAAATCATGGGGGATGAGAAATAAGTATAAGAAACAACATTGAAGAGTGGTGAAGTAGAGATGGGGTGGTAGGTTAATAGGAATTGTACAAAGTAAGAGTAAAACATCCATATTCATGCTGGGAATAGGAAGAATAACATGAATTTCTGCTACCAGGTGGCAAAAACTCTTATGTAAGGTTGAGACCTGGGTAGGATGATGATTGCTGGCTGCTCATGTGACCTTACTGCAGGAGCAGAGACTACCTGCACCAAAGGCAGAGCCAGGGGGTTCTTACTGCCCAGCTCCATGGGTGGGGTCAATGCCTGGGTTCCAGAGTTTATATGAAAGAATGGTTTAGCCATCAGAGGAATGGAGGGTTATACAGCTTCCTTGGAGGGGAGTTGAGGACAAGCTTGTCTTAAAAGGGAACTTACGTTGGGTGTGGAATAGCAATGACTGGTCTCTTTGCCATTCCTTGATCCAGAGACTAAAATGCACTTCAATTCTGTGACAGCTTCTGGCACATCTGGTCTTCCCTCGGAAGGAAAGTGAGTGGGGTTCAGTCTGCAGGGATAAGAAGTGGAATGGAGGGTTTTAACGGTGCAGGTTGAAATGTTCTGAATCACTTATTTAAGGCTTTGATGGATGTTCTCTTACCTGAAATCTCTAAATCCAGCTGGGCACCTTCTGGAGAGACCCTCTGTGCTCATGATGGAAGCTGGTGGAGGTGATGTTCTCTGCAGGTCCGGTGTGCACAGCACAGGCTGTCATGATAAGAGTGCATAATGGCCTCCTTTGGTTTATAACCTGAGTATCTATGCATTTCTCTCACGTAAAAGGTAACAAAAATATTAAGGTCAGTGGAAATTATTAGCTTTCTGGGTAGAGGGGCTGGAGTAGCAAGTAGTTGAGGCAGAGACAGTGTCTGACCAGAAAAAGAGTTGATCAGAGCTTCGCTTGCCAGAGGGACAGTGTGTCCTGCATTTTACGAATGGGAGATGGTGTCTCTGCCAAGCTGATGAAAAATTAATCCAGAGCAGCCCTGGGGAGGCGGTTGTATGAGTTGAACAGTCTGGTGAGTTGTGTCCTATTTGGTAGGTGACATTCAGCCAAGACATGCCAGGAGCTTTCAGACCTGAGTGTGTCCTGACAATTAGGTTATGAAGAAAGCTGATGTGGCTTTCCCAGCTTGCTCAGCCTGCGCCGCGCAGCAGCTACAGCACAGACCCACCCACAGCTCTCACACACCTGCTTTTAATGCAGGTCCAGAGTCACTCATGAAGCAAGTCTCACTTGCTGTCCCTCTCTTCACATTGTGGAGTGGTATTGCAGTGTGTGATCTGGGTTCCTTCTGGCTAGAAAAGAGCCAGGAGGACATGTTGCAGGAGCTCCTGTGAGACACCCCACCTACAAATGGGTATCAGTCCATGGGCCAGGCTAGAGCCAGCCTGGACTGAGACCCACCACGGCATCCAGATGCTATGTGCTTGATGCTGGCTGTTCCATTCTGCAGAGCCATTCCTGGCTAACAGGAACCACAGTCCTCCTTAGCCTGATTTTGCTGCCCAACTGCGTGCACCCAGCTTGTGGTTGGGGTGTTGGGCAGCTGTTGAATTGCTGGTTAAACGTTTCACAACCTGACAGCCTTGTCAGTCTGAGAACACTGAGTCCCCTCCTGCTTTTCCTTGCAGCCAACGAGGCGTCAGGCCTTTCTGCGGAGCGTGAGCATGCCCGCTGACAACTCCCGTGTGCCCTCCCTGCCTAACGAAGTGAGGAGACCGGTGCTACAACGACAGACCTCAATCACCCAGACCATCAAGAGGTGAGACACTGAGCTCGTGGAGCCTTCTTTAGTGGATTCTGCCATCTGTTGCCATCCTTTGTTTGTGGATTTATGGTCCTCTGCTTGGCACTGAAGTGGCATGCTGTGACAGCAGGATTAGGTTGTCTCCCTTATCTATCATGAGGTTTCAGAAGAGGGTGGGTGCAGATAGATTCCCAATATATAAGCCCAATGATGCTATATAGCCTGTCTTTAGTAAGTGAGGAGACAAGTCCTGGGAGGAAGATTGTGGTGATCAGGACAATGAATGCTTCTTGCCTCTTAGAGACAAATTTTAACTGCTCCCATGCCCCAGGGAGCTGGCTGTTTGAGTAACAGGGTGCCTCAGGCCCTGGTGTTTAGCTGAGACTCTATGATGTGCTGGGCTGGGCTTGCTTTGGTGCAGTATCTGAGAGCCTATGGTTGCTGGGGGAGGCAGAAGCCCATCCTGAGCAGCCCAGGGCTCTCAGCAGCTTGGCTCCTAGCACTAGTTCATCGGCAGATCCTTGAGATGGCTACAGGGGATGATGAAGAGTAGGGAGACGCTGCTCTGGCCCTATCCCCCCACACCTGCACAGAGGGTTATCATTTGTCTCTGAGACACGACCACACAGGAGCTGGATGCTCCTTCCCTCTCCATGGCAAAGGCTAATCCCAGTTTGTCCAAAGGGAGTGGCTCTCCCAGCTGCTCTCCTGAGATGCCTGGCTTGTATCCCTGGCAGTGTGTCAGACCTGCCTGGATCCCAGGAGCATCCCTGGAGCTCCACAGGTCAGGGGCACTTTCAGCCAGCCAGGCTTCGCCCACTCACAAAGGAGCAGCTTTCCAGCTATGGGAGAGACTGGCCTCCCACACACTGTTTTCCTTTGCCTCAGACGTTCCCCAGCTGCTTTGGTGGTGAAGCTCTCCCACAGTAGCTCTCTGAGATCCTGCTTCTTGCAAGGTTGGGAGGGATGAGCCATGAAGAGAAGTCTGCTCTTTTCAGGGCTGTGGGCAGCTTCTAGGCCTGCCCGAGGCTGTCCTTGCACACCTAGACTGCCTCTTCCCTTCACCCCCCTACCCTTGTCCCACTCCTTGCCAGGACAATTAGGCAAGAGCACATCAAGGATGAGTGGCTACCCTGGGAGGGTGCTGCAGAGGCCCTGACAAGAAGCGTTGTGTGGGAACACCAGGGTAACCTTCTCCCTCAGAGGTCCTCACAATGTGCAGCTTGTGTGTAGGGTGGAGAGGTTGAGGAACTGCAAACCACTTCAGTGCTGGGGGAACAGGTTTGTCCCCAGTGCTCCTATAAGACAGACAAGGCACATGGAGCTCCAGTGAGCAAGGAGGGAGTGCTGGAGAGTGGTGGTGAAGCTCCCACACACTGAGGGAGATGCTAATGTCCTGCCTGGCACTGGGGTGGTGGGCAAACACATGTGGCTGTTGCACCAACAGACCCTGTGACATGTCTTCCTCTTGCCTGCCCAGGCTGTAATGGAAGTGCTGGGGCTCAGGTTGGGAGCTGTGTCTCTGCCTGTGCTTAATGGCTTGTGTAGCCCTTGTGTACCTTGGGAGTACACACAGTCCCACGGGGAGTGGCCCAGAGGTGCACAAATGGGTTTGGAAGTTCCAGGAGCCTCCTGCTCAGAGTATGTATGTGGGGGCTTCAATGCTATTTTGCGGTGCTGAGTTGTGTCACGCAGGCAGCACGGAGAGTGGCCAGGTCTCTTCCTCCTGGAGGACGAACAGCTTGTGGGTGATTTCTGTGGGATGTGACTTCTGAGTGCTGTGGGATGTGGGTAGAAGAGCAGGTACAGCAGAGGGGGAGGACTTTCCAAGGGGCAGAACCACAGCAGATGCACACATGATATGGCACTAGCAATAAAAGCATAAAATAAGTGAATCGGAAACAAGGACAGAGAACTGAAAAGTACCAAGGAAAGGCCTAAAAACCTGTGCTCCGTTTGGCAGAGCTAGGGATGCGATGGAGAATTGCAGACCGTGCATCCATAAGGGTGTTTTGGGGATTTGTTTTGTGAGTCCAGGGAGGCAGACTGCCAGGTTTTCTGCTTAACACAGCCCTCAGGATGCACAGAATGTGGAACTGCTCTGGCAGCAGGACATCACACCATCCTGTTCCCTGGGACTTGGAGGATACAGATCAAGTGTGAGCCTAAGGTCAAGCCTGTGTGGTCCAGAACACGGCATGGGGGTGATTCATGTGCCTGAGCATAGGCATCTAACACCAATTCTAGTCTCTCAGGGTGTCCAAGATATCCATGTAAAGCAGCAGATGTGGCACAGATAGACTCATGCACCAGGCAGGATACTGCCAGGGTCAACCAGAATGGGCCCAGGGCACTGACACTGGCATCAGACATTTGTATCTAAGCAGATCATATCTCAGCCTGCTGACACCTCCATGGTTTCACGCTCTGGTGTCCAAAGCCAGCCAGTGGGATCTGAGCACCTGGGCAGAAGGCAGGTCACAGAGGTCTGGGGGTTGGAGGGGGATTGCAGTATCCTTGGTATCTTCAAGAGCAGTGGGAGACCTATGGCAGCGGTGCAGGTGCACCAAAAGGATTCAGCAGGCTCCTGGGTTCAAAGATGATGTTGTGTGGCTTGAGTTTGGTTGTTTCTCTTGAGCCATGCTCTCAACTTGAGGCCACTGTCATGTGCAGTGTGGCACAGCTGCTGCTGCTGGGGCTCTGGAAGGAGACGGGGAGGTGCTCGATGCAGGTCGCTGTTCCCCTCCACAGCCCTGCAGGCTCCTTCCCTTCAGCTCTCTTTTCTTTGCAGCAGGCAGGTACGGTTTCAAAGGAGTCAGACCCTGCCCGTTCGCGGGCACCGGGTGGGCAGGAGTTCCCTGAGAAAGCGGCAGTCCCTGCCCCGATCCTTCTTCAGGTACTGGTAGCACTGAGTGTGAAACTCACCCCTGCATGTGTGTGCCAGGGCCCTTGTGAACCGCACAGATTCTGGCTGCTGCTGGGGCCACGTTGCCTTCCCAGGGCTGGCCAGGAGGCCTGCAAACAGGCGGGAGTGAGAAAGTTCATGTGTGCTTCTAACAAAAAACAATTGTCACTCCCACTAAATCCGTAGGCAGCTGTCAATAAGCAGCATGGACTAACAAGCTGTCCACCCGCCAGCCTCACTCCCTCCTGCCTTTCCTAACAAGCTGTCAACCTCCTGGCGTTCACCGTAGCTGGAATATCTCCCCAGGGCAGCCATAGCCCAGCCTGCCTTTGCAAGCATCTGCAACATGTGGCCTATGCATATGTTGGCCCTAAAGCCTCCTTGGGCAGAAGGGGAAGGAGAAGGAAGAGCACCAAACAGATGCTAGCCCAGATGGGGCTCAGAAGCTGGTGAATGGAATACAGCATCCACTCTTTCCCTGTTCACATCATGGCTTTTTCTAATCCAAATGTGACTGTCTTCTTTTTGAGGTGGAAGTTCTTCGTTTACTTAGCACCAAGGAGATGAGCCGCTCCAGGAGTCACAGGGCAAAATGGCCCATCGACCACCACCCCGAGGCTGGAGCTCAGTAAACTTTCAAATCAGGCAGACAATGTGCCTTTGTGTGTGGCAGGGACTGGACCTAGGGCCCAGGAGCCCATTCCTGTCCTACCTTCCTCACTGCTGCCCTTGGCCAGATGCCACTTTGGCACCGTGTCCGCCTTTGGCCACTGCTCGCATTTGGTCTTTGGCTTTCAGGGCTGGTCATCTCAACACAATAGAAGAGCGAGAGCTGACCTCTGATGCTGGCTTATTGCAGTGAGTCTGTAGGACGTGGTGGGTCTCCCCAGCTGGACAGGGGCATTCAGCATCTTCCCAGGGTGCTCCAGGTACCTCAAACTCTGTAGTCAGCTCTCCTGGACTATCTTGACTGAGGCCAGAGAGTAGGACAGCTGGCCCTGGACCAGCAGTGGTCTCTGGCAGTTTAGGAGCGGTCCTCACAGTGCCAAACAGCTGCGGTGGTGCTTGTCCTTCCAGGCAAGTGGGAACACAGTTTCTGAGGGCTCTGAGGCCCTGCTGTTGGCACAATGGGCCATTCATCAGCAGTCTCATGTGGGCACAAATGACCCTCTCTCTTCTCCCTTTGAGGAGTGACCCCATGTACAGGCTTGTCACCCAAGGTGTGACAATATTGGTTATGGCAGCCTATGAGAAGCCCTCTGGGTTTTAAGACAATTTGGTTGTGTGTGTTGTGCCTGTGCATCTGCACGGCCCGAGCGTTACCTCTGGGCTAAAGGCTTGGTTTGGGTCTCGGGCCAGGTGCTGGCCCGGGGCCCATCCTCTCTGAATGGAGACGAAGATTGCTGTGATGAGGTGTTGGTCTGTGGGAGCAGAGCAGGGCTCTGAGACATGCTACTTGCTCCATCTCCGAGGTCTGGCCCCTCTTGACTTGCTGGAGTCATTTGGAGACGTTTGGGTCAGTGAGATCTAGCAATGGTCCACGTGACCTCACGCCTGCCAAAGGGTCTGTTCTCGGACGTTGGGAGATTGGGGAAGGCTGAGGGCAATGTGTGATGGTTTGTGTCTGGAGGTTTTAACTGGAAAGGCTGTGGGTTTCAAATTCACATCTTTTCACATGGTTTCAGAACACCTTCACCTGTTGGCTGATGATATTTTTTCCTTGGGAGGGTGAAAAATACAGGAGTAATGTCCTGTCTTCAGTGCACTGACTCAGTTCCCCGTGTGACCTAGTTCTAGATTTAGGCCAGCCTTTACACCAGTGTGTTTTAATACTCCCTTTGTGACCTGTGAGGTCTTGCTTCTCAGCAGCTGGAAATCCTGCCGCTGAGCAGGGGGTCTGAGGCCAGGGTTTCGGGTCTGGCTTAAAAGGACTTTCAGGTTTTGACACCTAGGCCAGCCAACTGTAGGCTCACACAGCTTGTCACCTTCTGAAGAAGGTTTAACCACAGCAGGAAAGGCTTGGCAGGGCCACGATGGTCTTTGTAGGCTTAGGGTACCAGCTGTCCTGCGGGATTTGAAGTAGGTTGTTGGTCTGACTCATCCCTATCTCCGCCTTCCTTGGGATTTTGCTTCTGATCCACTGCTCTTCGGTGACAGCAGCCACTTGGCAACAAACCTGCCTCGTGGTTGCAACCTTGTGCTCCTACGTCTGCAACCAGCAGCTTAGAACTGTGTGTATCTGCCTTAGCAGAGAGAGGACCACGGCAAACATTTGCCATTGATGGTACCTTTGAGGAGGACAGAAATCCTACAGCATGAGATGGAGGAGTTAGGGATATCCTGGGAGGGTGGGAGGAGGCTGGGAGAGAACAGTGAATTCTGGTGGCCCTTGGGAGAAGCTACAGAGCCAGGGAACAGTACAATCCCACAATGGGGACCTAGAGCTGGCCTGAAGATGGTAAGTGTTTTCAATAGAGGGTTTTTAAAGACAAAAAAACACCTTTCACCAAGTTCTTTTCTGAATTTCTGTTCCATCTCTTTTTCTTTCTTTTAAAAAAACAACTCAGAACAAACTGTCCTTTACACACAGTTAATCTCTCCTGTCATTTTTCTTCTGTCTTACGAGAGAGAGGGCTGATGATGGTCGAATATTTCTGGCCAGCATCTGTCAGGTTGCTAAAACCAGCTGAGGACAGGCTGCAAGATGCTCGTGGGGAAGAGTTCTGCTTGTCTTTGAACAGGGTGGGGGGGGAAGCGACCGCCAGGGGTTTTGCCTTTTCACGTGCATAGTCCAAGCAACCATAATGCTTCTTTGCTGGCATCTTTCAGAGGCACAGCGGACTGGTTTGGGGTGAGCAAAGACAGCGACGCAACTCAGAAATGGCAGAGAAAGAGCCTCCGCCACTGCAGCCTGCGCTACGGGAAGCTGAAACCTCAGGTCATCCGGGAAATGGACTTGCCCAGTCAGGACAATATTTCTCTAACAAGCACAGAGACTCCTCCTCCGCTCTATGTCGGACCCTGCCAGCTGGGCATGCAAAAGGTGGGTAACCTGGGACAGAGTCAAGGCCATCGTGAGTTTCCTGCACTGTGTCTTTATCACTTTGGCAGCTCTGACCTATCTGCAGGCTTAGTTCTGCCCGAACACGCCTGGGCTCCGTGCTCAGACACTTCTCAAGTCTCGGATGCAGTTTGTCAGACTCCCTCCTTCAGCCACCTCTCTCTGGTCTTGTTGGTGGGGATCCCTCAGCTGTTTCGGTGACAGGCTCAGGGCCATGTTTGTCACGTTGCGACTATGGTGGTGATTAGATGTGTGCAGCATGTCCAAGAGCTCTCAGCTTGGGCTTTTTGCTGCCATTTTGCAAGGACAAAATTCTGTTGTAGACAGAGTGGCCGGTATCCTGGACCCAAATAGAGTAACAGGCCTGGTGTCACTCAGGACACTTGCCTAGTGGATCCTTATCCCAGGCAGAATGCAGGGAGCAGCACAGCTACTGTTCTCATAGAAACCTGGTTATGTTTTAGGACTCTGAAAAGTGTCTTTTGCCTCAGCATTACTACAGCTCTGCTCACAAATCCCCAGAAATGGGTTTGAGTGCCTGCAAAGGACATCTGGTAGCCCCGTACTCGCTATCTTTAAGTGTCACCCCAGGGGACAAGACCCAGTCAAGCTCATCCAGTTCCCAACTAACCCACAATATTCCAGCTTTTCCCTTTGCTCCATTCAGCGATAGTAGTGGGTGTGATTGATTACTGTGCATTAAGTGAGTATTGCTGCAATGTGGGCAAGTGGGGAAACAAATTCCTCCCAAAGCAGCTTAGTCTGTGACCTGAAGCCTGGCTGCATCACTGAAGCAGAGGAGAATAATGTGCATCTTGCAATCAAGTTTCACCTTATAAAGTGTCTTGCAGTTAGTCTTTGATCACAGGAGACTCAGAAATACTGTTGGGCTCTGTGTGGGCTACATTAAATCAGAACACGGTATCAGTAGGTGTAAGCCCATAAAGCTTCCTGTTGAGTGTGCAACTGTGGATTAAAAGAAGCTCGTAAAACATTAGGATAAAGTATGGAAGCCTTTTGGAAACCACAGCTGTGATGATGTAAGGACAGAGGCAAGGTTTGTAGCTGAAGGCAATATTTTCATTAGCTTGGTTTGTGTGTTTGGAAGAAGTGAGAGCTTTGGCCTCAAGAGCCCCAAAGAAGGGCTTGCAGCTCCCGGAAGCTTGCCTGCCTTTTCCAGCTGTTTTAACTTTATTAATGGAAGTAGATGTAAATATACAGTTAAGCTTCAACAGGATACTGTTTAAGTCCTGGGCTGTCCAGTATCAGAAAGGAAACTAGCTGGAGAAAGAGCATGGCTGTTTTCTGGGATTTCTCAGACTCCTGTTCAGACAGTATGTTCTCTGACTGTAGAGCTCACTGGCACAGGAGATGAATGAAACCAAGAGCTTAGGAAGGGCTGAAGGAGGTTTGGAGTCTCCTGTGAAAATCAGGAACATTTTGGGTGAAAATAGTCAATCCCAACAAAAGAAAAAGGAAAAAAAAAAAAAGGCAAGGGGAGAGGTTTGATGACTTAGGTTTGAGGCTTGCAACTAGGGCTTAGCTTGCAACAGGTTATTCCATGTCTCCCTCTTGTAGAATTGCTTGTTGGTCTGTCCAGCCTGGTTCTTGGTCAGTCCCAGGAGTCAGGCCACTGTCATGGCCTTGAGATGTTTGCTTGGAGGGAGGAGAGTTCGGGAAGGAAGGGTTTGTCTGCTAAACAGATTGATGGGCTGCTTCTCTCTGCAGATCATCGACCCCTTGGCCCGCGGCCGAGCTTTTCGTATGGCTGATGACAACGATGGCTGCAGCATCCCCCACACACCCATCACGCCAGGCGCCACATCGCTCTGCTCCTTCACCAGCTCGCGCTCAGGGTTCAATCGCCTCCCACGACGGCGGAAACGGGAGTCTGTTGCCAAAATGAGTTTCCGAGCAGCTGCGGCTTTGGTGAAGGTACTGTCTGGGGAGGACAGGGACCAGTCTGGAAGGACCAGTCTCTGCCCTCAGAGAAGGGTGAGAGGGAAAGAGGTGCTGAGCAGAGAGGATGGGGAGAGCAGTGGTGGAGGGGAAGAAACCAAGCTGTCTCCTGTTCGTTTCAGCCATGTGTCCAGGAACCAGGATTTGCAATAAGCAGGGATGATGGCTAGGTTTTGGTACAGGTCTTTCTTTCCCTTTATTGGCCTGAGGGCTTTACCAGCAGCCTCAGAGAGTTCCAAGCTCTGGAAGTTCAGGCTGCCTGGACCTCTGGGCAGTCCCTCTGTACCTGGTCAGCAGTCATGGAAGAGCAGAAGTACCTGAGGCTCTTACTATGCAAGTCTCTTCATCCTGCCACATGTCTGCTTTCCTGGGCCCAGTGACCTTTCTGCTGTGTCCAATATCACCCATGATTGTGGTTTGGTCAGAGACGTTGTGACGTTGTACAATATGTGGTTGAGGAGCATGTTGGAAGCCTCACCTGCATGGGAGATGGGCCCTGTGGATTAAGAAGTGGGGTAACATTTGTGAGTCTCACCAGGAAAGTGTCACACATCAGCAGGTCTGCTGAACTCCACACAGAAGCATGAACCAGCTCAGCATTTGGGCTCCCTGTGCGCCAGCTGGGGTGGCCCTGCATCTGCCTCAGGTTCAGGTGTCCGGCAGTGACTCGATGGTGCTTCCTCTGGCTACAGGGCCGTTCTGTGAAGGACAGCACCCTGAGGAGAGCTCAGCGGCGCAGCTTCACCCCAGCAAGTTTCCTGGAGGAGGACACGGTGGATTTTCCAGATGAGCTCGACACTTCCTTCTTTGCTCGGGTGAGTGGCAGGGCTGTGGTCCCCCAGGGCAAGACTCTGGGTGTGTTGCAGAGAGCAGTGCTGCTTTCTGCTGGGGCTGGTGTCTCAAATGTGGTTCTGGCTTCTTCTGATGGGACTTCTGTTTCTCTGCCCAGGAAGGAGTCCTTCATGAGGAGCTCTCTACTTATCCGGATGAAGTGTTCGAGTCGCCATCAGAAGCTGCAATCAAAGAGGCCGAGGTGAAACCTCTGGATCAAACAGATCTCACAGGAGGTGCCTTGGACAAAAGCGAGCTTGAAAGAAGCCACTTGCTACTGTGAGTATCTTCCAGGAAGCTGTCAAAGCCTAACCTGGGGTGCCCAACCCATTCAGAGTGGGACGTCCTGCCAGGAGGAAGCCAGGATCTGAGTGCTGTGAGTGCTTGGTGCAGAGCTCAAAGAGCAGTGCAGCAATGGGTTTTTCTTTAAACTTAGCTTAAGACCTCCTGCCCCAGCTACCCATGAAAGGTGACTCTG
This sequence comes from Limnodromus scolopaceus, assembly GCA_028565335.1. Classification (NCBI taxonomy): domain Eukaryota; kingdom Metazoa; phylum Chordata; class Aves; order Charadriiformes; family Scolopacidae; genus Limnodromus; species Limnodromus scolopaceus. The sequence continues at coordinate 15,830,328 of JAOXNO010000070.1, read as the reverse complement.
AGGCCACCTCTGCAGGCTCTCCAGTAACTTCCAGCCCCACCTGATGTGTTTTGGAGACTGTATCATGCCTTGAGGAAACAAAAGACACTTTAACTCAGCTGTGAGGATGCTGGGGGCCCAGCCTTTGGCTATGGAGAACGTAGCAAAGACAAGAAGGCTGTTGCCATTGCCACAGTCACCAGGAACTGTTGTCACGCTCCAAGGGGCGGTGTGAAGCATTGCTGAGAGTCGAGCTGAGCTACATTCCTCACTTGAAACAAGAGAAAGGTGTGGCACTGATGCTGAGAACCCTACAAATATGTGGGTGGTACTGTACTGTGTGCCTAGATTTTTTCCACCTGAGTAACTGGTACTGAGTAATTGCTCTGTGTCGTTTCCGAGTCAGTTCTAGATTAGCTGGCAGCTCACCCCAGCAGAGAGCTCCCCTGGGTGTGAACAAGGAGCAGACAGGGAGGTCCTTGTTGTGGTTCTGCTGCTCACGGCCCATCTTGCTGTGTTGGCGCTTTCTCTTCAAGTGTTTCCAAGAACTTGACTCAGTCTTAACATAAATGGAAGCAGCAAACGGTGGGAGTTTGTTGTCACTCCGCTGAGACAGTCTCAGTCTTCTTGGCTCCATTTGGATCTCCTTAAACAGTTTTATTCATTGAGGAAAATACTTTTCTTTCACAGTTCAAAGACCTGTTATCAGAATCATAGTCGGTTGTCCTTTTAGGTGGCCAGGTGTTTATTTTGGCATAGACTGATAGCCCAGCGCCGGAAGTATTGGGAAAGAGTGTGTCCGGAACACAGAAACCACTTGAACTCTCAGGGCAAGAGCGGGCTGCAGTGGAGTCTGCACTTTCTGCTGGAGAAGGACTTCCCAAGGGGAAGTTGGGACTTCCAGCTTTATAAAAATGCAGCTTCTACAAGGTGCAATATTGACAACAGCTGAAGTTTCACAGCAGTGTTTTTGGCTAAAGAGGTTCAGATTCTCCCTCGTTCTTGTCCGTTCTTCAGAGCTGTCATGATCTCTCCAAGATGCTCTGGTGATCTTTCAGAAAAAATTCCGTCAGCTGGTTTCGCTGCCCACTTCTGACAACACTTATCTTTGCACAGAGGAGCTCATTTAGGAAGCCAGAGGAGATAAACCAGACCAGAGTGTGTTTGCTACAGTGCTAGGCGGTGGTGCAGCATGTGACGGTGTCCCTTGCTTGGTCTGGGAAGCTGCTTGGATTCCTGCTCTTCTCCTTTGTGCGATTTGGTGGCCATGGGGGTTTGACTTGCCAGTCCAGTCACAGTAGAGTGCTTTAAGGGTGGGGATTTCCACTGCTGGGCTAAACTACGCTTCCATCTCCTAGCAGAGGGCAGAGTAAGAGGAATGAAGGAGAGGAGGACACAGATGTACATGAGGCTGCAGATGTGCCGGCTGCAGCCTCCACATTTTAGCCTGTTGCTGAAACACTTCTTTAAAGCCTTGAGAGCCACTCATCAGTGGGGCTTAGTTTGGCGCAGATGCCTTGTGCCACCTTCCACATGTAGTCCTGTGTCATCTGGCACTGCATAACCCTTGGAAGCTTCTACTTCTCCTTGTCTTCCATCAGCTGCTGCTCAACCCAGCTGTGGCGGGACAGACAGAGGTCTGTTGCCACCAAAGACCTGGGAGAGGCTGGTCCCCGTTGCTCTGCCACGTGGAAGGTAGCCATTGCTGTCCCTCTTTCTCATTTCAGCCCACTGGAGCGAGGCTGGAGGAAGCAAAAAGACGGGGCCCTGTCACAGCCCAAGGTCCGCTTGCGGCAGGAGGTGGTGAGTGTCAGCCCGCAGAAGCGTGGCCAGCGCATCGCCGTCCCTGTCAGGAAGCTCTTTGCCAAGGAGAAGAGGCCGTATGGCTTGGGGATGGTGGGGAAGCTGACGAACCGTACCTACCGCAAGCGCATCGACAGCTATGTCAAGCGGCAGATTGAGGACATGGATGATCACAGGTGAGAGCTGCGGTCATAGGAGGGGTGCCAGCAAAACTAGGGAGGGAGTGATTGCTGTCACCCCTTGGCGAGTCAGGTCACTGCCTTGGGGTGGTTGGGTGAAACCTCCTGCTAAGACCCCTTAGTCTGTACCCCTGAAGTACAGTGCAAACTGGAGCAGAGAGTTAGCATCGCTGGGAACTCACCCTGCTCCTCATGTTGCTTTGAGTGTCTGTATCTCAGCTACCTGGAGAGACTGCAGATCTCTGCCCCACCACCACTGTCCTGTGATGAACAGGAGGGCTGAGGTATCCCTGCTTCTCATCATTCCCCAAAAGTCATTATTTCACACACACAGCACACACTGGCATCGGGTTTATGTATTCTCATGGATGTTTTTTTGGGAAAGGGTGGCTTGCCCAATGTAATGGCGCAGTCATAGTAAACAGGGTCTGTCTGCCAGCAAGACCTGTCATTGCCTCCAGTCTTGCACATCCCTTGATGGTCCTGGCCCTGTACCCCAGATTCTGCAGAGATGCCTGAGGGAAAAACAGCAGCTTTTCTCCTGTGTTCTGTGAATAGATTTAATGTGCCTGGGTTTCTGCCTCTGATCTTCTCCCTTTTCCTCCATCCAGGCCTTTCTTCACTTACTGGGTCACCTTTGTGCATTCACTCATCACCATCCTCGCTGTGTGCATCTACGGCATTGCCCCTGTGGGGTTCTCACAGCATGAAACTGTTGATTCAGTAAGTAAATCCCCCTGACTTGCCTGGAGTGTGATTGTCTTCAGCTTCTGTCTCTTGTATTGTGGTCTTCAGCATATTGGCTACTTGCATGAGGGCCTTGATGGCTGGATGCTGGGTGTCCAGCCTTGGGTGGGTGCCTGCAACATCTCTGTGAGCCCCTGCTCTGCCTGCTCTCCTTCCCGTGGCCACGTTGCTCTTGATACCAAATTATACCCGGCACAAAGCACGGTGGGGTCTTTGCAGGCTCTACTTGTGTCTGTGCTGGGAGCCCCTTCAAACAACTTGTTCCCCTCCTGGTGGAGACCAGAAGGATGTTCATGGCAGGGAAATATTTCAAACTGAGTGAAGTTTTTGCAACAGCTGCAGAATTTTGCTTTTGCCAGGACCAAAACTGACTTGTCTGACTTTGAGAGCTGATCTTAAAGCTGTTTGTAGCCTCCCCATATGTTGTTAAAGGTCTCTGGGCTACATATCTCTACAGCTCCATGCAGGGGATGCTCTGTGGAGCTTCTCACCTATGTGTCTCACAGCTTTCAGAGCACTGTCACCAGCACCTGAGCCCACGCTGCCAGTAAGTGCTGCTTATGCACTTATGCCATTATGCGTCTGAGCTGTGTGAAGCTTTTTGCAGGCTCTCGAGCCTCCTAGGGTCTCCAGACCTTGGGATTTCTTAAAAGTTGAAGTAGATGGAGATAAACATTTAAAATGAAATCTTAAGATGAAGGTGTCTATGTCTTGATGGGGCTGTACCTGGGATTCTACAAAAGACCAGTTTGAGAGAGCTTGTGGGGGTTTCTGTTCCTCCTGGGTGCTGTTTCACCAGCCACAGCTGCTTTCCCTGCTGACTCTGTGGGCAGGAGCTCACGGGGCTCTCGCTTTCTCTCCTTGCAGGTCTTGCGAAACAGAGGGGTTTATGAAAACGTCAAATACGTTCAGCAGGAAAACTTCTGGATCGGGCCCAGCTCAGTGAGTGCCATTGCATGGGACGGTTGTGGGCTGATGAGAGACTGCGCCCTGCAGCCATGCCACCCTGGGGACCGGGGGCCTCTGCTGCTTGGAGCTTTGTGCTACCAGCTGCTGCTGGTTGGAGTTCTCCATGGGGCCCTGCCATCACTGGCAGGGTGCAGGGGTGCTCCTGGCCCCAGCCACCTGCAGAGTGGGCTACCTGGAGGCTGGGGTGGACCTTGGCGCTCCTCCTTTGCACCTTCTTCCTAGGAAGCCAAGAGCGGGGCTAGAGAAGATGCAGGAGTTGTATGGTGTGTGACAGCTTTCCTGATGCCATTCCTCCTGGGAAAGGCTGTCATGTCTGAAAGTTTCCTGGCCACAGTGCTGGCCTTTCTGGGGCCATGGACTTTGTGCTGGGCTTGCCTTCTTGAAGGCAAATACTGAGAGTGTGCCTGATGTGTGTTGGGCTTCATCACACAGGACTTGTCCTTGGTCCCTTGAGCCCTGATAGGGGTACCCCTCGCAGTTCCCCCAGCTTGCTCTGCCCCTTGGTTGAGCTGAGTGTTTCCATCTCTGACAGGAGGCACTGATCCACCTGGGGGCCAAGTTCTCGCCGTGCATGAGGCAGGACCAGCAAGTGCACAGCTTCATCAGCGCCAAGCGGGAGAAGGAGAAGCACTCGGCTTGCTGTGTGCGGAACGACAAGTCGGGCTGCGTGCAGACTTCAGAGGAGGAGTGCTCAGTGAGTGTGGTGGCCCCTTCCCATGCTGTCCCTGCAGGCTCAGGGCCACTTCTGTTGATGCTTTTCCCACCTTGGGCTTCACGGTGACACCTCTCCTCTCTCCTGCAGTCCACCCTGGCTGTGTGGGTGAAGTGGCCCCATCACCCCAGCACACCAATGCTGGCAGGAAACAAGAGGCAATTTGGGTCTGTTTGTCATCAGGACCCCAGGTAGGTCCTGCCTAGCCCTGGGAGAGGGGACAGGGCTGCTGTGATGGTAGAGTCAGAGAGGCATGCTGATTGCTCTGGAGACCAGGGGACATAGGGGTAGTGATGTCCCTACCTGCCCCAACGGCTGCAAGGGAGGAAGAGCATGATCATACTTCTGCTTGCCCCTGGTCTCCATTGTTGACTGCCCACCTGCACAGCTGTGGGTGCCTTCCTCATCCCTCTCCCCCTTCTCACCTCTTCCCCGCACAGGCTCCCTTCTTGGGGTACAGCAGTCCTGTTCCCAGCACGCCTCTGCCCCACAGCCCTGCCAGCTCTGTGTGCCATGGGACATCTCTGTCCTCTGTCACCATGGGCTGACGTAGAGCTGAGACCATCCAAGTGCCCACCTTTGGGGTTGTGTCCCCCTGGAAAGGAGGCAGTGAGTTGCTGGGCAGCTGCCTTTGGGAAGCCGTGATCTCTGCTCACTGGGAGGAGGCTGTGGCTTTGATCAGCTCAGCCTTAGCTCATCTGACATAGCGTGTCACCAGCCCCTTACCAGGGACAGAGGGGAGCTGTGGGACCACAGCCTGGGGGCAGGGACAGAGTGGTGGCACCCTTGGGGGATCCTGCTTGGTGTTGGGGAAAGTTATTTCTCAGGCTGATCTCTGCTTTGTGTTGCTGCAGGGTGTGTGAGCAGCCAGCCTCCATGGAGCCGCATGAGTGGCCAGATGACATCACCAAGTGGCCGGTGAGCATTGCTGGTGGCACAGAGCCTGTGTGGGCAGCTGGAATATGGCAGTTGCATCCCTCTGTGCAGAGCCACAGCTGTGTTGGTGGAATGGCGGGGGTCAAGGCATCCGTGGCTTTGTTTAGTCAAGGCTCAAAGCCCTCCAACAACAGAAGTTCCCCTGTGCCAACTAAAGCCCTGGACCCTGCCAGGGTAACCGGGCAATGGAGACTCACTCATCCTTGGGGCTGTTTTCATCCCTCAGCAGAGAGGAGGTGTTGGTTGAGGTTCAGGCAGATGGGGTGTCAGGCATCGTCCTGCTGTCAAAGGGACACCAAAGGAGGCCCTTGTCTGTGCATCTGGCTTCTTCCCATGGGGCTGTTTTGGCTTTACCCAGGCAGCAAGCAAAGCCATGCCTGTCTGACTGCAGCCTGTTGTTGTTTTCCAGATCTGCACAAAAAACAGTGCTGGGAATTACACCAACCACCTTCACATGGACTGCGTGATT
>JAOXNO010000070.1:15794628-15815527 GCA_028565335.1 Limnodromus scolopaceus | reverse complement strand
GCCTGTCCTCCCAGCAGAGGGGCAGCTTCAGCCCCTGCAGTATCTTTGTGGCCTCCTCTGTAGTCAGTCCAATGGGCCCATGTCCTTCTCGGGCAGAGGACTCCAAAGCTGGATGCAGTACTCCAGGTGGGGTCTCACCAGAGTAGAGTAGAGGCGGACCTTAAGATAACTAAGCTAAAGAACAGTTACCAAACCATAGCAGAGAGCCAGCTGCTTTGCAACAGAAGAGAAGGCAAAGCAAAAAGTAACATGGTACCACTGTGGCCTTAGGGGGGGGAAAAAAAAAGAAAAAGTGGATGTGAAAACTACATAAGATAGATAAACTGCAGACAATTATTGGTAAAAACAGAATATACCTAAAGTGGGATCAAATACTATTTATATATCAACATTAAGCTTTATTCTCAGTTTAAATACATTCAAAAGTAGAAAGAGAAATAACTTAATAAAAACATGGTGGAGCACAAATTGTAACATTTAGTCTGCATTAACACTCACTCCTAGGGGCTAACCCCATTTAATGTGACTCAGCTTTACCTCTTTCATACAGGAATAATCTGCACCCATTTATTCCAGTTCACTTCATAGGGGAACACTCGTCCCAGCCTGAGGGTACAGTCTATCGTAGGCTCGTAGTATATCGTTGGGCTTTCGCTCAGTTTGGGATTGTCCAGTTGTTCTTCCATAACTGGCTGAGAGAACAGTGACACCGGGGACGGCTTTTTCATGTAGAATCGTCTGATGCAACCAAGAGTTTCCAGACCCTGCAGAAAAATTCATGTATTTTGGCCTGAGCAGTTGTGGCAAAAAAAATAATGCACTGAATGTTGTTCTATCTACAGTGTTCTCAGATATGTTAGACAATGTATATTAAAAAAGTGGCTTCACCTCCTCAGGAGACCATGGGGATAGCAGAGATCACAGCACAACACCACAAGTTCATGTGGCTGGATATACGCTCGTTTGTTACTTTTAGCACAGCGGCTGGCCAGAACACGTGTTCAAGAACAGATCTCAATGTTTAGGACCAGTTATAAATCACATAAGGCTGGTATAGGTGTAAATCCCAGACTTCTGGGTCAGTTCTTGCCAATGGGTCAGCATTTGTTCCCCCAGCAGCACCCAGCCAGGCAGTCTGTCGTGCCGTGTGTGCTGACAACAGCTGCTGTGTATGCAGTAATCTCACATAGGCGTGCGTCTAGATTTACTAACATTTGGTATATTACAAATATAAGCTCTGTGTATGGTTTCAAAACTAGTTCTTATCAAATTTATTGATAGAGAAGTTAGATTCAAGTTCTCCGATCTGTAAAACGTACAGGTAATTCCTTGACATTGTGGATTTGAATAGAAGTAGCCTAGGAATCTGTGTTTCTCTCCCACATGTGTGCGCCTCACCACTGTACACTCTGTACCAATGTCTTAAACCTCTCTGCTGCTGCTCTGCCTGTCCCTGGTCCCAGGTACCCTCACAACGTATGGGACAGCCGAGAAACAGGGTAGTTGCTCAGTGCATGGTCGGTAGCAAACACAACTTGCGTTGTCACCAGAATGCATGAGCCTTCGGACAGAAGCGTGACACAGATACGCTGGAATATTAATTTCCAGCGTTAGTAAGGGGAGTCACACTTACGGGAAGGACTGCAATATTACAGCTCTACTTAAGATTTTGAATCATTGTCAGAGGAAAAAAAATAATCGAGGTTTCATTTGCAAAGTAGCAATGGTGGCAATCAAACTTCAAGGCGTGGGAAAAAAAATACAAGAAACTCAAATCTTTTCACCACAATGTTTTACAATTAAGGATGTCTGCCTTTAAGTAGGTCTGTCAGGACAGAAGGTCTGATTTACAGTTCTGTCTAGCAAAGAGACATTTCAGTCTGATTCTTATATCAAAGACTACCCATCCAAAAGGTATAAGGAAAAAATCAAGATAAACTCTATGGGTGATTAACACTGCATTAAACAGCCCAACTTAGTATTTCACAGTGACAAGCCACCACTCCTCAGTAACCAGCTACAATTTCAACTGCACGTACATCCATTTCAGAAGCAAGCTCAAATTTTAGAATCAGTAATAGGGTAATTTCTAGGATGGGTAAAGCAGGCTTCCTTCCTTCCTCCTTCATTGTCAGCAGTAACTTGCTCTGGTTTTGACTAACTTACACTAAAGGGAGAAGGCTGTCTTTCATGGTTCCCTCGCAAAAGCTGAACCTGGCTGAAGTTGACACAGCTGGTGATTCACGTACCTGCAGGATCTCCAAGACGGCAACAGGCTGCAGCACCCCGGTGTAGTGCTGCAAGAGCGTGCCTTCCGTTACACCGGGCTTCGTCATGATGTGGTAGAGCACAGCTTCCATCATCCCCTTGCACACCGGTTTATTCAGATTTCCATCCACAATCCTCCATGGTCTCCCGATGAAGCAGACGTTCTCACAGGCCCTGCCAAAGACAAATTAAGTTCATCTCTGTCCGGAATTATTCTTCTAGCTAGATTTGTAGAATTTCTGCATAGTAGACATTCTTACTACATCCATTGCCAGTGTTTGCTCACATTTTCATTTATACATAGGTGTAAGTTCTGCAGCTTCTCTGAGAATGGGCAGAGATTGGTGCTCATCTACCAGACATTTCCACAGACCTGAAGCATTTCACACTCAGTGTTCACAACCCAAGGAACACTTTTACCACTGTTACACCACCCAACAGTTACCTTGAGTCAATGACCAGGAAATCTTTGTTTCTTTCTAGCTCTAATACCCTCCCAAAGTTATCCAAGACCTGCTTCAATCTGCAACATGCAGCAACAGTGCTCACATAGGAAATGAATTCCTCATTTCTGGCATTTTGGAGTCAAAAGACAGACCCTGCATGGAAATTTCATATTTCCCATATTGCAGTTTCTCCAGGCCTTTCCTGGGCACATGGAAGCTTAAGACTTTCTGGCAGCAGACTTATTTGTGAAATGGAAGTAGTTTTGTTCCTCTGATATTTGGAGCTAGTTGGTTTTGGAGAAAAAACATGCATCAGAGAAGTTTTTTCAGCATGTACATGAGCGTGAGTAACACTAACAAGAACAATGGAGGAAAACATGGGGTTTTTCCATCATCAGTGCTCGCTGCCCATCAGAGCATAAAATTAAGGTTTCCAAAGCATTTGCTTCCAGACATTATTTTGGAAGTGCTAAGTGTTTACTTATTGTGCAGACATCTCTTACTCACCGGTCCCTGTCTGCCTGGGATACTTCTGTCATAGAACCTCCTGGAAAGAAAAGAAGATATAGTTTTTAATTAACCCAAAGTCTCTTATCTAGTGGAAGGAAAGTAAGATGTTGCTATGCCATAAAATACAACAGCTTATGCTAGAAAATAACACAAACTACTCCGTGTGCTCTCAGCTGCACGGGGAGCTCTAAGCTTCCACTCTGGCTGCCTTTACCTGCCCGCAACACACTCTTTCCTCCCACACCTCTTCTTGCAATCACATCTGCCTACTCCAGCCAGACCTTTTGTGGTTCCATTCCCAAATCACAGCAAGAAGTTTTACTCCTAGAAGTCTGATGAGGTGGCTGCACAACAGGTAACTGTACGGACTGAAAGAACTGAGTTTCACACAGAGAGCTGTGTAGGGTCTCAGCTTGCAACCACTCACCCTGGTTTATTTAACTTAACGCTCCTGGTGATCACAGGAGTGGAGCAGAAGCCCGAGTAGCTGTTGACTTAGGACTCGAGAGAACGAACTCAAGATTTCAGCAGAGCTCAGTTTCCAAGTGAAGGCTGTCTCTGCAACTTCCATTATGCATTATGTCATGGGTTTTAATTACACAATTACTTAATGTAGGTACTTCTACCACACCCAGAGGCTAACAGCTTTGGCTTCAGCACATGTAAACCCTTCTGCTGGCCTTCATCAGGAAGAACTCTATGCTTGATAACATAACTACTATTTTTTCCCTCCTGTGTTACAAACAAGTAGAGGAAGTTAAATCCAAAACAGTACTTTAGTAGTTCCACATTAAGAGCTGCTCAAGTCTTTGCTGTTTGGATAGTCCCAAGTCTATTTCCTGCAGGAAGGCTCCAGTTAAACAATACCAAGCTCTGAGATGCTCCGGATCAGACTGTACTGATTCCCATGGCATCTGCAGCTGAAAACGTGGGTAACGGCAGATCTTGGCAAAATACCACACAAACAGTTAGCTTGTGATTCAATCTGAAATCAGAGCTGATAAAAACAAAAACAAAATAAAATCCCCAACAACCTACTTAATGTAAAGCTTGGCAAGAACGACTAGCTATTAAAAAAGAAAACTGGCAGTAAAAAGGAAATGAAAATGAAGTCAGATTGGGTTACAAATGAGGCTATTAATCTTCTCACTGGCATGTGCTGCTTTCTGGTGAATGGTTTTATGACTTTACAACTTTCAGTCATGGGCATTCTAGTTAAATGTACACCAGGAACACTGTGTTTTCTAGGTTTAGAGATGTCTAGCCTTTGGACTGAAGCCAGAGAAGAGAAACTTCAGCTCCAAATACGTTTTTGTAGAAGAGTAAGACGTGGAAATGACTTTCTAAGGAAAGCACATTTCTAGACCAGTCAAGAACATTCCAGCAATAGGCACAGGGAGGAATCTTTGATGTATTTGAAATCTCCAAGACCTTCCAGATCAAGTACAGTTATGCCACTTTGTGAGAAATGACAACCTCTTTGTTTGGTACGGTTTCATAAAGAACCTAGTATTGGCTTACGAAATGGAGCTCCGTGTTTGGGATAACTATGATGAGCTCCTCTCTCTTTCTCTGATGCAGAGTGCTCCTACATACCTTTAGAGACTCCTGGGTTCTCCTGTAAGTAGGAAAGATCATCATCCTGCTCGCTGGCTGATTGTTCAAGGCTAGGCTCAGCGCTGAGGTCATCATTCTCTACTTCAAGTTCTTTGTCCTCAGAGCAAGATTTATCTTGTTCCTTGTCAGTGTCCACATTCACAGCTTCTGGTGCAGAGGTTGGGTGTTCAGCAAGGTGTTCTGTCTGCCCTGTCGGGGAGCCTGTTTCTTTATCCGTGATTAAAGCTTCCTTCGTTGTAACAGGATCAGTAAAACTTGCATCAAAGTTATTTTCATTTGCACTTTTCAAACCACTCTGTGAACCCTGCAAGAGTTGACTGTCATCTCGAAGGACATCATTCTGAGTCTTACATCTCTTCCTTGGGGGTTCTTCATCATTGACAGATTCTGTGTCTTTTCCCAGCTGCTCCTCCTCTCTGGAACATTCCTCTCCCTTCTTTGGTTCCGCTGGCAGGCAATCCTGCTGTACCTCTGGGAGAGTGGGGTCTGCACCTTGCTGGTCAGAATCATCTGGTTTATTCTTCAGACAGACTGAATGTAGTAGCCATGGCTTGGCAAATATTATGGCAACCAGTCTTACAGCATGGCCTCCTACTTCTAAAACCTGCTGCATTTCAATAAGGTCCTATAAAAAAAAAAAACAAAAAACCCAACACAAAAATTATCTCAGGAGCTTTCACTGGAAAACGTCAATTTAACCAAATAATGGTGGAATTGCCACCTTTAGCTGGTAGCAAAGAAAGAGGAAGAGCTTAGTAGAATATTGAATTTTCTGTCCTGCTGCACTGAAGTTGAAAAGATGTTTTACCCCTTAAACTCTTCGTCTTCTGAAGTTACAGCACAAGATATATTTTATCTTAAGCTGAACAAAAATAAGTGGGAAAAAGTATTGTGCTTCCAAAGGTGAATGTTGGTTCCTCTAGGTTTCTGAAACAGTTAATTCCTATCTTTGATTAAAGGCTGCTTTAATTTTTGGCCTTCCTAACTTTGAGGCAAGATTGCTATCAGGTACTGCTATGTGATCTCTTGCCTAATCTAAATAGCTTTGCTCAATTTACATTTGCTTCCTACAGCATGGAAGATTGCCCTAGTCAAGGGGAATACTAAGCATGCAAACATTAATGTATGGAAAGCAGCTGGCTGTAAACCCACCTGAATGTACTGCTCCAAGCTCCTGGTGCGTTCGGGTTCCACCTCTTCATAGCTGCAGAAATGTCTGCTCAGCTCAGCTTTGCAAATTCCAAAGTGGGAAGTTTCCTCTATTGCATTACGGATCTCCAACACAGCAGCTACATCCCTGGGATTATAGCCATAGCCTTCTGTACACTCACGAAGGAAATGATCAACCTCATACTTTTCTTCTTGGACTTTTATCAATCTGGTGAAAGTTTCAGGGAGGCAGGAGACTCCCACAGCCATGTTATCAAGCAGAGAAGAAACTGCAAAGCAAATGAAAAATAAGTGTATAAACCGCGAAGCAGTTGTTGCTATGCGGTACACTACACAAAGATAAATAATCTGAGACAGACAGATTAGAGATGCTATAGACTGTTCCAATTAAAAACAGAGCTCAGTTTTCCATCTTCATTGCTGCGGTTTCCTTTTTTCTCTCTGCTTTACATATTTGTCTCTGAAAAGACTTGTAGCAGAAGAGCAAGCTGGTTTAACAAGGGCTTGCCCTCATATCAAAGTGAAGTATTGCTGAAAGACAGTGTAGACTTAACTGGTTTCTCTCTAACACTGGGGCAGCTTAACTTGAAGTTAATGAGGAAATCAGCTCCTTTTTTTCTTGAAGAAGGTCAAGTGAAAAGTCTAGAGCAAGGAAATGCTATGGAGGACCCTATTAATCGAAAAATTGGAAACAGCTGATCCATGGCAGAAAGCTATTGGCCAAATACGGTATAAACTACAAGTTGACAATGTCAATTACTATAACAAAGCATCTCTGTGTTTGGAGACAAGTCCATCACTGCACAAACTGACCCCTGCTCTACCGAACACTTGGATGCTGAAGCAGCGTTACAGCTCTTTGCAGTCCCGGATGATTAGAGGGCAGCTTTGGCACCGCTCTTCCCTGCTCCCCACCCTTGTATCTGCAGGCTGCCTTTCCATCCTGCCTGGTGAGACAATCGTACGACAGCTACATTGCTTTGACAGCCAAGGGAAAATGAGAACTGTAATGAGCCGTCAGCTCAGTAGACCTGGAGGGCATGTGTGGCAGCAGAGATAGGAGAAAAAAATTTCTATTTTAACTCTCCCACAACAGCAATGGGAATAGGTAGGGACAGCACTAGACTTTCTAACTTAAGAGCTAAACAACTAAAGGCTATCCTGGATACATTTGCATTAAAGCTGAAAGGAAGATGCTCTTTAAGAAAGGGGAGTGCTGATAAATTGCAAATATTCAAGCTCTAAATATTATCAAAATGTTTAAATTACTGTAGGTACAAGGCCAGAGATTGGACACCACTATTTCAGGCACTTTGCATGAGATGAGTAAATGTGAATTTCCATTCAAGGACCTCTGAAAGATTTTCTTATCTCTTCACAGAAAGGAAAGCTTGGGTGTGATATAATATGGTATTTTAAATTGTAGAAGGGACTGAAAAAATCTCCTGGAGAAGGGATAACAGAGCAGAGGACAGACTTCCTCTCTGGATAGTTTCACACAACATGAAATACAGGCAAGGACTTGTTACCAACAAAAGGTGCCCCAAGTCAACCACCTGTTTGTTTTAAGTCAGAAAAGTCTTCTTCTTTGAAAAGAAAGAAAAGCAATACCAGGCAAACCTCATGTGTAATGAAAAAAAGGATGTTCCTATTAAGAGACTTTGTTTGAATCAGTTCCTTGGCTTGTGAGTTCACTATCTTTCCTGCTCCAACCCACTTCTGCGCAAATTAAGCCAAGCAGAAACTAACCTGGAGAGCTCAGTCTTCCTGGAACTGGTGTACATCGCAGCTTGACCTTCACCTGGCAGGAATTGACCACAATGTTGTCACTGGGACTCAGATTGCGGGTGCTGACAATTCCGGGGGCATAGTAGCCTCTCATCAGTAAGTAATTGGTATGAGATGCTTGACGAGCTTTTACTTCGATTTTCCGTTTGCCTCCAGAGCTGTCATCTAAGTCATCATCATCGTCATCATCATCTTCAAGCCCTTCTTTTCCCAAACTACAGCAAATAGAAGTGGTTTGTTTGTTTGTTGAGTTTTTTCCCAAAATAAGAAAGTGACTCATTACAGTGAGCAGAGCAAGAAGACATGCTATTCTGCATTCCAGTATTTAGTCACGAACAGCTGTGCATATGTCCATAGCAGGCTGATTGAAAGTGCTGAGAACAAGCAACTATAAAAAAGAAAATGCACTAAAGGTCCCTGGATAAGGAAACTCTCTCTTTTTTTCCCAAACGTGTTGAAATGAGCCCAAAAATATCTCGGCTTATAGTGCTGAACCTCTTTGGCTGCAGACACTTTAGTTCAGCAGACACTTCATCATGAGGGAACATCTGTCACAGCACAAAGGCTGAGACCATAAGGGATACTGCAGTGTAGGGCAGACAGTGTTTATTTTTAAGGGAGAAAAGGAGAAGAAAGAATTACAGACCAAAGACTTCAGTTACTTTAAAAAAGAAAAAAAAATACAACCAAAAAACCCACAAAAAACTAATACAAAACAAACTGCAGACAGCCTCAAAGTAATGAGAGAATAGTAGCAACAGCCAGGATAAATTTCCCAGGAACAAACTTAGCCAAACTGACAATGTCCCTTCCCAGGACAAGAATTGTTATGGATAAAGGTGAAGGCTCTGAACAACCCGATCCAATTCTGAAGTTGCCTCTTTTTTAAGCAGGTTGCGCCAGAGACAACCAAAGGCTCCTTCCAACCTTTTCTAAGGTGAGACAGACCTTAAGTGTGTTCTCTTAAAACATATTTAAAGCCAAAAGGGAATGCATCATTTAGAAAAAATAGTGTGAGTACGTAACCAGTTGGAAAACAACTCAGATGCTTGTACACAGAACTGGGAGTAGTCCAGGCTTCAGTGTATTTTTTCTAATGACCTGGGTGATAAAATAGCTTATTAAGTTTGCATAGGATCACCAAACTGGAGAGGCTGCAAATATACGAGAAGCCGGGAGTTGCATTCAGAACATGCAAACAGAACATTCATTCTCAAGCAAACTGGAGAAACAGTCCAGAAAAGAGCAGGAAGCAATCTTCTATGGACAAATGCATGTTATTTATATTATAGTACTATGCACCTGTCACCACCCTGAGGGGAAACAATTAATTAGGTAAAGAAACTTTTTAAAGTGAATCACAAGAATACTTTTTTTTGGCAGAGCAAAACCATGGCCATTCATTAGTTTGGGCTGTATTAGCAGGTGTATCAACTGTATAACGTGAGGTAGAGCATGGCATTTGGCATTTGACATCACAGTTCAGTCCAGAGGAAAATAATGAGAAAGACAGAGATCTGGATAACACAAATAACATCCCCCAAACACAACTAGAGGAACCGAGGCTGCTCATTTTAAAGAATAGCATATTCAGGGAGGAGGACTATGATAACAATCTTCAAATAGGTAATAGGCTGTTCTAAAGAGAACGAAGTATTTTCCATTTAATTTGGCAATATAACAGGAAGAAACAGGTTAAACTACAGCAAGAGATTTTAGTTGCAGTCTAAGAAAATACATAATAATTTTAAGGATAACTATTCATAGGATTAGACTGCCTAGGGAGAGAGTTTCAATTTCAGTGATATTCAGCTACTGGAGGCTTAAAAAAGGAAAATATCAAAGAGAAGACAAGACACAGAACAAATATTGTGCAGACAGGTTTCACTGATAAAGCTGAAACCTTGTTACTAATCCTTCCTAGTCCTTGAAATGGGAAGGTACAATATTGATGAAAACGTTCATCTAGCACACACTGCTCCCCTTTCCACATCAGCTCCGGCGGCAATGAAGTGCCTAGCAATTTAAATGTCACACATGTGAAGACAAATGCAGTCCAAGGCTGTAATGACAGGCACTAACTAAAGTGCCATTAAGTCTTTAAAACGCTCCCTCGGAAATAAAAATCCAAACAATATCACAGTAAAACATGCCACAGTACAGTGCAGAAAATGCTAATGCCTGTCCAATTTCATTCAAGTTACCCCCAAACTGTATTTACGGAGAGAAATAACAGTGTTTACCTTTTTATCACTTCATTTTCCACCATAGTGCTGTCCACCACAACTATCTGCTCTGGGATTCTCACGTTCACAGATACAAGTCCCAGGGAGAACAAGGAAAGCATCGCCACACACTGCCCACCAGGTCCGTCCATAGGGAATGCAATCATGCCTTCTGACGCTTTGTTTTCTTGATCTTTAAATGAGAAGTTATCTGGCTGGTCTGATTTTTCAGCTTCCTTGAGCTTCTCCAGGAACTGAAAGGATTCTGTACAAATTGTACTGGGAAACCGCCATGTGAAAACTCTGGACAAAAAAAATAAATCCAAATTCAAAGCACAAAGCTTTCATCATCTGTTCTTACTGTATATAAATTTTAGACTCATGGTAGCACAGAGCAGCCAAACAGTTGAAGTTCCATGCTAGAGCTGGTCACCAAGTACCTTCTAAATCTACTTTCACAGTCCTTTTCCTAGTTGCAGAACACCAGGTATTTATGCTCCATGTAAGGATCAGGTACTATATAGCAAACACAAAGCAACGATGTCATCTTCTAGAAGAGCACTGAACACATTTACAGTTAACCTCTTCTCCCCCACCCCTGAAATCCAGGTGCAGAGCAGCACAAAGTAACTGGAGAGGAAAAGCAAGCAACCATCAGAACCCAAGAGTGCTCAAGAAATTTTTCTACCACATCTAGAACTTTGGTGCTGCCTTTCCTCTCCTCTGCATACGTCTTCATAAAGGCTCCATTCCCTGTACAGCCCTGATGGCTAACTGGATAAAGGGCTAACTTCCACAGATGTAACCCTCACCTCCTCAGCTTCAGCCATGACGGCAGATTCTTCACTCAAGGTACTTCATGCGTGTCCTCTCCAGGTGTGACTGGGCAGATTATTTGCTCAAACAAACAGTGACCTTTCTGACACCCACCTGTAGTAACTCTGAGACAGTTGATAGGACATAGGTACAAAAGGCAAAGCCCGGCTTTTCTTTGGACCCAACGTGTGGTTTACTCGACGGCGATTGACCAAGCTTCTCTTCTGACACTCCAGGAAAGCCTTCACAAGGATGTCATCCCGGTACTCCCGGTACAAACGAAATGTCTGCAAAAAAACCCCGCTCAATGTAAACGACAGGGTTAGCTCTGAATCCACTGTGAGACTCGCCTACTTGAGGTTTACATTAACTAAATGAATATGGAGCTACAAGCCAGAATGTAAATGATACAGATAAATTTACTTAATTACACTATTCTATTCCTTTTATGGGCTTCCAGACTTTCCACAGCAAATGCCAATTAAATTAACTAAATACTATAGAACACTCGATATTCAAAATGAGACCAGGCTCCCACTAGAATTCTACATGTAAAAAAATGGTCATCTGCAACACATTTTGGTAGATTCTTCCCATCATTTTAGCAGGAACACATGCTTTTATGAGCTTGGCTTTCTAGTGCCTGCTGTTGAGATATTAAACTCCCTTTGAACTTCTAATTTTATTTTTTTAAGTGCCTGACTGATAGATGATGTGTTTTTGTGGTCCCCAATGCTGAAGGAGAGGCACCCCAACACCAGTGTCAGCTGGATACTGGGACTGTCTTTGCACTATCTCCTCTAGAGCATAATTCCAACTGCTCAAGTGGGCGCTAAATCATGATACGGTTTGACTCAATGGAAGGGATGTGGAGTTTATTTCATATGGTCTTTAGGGATCGCTTCAACATCACATCTTGCAATCTCATCCTCAGAGAGAAAAGCAACATACTGAAAATCTGCCTAGAATATCTAATTTCCTAAAAACAGAGGAGAATAATCCTCACAGAACGGGTGAAAATCTAAGTTTCTAGGTTTCTTTTCTCCCATTTGAAAATGGCATATATCAAAGTAGGAAGGAGAAACTCTTAAGGGTTGTATGACCATGGGTAGATGTGGCACTTAGGGACATGGTTTAGTGGTAGACTTGGCAGTGTAAGGTTTACGGTTGGACTCAATCTTAAAGGTCTTTTCTAACCTAAATGATTCTATGACCAGCAAAGTTTGGTCCAGATACAGTACCTGAAATGACTGGCAAGATTTCATCTGGTTATCTGAGAGTGCCAACGTGCTCTGAATCAGATTCTGCAGCACTAGAAAATGAATATCATAGACACTGAAAGAAAAAGGAAAAAAAAAAAAAAAAGAAAAAGAATTTATTCAGTTTATTCATGGTGATTTTTGAGCATGAGGTACCTAACTATTAAACTAGCACAAAAATATACAAACTCAATCACCTGCTTCTGAAACAGATGCATAAAGGCATGAGATCACTACAGGTAAGGATCATTCATGTAAAGGAGCCTGCTACATTTTCCCTGACCTTCCACCCTGAATTTTTGAATCAGTCCAGATAATCTGACACAAACGAAGTTCTCTTTGATAACATCTCCTCTTAAGATATAGCACCCACAGAGAAAACATACACTGTTGTCCTAATGATAACAGACCACTGTTTTGAGAAGGTCGTTGCTGCTGTAATTCTATTCATCACATCCATAATCTATGTCAGAGGTCCCTACAGCCTTGTGAAAGTATTTTTTTAATTAATAAATTTATACACTGCAACAAACAGATGTAAAACATACTGAATTAGAAGACTGCATGTGACTTTCACAAGATGTGGGGGCTGACATGACCTTGGAGTCCTAATGGGAGAAAACAGAACTACTGCTACTCACCTGCTTAGACTGTCTTCCTTTGTGTTTTGACTTGTGTCTTCTCCAATAGCCAAAACTCGAAATCTAGTTCAGAAGGGAAAGCAAAACACTGAAACAAAAGTAACATTCTGTGATTTATATCAGCCGTGAAACACAGAGGCTGACAAGCACAACTGCTAACTAGGCCAGTGTCGAAACAGCGCAGGGGCACTAATCTGCTCCAGCAGCCTCAGCACAGGTGTCACAAATTACAAGATCTGTCCAGACCGGTCTCCCTCACACCAAGATATTGCTGACAAGGAGACAGAACACATGGACAGGAGACACTACAGAACTGTAGGGATTTGCAATTCTTTTGAGGTTTTGGACTTCCAGTTACCATCAGCAGCTCTTCCCAAAGTAAGAAAATTTACTAAGGTGCTAAATTTGTTATCATAAAATGGTTTGAGACCTAAATTTTCACACTTCTCTCCAAATGTCATTCATCACAAAAAAAGCTTGATGATCTGGGGCTGGAGAAAGCTATACAGGGCTGAGTGCTCCTCTGTATCAACAGTTATCAACATAGGAAGTATGGATTTGAAAGAAATGTTGCTTGTTGTATTTACTGAAACTTCTTTTGAAAGTAAGAGTATGAGTAACACGGCATAAATCATGCATAGCAGAGAAGAGAAGAGGTCTACTCTGAACCTCCTCACTCACTGTCTCAGCCCATGCGCAGAGTCAAAAGCCCACAACTAGAATACCTGGAAAAGAGCTCCTGCAAAGTATCGGGAATCTCAAGTTTGGGATTCCCCAGGGTTGAACTGAATTTCTCTTTCAGTCTTTCCACAAACTCTTTAAACTCCTTTGCACAAACCTTAGAAAAGAAGAGATGGGAATGTTATCAACCTTGATTTCTTAAGAGTGGGAAAAAACCCTCTGTTTTTAAAACGTTCATAGAAAATTCTAGTAGAAATAACTGCTTTTGAATTGTCAAGTCAGAAACAGTACAGCAGATGAGAATGAATCAAAGAAGCTCTGTGGAGGTTGTGTTTGCTGACTTACTTCACAGTTGCAGGTTCTGTCTGTAATTAAGCTCACAGCTACAAGCAACACACCATGAACATATGTTCTAAAAACAGTTATACTGAACTATCAGCGTAAGATCTCTTGCTAGAGCTTTGTTTAAGCTTCTGCTTAAGTCTCTTTTTCTCTTTGTGCCCTTCAGGCTTCATCATGTTCTCCATTAAGTCTGTTTGTACAATCACTGCTTGGAGGACACCTCTTACACCAGAGGAACCATCCTGTACCTCTCTGGAAACAAGTTTTTATTTGCTTCCAAAGACAGACTTTGGGGTTGGGGAAACGTGCATTTATTTCAGCAACATTCATCAGTGAACACCTACTCTTCATTTAAACAAACATTAATCTAACAACAGAACTATTTGCTGACAATAATATGAATTGTCATTCCTGGATAAAAACAAAGCAAATCTTGCTGTGACATTGTCCCAGTTCTGAAAAAGTTTTGAAATTCAAAATGGAATTGTTTGCACTGAAAGCATAAACAACTTTTCAATTCGAAATCGTGGTTGATATCAGCCATAAAAAGCTCAAAAATTAAATAAAATCTTTTGACTGATCAAATCAAGGCTTCTCTCATAAAATTTGCTTGTATTCCTGCACTCATCCACAGAAGATAAGGCAATATTTCCACATGCAACAGGAATAAAAAAATAAATTACAGAGCAAAAATGTTTTCTTGCTCAGATAACAAGGAGGCTGAGAGGATTAAAAAAACAAAACAAAACCCAAGCCCCAGTGCATATAGATGCTCAGTCATGGATGTTTATAAACAAGCACATTGAAAAAATAAAATTTTGTTGCACAGCAGTGGTGTCTATGTGCCTTTGGAAAGATGCCTGTGTCCACTTTACTCCCAAACCAGCAGTGATGCTGCCTTTTTATGATGATGCTATTTATACAATAGCTAAGGGTACAAGGGAGAGAGAAGACAGGAAATCACAGTAATGGAAACACTGCAAGCACTCAGTAATCCAAACAGCGTAAAGCACTCTGTGACCTTTTAGAATACTTCCCTCCTACCTGTGGATCTTCATAATTATTTTCTCTATTCATGAAATCTTCAATGAGGGCTTTATCTTGGTAAACCTCGGCAAGGCACACTCTGCAACAGACACAATTGCAGGTGTTGTACGTAGCTGAACTTTTCCCAATTCAGTACAGATTTGATAGCACTAGGGTTCAAAAGGTTGAAATTTATAAGTCACATGACACAAGACAAAAACATAGGAAGGCCATATCCCTCCACTTAATTTCAGGAGAATTTAGCCTATTCCGAGAACATAAAGAGAAACCTTCTTACTTATAATTAAGATAGGTCTGTGGGTTTCTGACAATATAACGAGCTCTTCGTCCAACGGAATGAGAAGTTTTATCGAGGGACTCTTCGAAGCTGGCGTGCATGATATCCCGAACTACTTGCCATGGAACAAAGGGCCCTTTCACCTGTGTGAACAAGAAATGTAGAGTTAAACTTCAGCTTTTACGTACACAAATGATGGTTAGAACCAGGATGAATTCCTAGGACTGATGAAATGCGTATTCAGGTTATAGGGCCTCTATTTAATAGGTCTATTAATACCTTTGCATTTAACACATGACTAGCAATGCGGCACAGCATGAGCAGGCTGTCTTCTTGCACCGTCCAGGTGACACGCAGGCGTGTCATTCTCTGCAGGGCACTCTGGTCAGCTTCATCATGGTAGCGGAGTCTTTTGCTTTTTTCTACAGAATCCTCTTCTAAAAAATCCAGGGAAAAAAAAAAAGAAGAAAAAAAAAAAAGACAGTTATCTCAGCACTACATATTCAGATTAATTCAAACTCCTATCAGAGGCAGTATCAACACCAACTGGAGTTTGTAAGAATGAAAGACAAAAGCAGAGAAGGAAGTAGCAGTTCAGAAAGTAAAATGCATTAACACCTCTCCCAGGAATGAGAAAACAAGCACTTTAGTTAGCAAACTGACTACCCAGAGCATGATACCACAAAGAATCTTTAAGCCAGCTACCAAAAGCTGATGGTGAATTGCAAGGAGTTGATGTGGCACAGACACAATTATAATTTCTTTAGTTTGTAGGGGGAGTAGTGCAATGATGATTCGCACACAGGCAGCAGTCAGAGCAGGCTGCTGTTCCTCTCCAGAGCTAGTAACAGCCCCAGGATATCAGAACCTCTTCACTGAGGGAGGCAACCCAAAGACATGGCCAGTGAGTTTCCATTTCCCATGCTGTGACAGTCACATCAGCTTTCCTAACGTACCTCACAGCAGGCCTAGGCATGAAAAAGAATGCTGCTTTTTCCTCCCACGTTAGTTACTCACCTTTCTTTTTCTTCTTTGTCTTCTTTCCAGTGTCTTTCCTAAGCCTCTTCCTCTTTTGGCTTTTCCCACCTCTCACTCGTTTGGTTCGATCCTGGGTTGGTTCTGTATTCATTTCAACACATTCCTCTTTCTGGACAAGTGACTCAGATCCTACCTTTGCTTCTCCCAAAATATTAATTTTGTTACCTAAAATGACACATATTTACGGTCACGGAGCTTTATAGCAATTACATTCTTCAATATTAAGGTATAAAGAGCAAATGCCAAAGTTTCAGTATACGAAGACAGATGCCCTCTCAGACTTGTCCTTTGTTAGTCATGTCATTTCACGCCACTTCTCAGCAGCTCACAGAATAAAGTCCCACTTAAATGAGGACCCATCAAGTAATTAGGAAACCTAGCGAGCGTACAGTGCACAAATACAAGGGAACTGACTTGAGGCTTTATATTCAACCTGAAGCATTTTCTCCTCCTCAGCTTGAATGTTAGGCTATACGATTTTAACAGTGCCTAGTCACGCAAAACATTGGTCCCTCTAGACTTTCTGAAACTGCAAATCAGAAATTACAAAGAATAAAAATTATTGTTCTATTGGAAATTATTTTCCTATCTATTGTACTGCCCCAGAAGTACCCTAGATCATCGTAAGGAGACAGGAACAACCCATGTCATCAATACTGGATAAAAAAATTATTGTTCCACATATCCAGAAATAGGGAAGGAAATTATTTACCCATTTTACTGCCCCAGAAGCATCCTAGATTAGCGTACGGAGACAGGAATAACCCACACCCTCCATACTGGGTTTGACAAGGACAGTAACAGCTGTAACACAGTTAGAGATGCTGCCACCACCGGCATCACACCTTACCTCCAGTGCTGAGCGGAAGGGGGTGTTTTGTTAAGAAGGTTTGGAGTCTCACTGTCAGTCCGTTTTCAGAAACTGTATTTTCCTAAGACAACACAGCTTTAGAAAAGGTGATATGCAAAGGGAGTGAACTGGTTTTAACAACACTGCACATTATATCCTTTGAGAAGCATCAGAAATAAATTTTCAGTATAAAGAAGAAGATCCCTGGCTACAATGAAGAATTCATTTGTCTTATTACTACCACACATCTGAATGGCTCTAAAGCTTCTCTTAAATCATCCTGTAATGTCCACTAGATCATGAAGGTTAGAACTTCAGCAAATCTCCTCGAGTTTAAAAGAAGTCATCACTGGAAAAGAAATGCTCGATTCCTTCATTTCTACAGAGGCTGAACAGAATTTTCTGTAAAACTGTACTTTTTCCAAGCATTTTACATTCCAAAGTAACTTCTAAAAAGCATGAAACCAAAATGCAAACACAAACATTGAGCAAATGCCTCCTACACCATGTTCTATCCATCTGAAACCTGCGCCAGAACTGATTGCAATGTATCAGGAGTTCTGTCATTCTCAGCAAAACCCATTTCTCTTGTGTGGAATTCAGTAGTGACAGACGTTGGTGACAGACGTGGAGAGGAAAGCCGAGACTGAAGGCTGAAGGTTCTGTTAATGCTGAACAACCAGGTGACAGAACAGCAGATGAAATTAAGAGTGAAATGATCCTGCCTGAGGGCAGAAACAAGCAACTCTAATTTTACATACACACTGATAGGCTCTAATTTGACCACTAGTTAGGGCAGGGTAATGACAGCCAGTTCTGCCAAAGTACCTGTTCAATGTCTGGTAATCGTCGAAAAGCAAAGCAAATGTAAGGAATTATTAGGAAAGGAAAGAAAAGCAAGACTATGCAGCTGTAAAAATCCATGGTTGGCCACAGCCTGAATGCACTATGTGATTCTATTTCCACCTTAAAAAGGATGTAGCAAAACTACAACAGGTTCAAAGAAAGGCAAAGAGAATGATTAAAGGCAGAACAGGTTCCATGCTGGGAACAGTTAAGTAGATGCCAGTCTTTAAAAAAAGAGATAATAATTGGAAACATGAGAAATGTTTACAAAATCAAATGGAACAGAAGGCTAACAGAATCATATTTTTCACAGCTTCCCTTAGTACTACAATTATTAGGGAGATTAAACCATCAAAAGGAAGTGGTGAATTTGAAATACTTTCTTGCATGAGGTTGTGGATACTAAAGATTTACACGTGTCCAAAAAAAGCAATCAGACAAATTAATACTAGAAGAAAAAGCTAACTGCTTTGAAACATCACCCCCAGGTTTAAAATGGCCTTGAGCCAAACGTGCAGACAGCTGGGACAATATTCTGAAGAAATACCACTATGCAACTCCCTTGCTCTTACAACCTTCCCATCAGAGACAGGACATTCTTATTTGACTCTGTTGAGCTTCCTAGTGATTTTTTTTTTTTAAATTTTTTTATGCATGTATTTCCTTATTCTGCATGTGTCAGTTTTCATCTAACAAATTCTACATTCCAGAAAGACAAGAGGTACCACTCAGTAATCTAAACTGCTTGCTTAGGAAAGTATTTCTCCTTTGGTTGAATGTACCATCAAATTCAGTTCAGATAAAATTTACACCCAGTTCTTTCATTCACTTCAGCACCAAGACTGACCACATTTGGCATTCATCTCTCTCCAGTGATGCAAAGCTTAAATGAGACACGTGACTGAGAAAGCATGCAAGCAGTAAGACTTTGTTATCAGTGTCTCAACCTTAAGAATCTTAAAATTTGGAAAAGTCACAAGAGCATATAAATTTTAAAATACCCACCTTCCTAGTCTTATTGATGATGTAGCTTGTCCAGATCCAGTTGCGTTTTAAATGCCCATAAAAGCTGGAATCCAGACCTGCGGCTCCTAACCCATCTCCGGGGATAGTTCCATCATCAACCACCTCTCGGCTGCCTCTAAAAGAGAACAACAAGATATAAAGTAATTATTTTGTAGGGAGTGTCTTCTCAGCTACTTTTAAGTGATGTGTGTGCCATGTGCAGAGCTCCCCCCTTGCCCTTACAATTTAGATAGGGCTGGGAAAGCAGAGAAAGAGAGATGTTCATTCCCTTCACCCTGGTCCAGAAGTAGCACGACAACAATGCTTTTCCATTCATTTTTAATCCATGATATTTAAAGACTGAGCTTTCAGTTTAAGGCTTACACTCAGAGCATCTTCATTATTGTTAATTAAGTTCTGATGGCCATGTTAAACTCTGCTCTCAGCACCATTCCTGCCACAGGACTAGAGAAAATACCTGCTCAGGTGAAAGACTTTCTCAGGATGAGCGCGAGGAAGATCTTCCACAAGAACTAAAGGCAATCATAACCCTTTTTCACACTGACTGTCAAGTGCTTCTCCCTACAGTTTTCTAACAAATACATTAAAGCCTGTTCAAATACACATACAAGCCAGAAAAATAAATGTATTGCAATTTTCTCCCTGGAAAGAGGATGAAACTAACAATGAATAGTGTCTAATGGATGAACTGATACCCTTCACGAATGAACTACTTAATTATTAGTGTGGTGTTACAGTGCAGAATGAAAAAAAAAAAAGTTTTTTTTTCATCTTTATAAATACGCCACTTTGCAAGAAATCATGGAGAGAAACTTACTTCCTAAAAAAATAATAACAAAAAAAAATCAAAGTATGAATAAGCTTTGCATATGCAGTAGATACGACAGCTCTGACAATCCAGTAATAACACCAAAGAGTATTTTTTCAATCCTGTTTCACCTTACAAAAGACTTTTTGAAAGCTACCATGAAAAAATCATTTCAGTCAAGCTTTCAATAGACAGCTCTTTCATTAGAACTTTACACCGTCAATTAAATCCAAAAACCATTTCTTGACCTTAAAGATGTTGCAGTCCTCTCCAGCCCAAACGCAAGTCAAGCCCAGAGAGCCAATTTAAAAGATATCTTACCACATAGTGGAGACCTTATGTGAAAGCTGACAAGTGGACTGAACAGAGTTTTTTTCTATCAGCAAGGATCAGTGGAATTAGGTTCCCTCAACTCCATTTTTTTTTTTTAAGATGACTTGATATATCCACCTGTAACACTGAACTAACTGAAAATACTTTAAAACAGACTGTTTATTAAAATGGAATAGAATATGGACAAAACTAAACCCCAGTGCACAACGGTCAATCTAAAGCAGTATAGCTGATGTTCTGCACGGCTTTCCCAGGCCACAGGTGACAAACAAAATCATAGAATGGTTCAGGTTGGAAGGGACCTTAAAGACCATCTTGTCCCAACCCCCCTGCCCTGGGCAGGGACACCTCCCACCAGGTTGCTCAAAGCCCCGTCCAGCCTGTCCTTGAACTCCTCTAGGGATGGGGCAGCCACAGCTTCTCTGGGCAACCTGGGCCAGGGTCTCACCCCCCTCACACTAAGGAATTTCTTCCTGAGATCTCATCTAAATCTCCTCTCTTTCAGTTTATAATCATTACCCCTCATCCTATCGCTCCACTCCCTGGTAAAGAGTCCCACCCCATCTCTCCTGTAGGCCCCCTTTAGCCCTCTCAAGGACTCTGGTTGTGAATAGGCAGGAGATGAAGCGCTCCAGAGAGCATGTCCAGGCTTCACCAGCATACACTGATACCATATTAAAAATTATCTGTAAATGATATGCAGCGAATGGAACACAAAAGGACAGATTTCAGAACGTGACACTGGGGAGCTACTGAAGCTACAGGGTAGTTGAGATAC
Organism: Limnodromus scolopaceus; assembly: GCA_028565335.1. Classification (NCBI taxonomy): domain Eukaryota; kingdom Metazoa; phylum Chordata; class Aves; order Charadriiformes; family Scolopacidae; genus Limnodromus; species Limnodromus scolopaceus. Next base: position 15,794,761 of record JAOXNO010000070.1, on the reverse strand, counting down.
CATGATATAAAGCACAGAACAGGGAATCTTCGAATTTTTTCCCTTGCATTAAGCGTACTTTCACTGAATTTCACTGAATTTTTAGAGTTGGAAGGGACCATAGAGATCATCTAGTCCAACTCCCCTGCCAAAG
>JAOXNO010000070.1:15759636-15785182 GCA_028565335.1 Limnodromus scolopaceus | reverse complement strand
AGAGCCTGTGGAGGGGCAGAACTTTCAGCGGTGCTGAGGGAACCTGTGAGCTCCCTTTTGACAGCCCTGAAGGGGACAGCAGAGACCCGAAATACCTCCTGAGCCTGCACTTAGATGTGACCAGATGAATCAGTGATAAAGCAGGTGCCAGAAGACAAGGCTCTAATTTTACAACACTCTGCAATTGAACTAAGTGACAGATGGTTTCAAAATTCTCAAACCAGAGGAGAAAAAGGACATGATGTCTTACTAAATTCCTATAGCAGGCAGCCCTGTGTGTATTGACATGCCAGGACCTTATGTGCTGACACAGAAGATGGATAGTGTAATCCTATTTGTGACAAGAGTCCTGCCAATTTGGAAGCTGGGACTCCAGGAGATCACCAGAATCTCCATTTCTCTTTGGAGGTGAATCTTAAAAGGCTGAAAGACGTCGTAACATTCAGGGAAGTATCTTTAGTCCAGATTAGGCAAGTCAGGAGAAGATATATAACCATACCAGATAAAACTGCAAAGAAAAGCAAACTTTCAGGACACTGCTAGAATCCCAGCCACCAGTGATGACTGACAGGAAGATACGAGTCTCTACAGTCCATGACAGAATAACACGTGAACAATTTTTGAAAACATGCAGAAATAAAAGTTATGCAGATGCAAGAATCATCAAGCAGGGAAGTGCTGTATCTTACTATGTGGCCCCAAGCACTGGAATACTGTAAAAAGAGAAAGAGTTCTCCGATCTCTATTTATGGGACATATACTGTATAGAAATTAACTTGTGTAATTATCTGCAGAGATCTATTAATGCTTCCTAACAGCTCATTAATTTTTAAGATTCAGGATAACTGCAAACCTCCCCACCTTCCTTGTGCCGTCGTCTCCAACATTATCACAGATAGTGCCGTCAGGGACCAGAGAAGCCACCAATGGAATAAAGCACACAGACGCTTGCTAAAATAGTGCTTCTAGTACCAAAACACATCAGGCCCCCAGCTGTTTTCAGATGGACTCACGTGAACAAGCTTTCAATTAGCCGGAGGTTTCGAACAGCTTCCACGATGAGGTTTCGGCGCTTCAGCAGCCTGTACGTTTCATGAGACCTCTCCACTGCTGTAGCTTTGGAACGCTTTTCCTTCTTTTGGCCACACATCTTCTTGTGCACAGCATGGACAAAATAAAAAATGTACATTCATTCAATGTCTTCAGCCCAGCATTGGTTCCTCACACAGTAGCATCTATGGAATTCAGAGTTTTGATGTATTTATTTGTAACAAACTAGTCAGATGGGGATTATCTTTTATCTCCCCTTTACTGGCAGGGAACCAAGGCAGAAACTAAGATTTCCATGCAGTTAGATGCAGAGATTTACACACTTTCTCTGTCCATCCCATTTGGACTTGAGAGTTTTGGCTTAGAAAGCTGGTAACTGCCTTAACCCCGTGCTGAGTCCAAGCCAACATAACCTGTCTCTCAGAAAGGCTTCTTCTCCCCAGCTCAGCCCTGCAGCAGCGAGGCTACACAGCTTTCATGTTGAAGCCCATTTATTCCTCCTGGTTCAGAGCAGACAGACCAGATGACATGCAGCACTTGTGTGCGCAGAGAGCCATTAAGTGATGACAAGCATTAAGTCAACACAGGGAATTTGGAAAGCACCGGGGAAGTAACCCAGAACTGTACTTGAGACATCTACCTTCCTATCTCCTGGAATAATCTGCACTTATACAATGCAGCCAAAATGTTCTTTGAAATTAAATTCCAAAGTAAAAGTACATCACTTACCTTAGACAGCTGTATGAACAGGAAGATATTAAGACGTGATCTTACCTTAGGGTCCTCAAGTCTGACCTCCTCCACCACAGCCACATCCCCATCTTCATCAGTGCAGGTGGAAAGACGGGTCTCCTGCTTTGGAGTTTCCAAAGCAGAACTGTCTCCTGAAAGGTTGTCTGGGAGCTCATCGGGCTCTTCAAGAATTTGAGGGGAAGGCAGCTTCTTCCCCTGAGACTTCACAGCTGTTGGCTTTGACCCTGGTTTAAGAGCAAACAGCCTTGTAATTATTCTGCTCTCAACTTCCTGTAAAAGTTCAGCGTCTCCCTCTATAAAAGGCCTTCCCCCCGCCGTACACCCAGGTAACTGCACTTAAAAGCATTCTTCTACATTTTTCACTTATTCTTCTACCCTGCTGGAAGCAGTGGTTTGATCGTGAGCAACTGCATTCAGCCTCCAAAAGTAAAGATTTTAAAAAAGTGAACTCCCTGTCATCAAATAATTCTCTCCAAGCAGAAGCCTCTTCACAGGCAGGCTTAGAAGACCACGAAGGACTGGATTAGCTTATCCAGAAACTGCTCTTTGAAGAAAGGAAAGTTTCTGTCAAAAAGATTCTCAAGTTCTGCCAGAAACCTGACTTTTCTGACTCAAAGCAGAACACGAATAAGGATTTAATATTACTCCAAAGATAATCTACATAAGAAATGGAGTTCTGTTCTCTTCTGTGCCCTTGGAGTTCATTAGAGAAGTTGTAGGAGCATTCAAATAGTTAAAATAAATAACTAAACCAACATCTGCTCTTTTAAAATACATCCCCAAAAGGCTATTAGCTTTCACATTAAGATGTTCCAAATAACTAAAGAAAAAGATGAAGCATTTAGCTTCAGGAGACAAGACATTTTTGTTACAATATGCTTAGATGAGTAAGGCTATGGGTTAAGTCATCCCAAACCTATCACTGCTTGAAAGCAGTCAGTTACCATCGCATCTGGTCGCGGGTGAGAAGTCAGTGTTACTCTACATAAACTCACCCCAGCTGAAGGTTTGCATCAGTACATGAACAAAGATATTTTACACAGACTTTAAGGCTCAATACCAGACATTTCCACCAAAAAAAACGCTGCTAAAAGGGGAAGAATTTTTATGTTTCAATTAAAAAACCATTAACTGGCTGGTCTGTCAGCTCCTGTGCTGTTTCCCACACCTAAGATGACATTTACATCTCCAATGGAATGAAATGATGCGTTTTAATGAGAGGCACAGCCCACCTTTTTCCTTAGTGAGGAAGAAATAAAATATTTCAAGAAAGACAAAGTGTGTTCAAATCCCTTCTGGAGACTTCAAGGACTTTAAAAGCTAAAGCTCTACCAAGATGGTACTCTGATGGGCATGGCCTGGGCTGCAAGACGCTTTGAAAAACAGAGCCCACGACAGACACTCTGTCAGTTCATCATAGAACACCCAAGGTGGATACAAAATTCACCCAAGGATGGTGTTTGTCTCAGCAGGTTAAGCCACACTGACTGCTAGTGACCATGGGCTCCCCGCTATAGCCTTTTTCAGCCACACACTCTTGCCTCCTTCCTTGCAACAGTTTGAGAATTCGTCTGGCCCTTTGCAGCTCTTCAAGCCACCAGAAAAATAACTGAATATCCAGGGACCAAGGGGTGTGAGCCCATTGCATCTGCACAGGGAAATGGGGAGAAATGACACAGGAGTAAGAAGACCTACTTTCCCAGCGATTGGCAATAGAAACGTTCCTTGGTGCAAACACCAGAGCACACTTCAGCCCTAAGAATCTCCAGAGATTACCACACATACAATATTCCAAACCATTAAACTTTTGGTGGAAGGAGAACATCAAAAAAAGCACAGAAATAATCAAGTAAGTGTAAAACTAAACATGTGATCAAAAACTTCAGTAGAAGCTAATAGCATATTATTTTTTTCTTTAATAACAGGATCTATAAGAAAAACAAATTTCAGGACCGTGATCTACCTTTAGCTGGTGTCAACTGATGGGCATCCTCTTGGAAACTTAATTTCAACAGAGAACCGGAGTTGGCCTTCTGACCTTTTCCTCTCTTCTTGCCTTCTTTCCCTTCTTCTTCATTGTCAGACTCCGAGACGGGAGCATCATCTTCTCCAGGAGACACATCTTCCACAGGTGGGGAATCTTCTGGCACTAGAGCCAAAGTAACTGTAGCTAACTGCTCGCTCCGAGCCTTCTCTCTCTCAAACTGACGGTTTAAATCACTTTCCTCTGCAAAAATGTACGAAATATACTTTGTTGTCCTTTGCCGACCTTCATCCTCCATAAAACCCTAAGGAAATAGTTAGAATGTTACTTTACCACTCCAAGTCTCCATTCTTGCACTCTGATCTCCAGCATCAACAGTTGGAAAATTTTCTAACTGTTTTCCCCTCACATCAAAAGATAACACGTTATTATTATTTTCTTCCTAAATAACAAAAATGTTGACTAACCTTAACGTATAGAAATCAACAGAAATATCATGCTTGAAAAATAAATAAGACTGCATTACCCGCATACTAGAACGAAATGCCTACAGTACGTGAGATGTAGAAAAGTGTAAGGAAGAACAAACTATATGTATTCAGAGTGGAAATCAATTTTCTTTTTAGAAAAAAATTTTCTGTGAAATAACTGCAATGCAGAAGTTACCAGAGTGAATCAGACCCGAGCGGAACCGCTGTTGCCCTGTCTGCTGCAACGGGCGCTTTCAGGTATCTACAAACTCGATAAAGGAAGGTTTCATCTTCACAGGTGACTCAGGAAAACGTACGTTTAGATATTCCAATGGTTTATTATAGTTTGTTTGGTTTTAATTCTATAGAACTTTTTACCAAATGACAAGATCTTAGTAAACAAAAAAAAAAAAAAAAAATCTCTATTGAGGGAAGATGGCAATTATCCAGCCTTTGTGAAAAGGGGCAAGTGGGTACCTGTGAGAAGTGACAGCTGAATTCGTTCGTCTTGTTGAAATGAAAAAAATATTGAACTATATCTGAAATTAAGGAGTCTAATCACCATAAGGTCTACAAAAGTGACTGTTTTTTCTCAGAATTTGCTGGTATCTTCAAAAGTCAAGTAGATAAATTATTTTAAACGTACAGAGGGTCTCCGACAAGATCCTTGAGTAGAGGATCTTGCAAAATAGAAGTTGTCTAATAGTCAAAAATGAAGCAAAGTGGCTATTTTGAGTTGAAAGACACTTATGTTCATCTCCATAAAGCACCAGCCCCCAGGTCACTTGGGTTACCGCTGATTACAGCGAATGTCTTGGGGAAGTGGCTGAGGCTGGGTGAAGCAGGGTTGAGCCAGTTTCTCTGCCCCTGTCTCTTTTTGGAGGGCAGACCTGTGTCACGGCTCTGGGAACAGCGCTCCTCCAGAACTCTGTGAAGATGCGTCCGGTAGAATCCCACCAGCTGGCGTGGATCTCCAGAACGTGTGCTCAGAAGAGACAGCAAAGGTGGGACCGCGTGCACTTTTTCCTCAAGCTCTATTACTTAAGCACCCAGTTACAAACCAATATAAAATACTTGTACATGTGGGTCAGCGAACTATTCAGTGTCAATCAGGAAAAAATAAAGAAAAAAATATGCTAGGAGGGCAGATACATTACATTCTAACAACTAGACCTAGTCCTCAGATTACAGTAGGTTAAAATTTTAGTACTTTTTGAACACTTCTCTTTTATACTTTTTCCTCAACTGAAGTAATACTTTTTTCCATCTTACCAGAACTTTGTCACTGTCAGTTCTCAAATCCCTGCCATTTCTATCATCTAAGGTTAACAATGTTAGAACATACTACCACAGCAACCACAACTGTATCTCCAGTTTGAATAAGTACCTAAATTATTTTATTTTAACCTCACCTTGACAACTTTGTACCTCTCCAGGAGGCGACAGAGCATCCTTGCTTCTAGCTTCCCCACATTCATAGCCAAGCGAATTTCTGCCTGAGAAATACCTTTGGTTCCCCTACTTTCAACTGTTTCAGAAAGAAATAAACAGAAAATAGCTCAGGGAATTAATCAGACAGAACTACATACACATACATTTGTATGTACATTCATATTTGCTCTGAATAACGGTATATGCCAGAATATAAAATTTAACATTCACCACTAACAACTAAAGACGTTTTCATAGACATATACAATCAATATATATCATATACAGTCAAATACTGCCATTAGACCCAATTTCACGTGAAGCAGTGCCCCAGCAAAATGAGGTTTTACTGTGACAGCTTCAGATTAAAAACAGGGGGGATTTTTTTCCCTGACACCTTTCCACAGTCAGATTATTTTCTCCATTATGAAAGAAAAAGAGGTAGGAGAAAAAGGAACAATGTTTTCTTCATCACCTTTTCTCATCCCACCACAATGTCTTGTTTCTATCAGTCTGTAGACTACCATGCCATCTTATTTTGGTAGCACTGAATAGTTGATGGGCTTCCAGGGAGTGTAACAGGTGGCAGCTCCTATAACTCAGTTTAATCTGAAGATAAATCTCATCTTTTCCATGAAAAACTGACACTTTCTGATACGTAAATAGCAGTCAGAACTTAACCACACATACACCCCCCCCCCAATATATACCTTTCTTCTATACATACAAGGAGTAAGAAAGGCAAGAGAAAAATTTTTAGGGTGCCTTACTACATCACCTACTTAGCTCATAAGCCTGGGTGAGCATATCCCTTTCACAAACAATATCCACAGGTGGAACAGCTTTTGTGATGATCTCTTCTTCATCATCATCATGATAATCTTCCATTTTCTTCCGGAATTCCTTTAGTAATTTAAGGCAACGGACCATGACATCAGTCCCTGTGAAGACGAATGTTAGTAACAACTCTTAACAAAATGCAGGGGGGGTGTGCATATTTAAATGGTTTTATTTCTTTCAGCAGCACAAAGCAGTAGTGGTGCAATGGGGAACATGAAAGACCAAAGACAACTACTTATTTCTAGGAAATGTTGGCAACAGCTTTTCCCTATTTACAAATCTGTCAAAATACTGACGCGTCTGTGTGAACATCAGGACTGCCCAATACAGTGATTTATGAGCAGAACGGGAAACATTGCAATAACAGGAGAAATTTCAGTAAATTTCAGATCATAAATCAATGAAAGGACTAAGTGCTGCTGCACAGTTCTGTTCTTCACAACACAGATCTGAGTGTGACATCACTCACTGGATTTAAAATCCCTCCATTTTCAATGCTCAAAGCTTTTTTCTTTTTTTTTTTTTTTACTTTCTATAAATGCATATCACATAATGCAAGAGAACCATATATTCGAAGAGACAAGATTTCTCGCCCAAAGTCCTGCTCCCTGCACCCAGGGCACGGCCAGGTTTATTAACATGCACGGCGTACTATAATTATACATAACAAAAACAAAGATATAAACTCTCAGGTTGTTGTGTCCAAGGGCAGGACACACTGCTGCCCACCAGCCACAGGTATCTCATACACGCTTCAGTTCCACTCTTAACACGTCCCTGTGTGCTGGCTGTGCTGTAGTGACTCTCCACCTACTCGACCCTTCTGGGATCTCACAGAAGAGCGGGGACAGATGACATTAGCAGAGCTGTAGAGATCCCGCTCCCCGATATGAGGATGACCCACTACCATCAGTGTCATTCAGCTCCTGCTGAACACTTTCAGAGACCAGCACTAAGCCAGAACTAGGTTGGTGTCCGCTGCCGGCTCCTAAAGCCTCAGTGATTCAGCAGCTACTGCAAAAGCAGCCAATTCATCCTGCAGCAGCAGGTGGGAACATCTACAGCTTCTCCATTTCTCTGGTACAGCCCTGCTGTGAGAAACGCCAGGTGAAAGCCTTAGGTGAAATCATTAACCTTTTAGTTAATGAATTTTATCTTCTGTATATATACAATCAGTAACTGAAGCCCAGCAGACACGAAGTTAATCCACAGTAACTTAATCATGTGCCTGAGCTCCAGGCCACATGATTCTGTTATTTTTGCTCAGTCTGAATCCTTTCCCTGCCAGTACCCTAAGACACTGCTTAGGACAGTAATTAAGTGCTGACATTTTGGTAGGGCTGCAGGCACTGTTAGCACATCCTCTGTACTTCTACAGCCCATTAATTTTCACTTGAAGCAGTATTTGAAAAAAAAAAACCAAAACCACAAAAAACCTTAAAACAAACAAGCAACCAAAGTCCAAACAATTCTTCTTACTTTAGCTCCTGCTGCCCAGTAATGTACTTCCCACAGCAGATGCTCTGGCTTCATCCTCAGTGATGATCCTCCACATATTTCTATCTGCTTTCCTGTATAACTCCAGAGATTAAACTGTCTTGATCTCCAATGAAAATCAGCTATTATTAATTCATCCTAGTTTAATACCTAGTGGTTTTGAAGGCATTTATGTGGATTTTCAGCTTTTACGTCTATAAGATGGAATTACCATTCATGTGAAAGATTCATCAGGTGGCATTTTTCACAACAAACTTAAAGTAGTAAATGCAGCTGCCATTGTGCCAGCCTGTGACAAAACACAAAAAGTCTACTGCCTTGTGGATTGCCAACAAGTTCATAAATGGACTTGTATCTTCCTAAGTAAATACTTCAATTGCAAGTTAGGTGTTTTTACTACTGATTATAAACTCTTATTTTTTAGGAATACTATCTAGTCTTTTGGGGTTTATTTGCAAATGTCTTCAGCTCAGTAAAACATCTCTGAAACTTACTTCAGCATGACAAATGTAGCCCGGTGCAATATAACCTACTCAAAGACAGCGTAAGAGAGAATCTAGGGTTTTGTCAATGAGAATGCTGAATGGTGTGGCCACAGGTATCCCTCTTGTACAAGCCACTGTACGTTGAGACGCTTGCTCAGACCAGAAATACATTAACAAGGTACAATACATATTTTGTAACAGTTTGGTGACCATTTTTCCTGTATATTTTATTGTACACTGATCCGTTCTAGAACATTTTTGAGGATCACCACTGCCTTCTTGAATCTCTGAACTTAAATGAATTCTCCTGTGTAAAACTCCCTTGGATATTCTTATGGGAAGGAGGCAGACCTCTATATTTTATGACAATGAACTCATTTAATCATTCCTATATTTATTCAGTACACGGTGGGAGATTTCTCTCTGAACCACGCTAGATGCTGCACTTACTTTTGGCTGCTGCTTCTCTTCCTTCATAACACAATTTCCCTACAGAGAAATTTCCTTCCCCCAGACTTAAAAGACTGGAAGGAATTTGTTATTTTATCAAAAGCCTTAATCCAACTTCATGTAACTGGCATTCACTTTTGTCTTCCTGCATTTCTCATGGTTTTATTGGCTCTTGCACTTCTTACTTTATGATCACTCCTATTCACAGATAAGAATGATCTTTGTGAATAATTTGCAATGTTTAGTTCATATCAGATTTTTCCCCCCTCACACACAGTTCACTACCTCTCTGAAAAACACACTGTTCATCTTTTAGAATTATTTTCTTTTTAACCCTAGCAAATCTGCCGCTTAGGATTTCCTGTGATTAAAGACTTGGTTTAGATTTCCTTAGGCAATTGCATTAATTCCATTGGTGACACTATCCTGCCTCATACTTTCTATTATTAACTCCTGTAGGTTTTTTCCCTACGCAAGTTTTATCTGCATCTTTTCCTGATAACAGCTGCTTTCTTTTGTTCCCTTTCTTCATGCAGTTCTGCTCTTCTTTGTCTTTCCATTGCACGTTTGGAAGTTATCAGCAGTTTGTGCAAACCTATTAACTTTGAATTCAACAGTGGTTATCCATTAAAGTATCCCTCAGTAGACTATGGCTTTTTTGAATAATAGTTGCTGTCTTTCTTGCTTACTGAAAGAATTCCAAGGCAGCACGGTAGAAGCTCACTTTCATAATTTGATATGAAACTTTCCAGAAAAACTTTGCATTCTGATGACATTCAGCAAAAGTCATAACTAAGATGGTCTGTTTCTTTAGCTTCTTATTTCACAATGGTCTTTTTTGGTTTATATAACTTTTTATATATCTTTTTGTCATGTTTATTGACTTGTCATTCAACTTCAACCTGACAGATCAGCAGACTCCTCTTTGTCCCCGTTCCCTTTGTATGGGCTCGAGCAGTCTTACGAAGAGTCACAATCCACTGAAACAGCTCACACTGATATACAACAAACTTCCCTGCAGCCACTTCTTAAAGACCTGGAACAAACGCTTAACTCAAGTGGGCTGCAGTGTTGTAGCTTTATTAACACACTTCTCCACATAATTGCACAGAGTTTCACTTAGCATCTTTTAAGATTTGAAGCTTACAGATAGAATGGCATCAATGTAGTTATATAAAAAGAAAGGGAAAATATGGTTCTAGTTACCTTTCTTTGTCTTGTAGGGTCCTCCATTGGGGTGTATATCTTGCAGCGGGATGGACACTACCTTGGCTAGGCCAGCATTCATCATATACTGATAGAGACGTTTGAAAGTTCTCTCACAAAGACCCTAATGGAAAGGGAAATGGCAAAAGTCATTGTTGCCCAAAAGCCTCACCTCCAGGTGATTAGTATCAAAAACACGTGTACTGCCTGTTCTTGAAACAGTGTGGGTAGTCAAAGAAGGATCTTAAAAGCCTGCTAGTGCAGACAGCAGGCAGAGCACGAGGTGTTTCTGGGTCCTGTTCTACCCCTCCAACTCCACTGTTCAAACAAGCACCAGCAGCACCATGCAAGTAAGAATTGCACGATGATACCCATTAACAAAGCTATTCTAAAACTGTGGATCAAATAGAACTCTCTGCTTATCACAAACAGCAACAGTAACTTGATCTGGTAGGTTAAGATCCTTCTTTTAACACCCTACCCAAAAATATTGTGCAACTTTAGAAAAACAGGCAGTATTAATGACTGTCTTTGACACTAATCGTCTAGATTCTGTGACTGAGAATTTAGTGGAGAGTAATGAATCTCACCAATTCTTCCCTCAAGTTTCCTAATGTTTCCATCTGGTTTGAACGAGCACTTAGCATACTTGAGAGCTTCTCCATCAGAATATCATATTTGCTCCTCCTAATTAAGAAAAGAAAATGATTTTACGTTTATGCATGTGTATAGCTTTATAAACATGAGTTGTACCTTTACGAAACGTCAGTCACTAGAGAAAGTATGCTGAAGTGTTCTCAGATTGTTTCAGGAACTGCAGTTTTCTTCTCCTTCTGTGAATAGCATGTGAGAGAATTTGACACTAAGAAGAGACCCCAAGTGAGGAAACTGTGACTAAATCCAGGCTGTTACTTCATTGTCAATGCACAGAAGCACAAGCTCTAACCATAAACAAGAAAGGCAAATAAAAAAAAAATATCTATTGGAAACATGTTTCAAGTGAGAACGCTCAAAATTAACCGGATTAGTGCTACAAGCAGCGTTAGGCTTATGTAGGCAAGTGACAGGCACTAGAACACCACATTGTTTACAGCACCAAGACAAATAAACTTCAACCATCCAGCATCTGGAAGATGAGTTAACAAAGAGATTGAGAAGAGTCAACCCTAGGAAACTTTTGATAGTTCTGTGACAACAGAGCAAACTTTCCTCTTAGTAAAAGGTCACAGTCTGCCGAGGAGATCTGTACGACACCCGAGTGGCACATACCTATCAACGTGAAAGCGAGTCAGAAGTAGAAGAATTGAGTGTTGCTGTGCTCCGCTTGGCAGTCTTATGACATGGGACTGCATTGTTATGAGACCGTTTCTGTCCAATACTCTCCGGTGATAATGAATTTTTCCAGCATCCACTCTAAAGAAAAGACGGCAAGATATCTATAGGCATAGGCACTTCTGCAAAAAAATTCCAATTATCCAGTACCCCAAGCCATGTTATCTAAATTACCCATGGTCTTAGTGATATACGTAATGTTAACTTTCAAAGTGACACTCTCAAAATTAGGAAGTGCCCAAATTAAGATAACCTGAAATTGATTTTCATAGTTAATCCAAAGAAACAGAGAGAAATACATCTGATTGTAACCCTACAGTCTCTATGCACAGTGTCACGACACAGTCTGATGAGACAGCTGAACCAGTATAGTGTCCCCGCACCCTCTTTCTTCACCCTCTCTTTACCTCGTGGCCACACCGCAATCACTGCTCCCTGGTAATAGCTCTGCTATTCGTCTCACTCCTCGGTGAGCTGACACAAAGGATTTCCCCTTTGCCCCCATCATCTTGGTTACCTACAAGAGCTTCCTAAGCAGCAAAAACCAATGCCAGTGTGGTTTGTGAGCTACACATGCTTCATCCTCACCAGGAATGCTAATGTTCTCCAGCACTGCACTACAAACCCAGAGGTTCCCTAAGACACCATGTAATGCTTCTCCATCAGCAAAATACACAGCCTGGTAACTCAGGCTCCCATTCACGTCCTATGGAGGAAGGTGTCACACAGGGCAAGTGCTGGGGACAAAAGGTGGGCATCCAAGAATCTCTTCACAACTTGTTCAGGATATGATGCTTAGTCAGCAGTTTAGAAAAGGAAATGAAAATCATTGTTCCATTCTAAATTTGAAGAGAAAGTGGTTTAGATAAAGCAAGAAATTTCACAAATTAGAAACGTGTATCAACGCAATAGACCATCTCTGATTCCATAAGAAAATATCAGGAAGCATAATGAACTCAAGGAAGAAACCAGGATACTTCTAGCAATACAGGTTCCAAGCACCAAGCACTCCTGGTATTAAGGATGAGACACTACCAACACAGAGAAGAGTTTCAATCCGTACAGAGGAATTCTTAAGTGGGCAGGTCTTTATAAATAGCCAGTGGGAACTTTTTAGTTTCGATTTAGTTCATATAGGAAGATACAAACTTACTTGAAAGCCCCGCTGTGAAGGTCCCTCTGAAGCTCTCCTTGCCACCTAGCACGACCTAAACGCTCCAATATACAGTAGGAGAAGTCGGGGAGCTTTAAGTCAGGGTCTCCCTCCCAGCCTATCAAAGCTCTGTAACGCTGGTCTTGGGAAGCCACAATGACTAGTTTCTCTCCCCATCTAAGAAACAGAAAGAAAAGTAATAAATTATTATTATTTTCATAAAAACACAGAAATCAGTCACTTTCTCCCCCCAAACACCATTCTTGATATAACCCACAGAAACTAAGTGAGGACTAAATTTTAAAATTTAAGTTAAAAATCTTTTAATGGCAGATAGAAGGATTTCACTCACTTTTCAACAGCTTCTGTGTAAGTGTAACAGGGCTGCAAGTCCTTCTTCCTTATTTGATCAGTGATATCTACTCTCTCTTTGAAATACTGGCAGGAACCTTGTATGCCATCTTTATTATCCAAAATCATGTAGACAGGATAAATGTCATCTGAAGGAACAGGATCTCTTTTGGTTTCCAGTATCCCCGTTTCAAGGTCTATTTCTTCGTATCTGAAACAAAAGCCGAGAGCCAACATTTAACCAAGCAAGGGGAATTTGGAACTGAACTAGATTGCCACAAACACTGCTGATATCTCTGAAATGCCTTGGAAGAATGAAACTCTTTTGAAACCTCTGAACTGGAAAAACATAAAGAAGAGAGTTGCGCTCCTCAAGCACAACCAAAGCTGATCAAGCCTGCAGCGTATGAGGCAAGAGGAGGGGAAATACATTACTTGATCTTCAGGAACTCAAGGATATTGAAGCGGTGAGAACAATACATATAAATACTAGTTCACAGAAAAGTAAGACAACAGGTACATCCACCCTGATGAACGGGGGACACATAAATTCTGCTTGTGCCTAAGCGGTTAACAGTAATTAGAACAGAAATCTCGCCAGGACTCTGTAAAGGCTTCAGACCCAGCTCTGCCTGCCCTGCCATCAACCGGCTACTTTAAGCAAGGCCGGCTGGAGGAGTGGGAGCGGCAGGGGTGCACCGGGACGGCTGCAGGAGCAGGCCCCAGCTATCCCCGGCCGAGGGGCAAACCCTCCCCGAGCCTCCCGCCCGGCCACCCGCGGGAGAACAGGCGCGGGGGCGGCCTTGCTGGGCTCTGCTGGGCGGAGCGGCCCTCACCGGTCGTGCAGGCGGAGGGGCGGGCGGGCCCGCGGCAGCAGGTAGAAGCTGATGTCGGGCTGGGCGCTGAGAGCGGCCCAGAGGAGCTGCTGCGTGGCGGGCTCCAGCGGCAGCGGGAAGGGCGGCGAGCGGGCGGCCAGGCGGTGCCACAACGCGCCCGGCGTGATGCCGTCCAGCCCCTCCAGGGCCACCTCGTCCAGCAGCGCCCAGAGCGCCTCCATCCCTGCCGCCGCTTCCGGGTACGGCCCGGCGCGCCGGAAGTGAGGTCACCGCCCGCGCCGGGTTACCAAGGAAACGGCCAAACAGGGCAGCGGCGGCGCGGCCTGGCCTGGCCTGGTTCTTCCGTCCCGCCGCGCTGTTGAGGGGGTCTCTCTGTGGCGGGGGCGCCGCCCCCGGGTTTCTCCGGGGCTCGGCGCTTGGGGAGCGGGGGGTTCGTCCCGAGGTCCTGCTCGGTCGTTCGGGAGAGCTCCAGAGAGGTCAGCCCCGGCACTGCCTTACCTCAGAGAGGGCGCGGGAAGGGGCGGTGTTTTAGCAGAGAGTCTTTGCAGTCGGTAAGAGACGAAATACGGGGTTTCTTTTCTTTGGCACTAAACTAAATTAAACGTACGAGCGGCAAGTTTAAACTTCTGAGTGTGTGAGGGGACACCCCGCCCCAACGTGCAGCAGCGACTCTGGGAAACGTGGTGGGAATCGCTAGAAAAGTTCTTATTTCCTGAAAAGCAAGTAAGGTAAAATCTTTAATTAAACATTTTCAAACCATACAGCCTCTGCAGCGAATAAGTTCTAGTATGACCTGACCTGATGGGCAGGAGCAATTTAGGAAAACTGTCCTACTGCTGGGCTTTGGGTGTGGCCCTTTCAGCCTGTGCCCCAAAATCGACTTGTTTGTTCAGTTCTTGGAGAATAAACTCACTGTGGCATCTCCCTTCCGTTTTTAGTATTCATAGCCTCTTCAGTAGATTGTGAAGGGTTCTGAAAAATAAGGAAAACAACTAATGTTTCCTTTGTTCTTCAGGAACTTTGTTTACTACACTGACATTTTTATGCTTTGTTGAAGGAGGAACTTTTTTCAGCTTATAGCGTTCTTGTCTATTGAGGGTACAAACTCAGTAGGACTCTATAATAAATCATTTCTATACTTCAGGGTAACAATTATGTTCTCATTTCAGCTATATATTAAGGATATGGTGACTGACTTCGATGAAAAACATGATGAATACTTAATATCCCTTCAGCAAAGAAACCGGTAAGATACAGAATTGTTGCCGCCATTGAGTATGTAGTATCTGTTGTTTACTGTCTCTCATAGTATCTAATTTTAGCAGCTGTGAATATTACTTTAAACCCAGACCAAACCAAGTAAAACTTGGTTTTTAAACTTGTAATGTGAAGTGTGAGTCGCTGTGTCTTAAAGCATTCAGATGATTCTCTTTTCTTCCCTTTGTTTGCTAAGTACACCAAAGTTCTTATTTCTGGAGGAGATTACAGTATTTCTTCAGCATACTTGAAAATATAGGTAAATTTATTAATAAAATAGTAATTATTTCCATGGCTTATAGGGGAGACTTTTGTTTATAGAGCAAGAGGTTCTAGATTCAAAGTAATCGGAAGCTCACACTGTGTGAGGATGTTTTTATGAAGCAAAATTTTTATGTTGTCAAAAATACAGAAAATTGCATGCAAAAATTGGTAAAGTTAAATGTGCAAAGTCGGGCTCTGTTAAGGTGGGAGATGAGGACAACTTCAGTATCTTTCTTGCAAGTTTAAAACATTTCTTTTAATCGTTGTTCATGTGAACCTTCCTGTTATTGTGCCCTAGACAGATTAATTTCATAGGTTAATTCAGAAGGGCTTGCAGAACTTTCGTGCTGGATTCCCTCCTTCACCACAAGCCATAAGATTTTTACTCAAGTTCTGTAACAAACTAAATGGTTTGGTGAAAAGACTAAAAAAAAAACCAACTACAGAAGCAACAATTCTGTTAGAAGAACAGCCAATTTTTGTGAACACGGGTTTCTTTCATGTACATTCTCCTAAAGCAGCTTTAGAAAAAGACAAACCCAAATTATTTAATGATACACCCCTGAGGGACTTTGGCCTGTGGATTGACCCACCCTGGAGTCAGAGAGAAACCAGGAAGTAGCGTGCAGGGGCAGGTGGAAATTGTTACCCACGTGGCCCCAACCTCCTGGCCTGAAGTTCACCTCACCAAAGGAATTAGGATGGACTGAGCATAACCCATGGTGACAGGAGGGAAGATGAGACTTGGAAGAGTGGAGGGTAGGTGTTTCACTGAAATTGAGCCTGGGGAAGGGCATTTGTTTTACTATTATTTTACCCAGACTTTAAGTTTCTTGTCCCTCCAACTGCATCATTGATTGGGGGTTTCTCCCCTCAAATTTCAAAACACAAATGATCTTTTTTTTCTTTCTTTCTTTTTTTTTTCTTGACGAAAGCTCAATCATTTTTAAGATTTTTGATATTCTAAGTAAAACTCTTAAATATTCTCAAGAAGAATGGTTAAATATACTAAATACCAAATGGAAAAAATAGTGTGAAATGAGAGAGAACAAGATAAAAATCTCAGAAGGGAGAGGCTTGGTCAAATTTCACATATCACAGTGTATGGGTGCTCATACCAGCGTTACAGAATGGGAACAGGTCCTGGAAGCTAGAGTCTGAAATTGTTGTTTGAACTATGAGCGTGTTTTTTAGCTTTGTTTCATTGTGTGTCTTTGTATTTATCGCTAATCCGACATCTGTATATGCTCTGTGTAATGACGAATTATTATCCTTTCTACTTCAGGCTACTGAGACGTTTAAAAAGAAAGGATCCCATACAAATCAAACTGGAGCGGTTAGAACAAGGATTTTCTCTGTATCTGAATGGAGCTAATTCAGAGTTGAGAAATTACCGCAGAAAAATCAATTCACGTGACTCCCTTAAAAATGAGACAAAGACCACCAGGACAAATGGTGAGTTATGTGAGAATTTTAGACAGATTCTAGTCTAGAACTATTTTAAACGTTTACTCATGAGAGTTAAGTCAGTGGGTGAGGTTACTGGTCGGGCTGTGATAAGGAGACAGCAGCATTTGAGCTCGGTGGAGTGAAATTCCACGGGACTCTCTCCCCAGAATACTTAAGATGGTTGAATGTAAGGAATGGTCTCTGCAACAGCCCATCAGTTTCTTAGTTGATCCCTAACTAATTTCAAAGGTTAATTTCCTCGCCTCTCCATTTGTTAAACAGTTATAACTAAAACTAGAAGGTTAGAAATGTATATAAATTGTTGGTGTAAAAGAATGGCATACCTTCGTCTGATAATAACACCAGTAATAGGCTTTAAAATCTGATGGACTTTGATGGTATCTAAGTCTGGACAAATGACATTTTGTGACGTAGACTATAATCAAATTATATTCAGTAATAGCTGCATTAAGCTCATAAATTATGTTTAAGTTGTAATAGTCATCTTAAAAAGACAGCTAATCTTTATTTAAATATTTGAAGTAAAGAATTTTTTTCCGTTTTCTGCAAGTGATTAGCTGGCTTTATTTAAAAATGTGTGTTTTATTTCTAATTTAATTCTGTCAGTCATAGAGAGCAATGTAGTGACAGGAATAATTTTGCATGTATGAAGGTATAAATTGTGAGCTTCCTGGCCTTCTAATCTATTTAACATAATGAAAATAAAGATGATTTCACTAAATCCCTGTGTAAAGCACTTTACCAACCTTAGTCTGTTATCCTCATGCTTCCCACAACCTGTCTCTTAGAGTTTATCTTTTTAATCTGTTGCAGTGTAGGTAGTTTTCAACTTAAAAATGAATACAAGGAGTTAAAAAAGTTACTTAATATTATAATTTATTATGATTGAAGTGTATTAATCTCAACAAGTCTGGAAACTAACTTTTCTTTCAGTAACTGTTCTAACCTTGACTCTAACTTTGATCTCTTTTGTCTCTGTGTTCCTGCTACACTGGGTACACGCTATTAGTTTTCAGATGTAAGTGTGTTCAGGCTTAGCTGTCTGCTGTATAATTCCTTGCAGGTTATATGGGATGGTGACGGGGAATCAGCTGGTCACCTACCTTCACTGTTCTATATGAAAGTAAAAACTTGTGTGTAAGGAGGCAAAAAAGCTCATGTTCTTGGATATTGGAAAAAAAAGGAAATTGTGTGCTCTGTCACACTGGGATGACGTACCTTTAGGTAGCTAAAGAGGGTATAAAGCAATGTCTTTGACTTTTTAGTCTAAAAATTGTAGAGGGATATTGTGGTAGCAGCTTAACAGAACTCCGTCAAGAGAAATTTCCTCTAAAAGTTTGTTGTGCAGTTGTTATCTCTAAGTTTTACCAGAGTTGGTTATTTTTGTGGTTGCTTAATGCCATTTGATTCAGTTAGGATAGAACACTCCAGCTTATCTTAGGGACCTTTGAAGAACCCAGTGGCAGTCTCCGTTCCTTTCCTCGGCTTCATCGACTCAGAGACAATAGTGTTATTTCTGTAGAAGAGAACTTGGTGTTTTGCTGTTTCTTAGCTTTCTGATGCTGTTATTTAAAACATGTAACTGCAGTGAAAGATACTGACTGAATCATCATCCTGTCATTTTTCTTCTTCCATTTGATTTTATCACTAGAGTCCAGAGTGGGAGTCATTGGTGAACCGTATAAGCTTCTTGCCTGGGGGTAGTACCTGAGCAATTTTGTGGTCTGTTTCATTTCTAGGCATTTCCTCTCAGTGACTGAATATGATTTTACTTACAGAAATGATTTCTAGCTGAGATACAGCACTGAATTTTCTTCCCTATCCATCTCCCATGAGAGTTATTGCATCATTTATTACTTCTAAAGCATCCATCTATGGGATTAGTCTTCACTGAAAAATTAGGATTGTGTGATACTTAATAATGCAGAATGGGCACAAATCCCTCTTTGTGGTTCCTGAAAGTGTCATCGTAAATCTTTTTGTCTGGACTACTTTCTTTGTCTGTGTACCCTAGGAGTAATTCATGATAATAGTGATTGATAAACTTTTAACACTTAGGCTTGGAAAATGAATTAAAAATAAATGATGGGCTTATAAGGTGGTGAAGCTGGTATACTCTAGGTATAGTCTCTAGGTACACTGTCATTTCTTTGGGTACAGAACCCAGACGTAGTTTCACAACCACGTATGTGCTTCAGTGAATGTCAGTGTGGTCACAAAGACGTGGCTTAAGGCTAGCATGGTGTCTCCTTTGATTATGACAAATACATTGGTGATGTGCTACTTAGTTTTTGGCTGCTAGAATAGGCACGGTCAGCTCAAGTCTCCAAGGGAATGACACCAGTGGATCTATTTTGTGTGCTGAAACAAGTAGTTGTTGATATTCACATCCCATCCATGCTGTGAGAAGGAAGTTTTTGTTCTGAAGTAATGTTTGTAGCACAGACAACTAGCTCAGCTCCATCAGCTTCTGCCTGGGATTTGGACTACTGTTTTTCCTGGTTTAGAGAGATCTGATTGCATGAATCCATCACAAAACACTCAGACAATTCTGACAACCGAATACTCAGCAGTGGTAGCGTGAGTGCCTGTCCCCTTTCCCTGCTTACATTTGTAGCATACATGAGTGGCCTTCTGCGCAGTTGCTTAGAAGAGATGGGTTTCTTAGGAAGTTAAAGATGCTTCCAATTCTGTCCCAAAGCAGTGACTGAATCAGACCACACTTCTAGCATTGTAATCTCGGGACATTTCACCCTCAGTGCTGGAAGAGCCCCATAGCAATCAGCACCAATGCTGATGACTGCAAAGTATTTCTGGAGTTATTTAGGAATAGCAGAATGGAGTAGCAGGAGCTCTAGTTGGAAAGGCTGGGTTTTTTCCTTGGAGCAGTCCATTCTTTTCCCCCTCTGCTCTTAGTCCTGTTTCAGGCCTAAAAGACACTGTGCTGAAGCAAGAACAACATTGGTTCTTCTTGCTCTGTAGTTTTATGATCACTCCAAATTGACATAACTATGCACTATTCCCCCAAGAACAGTCCTACCCTGTGTCCTCTCCTACCTCCTTGGACCAGCATTTTGCAATCTCATGGTGAACCAGATTGCACAAGTGACTGCAGTTAAAAGTAATCTTCCTTTTATGTTTTTCTTCAGTCAAAACTTGCCCATAACAGTTCTCAGTTCAGTGCACCAGGTGCATGTGGTGTTGTCCAGCCCCAAAAAAGAAAATGTGTTATTGAGAGCTGTAATGAGCAACCTGATCTAATTTTGAAGTAAGCCCTGCTTTGAATGGAAAGCTGGACTAGGTGACCTCCAGAGGTTCCTTCCAAACTAAATCTTTCTGTGATTCTATGACCTTTGTAGGACGACTGCTTCTTTTATTGGTAGTGCCAGTTTCTGCCGGCTTGGGGTGACCATTAAATTATGGCTTACAGAAAAAAGGTTTTGCATCAGCTATTTTTCTCCACTGAGAAGAAATGGAAGCTGTAAATCTGTCTTGGACATGGGAAATGAGATGCTTTTATTTAGGATGCTATTGAGAGTGTTGGTGATGTCCTTGTTCCATTAAGGATGCTGATGTGACCTGCAAGATGTTTGTCTCTTTCTCTCAGTCAAAGCGCCTTCTGAAAAATTCACTGTAATTTGGGATCATTTCTAGCACAAGAACCCATAGTTCTGCTTGACCATACACAGAATTTTTGCAGAAGTTCAGGAACCAACTCTTCCTTGCCTTAGAAAGGCAAGGAAATGAAGGAAAATGATTGTTTGTCTTTTATCTATGACTTGTACATGAAGAATCCTTCTCTGCACAGTATGTTAAATACCTAATATATTCAGTTTAATCTGCCAATACCTTATGGTTCCTTGGTTTGAGAGTAAATACACCTAATTCCTTTGTAAACCCAGCGTCTCACCTGTTGTTCATTGGGACCCTGTCTATCAGAGTCTGCCTCCGGTTCTGGGTTCAGCTGGCTTCCTAAGGCAGCTTGCTTGCGAGGAGTTAGAATGATGTGTCCCCCTATTCTAGACCATATATCTATACTTTCATATCAATGAATGTGGAGCTTCACTTGCCGTTAAGCTAAAGTACTTTTGAACAATTTATTCTCTTGAATACACATGATAATGACTGTCCCCAAAGAGGTTCAAAACTCCTGATACTAATACACAACAAGCCGGTATCTCAAGTGGAATGCCTTTGATACCATTCATGTGTCAAAAACTTTCTCTTCTGTCCTTATCCGGGGAGAGGAAAAAAAAAAAGGCAAACTGAGGTTTATATTGTCAAATACCATACTTCTATTTTCTGTCTTCTAATTCTCACCTCTCTGTTCTGAAAAAGCAGCCCAGCTAGAAGAGAGTGAGTTGCAAGAATGCAGCACACAGACCGCATCAAGCAAAATGCAACGCAGAAGTTGGCTTCAGGTAAGAAGCAGTTAGAAAGAATGCATCATTGAATTAATTCTTAGATCCTAAGTAATTTTGAGGGAAATTGGTTGCAAGTAGTAGACAGTGGGCAGCTGGGACTCTTATAGAATCTGAATCTTGGTTTGGTCTGGGCACTAAGTGGCGATGTGAAATGATACCCTGACCAATTTTCTGTCTGCTTTGAAGCCTGAAGAGGCAAATCTCATTGAAAGGGTCCAGTTTCAGTGACATCCATCATGGAAACTTTTGTAGCCTTGACATGATTGGCTCAGTCTACCCTCCAGCAGAATAGCTGTTGCTTGACATGTCTGACGGGAAGCCTAGGGAGCTTATCTAGTGCAAAGCATGGAAAATCTCATTTTGGAGATGCAGCCCTGCCTGTCACTGCTTTTCTCCACCCTGCAGTAGAATTAAGGGACACAGACGTGTGATTTTTATAGCTTGAGTTACAATCTGTGACGGGTTCTCGTAGATCAGAAGAGAGGAAAATGCATACAGATCATAAAAATGATCTGGCCTATAAGAAATTTGGAGCCATTAGCTACATAGTTGTAGGTTCACTGGAGAAACCTCAATCATCTTTTTTTTTCTCCTGGCCTAAAGAAGGATCTGACTTACCCTTGTCAAGGAGTATGACTTAATTAACAGAACAAATGTGAATTCTGAGCAACTGAGACATGTTGCTCAAATAATTACCCTACTTGATTAGGAATTGCCCTGGCTGGATGTCCAGTCTGTGCTTGAGTGACTGGGCATCAGGTGTCTGTGTCACTGTGGATCATGTCAAGCAGGTTCTCTTTTCTTTCAGCAAATATTGCACACTCAATTTTTAAGGCTGCATTACTTCATTTATCACCTTACTTCTTAGTTGAATTAATTTTCTCAGCTGCTGTTTCTCTCAGTAGATCTCTGCTTACGTACCGGCCTGTCACGGCTTGTTTGCTAAATTTGCCACATGTGTGGCTCGTCATAATCTACCTCACCCTGATCACAAGAGCCAGATGAAGAAGGAGACATCTCCTCTTGTCTGGATTGGAAAGTTAGCCAAATGTAGGTAGCTCTACTGCTTAAAACAAGCTAGTACTTAAGACTAGCTTAGAGTGGTACCTAAAATCCATCTAATTGGATGGGAGGGTAGCAGATTTATAGTATCTTAATAAGCAACTGGAATTATTTAGCTAAGGAAATGTGCAACCACTGAGTAAGATTAAGGTTGTGCCAGACAGCAGTTTACTTTCCCAGTAATTTTCCCTGTGGATTTTTTTGGCTAGAGGACCTAGAAATTCATGTTCAAAACTGTCCAACTTAGGCTGTGCTAAGGTATGCTGTGAGGCCTGAGGACAGACTTATTGAAAGAGCACACTCTATCCAAAGGCAGGTTGCCTTAGGGTGTTCTATCTGGGACATCTCTGCTCCTGGCGCTTCCAAAATGGCAGAGGAGTGCACGAACACCAGATAACTAACTTATGACTGACCCACGTAAAGGTCAACAATTCCTTCTTGCCTTCTCAGCCTGTCTGACTTAAAGAGCCTGTGCCTGTGTCTGTCTATCGCAGCGCTCCAGTCTGGTGAGCTATCCCACCGTATCTCTGCGATCCCAGTGAGGTCACAGCCTTGTAATGGGATACAAGCTTCTAACTCCTGCTCACTCCCATGTGTTCTCCGTTTGTGTAGATGCATTTCACAGATGCGTTTCAAGGGATGCTGATTCCCCAGAAGCTTGAGAGCTTTCGCCATAAGGTTGTTCCACCAGCACTTCTTGGGCTTTAAGTGATTGCACTTCAGCTGTTTTGTTGATTGTTGTATCCCTCCTCCTACTGCTTTTTTTTTTTTTTTTTTTCACTTCCCTGGTGAGGTTAGGGGGTGAACCCACTCACTTTGATGCCAAACACCTGATGCGTGCTGGGCCTCACCCACTCTGGGGATCGCAGCAGCAGGTGGGGAGTTTGACTTGGGCAGTTAAACCATAACGCAGGTGCCCAAAGGTGAGCTCAGAGAGGACAGAAACCTGCTATGGAACAGAAGGGAAAAAGGTTGCTTGATCTAGATATTGGTATGTAAAATGTGCTGATTATTCTTTTTGTACTGCTGATAGCACAAAAGATGTCTAATTTCTTTGAATGCTTCTTTTAACAGAAAACTGTGGAGATTAAAACAGAAAGGGGTGCTAAACTCTGCATTAAACCTCCTCTTGACTACTCTGAGGATTTTGAACCTTATGAAAGCTTGAGCCTGGAGACAAATGGTGATGATCCTCTCCATTGCACCCAGGTACAATTGGCAGTTGCGTTCTATTATTGCTCATGGTGATGGCAATTGAAATGCGAACGGGCCCAGGTATCAGCCCTGACTAGAGCATGCAGACCCAGTATGTAGTGTTTCTTTCACTTTCATGTTCATGAGATGTGACATAAGGAAGGAAAAATGAAAAGAAAAAGTAAGACTACTTTGAAGGTCTTATCTCAGTCAACAATGCTGTAACGTGTTCAGTCCTAATTCAAAGAGGTCTCTGTTGTATAGAACCAAGGTATTTAATGCAAGGAGACTCAGTTCATTTAATGGTTCTCCACATGAACGTTACTCTTGGCTGTTAGGTTAGAGAAAACTTAAACAACATTTTCTGGGTTTAGGATTAATTTTTTAATTAATTAGGTTAATTAGGTTAATTTTTGAATTATTGTGCTAAAATTGCTGCATGCCATTGTTTTACCTAACAGAAGTCAGAGTAAAGTTTTAAAAATATTATAATCAATACATTTGTTTGCCATCAAGGGTTGTTATTGTATGGACTCCTTTGTTTGGCAGTTCAGCAGTTCCATTCGGTCACTAATCGCAGTTTGTTCTAGCACATGTCACAAATGTCCTGTCATTAAAAAAATGAATAAATGAAGAAAAATGTATGAATATTTTTCTGCCTAACCAATTAATGACATCAATAAAGCTCTTCTGGGTAGTGGAGTAGAGTCTACATACAAAATTGTCTACAGTTCTCACCACTGACATCAGACAAACTTCCCAAGTGTATTTCCAAGCTTGCATCTTTGTAGCTTTTCTATATTGCTTTTGAGACTATGATTTGTTTTCGATCTACAAACGAGTAACTTTTTTACAGAGATGGATATTTATAATCATTTATGTGTAAGTAGTAAGCTAATAATTTTCAACCAATACCTCACTTTTCTTCCTGAAGCTATGATTTGTTTTCTTGAATGTCTTGTTAAAACAAGGTTTCAAACTAAAAGAAAGCCTGTACAATTCCCTGTCAGATAGCTAGAAATATTAGTCTTGACTGTTGTAAAGACGTGCTCAATATCAAGCCTCAGGTTGCTTACAGACCTTCTTTTTAACCTGTTTGCCTGCTCTTTGTAATATGTTTCTGTCAACATGGATTTCCTAACGAGTGTAATCTGTAGCAGAAGAGCAGTTTGAAGCTTTCATTTGCAAACTGCACATACGCTGTCACAGTTCATTTGTACCTAAGATAGCTTCAGGTTTTCATTTTACATGTACAGTTTGCTTACCTATCCTTATCTCAAAACTCTAATACCAACGAAGTAGGGAAAAAAGAGCATTTAAGATAGGCAAGGTCTTTTCTTTTTGCATTCCTGAAAACACAAGGCTCTCCAGCATCATCTATGCTGTTTATGGCACATGCTGAGAGAGGCAGGGCAGTTTTGTCTGCAGTAAATTTCAAAATAGATTAGTTTTTATATAAAATCCTGCTACAGTGTGCCCACTTAAAAAAATCTGTGCAAACTGGAAGCTTAGTCCATTAGACCACAACTCTTTTCTACTGTTTTTGAAGTACAGATGTTTACAAAACAGGACTATTATCTATCTAATTGCTTATAAAGAAGTTGGTATTTCATTAGCTTTGCAGTCTTGTGAGAGCATTTGGAAAATCTGGATTGCAGCTTGTCTTCAAATAACAAACCTAACTGTGTGAGACTGGGAAAATATATTCCCTTGCCATTTCCATTATTTACTTCCTGTTAGTAGCTCATTCCTAAAAATTGGTTTTGCACATAAAAATTCCTCGGCCTACAGAACTGATGAGAGGGAACAAAGGAGTTGTGTGATGATTTTTCTTTACAAGAAAATTCTTGGTAAGATTTTGTAAGAAAAATTCTTTACTCCTCATCAGAGGAGTGAAGACACAACACAGGAATGTGAGTAATTTTAGCTGCATGATGGCTTCAAGTCATAGAATCATAGAATAGAATCATCTGGGCCGGAAGGGACCTTCAAAGGTCATCTAGTCCGACCCCCCTGCAGTCACAGGGACACCCCCAA